>JAEIFV010000063.1:0-744029 GCA_018904265.1 Lordiphosa collinella | reverse complement strand
TAAACAAATTAATACGGAAAACTTAGTGGAAAAGGAAGAAGAAATTCAGGCATCTGACCACGTTTTACATGTGTCATTCAGAAGTTTAATTTTTCGACCCCTTTTTCAATACCCTCCCAAATTTGTGCATTCTTTTGCATCCAAACAGCACAATGTTTGTCTAAAGAATTCCAATTGTGTTTCAAACAATTTCTAGTTATTTTTCAAGCCAAACAACAACAGACAGCAGCACGATTCAGGGGTGGTCGCAACCCCCGAAATCCGCAAATGCGTCAAGTCACCCTCCACCCTGCCGAAGCCAAGCAAACCTGCTCCTTTTTTATATGCGTCCGGGCAATATGTTGCGCCATCGGTCACAGTTGCGTCTTTTGGCAGGCGGGAATTTTAATTAAAATTTCAACTTGACTTATAGTTTCCATTTCCATTGTCCTTTTCCTTTCAGGGTCTGCTCATCAGCTGCAACCAAATGTCGGCGGAGTACTTGTTCATGACTGACAAACAGTACGATATCAGCTATGATACTGGGGACAAGGTCATCCAGTGCGGACGTCACAATGACATCTTCAAGCTGTGGCTGCAGTGGCGTGCCAAGGGCACTGAGGGCTTTGAACAGCAGCAGGATCGCTTGATGGAGCTGGTGCAGTATCAACTTAAACGCATACGCGAACAATCCGATCGCTTCCACTTGATAATGGAGCCCGAGTGTGTGAATGTGTCGTTCTGGTATGTGCCCAAGCGTTTGCGTGGCGTCAAGCATGATGCCAAGAAGGAGGTGGAACTGGGACGGATTTGCCCCATCATCAAGGGACGCATGATGCAGAAGGGCACTCTGATGGTGGGCTATCAGCCGGATGATCGGCGACCAAACTTCTTCCGTTCGATCATCTCGTCGGCTGCGGTAACCGAGATCGATGTGGACTTTATGCTCGATGAAATTCATCGTTTGGGCGACGACTTGTAAGGGGAGAGCGCGGGGGAGACAACCAAGAAGTATCTTTAAGGTAAAAGCATATCATAAGACCGCAAAGAGACAAACAAAATAACAAAATAGTTCCCACTAATCAAAAGTTCAATGTTGCTAGCTGTTCTTTTCTTCGTCCATACCGTTTGAGTTGTTCTAAGTGTTGGCCAGTATTGAAAAATTATAACAAAGTGTTGTGTAATTCCTATAACCAGCAGAAAATGTTATAATTTTCGTTGTTTCGTTGGAACTTATAAGAAAATATATATATAAATAATATGCATACAAATAAATATAGAAACCACCCGCCACACTCCACACCACCAAAAGCGAAACATTGTTTGGAAAATATGTATTTTCGAAAAGGGAAACTATAGGAAACTGTTGCTATCTTAACATATCAAAAGAGCAAAATAAGCGGATTTCTGTTTGGTTGAGTTCACTATTTAGAATTTGGTTTGCAACTAGAGAAATTTATTATATACATAAAGTTGATCTATGGCAATTACGAGTATGTACCTTAACATATATCAACATAAAATATGAGACCTGCGCTTGTTAGTAATACTTACGACAATACTTATAAACAATAAACCAAATCGAACTGTAAATCAATGGAAAATAGTCAATTAAACTCAATTAAATTTATGCAAGCAAATTGTTGGTATTGTTTCAAAAACTATGTTGGAATGGCATATGAAGGTCCTCACTCCTCATCGCCTACTACACACATTCAATTCGCATTCAATATAAATATTACTGCAAACATGTTTGTATGTTTTGTGTATTTTAATGTGGTGTTAACTAAGTTTAATCTCAGATACATAACTACATTTTATGTATAAATTATTGTATATGTATTTGCAATCAACTCAAATATTTATTCCAACATCTATAAAAATATATATGTATATGGGTAATAATAAATAAACGTAACCAAAAAGAGCAATGGCACATGCGTTTCACTAAGCAAAGGTAAGGCTGGACTAATGTTTTTTACGAAGAATTTGTCCATATGCTTTCACTGTTTTCATTTTCTGCAGGTTTGATTAAACTAGAGAAAGTTTTAGATCTATCAGAACTTCACAGAACCAATTCGGTGCAAATTTGATATCTTCTTCGAACCGCTTCATAAACCGAACCTTACAAGCTTTCAACTTCCCGAAACTGAACCCGAAATCGTTCACAGATGAAAATCCATTTACACCGTCGATTAGAATTCTTAGATTTCATAAGGTTCAACCGGGAAGAATATATTATCCACACAGATATCACAGTGGGCAATCAAAACGCTGTCGGAGGAAGCATTCCACGAATGCGTGGGCGTATCCCAAATTTATCCGGGAAAAGCAGTGCTTACGAATAAATATATAGGAGTAGATGACGAGCTTTCGTCCAGGACTAGTGGCGACTGAGAATTTCTAAGTTGGACCATTGGGTAAGGGTTAGGTTTATTCATCCCAATCACTCAAACGCCGTCGTCCCCGATTGAATTCGTTGTGCGGGGCCCAGGTCCCTCATCGTCAGCCAACTCATACGAGAAGCTATACGTTCTGAAAAGATAATTAATATGCATTCGGTTTACATACATATGCATGACACACACACCTTTTTGCGTCGATAAATCTGGCAAGAACGACATGTATAGAGCTAACTCTCACTCCTCATCGCTGCCTCCTTGAGTTGCAGTTGATTACGAAATATATGGTTTTGATATATTTCGAACCTTCGAGATAACCAATCATCGATAGACAATTCCGTGACACACTGTGCATCGGGTGGCAACGCTGTGCTATAAAAATGATATTTCGCACGTCAAACTTCATATACACTTTCGAAATGACAACCTGCGAAATTCGTACGAAATCAATTTAATTGTTTGGGATTTTCGATTTCGAGACCTAGCTTTAAGCTATGTACAAATTAAGTCTAGACCTTGCTAATAATACAACTTTTTACGCTGAGGTCCCTGCTAAGAGAACAGTGTGACTACTCAATGCCAACATAGCCTTTTTTTTTGCTTCTACCTAGCTAAGCCAATAGCTATAGCTATCAGCTCTTAGCCGGTCAAGGTTGCGACGCCACGCGGTATGACCTAAGGCATTTAGCTTGTCTGAGACGAGCTCAAGCTAAGAGGCAAGCTAAAAGTTTTAGCAGCCGTTTAGCTAGCTTATTTTTATAAAGAATTGACCCCAGCTAAATAGATTTAGCTTGCCTGAGTACATAGCCTAAAATAAAAAAGTTTTTCTCACTAGATCTAGTTTTTCGACCGATCGTTCCTATGGCAGCTGTATGCTATAGTCATCCGATTTTGACAAAACTATGCAGAATTGTGTGAAAGCATAAAAAATAAATAAATGCAGCTTTTTAGATCATTTCCATGAAAACAAAGCGTTTTTCTAACTAAGACTACTTTTCGGACAATACTTTTCTATGACAGCTATACTATATAGATGTCCGATTTGGACCAAACTTAGTGGAATCATGGGAAAACATAGCAAACAAAGAAATACGAAGTTTGGATGCGTGAAAACTAAAAAGATTTTTTTTACTAAAACTTGTTTTCCGACCGATCGTTCCTATGACAGCTATGTACTATGTGCAGCTTATATGTTCCAAAAGACTTCGTGCATAGATTGGTTAAGAAAGCTTTCAAACTGACAGGGCTAAATCATTTTAGCTCGTCACGCTGATCAAGAATATATGTACTTTATGTGGTCGGAGATGCTTTCTTCTATGCGTAACAAACATCCGGACAATTTTATAATACCCCATAAAAAAATACACCCAACGACGAAGTCTTCATGAAAGTACAAATTTTTTAAAGTACCTCTCGCTCCCAAATCAGTTTTTTAGTAAAATTGCTGCTTGGCAAACATTTTTTTTTTTTTTGGCATAATTTTATAGCTTGGATATTTGAGAATATTGTCCTAAAAGGATTTTTTGAAATTCGAAATACTTTAGAAGATATAGCCCTTTTAATGACCCAAAGTAACCCGAGCTGCCTAGCAACTGCAAACTTAAAACGCGTTTATCTCGAAACCACGTTTTTTGAGCTGGCGGCACTGATTGCGCCCGTAGTTCTGAACCGATTTTGATGAAACAACGTGCAATCGACGCAGAATTGTCACCATTATGGCCCCTATTTCAATCATAATTTAAAAAATTATTTTTACCATCTTTTTTACACTAAAGTACAAAAAAAAATTTGCCCAAGTCGATTTTTCATTTTTCAATGGCCGACATTTTTTAAACAAAAATCGTAAAATTATGATTGAAATAGGAGCCCGAATTACATCTGTACAAAATCTAGCGCCGTTTATTTGTTTCATTTCAGATGATCCGAAGTGGAATTATCAACATAAATTTGTTTTGCGTTGTCCAACCTTGAAGGCCAACATCTTTTTGAGCGGCCCTCGTACAAAGGATAAAAAAATTTTTATTTAACTCAATATGTTCTTAATACAATAAAAAACAGAATTTAAACAACTATTTCCGTTTTTAAATAAGATTTTTTTTATAAAAGGTCCAAAAACAGCCTTCCAAGCAGCAATACATCCTTAACGGCAACAAATTCAACATCTACTGGAATATTAACAGTGATGAGTTCGGATCGGTGGCTGGACTTAACTGCGATCAGTACACCTTCACCTCTGCGAGCCGGTCGATCATGTCGATAGATAAAATATTCATTTGACAAGATTTCACAATCAGAAATGGTAGGACTTAACCAAGTCTCTGAAAATGCAACTATGTCAAATTCAAATGATGCACTATTCAAAAATAATGTTGAGAGCTTAGATAAAAGACCCCTAACATTTTGATAGGCAATAAGAGGACATATAAAAATCCCTAAATACTACACGGGAGAAGATCCATTTCCCAAGTGAGGGAAATACAATTCAACTACTAGACAACTGCCCTCTCTCTTTTGTTTCAAACCATTCCCCATATTTACTTTTGTCACTAGACTCTTAAATGATAAAGAGCTCTCTCTTAACATTTGGGGGCCTGGCTTGTTCAAGAGCAAAGCAAAACTCGACTAACCGGCTTAAGAGCACAAACTTTTGCTATATAAATATGATCACATTGTATTCTCTGTTTAGTAGTTAACTTGATCGCTCTGGCTCTGGGCATTCTTTCGTATAAAAAGCATTTGGCTTTTATTCTACTGTTGAGTTTATTTTATTCACAATCCCGCCAGAGTGGAACATTTTCTAGTAACTTTGTTAAACTTGGTGTAAATTTAAACAGAATGTCAGAAAGTTTTGTACCAGTGCCAGTGGGAAGTGATTTTCCATTGGAAAATTTGCCCTATGCGGTGTTCTCTACCCAAGAAAATGTAAGTTAAGTTTTCAAAGAATTTTCTATGTGCTACGCCCATGTGACTTTGAGCCAGTTCTACATGTTTTTCTAAATAGAAATTCTAAACTTGCTTTGCGGCATAAAATTTGCATAAATCATAGAAGAATCCAGTTTGTTTACGAAAACAATATGTTAATTCCAACTGCTCTCTGATAAGTTCGTAATCTTGTGGTGTTATTTTTCCAGCAAGTTCATCGCCTGTGCGTGGCCATTGGTGAGCATGTGCTGGATTTGAAAGCTGTTTCCCAGCTGTATCCCGCTGGAGTGCAGAAAAGTTTGCAAGCGGAAACTTTGAACTTGCTGATGAGCTTGGGTCATGAAGCTTGGGATGTAGTAAGGACACAAACCCAAAATTTGTTAAAAAAGGGTTCGGAATTGGATCAGAATGTGGACCTTAAGGGAGTGTAAGTTATTTGAACATTGTTTAAGCTTTAGTATAAATAGGCGAAATAGCTCATTACTGTTCGCTAGCTAAAGGTACTTTACTGGAGAAGTTAGAAAAGAAAAAGGCAAGAAGACTTATACACTTTTTTCAACTGTGGAAACTGTTAACTTCCTTTAATCAGATAAATTGCTAGATACCTTGAAATCTCCGTAATCTGTTCGAAACTGGATCAAAAATGTGCTCCTAGAAAGGAGCGTTACTTAGCATAGTTTTAACTTTAAAAAATAGGGGAAAGTTAACTTCGGCTCGGCCGAAGTTTTGTATACCCTTGCAGCTTTCATTGAAAACAAACAAGTTTTTCTAAGACTACTTTTTGGACATTACTTTTCTATGGGATCTATACTATATAGATGTCTGATTTCGACCAAACTTGGTAAAATCATGGAAAAGCATAATACACTGTTAATTGCGAAATTTGGAGGCGGTCCCATTTAAAACAAAAAGTTTTTCTCACTAGAACTTCTTTTTTGACCGATCATTCATACTGCAGCTATATGCTATATTCATCCGATTTTGATAAAACTTTGTAGAAATGTGTACAAAGTATATAAAATAAGTGAATGCCAATAAAAACGTCGTTTTCATTAAAAACAAAAAAAGTTTTCCCAACTCGAACTAGTTTCTCGACCGAACGTTCCTATGGGAGCTATATGCTATAGTCATCCGATTTCAACCAAACTTTGTAGAATTGTGTAAAAGTATATAAATTAAGTGTATGCCAATGATAAGGACGTTTTCATTAACAACAAAAAAGTTTTTCTCACTAGAACTAGTTTTTCGACCTATCGTTCCTATGGGAGCTATATGCTATAGTCATCCGATTTCGACCAAACTTAGTGAAATCATGGGAAAGGATAGTAAGCTAAGAAATACGTACTTTGGAGGCGTTTCCATTAAAAACAAAAAAGTTTTTCTCACTAAAACTAGTTTTTTGACCGATCGTTCCTATGGCAGCTATATGCTATAGTCATCTGATCCGGCCGGTTCCGACAAATGTGCAGCGTATATGTACCAGAAGACTTCGTGCAAAGTTTGGTGAGGATAGCTTTAAAACTGACGGAGGAGATAGCATAGAAACAGACAGACAGACGGACGGACAAGGCTAAATCAACTCAGCTCGTCATGCTGATCAAGAATATATATACTTTATGTGGTCGGAGATGTTTCCTTTAATGCGTTACAAACATCCGCACAATTTTATAATACCCTTTGCAAGGGTATAAAAATCACCCTTTATGTATCGAATACTGTCTATCAAATATCGAGTACTGAGTATCGAAGACTGTGTATCGAATCTGTGGTATGTGGTTTTTAGTATCGAATATCGAGTAGTGAGTAAAGAGTACTGATTATCGAGTACTGAGTATCCCCCATGTCGAGGAATTTTATTCGAATTTCGAGTACTGTGAATCGAGTAATTAGTAAAGAGCAGCGATGTCCAAAATTTGAAAAAGGCAGCCACGGTTGGTTGGCAAGTTTGGTGATTGTGTGTGAGTTTGGACACCACTGGTATAGAGTATCGAGTGATATGTATCTTCTACTTAGTTTTAAGTATTTTCTGTACTGAGACCCTGGAATCGAGTACTTAGCTTAGAGAACTTAGAATCGAGTACTGAGAATTAAAAACTTGGAAATCCTAAAATCGAGAACTTATTATCATGTACAGGGTGGCTGATGAATATTGCTACATTAAGAAAGTCAAATAACTTTTTTTTCAGTGTATGGAATTCATTTTTCTCTTATTCATGTTAAAGCTCATTCAATTTTATTAAATAAAGCTTAATTAGATCTAAAAATAATTGAATTTAAATGCCGCCCCTGCTCGTTGATGCATGTGCGGCATCTTATCAAAAAGTTGTTCATTACTGCTTGGAGAGTTGACACAGGAATATCCGCAATTGTTGCTCGAATGGATTGCTTTAGTTCATTCAAATTTGTCGGTTTTGTTTTGTAGACTTCCTGTTTGCAATAACCCCACAAGAAAAAGTCTGGTGCAGTAAGGTCGGACGACCTGGGGGCCAACGGAATGTAGAGTTTCAGGATATCAGCTTATTGGGAAATTTTCGTCGTAATTCTGTCATAACAGCTTGGGCTATGTGAGGAGTTGCACCATCTTGCTGAAACCACACAGACTTAAAAGGAATTCTCTTTCGGCATAATTCTGGATAGAAAAACTCTCTCAGCATGCTCAAGTAACGGTCTCCAGTAACAGTAACGGTGTAACCGTTTCTTCGAAGATGTAGGGCCCGACAATGCAGCGTGATGAAACTTCACACCACTCTGTCTCACGAAGTGGATGCAATTCCGTCTCATGGAGTATCTGTGGGTTGGAAGTACTCCATATTCGACAATTTTGTTTGTTTATGTTGCCGTTTAAGTAGAAATGGGCTCCGTCAGACAGAAAAAGACAGTTTAACATGTTTTTTGTCAATTTCCACCATTTGAAGCATCTTCTGGCAAAATTCCAAGCGAATCGGCAAGTCTTCTGCGTTCAGTTTGTTGGCCATTTGAATTTTATATGGGAATAAGTTCAAATCATTGTGCATAATTGACTACAATGAGTGTCTGCTTATGACCATTTGAGCAGATAAGTTCCTTGTCGAAACTCTTGGATTGGTTTGTATGGCTGCAGCTACCGCGGATTGTTTTTCTCCGTTCGAACTGTAGGGTTTCGATGGTAAGGTCTTCTTTCTTCTGGTCGGAGGATCGCCGCCACGATAGAACAGACAGCGGGAAATTCAGGTCCCAATATCATTTCATAAATTGAAAGATCAATCTACAAAACAAAACAAAAATTAAGTAGATTCATCAAATAGAAAAAAAGTTATTCAATTTTTTTTTTGGTATCAGCTTTCATCAGCCACCCCTTAGTATCGAGTACTTAGCTTATAGTACTTAGTATCTAATACTCAGAATAGAGTACATATCATCGAGTACTGGGTATTGAGTACTGAGAATAGAAAACATGGGAACGAGTACTTAGTATCAAGTACTGAGAGTCGAGCTCTAAGTATCTGAGTATTAAGTAAATACTTAGAATCGAGTACTGAGTATCGAAGTCTTGGATACCCTTGAATCGAGTACTGATTATCATGTATTTAGTATCGAGTACTTAGCTTAGAGTACTTAGTATCGAATACTGAGAATCGAGTATTTAGCCTCGAGTACAAGTATTGAGTTTCTAGAATCGAGTACTGAGAATAGAACACTTGGTAACGAGTACTTATCGAGCTCTAAGTATCTGAGTATTGAGTACTAAGAATCGAGTTCTAAGTATCGAAAACTTGGAAGCCCTAGAATCAAGAACTGATTTTCATGTACTTAGTATCGAGTACTTAGCTTAGAATACTAGGTATCGAATACTGAGAATCGAGTACTTAGCCTCGAGTACAAGTATTGAGTATCTAGAATCGAATACTGAGAATAGAACACTGGTGATTTCTGGTATGGTTCGAGCGGCCTGCTGGGTTGTGGCTGTTGGGTTTGGGGGGCTGTGGGTTGCTCTTTGTTGTGCGCTGTGGTTGGGGTGTGGCTTCGTGCGCTGCGGTTTTCTGGCGCGTGGCGTTCGTGGTCGGGCTTGTTGTGGCGTGAGCTTCTCTTTGTTGCAGAAACTTTGCTCGGTGTTTCGGCCCAGGTGCGCTGTGGTCTTGTGCCTTGGATCGCGCGTGATTCGTCTATCGGGTGCTGGGGGGGCGCTTGTGTTGTTGCGTTCTGGGGGTGTGCGACTTTCAGCGGATGGAACTGGCCCTGTGTCTAGCAGTGTGGCAACCTTTCAAAGTGGCTCTGGTTGTTGACTGCCTTGACTTTCTCGGTGGGTTTCCCCAGACTCGACGTCGTCCGTTAGTGGAGGGCTTTCTCTCCTGCCTCGTGTGTGGCTGTCTCTTGTTTCTGCCAGTTTTTTGTACTGGGTGGATGTCCCGGTGCTGGTTTGCTTTTTTCTCGGCCTTTGGTGGGTGGGGAGCTGTCGTTCGTTCTGGGAGGTTGCGTGCGTGTTCGGAGAGGGAGCGTTCGACCATGTGTGGGTGATCTAGTTGTCTGTGGAGGGTGGATTTTGGCTGCCTTACGCAAGTGTGCATTTACAAGATCACAGTTCGAAGAAGCATAACGGGCTTAGCCATTTTCTGTGGAAATGAACTAAATTAAGCAGATGTATTGTCAGATGTTCTGTTTCTAATTTTTATTTTCACTTTGTTTCCATATCTCTCTATTGTAGTTACCGCTATTTATGTTTTTAATTTTAAAAGGAGAAGGTTTTTCCATTTTGATTTTTGATTCCCACAATTTATTTTGATTAAATACATAAGTACTTAGAGTCGAGTACTGAGAGTTGAAAACTCGGAAGCCCTAAAATCGAGTACTAATTATCATCTACCTAGTATCGAGTAATTAGCTTAGAGTACTTAGTATCGAATACTGAGAATCGAGTTCTTAGCATCGAGTAATGAACATTGAGTACTTAGAATCGAGTGCTGGGAATAAAAAACTTGGTAAGGAGTACTGAGTATCGAGCTCTTAGTATCGAGTACTTCGCATCGAGCTTTTAGTACTGAGTTCTTAGTAATTAGTATTGAGTACTGAGTATCGAGTACTTAGTATCGAGTATTTAGTAACGAGTATTTAGTGAGGAGTACTTAGTATTGAGTCCTCAGTATCGAGTTCTGTCTTCTGTGTACCAAGTATAGAGGTTTGAGTACTGAGTATTGAGCTATGAGTACCAAGTATGCACACAAGTAAGTGAAAGTCGGAGCACATCTTATACAGCATGTTTCACATCAATGCCTCTTGAGTGTAAGACACACACAACTCCTTTGTTTAAACTGTGGAAACTGCTAACCCGTTTTACCCAGAGAAGTCGCTACCTACCTACACACCTCCATACATAAACTTTAATACTAATTAACCTGATTTTTCATTTTCAGAGCTCTGATACCACAGTCCCAGATTAGTCTACACTTACCCGCTCAGATAGGCGACTATACGGACTTTTACTCATCCATTCACCATGCCACCAATGTGGGCATCATGTTTCGTGGTGCTGACAATGCTTTGATGCCCAATTGGCGTCATCTTCCGGTGGGTTATCATGGTCGTGCCAGCTCTGTGGTGGTCTCCGGCACACCCATACGCCGACCTTTGGGACAAACCTTGCCCGATGGCGCCGAGAAACCTGTTTTCGGTGCCTGTAAGCTTATGGATTTCGAATTGGAAATGGCTTTCTTTATTGGTGGACCGGGTAACAAGTTGGGTGAACCCATTCAAGTTGATGAGGCCTGGAAGAATGTTTTTGGTTTTACCTTGATGAATGACTGGAGTGCACGTGATATACAGAAATGGGAGTATGTTCCTTTGGGTCCATTTACGGCTAAGAATATGGGTACCACCATATCACCCTGGGTAGTGACCACGGCGGCCTTGAAACCCTTTCTGCTGGATAACTTTCCACAAGAACCAGAGGTGTTGCCCTATTTGCGTCAGAATCTAAAGTTCAACTTTGATATCAATCTGGAGGTATCACTGAAACGTGAGTTTGGCTTTGGAAAGTTTTTATAATCTCTTTAATTTTGTATATCTTTCAGCTTCCAATGAGAGTGAGACTCTAATTTCCAAGTCCAATTTCAAGCATTTGTATTGGACTCCTCTGCAGCAAATTGCTCATCATTCGGTGACAGGCTGTAACTTACGTCCGGGTGATCTGATGGCCTCGGGCACTATTAGTGGAGAGACTCCCGATTCGTATGGCTCTCTTTTGGAATTGTGCTGGCGTGGTACTAAAACCGTAGAGCTTCAGGGTGGCAAAACCCGTAAATTTTTACAGGATTATGATGAGGTTATCATACGTGGACATTGTGAGAGGAATGGCTTGCGTATTGGATTTGGTGAATGCAAGGGACAAGTGCTGCCTGCTCCTGCCTTGAATCAGTAGGGTTACGTGTGACGCGTGATGCAAGTTCTTGCCATTCATTAAAGTCGAATTTTTGTAATTAAATTCTTTGAATTTTGAAATGTTTTAAAGGAAAGTTATAGATAAAATCAACTATGTTTTGAAAAATAATACAAATATTTGTAATTTGGAGATCTTTCTAATGTTTAAATTGTAACACCAAAAGAATTGGCTATTTGTATTGTGTGATTTGGTTGATATAAAATCGGATCCGACTGCTACTGCAGATTCATCCTACCGGCCTGAGACATCGGACATGGAATCATTGCAAAATGGAGAGGATTAACTATAAAAATCACCCGAGGATGGTAAAAGAATCTCATAACGTGGTTGTGCGAGAACCTAAAAACGAGCATTTGGGTCATTTAAGAATGAATGCTGAGGACGCTGGTACAAAACAAAAACTTCTCACCCCACAATCGACCTCGGCAACGGATCCGTTTTCGACATTTTCTAGAAATTTTCTCTTTCAAAACTATCTTGGTCCGAGAAAGAGTTACCTGTCGCTCACTTTGTGGCAGCAAATCGTTAGTTCTCGAGGCACGTGAAAACGGATTGAAAACTGAATCCCGCATCTCTAAGAAAAAACGATTTAGTACTTAAGATAAACTATCGTAATAACTGATGTCCGTTTGAAATCCTCATCTCTAAGGAAAAGGGACTTTGATTTTAAGAGAAACTTACTTAATTCTCGTAGGTCCGGATACATACAAGAAATTGTGTGATATGAACTAAATTTTAAAAAAGAGTTTTAATCGTATCTACTTGGTTAATAACCGTCCCCACTACGCAGTCTAATACACCTGTTCCGACATGTTTTTTCCATTTAGAAAATGTTGTGTCTCGTGTCGTTGTAGCTCTGCCTTGCCAAATTGAAGAAAACGGTGTTCCCTCAAAACGGGGCAGACTCCGATGAAGTGCCAAATATTGAGCATGTGATGTAGGTGCTTGTCATATTTGGGTTAAAGATTAGATCTATTATCTCTCCTCTAGCCTGAAAGAAGGTACGGATTTGATCCACTGTGAAGATGTTTTGGAAATAGTTCCTTTCTCCAAGGTAAGTCGAACACTTTTTAGACGCTCGAAACTTCTGAGATTCTTCACAGTATGTCTGTCTGTAAGCTGCTGCCATTAAAAATTGCTGCCGCTTACGTAGTAAAGACCGGGCCAATATATTGGGCAATCTATGGTCGGGCCTACTGAAAACATTTTGAACGTATTTAAAATGCAAGTCTGCGGTAGAAATATGTAGCTTAGACAACTTTGTTTCAAGATAGAGCATCCTGTTAGGCGTGAAGCTTGGCAGACGAAACAATTTCTTAAAGAAATATCGTAGCAGACGATATACGAGGTGTGTTCAAAAAGTATCGCGAATTTTGAATTTTCGCGGGTTACGTATATTCGAATTTCGATTTTTTAGTGGCGTTATGTTGGTACTCATGTCTCTCACTTATGCCGACAAGCTCGGCCATTTTGAATGTTCACTTAATTGTTGACAGCTGCACGTGTTTTGGATCGTCTTCGATTTTTACCTATTCAAAAAAATGGATCAAAGAACCTGTATCAAATTTTGTGTGAAAAACGAAATTAAGTGCGCGGATGCATTCCGAATGTTGACTGTGGCATACGGAGAAGCAACCTTGGACCGAAGCAACGTTTTTCGGTGGTACAAAATGTTCTCGAAGGCCGAGAAGATGTGAACGACGAAGAGCGTGCCGGACGCCCGAGCACTTCAACAACAGACGAAAAAATTAATGAAGTGGAGAAAATGGTATTGGCCAATCGTCGAATCACCGTTAGAGAAGTTGCTGAGGACCTAAACATATCGATTGGCTCGTGCCATTCGATTTTTATCAATGATTTGGGCATGAGACGGGTCGCCGCGAAATTCGTACCAAAATTGCTCAACTGCGACCAAAAACAGCATCGCATGAACATTGCTAATGAGATGTTAAACTCTGTCCGCGACGACCCAAATTTGCTCCAGAGGGTCATAACTGGTGACGAATCGTGGGTTTATAGTTATGACGTGGAAACCAAAGCTCAATCATCTCAATGGAAGCTGCCGCACGAACCAAGACCGAAAAAAGCGCGCCAAGTTCGGTCGAATGTGAAAGTTTTGCTGACAGTTTTCTTCGATTGCAGGGGCGTGGTGCATCATGAGTTCTTGCCACAGGGAAGAACGGTCAATAAGGAATATTACCTGCAAGTTATGCGCAATTTGCGCGAAGCAATCCGCCAGAAACGCCCGGATTTGTGGAAGAACAAAAATTGGCTTTTGCACCACGATAACGCCCCTGCTCACACATCGTTGCTTGTGCGCGACTTTTTGGCCAAAAACAACACACTTATGATGCCGCAGCTACCGTATTCCCCAGATCTGGCCCCCTATGACTTTTTCTTGTTCCCTAAACTGAAGAGGCCCATGAAAGGACGACGTTACGCTACGCTTGACGAGATAAAGACGGCATCGAAGGAGGAGCTGAACAAGATAAAAAAAAATGATTTTTGAAGTGCTTCGAAGATTGGAAAAACCGTTGGCACAAGTGTATAATATCTCATGGGGATTACTTTGAAGGGGACAAAATAGATATTCATGAATAAATAAATAATTTTTGAAAAAAAAACAATAAATTCGCGATACTTTTTTGAACACACCTCGTATAGCTGGGAAAAACTTCTTTGTTTTCAATGAAAACGTCTGCAAACTTCGTACTTCTTAGTTTGCTATACTTTCCCGTGAACCCACTAAGTTTGGTCGTAGTCGGACATCTATGGATATAGAATAGCTGTCATAGAAAAGTAGAGCCTGAAAAGTAGTCTTATGTGGCTTCCTCACTGAAGCACATTTTCAAAAAAGTTATGGTCATCACTGGAAATGCAGTTTGCTGTCCTCATTGTGTTGCTTCTGCATTTGCATTTTGAAAACATCTGTCCTTTGTTAACAATTAACCAAGTGTTTAGCACAAAAGCATAAAAATTAAGGTTGTTTTTTAAATTAAATAATTTTTTTTTTTGCATTTATTTATAGTTCATTAAAAATATCCCCCCAAAAGGATTTTCGAAAACTCGAATTAGTTTAGGAGATATAGTCCTTTTAGTGACCCAATGTGACCTAAATTCCCAAGCAACTGCAAACTTAAGGGGTCTTCTCATTGAGCAACTTTTTTTTAAACCCTCGTATTTTTGACCTATGCGTTAAGTTTTCTCCGGTTCTACCGGACCGATTTTGATGAAACAAAGTGAATTCGACGGAGAATTGTCAGCTCTGCATTTTAAAACTGCATTTAAACATTTTTTGATTTTTTTTTTCCAAAAATTACTCAAACTTTAAACGCGTTTATCTCGAAACCACGTTTTTCGACTGGCGGCCATGATATCTCCAGTTCAACTGTGAACCGATTTTCATGAAACAAAGTGGAATCGACGCAGAATTGTCACCATTCTCGGCTGAACTCGACCATAATTTTAAAATTTTTCTTTTTTTTTACACTAAACTACAAAAAAAAAGCCCGAAATTGAAATTTTTTTGAATGGCGCCATTTTGTCAAAAAAATCACAAAATTAAGTTTGAGGTTCAGCCGAGAATTAAATCTATACTGATTATAGCCCCGTTTTTTTTCATTTCGGACGCCGGAGACCGGAATCGTGGCCGCCTTTTTTTCACCACCAACTTTGAAGTCTCACTACCGAAAAAAAATTTTTTCTTATTTTCCGCAAAAATTTTTTTTTCCTTGGAACCTTTTGTAATACAATAAATAAAAAAAGTTTTCAATTATTCTTTGCGTTTTCAAATAAGAATTTTTTAAAACCAAAAAAAATTGTTTTAAATGAAAAAAAACTTTAAACGTTTCTGATATATAGTTTTTTATCTTATAAAAATAATAAAAAAAACAAAACCAATTTAATTTCTTCTCTAAATTATTTTTTTTAACAAAACTTTAAACAAATGTGTACAAGTAAATAAAATAAGTACATGCCAATGAAAAGGACGTTTCCATTGAAGAGAAAAAAGTTTTTCTCACTAGAACTATGGTTTTTCGACCGACCGATCTGATGACTGCCCTCTCATGATTCGGGGCCGTTATATTGCCCTTGTATTCCTGGAGGCCGTAAGAATCGCCAAATTGTTGGATAAAATAAAAATTTTAGGTTTCATTTATGGTTTGATTTTCTAATTGGCCATTTGATTATGGCCATTTAATCATTGAATATTGAACATAATGAACTTTACAACTGGGTTTCTTTTCCAGGTCAGTTTAGTTCTGTAGACGTGTCTTCCAACCAATTGCTGATATCATCGCTGTTTTCCTCCAACCACTGAATGTTGTACTTGATGTTCTCCAGTGCCTCGTGCCTGGGATTGGCACCCGCTCCGGACTTTGGATACTTGACATAAAACTGCTTGACCTCCTCAAGCTTAGCATGACTGGCAAAGTTCTTCGTAATCTGAGCAATTAGTTTGCCAAATTGGTGATTGTTCAGACCAAAGCGAGCCGTTAACTGTGGCCAATGCTCGCGGTAATATTGCCACACCAAAGGCTCACCCACAGGATTTTCAGCAATGTACTTAATGCAGGTGAAATAGTCTTGAGAGCGCACAATGCTTTCGTTAGTGGCGATTTCCAGGTAGCGATTGAGTATCTTGGCATCCTCCACACCTGACAGACCATACATCAATTTCAGTTTCTCACTGGCATTCGTCTCGCGCTGAAACAGCGCTAGTAGCTGCTCCCAAGTGTCTTCACAGGCCAGCTGTTTTATGCCATAGTAATAAACGATCATGCGAAGATCAGGATGAGGCCAGTTTTCTTTAGTGGGGTTCTGCAGCAAGCTTTTAAGGCGTTGAGCGGCTTGGGTCAGACAGTCCGGTAAGCCCAGGGCGCAAGCCGCCGACAATATGGTAGCCCGCAGGCGACTACAAAGAAAAGAAATCACAAAATGTTAAAACCATGTCATGGTTTTTGAAGTGGATACCATTTCTTAGAGACACATACTTTTTCAAATGGTTATTGGCATCGACTGTCCAGCCCACCTCATTGTAGATATTGGTCAGCAGGTAACGCCCATAGGACAGAAACTGTTCATGGCCCTTGTTAAACCTGAGTCTGTGATTCATCGACTCCAATTTCTTTGCTGCCACATACCAGGGTATAAAATCTTTTTCCCCAACCAGATAATCAGTCATTTCCATTAGAATGCTGTAGGACAGCTGACCGGCATCGGCCAAAGCGAAAGCATCATCTAACAAGTGCGCTCGGTCGGCTGCGTCAAAGCGGTCGACATTGTCGTTCATCTCCTTGATGATCAACTTCCAAATGCTAACTTCATAGTTTACGCGATAGTAGCCCATCTGGTGAACATTGAGCTTGATCCACTTAACCGCCGCAGGTACAGCCACATTCACCACATCCTGATCATAGTTGAAAATAAGGCTATGTACATCACCGCTCTCGGTCGTGTCCAGAATGTACGTAAGGGGCACACTCCATTTGTAGTGGAATTCGCTATCATCGACTGCCTCAGCATAGCTGGATTGGTTGGAGAGAAAACGCTGCTGTGTAATGGTGAAGCCTTTATCGCAGCTACGTGTCACATTCAATACCGGATAGCCCATCTGTTCGGTCCAGGTGCGCATCAGTAACTTTACATCAAAGTCAGTGACCAGAGCGGCCACTTCGGTCAGAAAATCATCAGTGACTGTATTCTTGAACTGATACTTTGTGAGATAATTGGTAACCGCCTGCTCAAAATTCTCAGGACCCACAAGTGCCTCCAACATACGAATGACCGAACCGCCCTTGTCATAGCTGATTTTATCGAACATGGCGGAAATTTCATCAGGTGATTCCACCTTTTGCACAATGGGATGCCATGTGAGTTTGGCATCAAGGTCCATGACTGGTTGCAGGGTATCAATTTGGAATTGCTTCAGCTAAACGAGAAAAAACAGATGACTATCATTTCAATTGGATCCCACCGGTTGAACTTACCATGCCCCAGTCCGGATAGACGGCGTTCACTCCCTTGTACTGCATAAACGAAGCGAAGCCCTCATTCAGCCAAAGATCGTTCCACCAATTCATGGTAACCAAATTGCCAAACCATTGATGGGCAATTTCATGCGCCACGGTGCCAGCTACGTTCTGCTTGTTAGCCGTGGAACTGTAGTTCTCGTCATACAGCAAACTTGTCTCGCGATACGTCACCAGACCCCAGTTCTCCATGGCACCTGATTTGAAGTCGGGAATGGCAGCCATGTCTAGCTTAGGCAGTGGATACCCAACTTTGTAGTATTGAATAAAGTACTCTGTGACAGCAGCTCCAAATTCCAAGGCGAACTGAACCTGGCTCAGCTTATGGGGGGCGGCATAGACATGCATAGTGAAGTTGTCGCCAATGCCTTTGGCATTAACTGTGATACCTTTCGAGCCATAGTCGGAGACAACGATGCAGGCCAGGTAGGTGCTCATCTTTACGCTGGTCTCAAAGATGGCCTCTGTGTTTTCGCCCAAGTTTAATGAGTACTGAAATTTGGGAGTAAATAATCAATAGAACTTGAACGGATTTTAAAATCACCTTACATTTAGGTTCATATTTGAAACTGCATGGTAGTGTCCGGCTGTGGGATGTACCACGGCGATCTCAAAGGTGGCCTTCATGGCGGGCTCGTCAAAACAGGGGAACGCTTGGCGTGCGTAGGTTGCCTCGAATTGGGTGGTGGCAATGTTTCTAGAGGGCAAAGAAAGATGTGAGTGTGGCTAACACTCACGGGGCCTTGATGTGAAACACGTTGTATACGATATGCTCCGCCTTTCACATTCTTACGGTTGTGCGTTACTTTATACTCCATATTCAAAACTCGATACTTCTATTGATAATAGTACTCGATTCTAAGTATTTGATACTAAGTAATCGATATTAAGTACTCGATACTCATTATTTGATACTCAGTATTAAGTACTCGATACCTAGTTCTCGATACTCAGTTCTCGATTCTAAGTATTCGATACTAAGTAATCGATATTAAGTACTCGATACTTAGAATTTGATACTCAGTTACTCAGATACTTATTACTCAATTCTAAGTATTCGATACTTAGTACTGCATAAGTACTCAATACTTATTATTCGATACCAAGTGTTCGATACCAAGTACTCGATACTCCGTACTCGATTCTAAGTATTCGATACTAAGTTTTAGAGACTAAGTAGTTGGTACTAAAGGTGATTTTTTAGCTATTATCTTTTTTGGCAACACTGGTTTAAACAGCTCACGCACGTTTCGTGTTTTGTTTCACTGTCAAACATCTTCAGTTTGGTCTATAATTTAACCATGAATCGTCTTACAAACGAACAACGCTTGCAAATTATTGAATTTTATTATCAAAATGTGTGCTCTGTTAAGAAAGTTCATCGCGCGCTTCTTCCATTTTATGGTCAGTTTAATCGACCCACTGAAGCGGCTATTCGGGCTATTGTGACTAATTTTCGCACCAAATTTACATTGTTGGACATTAAACCACCAACACGCTTACGTAGAGTGCGAACTGAAGAAAATATCGCAGCTGTATCGGCCAGTGTTAATGATGAACATCAATTATCGCCGTTCCCAGCAATTGGGCCTCTGTTACTCAACAACGTGGAAAATTTTGCGGAAGGATTTAGGTGTGAAGCCTTTCAAAATACAGCTGGTGCAAGAATTGAAGCCGAACGACCTACCGCAACGTAGAATTTTTGGTGAATGGGCCCTTGGAAAGTTGGACGAAGATCCACTTTTTTACCGAAAAATTGTGTTCAGCGACGAAGCTCATTTTTGGCTCAATGGGTACGTAAATAAGAAGAATTGTCGATTTTGGAGTGAATATCAGCCAGAAGCATTGCAAGAGCTACCAATGCATCCAGAAAAAGTCACAGTTTGGTGCGGTTTATGGGCTGGTGGCATCATTGGACCGTACTTCTTCAAAGATGATGCGGATCGTAACGTAACTGTGAATGGTGAGCGCTACCGTGAGATGATGTCCAACTTTTTTTTGCCCAAAATGCAAGAGCTTGACTTGCATGACATGTGGTTTCAACAAGACGGTGCCACATGCCACACAGCACGCGCAACAATGGACTTATTGAGAGGCGAGTTTGGTGAACATTTTATTTCACGTTCGGGACCGGTCAATTGGCCGCCTAGATCGTGCGATTTAACGACTTTAGACTATTTTTTGTGGGGCTATGTTAAAGCTCATGTCTATACAGACAAGCCCGCTTCAACTGACGCATTGGAAGACAACATTGAAGCATTTATTCGTGAGATACCGGCCGAAATGTTGGAAAGAGTATGCCAAAATTGGACTAAGCGGATGGACCATTTGAGGAGCAGTCACGGTCAACATCTGCATGAAATAATCTTCAAACATTAAATTATATGGACCGTACTATCGATTCAAATAAAGATTTCATGCATTTTTCTGAATTTTATGTGTTTTTTTTTTGAAAAACTTTCCTATCGCTCTTAAAAAATCACCCTTTATATGCTCCGCCTTTCACATTCTTGCGGTTGTGCGTTACTTTGTACTCCATATTCAAAACTCGATACTTCTATTGATAATAGTACTCGATTCTAAGTATTTGATACTAAGTTCTCGATATAAAGTAAATAATAAGTACTCCATACTTATTACTCAATACCAAGCACTCGATACTCAGTACTCGATTCGAAGTACTCGATACTAAGTTTTAGACCCTAAGTATTCGGTACTAAGTACTCGATTCTAAATATTCGGGTCTTAGTACTCGATGATAAATTTTAGATATTAAGTATTCTGTGCAGGTATGCAAACCGATTGAAAATAAGGACTGGTTCGGTTCAGTGGTTCACATAGTTTTTGAACCACCGGTTCGGTTTATTACAATGTTTTTGAAGCCAACTGAACCGCGGTTTCGGTTCGGTTCAGTGGTTCAGTCCTTATTTATTATAAATTTAATGAAAGCCAGTTTCTGTTTTTGCAAATAACCCCTTTATGTCCTTGGATGCCGAAAATCTGTAAAATCAGAACCCTTAAAGTCCATCCTTACGTTTAACGACCAGATATTTTCATATTTATATCTAAAATAGATGACAAAAACTTATTTCTGGGATAGCCCTAATTCCCGTGAACATAAACCCTAAGGTACCGAATTTTGCTTAAATCTGTTCGAAAATCTATTTCTTTCCAGACTTTCGATGGTAAGGCAGTCCAAAAATTGTCAAAAACGCATTTCTGTTCAAGTATCGTTATTAATTTTGCCGAGTCTCAAGACTCACTGAAGTCTGCACGAAAAGATATTTTTCCGAAGTTTCGAAGTAAAAGCAGTCCGATAAACTCCATTATTTTCTTGGATCGCCCTTAATTTCACCCTTTGTCAACTCTTGAAGTCTTTTGTTGAGTAAACGTAGCATTTGAGCCTGAAATCAGTTCGGATAGTCATTTTCTAAACTTTTAAAGTTGCGGAAAGTCCAAAACTTCTTTTTGTTCTAAGATTACCCTTCATTCCACCAAACATTAACCTTTCAAGCGCATTCTGAAGACTTACATTCAAAAATATCCTTAAATCTGTTCAGAAAGTAATTGTTTTCGACCTTTAAAGCTGCAGAAGTTTGAAAAACTATAAACCTAGGTGGGACATACAATTTGATGAAAAATAAAGTTGGATTCGAACACATTATAAAGTACTAGTGCTTGTTTTAAGAGGTATTACACCCCGGGTTATTGTTTGAACCAACTCTATTTGGTCTAGCTAATCCTTTAAATATTGAACATTTTCCCAGAGAAAGCTATCTTATACCGAAATTTTTTAAAATATTAAAGCTCACCTATAGTGTCTTTTTCCCGCATTTTCGTTTCAGTATTAGAAATATAATGATTTCTAAAGTGATCTGTGACTTTTCGACTATTTCGATACTAAATTCCTAGAGAATTGAAAAATTTGAATAGTTGGATGTGCTTGCTTCGTCCATAATGATATCACTTTAATAGCTGTACTCCTGACTAAAGTTGGATTAAGGTAAAGAAGCTTGACAGACTAATGAGAATATCGTCTCGTAAAGGAAATGATATATCCAAGCGAATCGATTGGCAACTTTCAAAGAGGAATGTTAACTTATGACAGTCATATTCAGAGGTCGGTGGACAATTGGATATTTCAAAATGGTTGGGTGCTACATAAATCCGGCATCAATAAGGACTTACAGCAATTCGATTAAAAAGTCCCAAATTTGTGCGTCTTGGGACTCGTCAGTGAAGTGAACCAAACCGAACCGTTTTCATTTGTGGTTTTGGTTCGGTTCAGCATTTTCGAAGGGTCGCCGGTTCGGTTTGCGGTTCGGTTCACCAGCTGAAAAAATCGGTTCGGTTCGGTTCAGAACCGGTTTGCATCCCTGATTCTGTGTGTTTTTTGTCTTTGTTTGTTTGTTTTGTTTTGTGTTTGTTTTGTCTTTGTTTTGTTTTTGTTTTTGTTTTGTTTTTTTTTTTTTTTTGTTTTGTCTTTGTCTTTGTCTTTGTCTTTGTCCAGCCAACTGATATTGCACCCCCACCCTCTCCGCCCAGCGTGACGCTGAAATCAAATTTTACCCCGACTAAAATCCTCCATACCTAAATTCAAGATGTTTTACATCAAAAAGTCGAATTACCTCTGGTCGCCGGCCGGCGTTTTGTAACTGCTGCTATAAAGTCCCACCAGCTTATCCCTCATCTGGCCTTTGAACACAATACCCAATTTAATGGTGGTACCCACTTTCAATTCGCGTGCCAATGTGATAATCAAGAACTGTCGCTCTTTGTCCAGCACGAAGCAGTCCACTTCATGGAATTTAACGTAGACATGGTCAATTTCCAGTAGATGAGAATGCAAAATAATTTGTTGGGTAGCCCGCACCACATCGATGGTGATCAACTCCTGGCCCGTAAAACGGCCCGTTTCCACATTCGGATGCCAATGCAGTTGATAGTGTTTGGGCAGGAGTGCATCGGGCAGGCGATAATTTACCTTTGGGGTTTGGGGCGATTAGTATGAGAGTTACGCCTCTATGCCCTTTTCTCACCTTCATCTCGAGCCTCTCTCGATCTGCGGCCCCTTCTCTTTGGCCACCCATTTCGATTTTCTGTTGCACATCATGGAAATCTGCCTCCAACTTGGCCACCACCACAACCGCCCAGCACAAAATAGCCTGCAACCAATAGCCCGACAATAACATCTCTTCAATGCGTACACCCGCTGGTAACTTAAGGTGGACTTTCTTTAACTCAGTGCTGGGATTGCTGATTAGTTTTTATACCCGCACCTCGTACAGTAAAATTCATTAGTCGTCGCTTAGATAAAAATAATTCTTTTTTAAAATAATGGAGTTTTTTAAGCTAGAAACATTTACTTGATTTGAACTTTTCAATTATCATTAAATCCGGTTGGAATTTGTTTACATTTTAGCTCAACTATTTGTTTAAGTCAAAAGAATTTCAACTGAAAATTTCCATTAAAATTTAGAAATACAGGGTGCTCCATCTATTCATTTGGACGGCTTTAGTGCTTGGGCATTTCGTTGGAACATTGCGGCCAATCCGGAAAAAAGCCAGCATTGCACCTTCACAAAAAAGAGAGACAACACATCGAGGTTTAAGCTGAACGACTCAGTAATTCCACATAGGCAGTATGTCAGGTACCTGGGCATAAAACTGGATGGGAGATTTACTTGGTCTGACCACATTAAGCGAGCTCTAGCTATCACCAAGGCTAAGGCTAACAAATTGGACTGGCTCCTTAGAGCGAGATCAGGGCTCTCGCTACGCGCCAAGATATTGATAATCAAGGCAATAATCATCCCGACTTGAATTTGGTGTATCTGCCTCTGGGGTACTGCCCGCGACACTTCCATCAAAGGGGTCGAAACGATGCAATCCAAGATCTTACGCAGAATACTCGATGGTCCCTGGTACGTGCGGAATATCACCATGTACAAAGACCTCGTCATTCTACCAGTCTGCTCATAGATCAACCGCCATACCAGCAGATATAGGGACCGCTTGCTTTCCCACACAAACCGTCTCGCCAATGAGCTAGCGACAATTTGGATACGGAGACGGCTCAAAAGGAGACACTCGTCAGACCTGTGGATACACGGTAGGCGACCAATAGGCCGTCTGTTTACTTCACCCTAAAAGAAATATCTGTCTTACCAATTATATAACTTTTTTCAGCCAGCTGGGATACTGTTCCCGTTGCAGTCTTTGTAAACCTTATAAAAATTTGTAAGCGGATTCAGTTCCGAAAATCCTTTTTCTCATTAAGGCCTGTATCCATCACTGCGGAAAATTCCTGCCAGGAATTTGCTATTAATTTTGAGTTTGTGGAACCCAAGTAAAGTATTTAGGCCAAGTTTGAATTTAATAAAATTTAAGCAAAATAACGTTAAACGAACTTCGGTCTACCATTATAGATTTAATGTCAGTACGACGTGTCAAGTGGTTTATTATTGATTGAGCGGTGGGGTGTCATGACATCACACCTTGACATCAGCCACATTGCATAGTTCAAATTCCAAACACTAGATAGACCACCCTGTACTTCTAAATTATAAAGGAAAATTTTAATTTAAATTCATTTGACTTAAACAAATAGTTGAGCTAAAATGTAAACAAATTCCAACAGGATTTAATGATAATTGAAAAGTTCAAATCAAGTAAATGTTTCTAGCTTGAAAAATTCCATTATTTAAAAAAGAATTATTTTTATCTAAGCGACGTCTAATGAATTTTACTGTACGAGTTGCGGGTATAAAAACTAATCAGCATTCCCAGCACTGAGTTAAAGAAAGTCCACCTTAAGTTACCAGCGGGTGTACGCATTGAAGAGATGTTTTTGTCGGGCTATTGGTTGCAGGCTATTTTGTGCTGGGCGGTTGTGGTGGTGGCTAAGTTGGAGGCAGATTTCCATGATGTGCAACAGAAAATCGAAATGGGAGTCCAAAGAGAAGGGGCCGCAGATCGAGAGAGGCTCGAGATGAAGGTGAGAAAAGGGCATAGAGGCGTAACTCTCATACTAATCGCCCCAAACCCCAAAGGTAAATTATCGCCTGCCCGATGCACTCCTGCCCAAACACTATCAACTGCATTGGCATCCGAATGTGGAAACGGGCCGTTTTACGGGCCAGGTGTTGATCACCATCGATGTGGTGCGGGCTACCCAACAAATTATTTTGCATTCTCATCTACTGGAAATTGACCATGTCTACGTTGAAATTCCATGAAGTGGACTGCTTCGTGCTGGACAAAGAGCGACAGTTCTTGATTATCACATTGAAACGCGAATTGAAAGTGGGTACCACCATTGACTTGGGTATTGTGTTCAAAGGCCAGATGAAGGATAAGCTGGTGGGACTTTATAGCAGCAGTTACCAAACGCCGGCCGGCGACCAGAGGTAATTCGACTTTTTGATGTGAAACATCTTGAATTTAGGTATGGAGGATTTTAGTCGGGGTAAAATTTGATTTTGTTACGTTGGGTGGAGGGGGGGGGGGGTGCTTGTAATATCAGTTGGATGGCCAGGCACCACACCTTTCACCCACCTGCACACCCAAAGCAAACCAAAAAAAAAAGACAAAAACAAACACAAAACAAAGACAAAAGCATACCCCAAATCAAACACAAAATCAAACACAAAACAAAGACAAAAACAAACGAAAAAAAAAAACAAAACAACAAAAACAATCACAAAGACAAAAACCAACACACAAAAACAAAGACAGAAGCAAAGACAAACCCAAAGACAGTAAGGAAGACAAATACAAAGACAAATAAAAGACAAACAAACACTAAAACAAACACAAAACATCCAATAACATGGAAAAAACAAAGACATAAACAAAGACAAAATCAAACAAAAAAACAAACAAAAAAAACAAATTCAAAAAACAAAGCATAAAACAAACACAAAAAGACAAAAACTAAGACATAAACAAACAAAAAAAACATAAACTAACACAAAAACAAAACCAAATTCAAACACAAGAACACACTCAAAAAAAAAGACAAGCAAAGACAAAAACATAGACACAAACAAACACAAAAACAAAAACTATAATCAAATCAAAGACAAAAACAAACACACGGAATCAGGGATGCAAACCGGTTCTGAACCGAACCAAACCGAACCGAACCGATTTTTCAGCTGGTGAACCGAACCGCAAACCGATCCGGCGACCCTTTGAAAATGTAAACGAAAACCAAAACCACAAATGAAAACGGTTCGGTTCGGTTCACTTCACTGACGAGTCCCAAGACGCACAAATTTGGGACTTTTTATCGAATTACCGAAAAGCCCTTATGACGGATTTATGTAGCACCCAACCATTTTGAAACGTGCAATTGTCTACCGACCTCTGAATATGACTGTCATAAGTTAACATTCCTCTTTGCTAATCGATTCATTTGGATATATCATTTCCTTTACGAGACGATATTCTCATTAGTCTGTCAAGCTTCTTTACCTTAATCCAACTTTAGTCAGGAGTACAGCTATTAAAGTGATATCATTATGGACGAAGCTAGCACATCCAACTATTCAAATTTTCCAAATCTCTAGGAATTTAGTATCGAAATGGTCGAAAAGTCACAGATCACTTTAGAAATAATTATATTTCTAATACTGAAGCAAAAGTTCGGGGAAAAAGACACTATAGGTGAGCTCTAATATTTTAAAAAGTTGTTCGGTATAAAATAGCTTTCTCTGGGAAAATGTTCAATATTTAAAGGATTAGCTACCCCAAATAGAGTTGGCTCAAATAATAACCCGGTGTCTCTTAAAACAAGAACTAGTACTTTAGAATGTGTTCGAATCCAACTTTATTTTTCATCAAATAGTATATCCCACCTAGGATTATAGTTTTTCAAACTTCTGCAGCTTTAAAGGTCCAAAACAATTACTTTCTGAACATATTTAAGGATATTTTTTGAATGTTTAGTCTTCAGAATGCGCTTAAAGGGTTAAGGTTTGGTGGAATGAAGGGTAATCATAGAACAAAAAGAAGTTTTGGACTTTCCGCAACTTCAAAAGTTTAGAAAATGACTTTCCGAACTGATTTTAGGCTAAAATGCTACTTTATACTCAACAAAAGACTTCAAGAGTTGACATAGGGTGAAATTCAGGGTGATCCAAGAAAATAATGGAGTTTCTAACACGTTATCGGAATGCTTTAACTTCGAAACTTCGGAAAAATATCTTTTCGTGCAGACTTCAGTGGAAATTGGGTCTTTATACTTAAGAAATGGCTTAGGGCTTGAGACACGGCAAAATTCATAACGATACTTGAACAGAAATGCGTTTTTGACAATTTTCGGACTGCCTTACCATCGAAAGTCTGGAAAGAAATAGATTTTCGAACAGATTTAAGCAAAATTCGGGACGTTATCCTTAAGGGTTTATGTTCACGGGAATTAGGGCTATCCCAGAAATAAGTTTTTGTCATTTTTATACTCTGTTCCAAAGGTACATAGAGTATAAGTTTGTGCAAAAGTATGTAACAGCCAGAAGGAAGCATCTCCGACCCCATAAAGTATATATATTCTTGATCACCATCAACAGCCGAGTCGATATAGCCATGTCCGTCTGTCCGTCTGGCTGTCTTTCCGTCTGTCTGTCCGTATGAACGCACAGATCTCAGAGATGGTAAGAGATAGAGGTTTGACATGTATGGGACTTATGCTTCTTATACTTGCAGGCAGATCAAGTTTATTTTCAATTTTTGCCACGCCCCATCCCGCCCCCGCAAATTGAAAAAAACGTCATATCTTCCACAACTTTATAGATAGAATGTTCGTTCCTTCTTGACATATTTAGTATTCAGGATTATTTATCGATCCGTCAAAGGAATGGTAAAGATCGGATGAACGGTTGCCGAGTTATAAGGAAAACAAACAATTATGGGCCACACCGGTCGCAACGGTAGTGGGCAGCACTTCCCAGGTACAGAGTATGTTATAGTCAGGCTTGACCGAATTTCTTTCTTGTTTTAAATATAAATATGAAAATATCTTATTTTCGCGGTTTTTGGTCCATTTTCCGCAAATTTTTTCAACTTAGAAACCCTCCCGGGCAAGCGTTCAACCATTCTCCAAAGTTCCATCTCAATCGAAGCTTTAGCCAATTTCGCGGTTTTTGAACCATTTTCCGCAGATTTCATCTACTTGGAAACCTTCCCGGGCAAGCGTCGAACCATTCCCCAAAGCTTTACCGAAACCATAAATTTTGCAATTTTCGCAGTTTTTGGACAATTTTCCGCAAATTTCTTCCACTTAGAAACCTTCCCTGGTAAGCGTTCAGCCATTCCCCAAAGATATATTGCAATGGGATGAACGGTATAATTTTGCAAATTTCGCGGTTTTTGGACCATTTCCCAGACATGAGACATAGCCTATGACACTTTCCCGATCGACATGAACATACTGTGAAAAATTCGTGAAGATCGGTTCAGCGGTTTAGACGCCCATAAGGGACAAACATACAAACATACTTTCACTTTTATATAGATGAATAGATTGAGATTGAGCAATTGAACGAAAAACAGAAAAAAATAGCTAAAATTTGAAATAGTATGAGTCTGGCCGAAAAACGGCTAAAATACAAACACAATTTTCCCAAGCTAAAAGTGCCAGCACTGACGATTGTCAGCACTAACGTGCTACGAATTGTGTAACCTAACTTAGTGACGTATAGAAATGTTTACTTACGTCGCTAACTAAAACCAAAAAATAATTAAATGATAAATTATTGGTTAGTTTTTGTTTTTTAAACAGGATGTGTGGGCACTCCTTGTGTCGCACTGTTGCACTGCTCTTCGCTTAGTGTGTGGGATGTTGAGGCGCTGAGTGGGCGGGCGCGGGTGCTCTTGTGTCTGCTTGACGGCCACCAATGGGGGTTGAATCTGCAGGCCAGAGAACAGCTCACGATTCAGCGGTGCTCCTTGGTTTGGATGCCACTGAGACGATATTTGGCACAGCTGTCATTATACGTCAATTACATAGCTGTCATTTGCGTTTTGTTATTCCAAGTCTGATTCTTTTTTGTTATACCACGTTTTATAGTGACTGACGTTTCATGTCAAGTCACACGGGAACGCTGTCGAACGGGATAAAAAGTATCTTATGTCCGTCTCCTGGCTCTAAGCTACCTCCCTACCAATTTTCACCCAAATCTGTTCTGCCGTTCTTGAGTTATAAGTGGTGTAACTAACACGACTTTCTTTTATATATGTATATAGATAAGGACTGAACCACTGAACCGAACCGAAACCGCGATTCAGTTGGCTTCAAAAACCTTGTAATAAACCGAACCGGTGGTTCAAAAACTATGTGAACCACTGAACCGAACCAGTCCTTATTTCCAATCGGTTTGCATCCCTGCACAGAATACTCAATATCTAAAATTTATCATCGAGTACAAAGACCCGAATATTTGGAATCGAGTACTTAGTACCGAATACTTAGTGTCTGAAACTTAGTATCGAATACTTCGAATCGAGTACGTATTATCGAGTACTTGGTATTGATTAATAAGTATCGAGTACTTAGTATTGGGTACTGAGTATCGAGTGCTTGGTATTGAGTAATAAGTATGGAGTACTTAGAGTATCAAATAATGAGTATCGAGTACTTAATATCGAGAACTTAGTATCGAATACTTAGAATCGAGAACTGAGTATCGAGATCTATGTATCGAGTATTTAATACTGAGTATATAGTACTTAATATTGAGAACTTAGTATCAAATACTTAGAATCGAGTGCTTTTATCAATAGAAGTATCGAGTTTTGAATATGGAGTATAAAGTATCGCACAATCGCTAGAATGTGAAAGCCGAAGCATATCGTATACAAGGCCCCGTGAGTCACACTCACACCTTTCTTTATGAAGCCTTAAAGTATGCTGCAGCTATTTTGCCCTCTCTAGAAACATTGCCACCACCAAATTCGAGGCAACCTACGCACGCCAAGCGTTCCCCTGCTTTGACGAGCCCGCCATGAAGGCCACCTTTGAGATCGCCGTGGTACATCCCACAGCCGGACACTACCATGCAGTTTCAAATATGAACCTAAATGTAAGGTGATTTTAAAATCCGTTCAAGTTCTATTGATTATTTACTCCCAAATTTCAGTACTCATTAAACTTGGGCGAAAACACAGAGTCCTTCTTTGCGACCAGCGTAAAGATGAGCACCTACCTGGCCTGCATCGTTGTCTCCGACTATGGCTCGAAAGGTATCACAGTTAATGCCAAGGGCATTGGCGACAACTTCACTATGCATGTCTATGCCGCCCCCCATAAGCTGAGCCAGGTGCAGTTCGCCTTGGAATTTGGTGCTGCTGTCACAGAGTACTTTATTCAATACTACAAAGTTGGGTATCCACTGCCTAAGCTAGACATGGCTCCCATTCCCGATTTCGAATCAGGTGCCATGGAACACTGGGGTCTGATAACGTATCGCGAGACAAGTTTGCTGTATGACGAGAACTACAGTTCCACGGGTAACAAGCAGGACATAGCTGGCATCGTGGCGCATGAAATTGCCCATCAATGGTTTGGCAATTTGGTTACCATGAATTGGTGGAACGATATTTGGCTGAATGAGGGCTTCGCTCGGTTTATGCAGTACAAGGGTGTGAACGGCGTCTATCCGGACTGGGGCATGGTAAGTTCAACCGGTGGGATCCAATTGAAATGATAGTCATCTGCTTTTTCTCGTTTAGCTGAAGCAATTCCAAATTAATGTCCTGCAACCAGTCTTGGTCTTTGATGCCAAACTCTCATCGCGTCCCATTGTGCAAAAAGTGGAATCACCTGATGAAATTTCCACCATTTTCAATACAATCAGCTATGACAAGGGCGGTTCGGTCATTCGTATGTTGGAGGCACTTGTGGGTCCTGAGAATTTTGAGCAGGCGGTTACCAATTATCTCACAAAGTATCAGTTCAAGAATACAGTCACTGATGATTTTCTGACTGAAGTGGCTGCTCTGGTCACTGACTTTGATGTAAAGTTACTGATGCGCACCTGGACCGAACAGATGGGCTATCCGGTATTGAATGTGACACGTAGCTGCGATAAAGGCTTCACCATTACACAGCAGCGTTTTCTCTCCAACCAAGCTAGCTATGCTGAGGCAGTCGATGATAGCGAATTCAACTACAAATGGAGTGTGCCCCTTACGTACATTTTGGACACGACCGAGAGCGGTGATGTACATAGCCTTATTTTCAACTATGATCAGGATGTGGTGAATGTGGCTGTACCTGCTGCGGTTAAGTGGATCAAGCTCAATGTTCACCAGATGGGCTACTATCGCGTAAACTATGAAGTTAGCATTTGGAAGTTGATCATCAAGGAGATGAACGACAATGTCGACCGCTTTGATGCAGCCGATCGAGCGCACTTGTTAGATGATGCTTTCGCTTTGGCCGATGCCGGTCAGCTGTCCTACAGCATTCTAATGGAAATGACTGATTATCTGGTTGGGGAAAAAGATTTTGTACCCTGGTATGTGGCAGCAAAGAAATTGGAATCGATGAATCACAGACTCAGGTTTAACAAGGGCCATGAACAGTTTCTGTCCTATGGGCGTTACCTGCTGACCAATATCTACAATGAGGTGGGCTGGACAGTCGATGCCAATAACCATTTGAAAAAGTATGTGTCTGTCTCTAAGAGATGGTATCCACTTTTAACATTTTGTGATTTCTTTTCTTTGTAGTCGCCTGCGGGCTACCATATTGTCGGCGGCTTGCGCCTTGGGCTTACCGGACTGTCTGTCCCAAGCCGCTCAACGCCTTAAAAGCTTGCTGCAGAACCCCACTAAAGAAAACTGGCCTCATCCTGATCTTCGCATGATCGTTTATTACTATGGCATAAAACAGCTGGCCTGTGAAGACACTTGGGAGCAGCTACTAGCGCTGTTTCAGCGCGAGACGAATGCCAGTGAGAAACTGAAATTGATGTATGGTCTGTCAGGTGTGCAGGATGCCCGGATACTCAAACGCTTCCTGGATATCGCCACTAACGAAAGTATTGTGCGCTCTCAAGACTATTTCACCTGCATTAAGTACATTGCTGACAATCCTGTGGGTGAGCCTTTGGTGTGGCAATATTACCGCGAGCATTGGCCACAGTTAACGGCTCGCTTTGGTCTGAACAATCACCAATTTGGCAAACTAATTGCTCAGATTACGAAGAACTTTGCCAGTCATGTTAAGCTTGAGGAGGTCAAGCAGTTCTATGTCAAGTATCCAAAGTCCGGAGCGGGTGCCAATCCCAGGCACGAGGCACTGGAGAACATCAAGCACAACATTCAGTGGTTGGAGGAAAACAGCGATGATATCAGCAATTGGTTGGATGACACGTCTACAGAACTAAACTGACCTGGAAAAGAAACCCAGTTGTAAAGTTCATTATGTTCAATATTCAATGCTTAAATGGCCAAATCTAAAATTGCATAATCAAATGGCCAATTACAAAATCAAACCATAAATGAAACCAGGAATTTTTATTTTATCCAACAATGTGGCGATTCTTACGGCCTCCAGGAATACAAGAGCAACATAACGGTCCCGAATCATAAGACGGCAGTCAACAGGTCAAAAAACTATAGTTCTATAGGAAAAATTTTTTCTCTTTAATGGAAACGTCCTTATCATTGGTATATAAAGGGAAAATGTATGAAATCTTTATTTGAATCGATAGTACGGTCCATATAATTTAATGTTTGAAGATTATTTCATGCAAATGTTGACCGTGACTGCGCCTCAAATCGTCCATACGCTTAGTGCAGTTTTGGCATACTCTTTCCAACATTTCGGCCGGTATCTCACGAATAAATGCCTCAATGTTGTCTTCCAATGCGTCAATTGAAGCGGGCTTGTCTGTATAGACATGAGCTTTAACATAGCCCCACAAAAAATAGTCTAAAGGCGTTAAATCGCACGATCTAGGCGGCCAATTGACCGGTCCCGAACGTGAAATAAAATGTTCACCGAACTCGCCTCTCAATAAGTCCATTGTTGCGCGTGCTGTATGGCATGTGGCACCGTCTTGTTGAAACCACATGTCATGCAAGTCAAGCTCTTGCATTTTGGGCAAAAAAAAGTTGGATATCATCTCACGGTAGCGCTCACCATTCACAGTTACGTTACGATTCGCATCATCTTTGAAGAAGTACGGTCCAATGATGCCACCAGCCCATAAACCGCACCAAACTGACTTTTTCTGGATGCATTGGTAGCTCTTGCAATGCTTCTGGCTGATATTCACTCCAAAATCGACAATTCTGCTTATTTACGTACCCATTGAGCCAAAAATGAGCTTCGTCGCTGAACACAATTTTTCGGTAAAAAAGTGGATCTTCGGCCAACTTTCCAAGAGCCCATTCACCAAAATTCTACGTTGCGGTAGGTCGTTCGGCTTCAATTCTTGCACCAGCTGTATTTTGAAAGGCTTCACACCTAAATCCTTCCGCAAAATTTTCCACGTTGTTGAGTAACAGAGGCCCAATTGCTGCGAACGGCGACGAATCGATAATTGATGGTCATCATTAACACTGGCCGATACAGCTGCGATATTTTCTTCAGTTCGCACTCTACGTAAGCGTGTTGGTGGTTTAATGTCCAACAATGTAAATTTGGTGCAAAATTTAGTCACAATAGCCCGAATAGCCACTTCAGTGGGTCGATTAAACTGACCATAAAATGGAAGAAGCGCGCGATGAACTTTCTTAACAAAGCACTCACTTTGATAATAAAATTCAATAATTTGCAAGCGTTGTTCGTTTGTAAGACGATTCATGGATAAATTATAGACCAAACTGAAGATGTTTGACAGTGAAACAATGCACGAAACGTGCGTGAGCTGTTTAAACCAGTGTTGCCAAAAAGATAATAGCTAAACAATCACCCTTTTACTTGCAGGCAGATCAAGTTTACTTTCAATTTTTGCCAGGCCACTCCCGCCACCGCAAATTTAAGAAACGTCAAATCTCCCACAGTTTTATAGATAGGACATATAGGTCCTTCTGGACATATTTAGTATTCGGGATTCTTTATCGATCCGCTAAAGGAATTTTAAAGAACGGATGAACTATTCTCGAGTTACTTCGAGCACTTCACATGTACAGAGTATGTTATAGTCGGGCTTGACCATCAAGCCAAATTATATTCCAATTTTTAAATGATTTTATGGGGTCAGAAATGTTTCCTTCTCCCTGTTATGCTAAATTTACACGACCTGATCGCTCAGCTGAGTTTTTTAGACCTGAGTGTCAAAAAACTCAGCTGAGCAACTGAGTTCAGCATTTACACATGTCTGAGAAGCTTAGTTGAGTCAGTTACTAAACCAATGGCTTATTAAGCGCTCTACTGTGCGGTCAGTTCAATTTGGGCCGGTTCTATTTCTTCTGATCGCTCAGCTGAGTAGGCTTAGACTCCTGTTTACACGGGCTGACTGATATTTATTGGGCTTTACATACATTTGCACAACTTCATGATCGCCTTTTTCCAATTTTTAAAGAGAACAGGGCATAAAATTTCGATACCAAAAGAGGTTTTAGGCAGGGTGACATCTTATCGTGGGACTTCTTTAATCTGCTGATGGAGTACATACTGCGCCAGTGCCCAAATGCTAACAGAACGGATATTGATATCATCGGCAAAAGCAAATCTGCGGTAAAACGGGAGTTCTCAGAGAACGAGAAGCAGTCAAAACTTATGGGCTTAGCGGTAAATGAGGATAAGACGAAGTACCTACAATCAACGCGCAGTGAGTCTACGCTTGGACAATCTGTTGCAATGGGAGACTACAACTTCAAGGTTGTTAAGGAATTTGTCTACCTCGGAACGACGATAACCAGCGACAACGACACCAGTCTGGAAATCCGAAGAAGAATCACTCTTGCAAACCGATGTTATTACGGGCTCAATAAGGAGTTCAGGAGCAGAGCCCTCTCTCGAAAAACGAAAATTGCGCTATACAAGTCGCTTATCATCCCAGTCCTGCTATACGGCGCAGAAGCGTGGACAATGTTCGAGAGAAGAGTTCTTCGGAGGATTTATGGACCTCTGAACGTTGGCGACGAATTTCGCATCCGAATGCATCACAAACTGTACGAGCTTTATGGGGACACTAAGCTTGTCCAGCGCATAAAACAACAGCGGCTGCGCTGAATAGGACATGTTACCCGTATGGATGATAACGCTCCAGCAAAGCGTGTGACAATCGGCATGCGATCGAGTTGGGAGGCATCCCCCCCGCCGGGTCGACCGAAGCGGAGATGGCGCGACCAGGTGCAGGGAGATATTGCAAAGCTGGGAGTGCCATTCTGGTGGAATGTCTCTCGGAACAGAGGCGGTGATAGAGCAAGAGCGGCTACCTTATTAAGTATACCTTGAACCAACCTTTGAAAAATATCGAGCCGGTTTTATACTCCGACTCCGTCCGTACCATGGTATAATTAACAAGGTAGTGTCATCAGAAATTCACCATGCGAGAGAGGTACCAGTTGATATAAACATGTGAGAGCAAAAGGGATAGCATGATTGCTCTCAGTTTTGTTTCCACCTTAGCCTTGCTGTTGTGAGAGAAAAAGAGATAGCATGATTCTTGTGGTGTGTTGTCATTTTTCCAACGCCTGCTCTGTCAAAAATCCAGCACAATGCAACTCAACGCAACTCAAAAATTGAAACTTCATTTCTCAAATGAATTAACTGTAAATTGGACATGAAAATGAAGAAAACTGTTTACTTGGCCAATTCTAAGGACCAAATTTTCTAGAAAAATAGATATTTTTAAAAATTGGATTTTATTATGGTTTAGAACTTGTTATTATCTGTTAAATGTGATTAAAACATTAATCATTTCTTAAGATTTAAGTCCGTGATCGATCAGCAAAGTATAAAACGGGACGTGTCAAGGTCCGAGAACTGATCCGACTCCGTGGTAAAGTTCAGAGTAGGCTGCAGATCCAACCAAGGCTCGTCATTGGCTTCTACGTTCGTGTCTCCCCCAACAGTCTTCCCCAACAAAAGTAATGTTTACCGCATGCTCTTTTTTTCCCCCCCCCTCCGCCCCCCATAGTCTTTTCGTACGAACAAACAGATCTCAGAGATGGTAAGATATAGAGGTTTGACATGTATGGGACATATGCTTCTTATACTTGCAGGCAGATCAAGCCCACTCCCGCCCCCGTAAATTAAAAAAGTCAAATCTCCCACAGTTTTTTAGAAGAAAGTTCGAACCTTCTACACATATTTAGTATTCGAGATTCTTTATCGAACCGCTGAAGGACTCTTTACTGAGAACAGGGCATAATAATAATGTATTGATAGCCTCTCTTTTTTTTGTAAATCATTAACTGACCCTCGTTTTGAATATCTTCAAAATGAAGTCGAAGATAATATATTAGAAAAACGAGAAAACTGCCGCCACCGATTGGACAGACAAATACAGCTTGCCGAATATTATTTGCAAAGCAAAAACAGGAAATAACAAAAAAAAAAAAAAAAACTACCGGTCGAATACGACCAGTCTCAGCGGCTGCCAACTAATTACTGAAATCGTTTCTTATTTTCTTTAGAGCATTGTCTTGTTTGGTTAAATTTAGGCCTACTAAGATGGAAAGTAAAATTGTTCAACGATTTATTGGTTCAAAATTATTACCAAATAAGTAGGCGCTTTGTGCTTACGTTTTAGCAAAGAGGTGAATTTAGTCCGAAAAAAACCAGGCGGATATCGAGGCCTTAGCAGTTTTCGCTCGAACTCGAGCGCTTCGGGCATTGTCTTTGCACAAGTATTTTGGTTTTTTTCTGCTTCTGTTCCTCTGCTCTTGTTCACTTTTTTTTCTTTCTTAAAGCTAAATCGATTTAGCTGGTGTCAACTCCCTATTAAAAAAATCTAGCTAAACGGTTGCTAAAACTTTTAGCATGCCTCTTAGACAAGCTAAATGCCTTAGCTCATATCCAGCGAAAAACGCGTGGCGCCGCAACCTTGACCGGCTAAAAGCTGATAGCTATAGGTTTAGCTAGATAGAAGCAAAAAAAATGGTTTGCAATTATTTAGCAAGTTACCCTTGCTAAATGAATGAAGCCTTTGCCTCAAACCTCGAGGAAAGGTTTCAGCCCTTCTGCACTGCCTCGACATTTACGACAGCTTTAAGTAATTTTTAAAAAAAGCCACTCCTCAAAGTTCATCAATTTTGCCCCACAGTGCAATGGATTTGAAAAGAGTTTTGCCAAAACAAGCTCAACAAGTGCCTCCTAAAAAGCTGATAGCTGTACTTGCCGCTCTCTCTTCTCTCAGTTGCTCTCCCATTTACACTCCACTCTCTTTCTCTCCCAGCTCCCACTTTGACTCTGATGGGGCGCCAATCGCTGTCTCTGCCATTATACGCTGCTTCGTGCATACACGCATGCCGTCGCGTCTCCAAAGAGCGTGCGACTGAGCAACCACGACGTCAGAGTCCACACACACAGTCAGTCAGTTGTCAGTTGTTCTCAGGCGGCGGCCAAAACTATAGCATATATTCAACGTCGCGCTTATTAAACAAACTCGTTCAAAGTGGAAAAATATAAAGAAAAACAGCAACTGGCGCCGGCCTCCCCAACAATATAATTTTATGGCGATTGTGCATAAAAAGCCAAAAAAAAAAAACTATTCAGTGCAAGTGCTAAATAAAGTAAGTTGTTAAACAAAATTTCCGCAAACTTCAGCGTAAGCTTTTGGGAAAAATCAATTTTTTTAGTCAGTCAGTCTTTGCGCACGCACACCCACCCCCACCCAGCCCAGCCCAGACCAGACCAAGTCAACAAGACCCTTGACTGCAGACTCATTCACATTCTCCATCGTTGTATGAAGTCGTCGTCTGCTTGCACTTTTCTGTTTGCATTGATTTTCTATGTCGCGTCGTGTCGCCTCGTCCACCCGAATGTCGCAATAGTCGAAGATGGGCCCCAAAACGCACACACACACACACACACCAGGCCAGTGCATTTTTTCTGTGTGGGCAAAAATGCACACGCAGCAAGCAAAAAGTTAATCAGCCCCAAAACAACATCAACAACCACGACAAAAAATACGCGCAAAAAAAAGGAGACATAAATAGAAATTAAGAGAAGAGAGTTGTCGAAATTTGTATACCCTTTTCTTTAAAATTTTTTTGAATCGATTTAAGCCAGGAATTTTGACCTTTTAAAACTGTGAACCGAATCTTAAACCAAATCATAAGTGAAAATAAAGCTGAACCTGAACCTGTTCCGAACCTACATTTTCGGTTCGGTGCAACAAAATTATAGACATTCTGAAATTCGTTGGTTATCTGTTCAATATTGTGCGACAAAAACTCAAATATGTCGAAATTACTTTTTCGAAAAAACCTTTTCCCAAAACCACGATCCTAAAATTTTCTAACTTTAACCAATCGAGATCCGAAAAATTGATTGGGTTTGCTTATGAATCTACGCGGAAAGTTTATTTTCGGACCTTAGAAGTTACGGCAAGTTAAAAAAAATGACAAAAACTCTTTTCCGTTAAACCCTGTCCTTAGGGATATCTTCCCGAACTTTGCTTAAATTTGATTCAAGAGATATTTTTTTCGAACTTTCGAAGGTAAGGCAGTCCGAAAAGTTCGCAAAATCTCATTGTTCAAGGATTGTCCTTAATTTTACCGAGTATAAAGCCTTAGAACCCTTCTTAAGTATAAATTCCCGATTTCCCCTTAAATCTGTTTCGGGAAATTTTTTTCAAACTTTTAAAGGTAAGGAAGTCCGCAAAATCCTTCCTAAAACTCATTTCTTTTCTTGGATCGCTCTGACCTTTACCTTGTCTTAACTCTTTACTTCTACTTTTTTTCCAGCTTTTCAAAAGTTAAGTTGCGCGGCTAATCCGTAATGATGTCAAAAAACTTATTTCTGTTTAAGGATCTCTCTTTATTCCACCGAATCTTAACCCACTAAGTCTATTCAGAAATGTCCGTAGATCTGTTTGGAATGTTTTTTCTACTTTTGAAGGTGCAGAAATTTCAAAAACCATAAATCTATATATATTTTTTGAAGTAAAACAGGAAAAAATAATATTTTAGGTTATTAAAGGTATTAACCCCATCATTTCGCTTCAAAATGTGAAATGAAGCCTAAAAATCTTCATATGGAATATCTTCCTGAAATTTAAAAAGAGCCCGTCACTCTTAATAAAATTTTCTCCTTTCTTTGCATTTTCTTGAAGGAGAAAAAAAAAAACGATTAAAAAATATTTTTGTGTGTAGAGTTATCCGAAATTTTCCAGCCCTGGTGTCGGATTTCCTAAAGACGGAAAAAAACAAATTATTTTACGTACAACACTTAAAAATAAGTGCCTCTGAAGTAAGAAGGCGAAGGTTTAGTTGTTTCGCAGATGAATGCGATTCTATTAATGAATTTTAATTCAGTTTTGGTTCCCTTTTTATATGATTTTTACATGGGTGAAATGGTAAGCTAAGTTGAGTCACTTTACAAGAGTTAGTTAATAGATTTTGGGTGTGCAATGAGATGCTGACCGACTAAGGTAACGGTTCCTGCGTTATCAGTGCTTGAGTGATAAACACTTGTTATGCTTAGTGCAGGAGTGAAACGTGTGACTCAACAGCTTTAACAAAAGCTAAGGCTAGTTACAATGGTGTACATAAGTTTAGTTACGAGCAGAGCGGGCAAACAAACGAAACGAAACGTTTCCGAATCGTTTCGTTTCGTTCTTTTCACAAGCGAAATACTAACGAAACCCGAGAAAAGTAACTGTAACAAAAAATGAGTTCTGTTCTGTTTGCGCTCACGAACGCAAACTAAACGTAAAGCGAAACGTTCTCATCTTGATTTGCGGACAAAGGGAATCGGAACGATATGCACGAGCGCTCTGGTTACGAGTGCTTACAATTATAATGTTTATACCAGGGACTAATACCGAAACGATTTTCGGTTCCGGTACAGGTATCGGTACGACCCGAAATGAATGTTTCGGTAAAAGGTTCTATTTCGGTTTTTCATTTATTTCGGTTTTCGATTTCGATACGGTGCCCAGTTTTTCATTTCGCTATACCGGTACGTACCGGTACATTTGCACCATTTTCGACGGCTCTTTCAGATAAGCTATTATTAATCAGGCATTCATTATTAAGCAGTGATTGTTCAGTAACCGACTAAATTTCAGCATAAATATTTGTTGAAAGTGTATTACAAGATTCTTTTGCTCAGGGTTTCTCACGCTTTTCTATTTCAAAAACAAGCGAATTCGCTAGACATATTTAAGATATTTCCAATTTGCAGTGAATCAAAATGGAATAAAAATAACCCAAAACTAGATGTTCGACATAAAGTTTAGTGTGGTCTCCTCAGCTGGTTCTAATAAGCGTACTATTTCGCGAAATGAGTCCCACACCTTAGGATGTAAAAGAATGTTGTTATCTGCGTCCGCTAAGTTGAAGAAATTTTGAAGATGTCTTATGATTCCTTCTTCGCATTACAAACATCTGACTAAAATCACGATGCGCTCTGCAAAGGTAACAAGTAAGGGAGCTGTAGTCGAGTGCCCCGATGCGCAAACGCGGTAACTGACAATGCAAGGCACCCTCTCTCCAACAAGCAAAATTGATTCGTATATAACTTCGGTGTTTTTGTCCGATCTTATTGATCTTTTCAGAATAGATAAATATTGGGCCTTACTTGATATATATTAAGTTTGGGAGGTCTATCTTGTGGCTCTAACAGTTTTTTGCACTTAAAGGGGTGAGGGGGAGGAAATTTCCAAATATGAAACAAACTCGATTTCAATCGGGTATACATAACATCCAAGATATAAAAAAACTGTAAACCTACCTATTTAATGGTGTGGACCCGGCCTTTATACGGACAGAGGGAGGGGCAGACGGACATGGGTAAATCGACTCGGCTGTTATCAAAATAACTTTTCGATTCTGTTCCGGTTTCAGTTCGGTATCGGTTCAATACAAACTAACAGAAATTTTCGGTTCTCAAAATAATTTTCCAAAGTCAATGCGAAATCTAGAAGATATCCTGCCTTCCTTCATGCCTTTTCTGATGCTACAGTCAAATCAACATACCTTTCCACAAAAAGAGTATTCAAAAAGCGTTTGCAATTAACTGGCGCCGTTGGCTGTCGTGCGGGAGCAGCCGGCGTCTCCCCCTACCTTTTGCTGCTGCTGCTGCTGCTTCGGGCCAGCGCCAGCGGTGGAACCTGTTTTGACGCACCAGTTGTTCTCTTTGCTGGTCGTTATGCAGGCGCATGTGCCAGGAGAAGAGTCAAGCACAGCCGGTTTTGCGCTCTTTTCTGATAACAAGCGAAAACCAAAATGAAAACAAAATAAAGTAGGGTGGAGCGCAAACTCATAACTTTAAGTAAATAAATAAAAATGTACAAATTCGGATGAAATTTGTTCAATTTTGGTTGGGATCCTCCTCCTGCTGCTTACAAGTAGATTCAACGTTCTTGAATTTGTTCTCCCCGTCCATGTTGGGCTTTTGAATGGAGTCCTGGTTAACTGAAGCATCATCTTTCAGGCAATTTTCCTCGTTTTTTTGCCGGATCCTAGGCCGAACAACTTGTCCAGGTTGGGTTTTTCAATGGAGTCCTGGTTAACTGAAGCATCATCTTTCAGGCAATTTTCCTCGTCTTTTCTGCCGGATCCTAGGCCGAACAACTTGTCCATGTTGTCCTGGTTAACTGAAGCATCATCTTTCAGGCATTTTTTCTTGTCTTTTCTGCCGGATCCTAGGCCGAACAACTTGACAAATGGCGTACAGAGACAAACATTCTCCAATTTGTTGCTAATTTTACATTTCAAGCAGTACTTCTTTTCCATCGCATCAGCTGTTAGTTCGGAACTTTGATTGGAGCTCTGCTCAGACGAAACATCTTTGTCTAATTCGTCATAATCGTCCATTAAGATATTCTTCATTTCGATGTCGTATCTGTCGAGTCTCCACAATTTCCTAGACCTTCTACGACGTTTGGTTACGGGCTTTACCTTCAGCTCGATGTTAATAATTTGAGCGTGCATTACGTTAAGCAATGCAGCAACACACCTGGTATGACTGTTCCGATCTTCCATCTTAGATTCTTCATCCTTCATGTATTCATTCGCAGCTTGTTCCAATATTTCGTCAAGTTTTTCTTTAATGTCCATAATGTTAGACATGGCTATAGACAAGATTATGTAGAAATTTAGAAAATTTAGGTAAACAAATTTTTCAAGTGAAAATAGTTGTTGTTTTGAGTAAGACAAGGCGTTGAATGAAAAGTAGCACAAAATCAAACAAAAAGGTGAGAAATTATTTGAAGGATAAGACGAAGTGACTTGATTCAAAATAATACTAAAGAATATCCAATTGAAGTTTACGTTTTGTTCTTATGTTTTTGATTTTCCTTATCACTTAAAGTCAGCTTTCAGTTTCATTCTTTAATCAGTCTTAATGAATAGAATATAAATTACATGGAAAATACTAATTACTGTTTATCCTGTTGAAAATTTCAAGCCCACTTGGCTACAATTAACCCAAATTATCAACCAGATAAGAGAAAGAGAAGAAGTTCAACTAGCGCCTCATAATTTTATGCCTGCAAAATATTTTTTAATCAGCAACTCGTTACGAGGCACTGGGCGACTGGTGTCTAGGTAAAAGGAAAGCGGGGGAACAAGTTGTAGTCGGCGCCGGTTTTAGCTCTTGATTCCAAAGTGCAATTCCACGTAACGCCCCTTTAGAGTGGGTGGAAGAAGGCTTGTTTGATCATACGTCTGACAGTTGATTGAGTATTTAGGTCTGGCGAATTTGTTGAATACACAAACAGTTCCATAAAAAACACAGAGAGAGAGAGAGAGAGGCCGTCCCAGACATTTGTCGCTACGAATTGATAATACTTTATATACAAACGCTTTTTTTTTTGTTCCTTCCCTTTAATCTTATTCAGCAAAAAAAAATGTCATAAATAATCACCAGAAGTTGGAGGTGGCAAATAATACAAAAGCAAACAAATTGAACGGCAAATTATCAAAAGAGATTTCCAAACATGAATGAACGTATTTGGGGCTACTGGCTACTGCTCTCGCTGGCCTTGATCTTGCTGGCCAAAGCTTGTAAGTATTGAGTATTTGATTTCATTAATGATTAATAACAATCTTTATGGTTTAAACAGCACCTGCACCCAGCCATCAGCATAGCTGCATAAGCTATATGGAACGGGATAATTCATTGCATGAGGATGAACAAGATCTGGAGGAAAATAGTGAGGGTTATAGTGGAGAGCAACTGCAGCAACTGTCTCAACAGCAACTGGCGATTGAACCGACTGTTTTGCCAAATGAGTCTCATAGAAGAACCTGCCCGGATGGCTACACTTTTTGCTTTACCCTGTGGAATCAAACAGCCAATGGAACAACTTTTGTTAAACAAGGTAAGCTTGTTGAAAATTGGAAAAAGGAAAATAAGATCCAGCTGCAGCTTAACACTTGTCAGAGATGGCTATAGAATGGAGCGCTGTAGACGATGACCACCGAAATAAACCAAAAACTCGAACCATTCATTTTGTAAAATCAATGTATTTCATTATCAAAACATAGGTACATATTCATTGATTGATCTCACAAAAGTCTGAAGTGAAAAAAGTAATATATTTTTATCGTAGAATAGGAAAATTATGAAAAAAATAATCAATTTAAGTCTTGAAGAGCCGTAGAATGTGCACATTTTTCCATATTTTGGTCAGTCCTTCTTTATTTATTTATTTAGTATTTCGCCAACGGATAACCTTAACTGGCTACTACAATAAACTAAACTTAAAACTAACAGTAACAGTTTAACTACAAAAAGAAGTCCCTATGAAGACGCTTAACAATAATATTGTCGATGCTAAAGTCAAACCACATGCCAACTGGGAGACGATTGTACATCAATAGGGCTCTACATATCGGATCATTATTGGCATAATTGACCCTATGAGTTGCTACTCTAAAGGGGACCAAATCACGCCAAGATCTGGGCGGAACATTGAAAGGAATCTTGTCCAGTATCATAGAACAATTAATATTGCCGACCACAATGTCATTTAAGAAAATTAAAGACGCAATTGTCCTTCTATCCTCAAGGGTGGGAATATGCAATAGGCGACATCTACTCAGATACGTTGGAAAAGGCTCCGAAAAATATATATGGGCGAGTGCAAATTTAAGAAATCGTTTCTGCAGACGCTCAAGCCTGTTTATGTGAACGGCAGCAGAAGGATTCCAGATAAACGAAGCATATTCAAGCCTAGAACGTACTAAGGCAGAATACTAATTTAGGGAACTGCGCTTTACAAAGCCCAGCATTGAATAAGCTTTGGGGAGGATATTGGTTAGATGCTCATAAAACTTAAATTTGGAGTCAAACACCATCCCCAAATCCATGTTAATATCGGCTTTACATATGTAACAAATAAGCATTTTGAGAAGTTAAGAGGCAGCAAATTGCACCCGCACCAGTCAGCAACCGAATTAAGATCGCATTGAAGAACTTCAACATCGCTGATGTTTTTAACTGATCTAAAAAATTTTAAATCGTCAGCATACATTGGATAATGCGAGTTAAGTAGGCAACCGATTTCATTAAGAAATAGTGAAAATAGCAATGGACCTAGTACACTCCCTTGAGGGAGAACGTATGCCATTAATGAGAACTTGGTACGATCGATCTTCAAACCAAATGAGGATGGAAGAATGAAAGCCAAGTTTGGCGAGCTTGGATAAAAGAGCACTATGGCAGACTTTGTCAAATGATTTAGAAAAATCCGTGTAGATCACATCGACTTGACAACGATTTTCAAATGCGGAAATGCAGATATTGCTAAATTCGTTACCGTGGAACGGCCAGGAAAAAAACCATGCTGGTTGGGATCTATATAAGAATTAATAATTAAGTTAAGATGTTTTCAGACTATTCGTTCAAAAAACCTTAGAGATAATGCTAAGCTTAGCAATAGGCCTTTAATTAGAGACATCAATTTTTAAATCTTTTTTTATGAGTCGGCATAACTGATCTTCCATTTTCGTATAAATTGACCAGTCTCAAGGGACTTGGAAAAATCATAGTGAGAGGCTCACAAAGCTCACCAATGCAATTCTTCAGGAGAAAAGAAGAAATTCCATCACTGTCCGGCTTAAACGAGTCATCAAAGTCATTGATTGCTTCTAAGACATCATCATCCGATATGGGAAGAGTCCCGACATTAAATATAGAAGGAATGCAATCAAGAGTAAATTGGTCATCCCAGTTACTCTCTGGCTCGAAATTGCCGCTAAAAAAGGAAGCAAACAGATTCACTGTCCCCTCATCAGTATTTGATGACAGCGAACCAAAGCTCATACTAGATGGAATGGAAGAGTTTATAAAACTCCAAAATGCCTTGGATTAGTTTTAAGTCGACTTTCGACATTAGATATGTATTGCATGTACAGAAACTTATTTAAAAACTCGAACTCACGTTTGTGTAGACGATATTTTTCACCATCAGCAGGATCGTGGCTTTTAGTGAAGCGCTTGTAGAATTTATTACGAAGGTTTTTCGATTTTTTTAAGCCTTTTGTGTACCACGGCTGTTTGTACGAGCAATGCTTCTGTTCCTGAGCATTTTCGGTAACTAAATTAGATAAGGTTTTAAGAAAGCTATTATAACACGTCTCCAAAGCATTAAATTAAGCCATTACATCCGAGAACATGCCACGTATATTGATTGTCATGGCGAATGCCAATTTAATAGAAAATTAACCGCGTTTTCGGCTCAGAGATTGCCATGCAACATGTGTTCAAAAACTCTGTCAAAAACTTAGTTGCAAACTGTATTCCTCGATTTGAATAACACCAATTTGCCTGCTGCTGTATCTTATAGTTAAAACCGTGCTACGCATGATTTATGTGTTGTGTGCGTACATTGAGAAGTGCGCGGTCAATGAGAGCATTTTGCGATTGTGCAGAAATCGGTGGGCAATGTTATGCATACCGTATTTTCATGAAAACACAGAGAAAAAAAGAATATGCAAAAATATCCATTGGATGATTTCCCGTGTCCATTTGGACTGGATATGTCTTTAATATCCTTTTATCATCCAATGGAACTGAAAAATCATCCAAAGGATATAAAAAATTATCATCCCTTGGATGGTTTTTCAGCTCCGTTGGATGATCTTCTTCTCTTCTGGTTCCGATCCCGTGTGGGACATAGGTCATCAACCACTCGTTTCCACCAGCGAACTCGCTTTCAGTTCTCCCCAATTTTTCCCGATGCTTTGCGCCTCTCTACCGACAGTCTTCCTCCAAGTTTCTTTGTGTCTGCCACGTGACCGCCCGACTCTGTCCAACGGGTACCATTCCATTGCCTTTCTTGCGATGTTGTTCTCGCTTTTTCGCAACGTATGTCCTATCCAGCTGCATTTCATCCTGCGTATTATGGTGTCGACACTCTCCATATTTGCTCGTTTAAGTAGCTCAGAGTTCCGTATTCTGTCAGGCCGGAACTACTATGCGTCGCTGGCAACGGTTTACAAATGTTTGGAGTTTCGCCACTACGGAAGCTGTAATTTCGAAGTGGAAAAACCGTATAAGAGCACTGGCATTACGTTGGACTTGAAGAGCCTGATTTTGAGCCAGTGTGGATAGGTCAAGCAACGCCAAACAGCTGACAGCAGGCGCACATCCACATCAAGCTCCGTCCCTCCATCAACAGCGACTACGCTTCCCAGGTAGCTGTATTGCTCAACTTGCTCAATTGGCTCTTCGTCCAAAACCAGAGCCTGGGATTGTCCGGAACGGATGCGGAGCACTTTTGTCTTCTTCGTGTTGATTTTGAGGCCTGCCGATTTAGCTGAGGTGTCAAGGTGGGATAGTGTATTAGCCAGGTCGCTTAGCCTATTTGACAGGAGGCATATATTGTCTGCATAGTCCAGATGTCGCAGTCTTGTAGTCGTTGACCACCCAATGCCGCTGTTGTTGGGAGCAGGTTGCATTGTAGCGAACACGTCTGCAACCACCATTATAAACAAACGAATAGCCGAAGCTGACTTCAACAGAGTCAATTTAAGCTTTAGGCGACAACAGGACCAGTCGACTGCCATCATTATAAAAAAAGAATCGAATGATTCACTATAAAATTTGAGAAATATGACGATTTTTTGGAACGTTCGATCTTCACCTCCTGTTTACCCGTCTTATATAATCTAAGCTCATGGACAGACAGACGGACAGACAGACGGACAGAGGACAGACAGACGGAAAGACATTTCATTTCTGCTATGGTTATTTTGTTTCCAAAAATGTTCTATAAGTACTGAAAGAAAGTCTTTTAGTACTAAGATTGCATTTGTTAATACGGGTTCCGAACGTTTCACAAAATTATTCCATTTAGTGAAACAAATTCTTATCTTTTCCTTTCCTTAGGTTGCTGGAAGGACAGTACCGATCGCAATGCCATGTGCAGTCCATCAGAGTGTACCAGCTCAGCGCCCACGTCAAGAAACTCTTCCTTGTATTACTGTTGCTGCTCTGGAGACCTATGCAATGCCAAGGTAAATGTTGTAGAACCAGCTCCCCTAGAGTTGTCCAACAAAGGGCTAGAGTCTAGCTTAAGTCGTGCCACTTCGAAGCAACAACAATCGTTTATGGCTAGCACGCTATTGGGATGTCTGGGTGGTATAACAGCACTATTAATAGGAGTTTTACTGGCCATGCAATATTGTCGTGGAGTTAAGGAGAAACCCGAACCGGAAGAGTCACCGTTGGCACCCTCGGGACCTGGTTACAGTTCCAATTTGCGTAATGTGGATAATATGAACTTGATTGGCATGCTTGGAAGTGGTAAATATGGCACCGTGATGAAGGGATTGCTGCATGAACAGGAGGTGGCGGTGAAGATCTATCCAGAGGCACATCATCAGTATTATATAAATGAGAGAAATATCTATGCCTTGCCGCTGATGGACTGTCCGGCGCTGTTAAGCTACTTTGGTGAGTTGACTTAAGGGGGAAGAGGAGGAACTGGTTTTTATTAAGTGATTTGTGTTTTATGTTTCTAAAGGTTACGATGAACGCTGCACCATGGATGGACGCATGGAGTACCAGCTGGTGTTGTCGCTGGCTCCCTTGGGTTGTCTACAGGATTGGTTAATAGCTCATACACTGGACTTTGCCCAATGCTGTGGCATGCTGCGTTCCATTACAAGAGGTTTGAGCCATTTGCATACCGAGCTACGTCTGGGGGATCAGCATAAACCCTGTGTGGCACATCGTGATCTCAATTCTAGGAATATACTGGTACAGTCGGATCTTAGCTGTTGCATAGCAGATTTTGGTTTTGCTTTGAAGGTTTTCGGCTCCAAATATGAATACAAGGGAGAAGTGGCCATGGCAGAGACCAAGAGCATCAATGAGGTGGGCACTTTGCGTTACATGGCGCCCGAGCTACTAGAAGGAGCGGTTAATCTCAGAGATTGTGAGACATCGCTTAAGCAAATGGATGTGTATGCCCTGGGACTGGTACTGTGGGAGGTATCCACACGCTGCTTTGAGTTTTATGCACAGGGACAAACGACGCCACCTTACAAGGCACCCTATGAACAGGAGGTGGGCTCTCATCCCAGTTTCGATCAGATGCAGGCTTTGGTGGTGCGGCACAAGGCGCGTCCTCTCTTCCCCGCCGGCTGGGGAGGCGGTTCGGCGGCCAAACTAGTGCGTGACACCTGTGAAGATTGCTGGGATCATGATGCAGATGCGAGATTAACTTCGCTGTGTGCAGAGGAACGCATGCAGGAGATGTCAGGACTAAGACCACGCTTGCAGGCTCAACCTGCAAGCCCTTTGCTTAACACCAACAATCTAGCCACACCCACGGAGCAGCTAAATGGAGGAGGAGGAGTGACCACCACCACAGCGGTGGCTGCAGTGCATCATCAGTTAAGTTCAGACACCGCAGGACTAATACAACCTCCTCCCAATCAGCAATTGCCCACGGAGAAAAATCACCTGACTTACACACAACACCAGCTGCAACCCTATCAGGGTAGAAATCCCTGCCAGGAGCGAAATCTGGCACCCTTACCGCTGCGCAATCCTCCCATCCTAGTGGAGCGCAGCAAGAAGCACAGTTTTCAGTCGCAAACGCAGGAGAATAGTCTCTCCTGTTTGGAGCATGATGTCAGCGTGGAGGAGCTCATAGCCAGTCGTCATCAGCAAAAGCAGAATTCCAATTTGGGTCAGGGATTTCCCAAGCAACAGAACACAGATCACAAGCTAAGGGGTTGGCATGGTGTCCGTGCTTTGATACACAAGAAACTGTTCCGCAAAGAACATGCCGAGGAACTGTGCCGGCAACTTCAACTGGGCGAGGAAAAGTCAAATCTCAAGGCCAGACCCAACAATCTAGATCTGAGTCCTTGCGTAGAGAAGTCCCTCACCAGGCCCATACAATTGCGTAGTGCGGAGCAGCGTAGCGGCACACCCGCTCACATAGTGCCCCGCTCCTTATCCAGCAGCCTCCTCAAACACAACAATAACTCCATCTCGAGTCATGGCAATGAGTTAAACACCTTGACGACGCGTTCCTCCTCCAGCAAGCGACGTCCAGGTCATCTGCGCACAAACTCCCTGCTGGTAACCAATGCTGGCCCAATGCCACCCACAGAGCAGCAAATGCGTCGTCAGCACAGCCTGGAGGTCTTCCGTGAGGTGTTCAGTGGTCGCGGCAGCAGTGAACGCTTGCGTGATCCCAGCGAAAGGGTCAAGACACCCGGTGATGTCCCCCCCTCGGTGCGAAGAGCCCGAGCCTGCAAGACTTTGAGTTTATATGATGATCGCATGATGGACTCCTCGCTGCTCAATATACTCTAGCACGAGGAGGTTCTGCTGTTGGAGCTGTAAGGCAGCAGCAGCAGCAGCAGAACTTGGACTTACTCATATCTCATCATCCCCTAGAACAAGTAAAGCTTCCAGGATAAATGTCGTCTTCTGGCAGCCAGAGTTGTTGTACAAGTAAATGTATTTTTTCACCAATCATCCTAGCGTTTAGTGCGGCAAAACAACCAAAGTCCTTATAGGTTAAATCAGATTTAGAATGCGAATATATATATATAAGATATATTTTCGACTGGTAGTAGTTTGTATAGACTAGATGGTTTTCAAACATTGAAGTTGAGCTTACAATCAGAGAGAAAGATTTGCAAGAAGCTGCTGGACCATTTTTAAAACAGAAAAGAGCCATTATACACCCACTTACAATCCCAAAAAAAAACAAACAATGCATATATAGTTCTATATATAAAGATAGTATACTGAAATATTTAGTCATCACAAGCATAAATATGTCTAAGAGTCCTGCCAACGACGAGTCAAAGCCAACTAAATCAGAGACTTAAAACTAATTTTCGGTCTAGTCATGGACACAAAGTTGATAGGTTTAGGGGTACGGAAAGGTTGAAAAATTCTTTAAAAACAATCACCTTGATAGGACTAAACAAAGTACTAAGTAAGGGTTTCACAGGAGTACAGTCAGAGAAAAACTAAGGAATTTAATACAAGGATCAAGAATGTTTGATGACAGCAGTTCGATAAGAATGATAGTTCTTGATACGAGAGCGAAATTCTTAAAACAAGTATGAATTTTTAATCCCGTTTTTCTTGATCCAAAAGTTTTAATACTTGAACCAAGTACAATACATTCTCAAGTGCTAAACGTTCTCTAATTCTAGATTGCTCCTACTTGAATCAAGAGCTTAGTGCTACAACTGCTTATCAGGTTCAAGAGTAAGATCGTTCACTCTTGAATTAAGAGCTCCATAGATTCAAAATTAAAGGCGCCCATATTCCAATCAAACAACAATTTAAAATCCGTTTATTTTTTCTTTTTTTGATTTAATTTATTTCATAGAAAATTAATGGTCAAACTATGTAGCAAGACTTAACCGGCTCAAGAAACACAACTCCACAGATCGGCAGCAGTCTTTGTCTGTCAACGATCAGTCCGTCTCTCCATGCCAGCAATGCCATAACTGCTTGGGAATTCCAAAGCAATATCAGTAAAAAATCGATGGTTTTTCCCCACACACCCCTCTCCCATTAAAAACGAAACTGTGTAAGCAAATTGCAACGCTATTTTCTCAAATGTTTTTGCTTTCCTCTCTCAGTTTCGTTACCTCTTTTCCCTCGCCTAAACTGAGAACGAATTTAGCTCAGGCCCGGCCAAATTGAGAGGGCATGAACTACTATGGTAGTTTTATTTTGAAAATACCCTAGCGATTTCACTTCATGGACATGTTCTTAGTTCAACATTAGTAGAAAAGTTGAGAATTTGTATCAGGAAAAATAAACTAATCAGCTTGACATCTACTTTAGCTAAGCTGTGCAACTCTTCTTATTGTGAATAGATTGGTGACTGAATGTTTAATAGATACTCACAATTATCGAACCGCTAAACTATCTTTTGCATCATCAGGTACATTTTCATGAATATTTTAAGGCAACTTAAACGCTTGTTAGGAATTCAGTTTGGAAATGAAATGCGAAAAGCTAAACTTTTCTTATAAGATTTAAAATTATGAATTGATTTTCCGTTTGTGATACAGCGGGTAGTGTGTATGCCTGCTGTTCTAGTAGAGGTCCTGGGTTTCTCGAAAGGAACATCAAATAAAAAGTTTTCCTGCAGTGTTTAGCCGGTTCGAGGTCATGTTATGCTTACGCATAACTTTAAGCAGAGGCACTCGACGCCAAAAATGAGGCTTGTAGATCGTTCACGCCAAGTCTGAACTTCTTCAAACAGCAGCCTCTCCATGCCTGCGAACCCAAAACTGCTTGGGAATTCCAAAGCAGCATAAAACACGGAAGACAGCCTGAACAGACAGCCTGAGTGCCTCCTATGTTCTTCGTCGCATTAGTGTGAAAGCCAATGCTTTCTGCTTCTAAGGCGTTGACCAAAACGTTTGCATGCAAATTGCATACAAAAAGGAGTTTTCCCTTAAGAAGCTTTTACTCAACCGGTCATTTTTCTTCAGCTATAGGCGCTAGCTGTGAAGATCCTTGCCATGAAAAGGAATCTTAAGGAATCTTTGCTGTTTGGATTCGTCGTTAAACTGTAGGTAACTCTCTTTTGAGCGAGTATTAGAAGCACACAAGCAAAGAAATTGAGAAAAGCTTATTGTTGCCCTTAGGGCTGTTTATAAATTTTAATCCCAGTTTTAATTCCACAAAACGATTTCTACTACACCTTTATCTACTCTTGAAAGATACAAATGGGTGTTGGTGTTGTCTCCTCAAATTTATTTGAGAACCTGCTCAATCCCAGCAACTGATCAACAGTCAAAGATAACTCATAAACTATTAGACTGAATGAACTGATATTGAAACTATACTATTGACTAGGCTGAAAACATGATTTAATTCGGTAGGTACTTTCCTTAATGATTTGAGGAAAGCTTAAGAAATAGTCGATGAAGCAAACTTGATTAAGTTTTCGTAGTAGGTGGGAAATTCAGGGGGAAAATTAGTAAGCGAAAAGTACAGATTAGGCCCAGCCAAATGAAGAGGACAGAAGAATATGTCTGCCTCTCTCTCTGACATTCAGTGATGATTGACTTCGGCAAACAATCGGTGTGAATTGGCGACTGTCTTCGGGGCCCAGGGGCTATGGCTAGCCAGGCCTCGTATAGATTCTCAACTGACTCTCTCGCCTACTGAGAAAACTTCATGAAATCTGCTTCATAGTGTAATTTCTGACATAGTCTGACGGGTCGACAATGTGAGCACACGTTGCCGACCCCTGGTATATCAGCTGCTGTAGACCAAATTTGAATTTGTTGAATATCTTAAATCACACTCGTTTTGGCTTGATTCAAATGCAGGACTCTAGCATGTAACTTAACTCTACTTTCAAGTATTATACAACAAAAAATCCAATTCTAAAGCACCCATATATGCCTTTTTAATATATTCAATTTTTTTCGGATAGGAAAATTCCGGCATTTTCATATTTAACTCTAGCTTAGTTTGTAGACACCCGCAGCCTTTCACATACACAAGTCTAGGAATATAATTTAAACTTATGATAAATATTTATAAGAAATTTATTTCAATTTTAGTTTTTCTTATTCCAAAAAGCAAAATAAACAAATAAACTAAGCTGTGTATACAAACTCCGTGTGTGATTTTGACTTGTAAATCAGGTGGAGCGCGACTTTAGCTCGATGAGTACGGGAGCATTGGGTTTATTGATCAGCAAAGTGATGACATCCAAATCTTGCTGGGTGTCGCCGCGCCAGATGAGTTCGTAGTTGCGCAAAAGCTGAAAGGAAATTGAACAAATTTGAATAACAAATTGGAGTAATTGGAATATAAAGAAACCTACCCTCAAGATTAAGACATGCATGTTCTGTTCGGCCAGACGGCGAGCTATACAGGCGCGCATGCCATGACCAAAGGGTAAGACCAAATAGGGATTCAAAGCATTCCGCTGTTGTAGCCAACGTTCGGGTTGAAAGCTAAGAGGTTTGGGAAAATGCTGTTCTAAACGGCAGGCTATCATGTTTTGGGTTACCACGGTAGTCTGAAAGCAAAGCCAGTGAGCAACTGCATCAAAAAGCGTCATGAGTGGCTAACTTACCCCCTTGGGCACCAGATAACCACTGAGTATTGTATCCTGATTGAGTACGCGTCCAAATCCTATGGATATGGGATTCAAACGTAGGGATTCTTTTAATACTGCCCGCGTATAGGTTATATCAGTGCGTAGCACATCTGCACACAGTTTTTGCTGTGGATCAGGCAACACCCTTAGAGATTCTTCATATAAACGCTGTTGTACCTCAGGATTACGTGACACATGATACAACAAAAAAGCCGATGCATATGAAGTGGTATCGATGCCTGCCAGTAATAAATCTGCTGCAGTGCCCACCACATCAGAACGTTCCAGTTGGGAATTCTCTAGGTAGGCAGAGATCAAAGAACCATTTGCTGAAAGATTTTTCATATTTTGTTCGACCAGTTCCAAGGCCACTGTCTCCATATAAGTTTGAGCCTCTCTTAATCGACGATAGCTAGGCGTTTCTATATAACGCCAGATTGGTACACCCTGATCAGTGGGTAAAATGCAGCTATTGGTGGTCTCAGCCGCCTCCATGAGAAGAGTGGAACGGGAATTGGTCCCAGTTGTTCAGCAGGGGAAAAGGATTCCAGGCGAATGCCAAAGGTAAGCAGACAGGTTACTGTGGGGAAGAGAGGGAATGTGAGGCATTAGCTGGCAAAAAATAGAGCTAACTTTGGTTCGACCGAAGTTTAATAAATGTCTTAAATTATTTTCACACATTTTAATTTTCAATTGGAAAACTGCTAGCTGAGTTATTTTCCAAACTGACCGATAGATGGTGGGTTGGTGATCATTTAGTGGGCTAGAAGTCTGTTCTCTGTTCCACTAATAATATTTATTGTTAACTTAAATCAAGTAATAAGATTTGATCTGTCGGCATACATACTTAACTAAAGTGTTAACCCAAGGAACTACATTGGTGACCCACAAAACTTCTCCATCTACTCGCAAATCCTTACAAATCTTTTTTTTTGGCAGCCAATTTCCACGGAAATTCATTACATCATTGTGAAATTCAAGGCCAAAATGTAAAATACAACCAAACCTTAACAAAATCAAACGGTGACGTACCAACTGAAAACGACTAGCAGTTTTTCGACAACATGGACAAGATGTCTTCAATAGCAACATCCATCGGCCGATCTAATCAAACTAACTTGCACAGCGGACCTCTTCGCTAAACTGCAAGTAGGCGGCCACAGAGTAGAAAACTCCAATTTAGGCAAACGATGCCAGCCCCTTTTTCAAATACTCGATCTAAAACGTCCACAAACAACCGGCCTCAACGTTGAGACGCTCTATGTTGGGCAATTGCAGCCAACTCTCGCACTCAAAGTCCTCAACTGAGGCCCCATCGATATCGATTCTGGTTAGGTAAAGCCCTCAACAGGAGCACCACGAATCCATCGACGAGGGGCTACATCAATCTCAAATTCAATTTAGGCACTAAAAAGTGGCCGGGTGGCTCAGCGGCTAGAGTGCGCTACCGCTATGCATGAGGTCGTGGGTTCGATCCCGCCTCGGAACATCTAATGAAAAGTTTTTTCTTTGAATAAAACTTTACACCCGGCCACACTTCTTTGCTGTTGGCGCCAGCATTGCAGTAATTAGCCATGAAAAAGCTTCTCAAACTGCCGTTCGGATTCGGCGTTAAACTGTAGGTCCCTTTCTGTTGTGCCAAAATTAGAAGCGCACAAGCCAAGAGATTGAGAGTGGCTCGGCTTTGGCCCTTGGGGGCTGTGTCATCTTCTTGACAAGCTAACCTTACTTTACTAAAAAGCCCTTAATCAAGGCACCACGAAGTTCTCGACAAGAAGACTCATCAACCTCAATCGAGGCACCACAAAGCCCTCAACCAAGGCGACACGAAGCCCTCGACGAGAGGCTACATCAATATCAAACTCAACCGAGGCACTGCAAAGCCCTTAACCAAGGCACCACGAAGTTCTCAACGAAAGGAATCATCAACCTCAAACGAAGCTCGACAAAGCCCTCGACGAGGAGCAACATTAACCTCAACCGAGGCGCCACAAAGTCGTCGACAAGAGACAGCATCAACCCCAACTGTGTACCTCAACGCAAGGCACCACAAAGCCCTCGAACAGAGGGAAATACCCACTCTAAATAACCACTAACAGCAACGATGGGTAGTAGAGCTGGCAAATAAATCGAGTCTCGAATCGAAGTATCGATTTTTTCACTTCCCTTTGAGAATCGATTAAAATCGAAAAAAGTTCCACCACTACTTGAAAAAGTGACTCCGGTGATTCTCGTGCTTTGGGAAAGAATAAAATTATAAAAAGTTACAAAAATGTGTCAAATTTGATTACTATTCAGTTTTGGGATAACTAATATTGGTGTTTGCAAGGTTGTCAAGCAAAGTTAATGAAATATGGAAATATTTTTAGGACCTGAGGAAATACAATATATTTACTTAGGGCCGATTTTTCATCTTCCACATAGCTGCTATGTGTTAGATAAACTTAGATTTTACACTGTTATTTGTAAGTTTATGTAATAGATAGCTCTATGTAAGAGATGAGAAAACGGTCCTAAATCATTTATAAAGAGCACACCCGATGATTTCAATTCTCACCACGCCATTTATAAAAGACAAGCTGACAAAATAAAAAAGTTACACTCCCAATGACGATGAAATTTTTTGAAAAGCCTAACGCTTCCAAGTCAGTTCGCCTTCTGGAGAATTGAAAAGTTTGTTCTTAATGCAATCTGGATAGATTTTTATAGCAAGTTCATTTTAATTTTCCGATTCATGGACAGGAATTTGAAGAACTGTTCATTATGCGTTCCTCTATGGAGGTGGAAAGTATGTTTCGCAAAACGGGAGACATACGGCCCTGTTCCGAATTCCGAGTCGGCTTTCGTGTAAACGTTTGCATTTAGAGTTTAAACTTAACAATGACAAGCATTTAAAGGGTTACTAGATCAGGTTTGGGGAAAATCGGAATTGCCTAAGCAGTTGAAACCGATTGCTTAATGCCAAATGGTTTCAATTCAACCAAAAAGAGACGACCTGATCCAGTAACCATAGACATTCTGCTTACTTTTCATATAAAATTGCGAACTTTACATTAGAAAAAGCAAAGTTTACACTTAAACCGATTCGGAATTCGGAACAGGGACGATAATCTCCGATATGCTTCTATTTACTAATAGGAACCAATGGCTCGAGAAGAAATTTTATTCTAAATTCTTGTTAGTTACACAAGTCAAATGTGAAAATATTCTCATCATAACAAGTATTACATTAAGGACCGATTTCTTATTATCCACATAGCTGCTATGTGTCAGATAATCTTAGATTTTACACTGTTAGATGTTTACACTGTTGGTAGTTGCGTTACAAACAAACAGAGCAGCTATGTTCACCAATTGAACCCAGGGGCCGAGCCGAGCGCATGCCGAAGTCGAGCATATAAGCGTAGCAGAGCTCTCTTTGCCTTTATTCGCTGCCCAACCGTCGTTGAGGGCAGTTCAAAGCACACCAATACACTATCACTTTTTGGGCCCTCTCTTTTCTTGAACATCGCTGATCTAGAGCAGTGGTGCCCAAGCTCACACAATCAAGCTTTGCGCTTGTGTGCGTATCAGAGTAGCACAAAGTAAATGTCACAACAACAAGCAACAAGCAACCGAACAAATGCCTCGTGAGAGATCAAAAAGCCGAAAGCAAGCGTCGTGAGAGAGCAAGCCGCCGAGCAGGCAATTTATAGAACACACGCATTCTCTCTGTCTCTATGCGTGTGTCTGCTGCGACGCCGCCAGAACTATGAGTTCCTATCCCATGGGATAGGCTTTTGGCATTTTGGGCACCACTGATCTAGACGAACATCTGAAATCTGGACAATCATATTAATAGCAAAGGCTTTCGTCTACGTATACAAAAGAAAAATGTCACAGTTAATGAACTTACATTCCAAATTCAATCTCGTTAACTTCGGCAACATATCCACCACAGATCCTGCTTGATTTTCACCTTTCAGAAAACTCAAAAACTCCCGCGTTACCTCATCCACCTGGGGCACAAAATTCCTTACACTTTTCGGTGCACTCAGTTCCTTTTGTACTTGAGAACGTAGACGCCACCAGTCGGGTCCATTGGTGGGCAACAATCCGGTAGTTTTGTAGACATGCGGACGCTGCCTGCGATACTGAGCCAAGGCCAGATGACTGCGTCGCTGTGGACAGTCACGTTCGTTGAGCAAAGTGGCTATATCCTTGGGGTCATACAGCCAAACAATGTTCTGACCAGGTAACATGGTTTCTCTGACAATTGAGCCATATTTCTGATATTTATCCTCGCCAGCCTTGTGCAATTGTAGCCAGGAATAGTTACCAATGCCAGGCATATAATTGTACAAATTACCCAGGCCAAAAGGCCCGCGAGGTCCGGGCATGGCCTGAAAAGGTTTGGCAAAGGTGCACTGACGTGCGGTGCAGCTGATCTTAAGCAGCTTGGTTAACATATTGTTGTAGGCAGGGCAACTTGTGGAAACGTACTGAAGGTGGAGTGAAAATTGTGCTAGGCTTAGCATTTTCTATCGTTTACCTGTGGTCAGTCAAATACCTGAGCGAGCGCTCTCTTAAGAGAAAGAGAAATTGAGAAGTAGAAAAAGTATAGCATACTTATAGGCTGATTTTTATTATTGTAAACAGTCTTAATACACTTTAAATTACTCTTCTTTCTTGGCTTCAGCACTTTTCTGCTGCTTGCCCTCACCTTTGTCCTCTTCTATCTCCACCGCCTTCTTCTTTTCCTTCTTTTTGATACGCTTGGGTTTCTCCACTGCAAAAGTTTCCTCTTCCTTAATATACTTATCCAACTGATAGCCTTGATAGAGTTGATAAAACAATACACTCAGATTAAGCAGAAAGATCATGCAAAAAAGTAGAGGCCAAACCAAAACATCAAAGGAATGTGCCACAAAATAGTTCTGTGCATAGTTTGCCGGTTGAGCCAGATACTTGAAGAGATTGGGTTCCGAGATCAAGTGTTCGGCATGCCAAATAGCCGTTTCCACTGGGGTCATAGGACGAGAACGGAATTTAATTTGTGCCTGATATAATGCATTCGTATAGTAGGCTTCATTTAGTATTCTCTTAACGGGGACAGAGAAGCTGTTCACATCGAGCGAACTAAAGTCAACTACCAGGCCCAGGTAACGTTCTGCAATGCGTTGTGCGTTCTGAAAAGAAAAAACAGAGTCAAAATTATACAAATTATTTAACATAACTCACATTAAATTCTTCGAGTATCAAAGGCAGCACCACCACCGGTACGGCATGATAAATGGCCTCCTGTAGACTGAAACTATCACCATGAGTAAGAAAGGCCTTCACATTCGATTGAGCTGTAAAATGGATAGATTTAATTTAAATGAGAATCCTTCCTACTTCCCACTTACCTAGAATATTCTGCTGCATATCATTTCCTATCTCCACCGCCATTAAATTGGGCATATTCTCGGGCAACGTTTCTAATCTTTCCACATTCCAAATAAAACCATATTGAGTATTTTCCTCTATCATGCGAAGCACTGCATCAGACCCCCTACCAAACATCAACTCTAAATGGGGTAGATTTATGTAGACAATGCCATCGACAAACTCATCCATAAACTCTTGAAGATACTGGGGCATTGGTGCTGACTCGGCTTTTATATGTAGTCCACCCACTTCTATGACATTGGGTGGCATATTTTGTATGTAATCCAAAACTGGATGGGTATTGAGCAGCATTAAATCAACGGATGGATAGACGTAGTTCTTCTTTAGAATGCCTTCAAGTGCTGGCTGTACCACGCCAATTTTAATGCTGTTAAAAATAATAAAATAAAATAGTTTTAAGTGATGTAAGGAAGAAAAAGTAAACAACAAGAACCACCCGGTTCTATCTTCAATAGACTTTGCCCAGCAACTGCAGGTACTTCAATCTTTGTCATCTATCGGTTTCGGTTTCTTTTACTTTAAGATCAATTTTGGCTTAAAGAAATTACGTCGAGGGCCCCTCCCCGCCGGCCCGGTCTCCCCCGGGCCGTGGCGCGCCGCCCCGCGCCGGGGCGTGGCTCGGGCCCGCCCGCCCTTGTTCACAGGAGTTTAGATATGGCCCGGCCCGAAAGTATCGTGAAACTTAAAATGCGGCCTCAAGTAGAAATATATAATCGCTAGACTAGTCTCTTTGAAAATGATTCATTCTCATGTGGCATTTTCTTAGTAGTTTTGGATTGTTCATGAGTGAATGAACTTATGTTCTTTAATTGTTCATTTTTGTTCAGTCAGAGATGTCCACTTGCTCTTGTCAAGAATCTCTTGTTCTGTGAGTTTTTCAGTCGCTCTTGTTTTGTCAGTTGCAGGGTTCCCCAAGAAGAGAGTCTCTCTGTCTCACTGATGCATTACTTCGGCAAGCATTCGTTGTGAAATTTCGATTTTGTTCGGCCCCCGGGGCATGGCTAGGGAACAATGCTCTAGTGCAGGCCCGGCCAAATAGAGAGCACAAAAAAATATATCTGTCTCTCTATGACACTCAGTGAAGATTACATCGGCAAACATTCGGTTTGAATCGGCAAGTGACTTCAGACCCCAGAGGGCCACGGCTGGACAGGCCGGCTCTAGTGCTGTCAAAATTGTTCAGTCGCTCTCGCTCTTGTTCAGTCTCTCTTCTTCTTGAAAAAAACGACAAGTGATCATGTTCAGTGAAATGAACAACCATTATATCATATCAGGTAGAAGGGAAATGTTAAGAATATACACAAATGATTGAAAGGTACCAAGCTGAGCATGAACTATCCAGCCGAAAGCTTGAGGCTTCTTAGGAATCAGTAGAACAGTTCTGTGCACCAAGTTTTCGAAAAATTTCACAGGGACATACTAATTTTCTTGGGATCTTAAGTATGAAATAGTATTTTCGATCCTTCAGACTTTATAGGTAAGAATTCCCACTAAATAAGTTTTTGACCTAAATAAAAAAATATTTAGAAATTATCACCTTACTTACAGTACTTGTGATTAACACTTACAGTACTTATGCACTCCAAATGCTAGTTGCAGCCACTACAACAAAGTGTATGCAGTCTTTACACTACTCATGGCATAATTGTGCTTCGGTCATGGAGTGCCAACGATACCCGCGGCACTCGTGTGGCTCATTTCATATACTCATGCAAGCAGAGAACGCAAAAATTTTAGCTCTCTCGTTTGACCATACACCAGGGGCCCCCAAGAGAGAGGCTCTTTGAGCTCTCGACTCTCTCTACCACACCGATACATTACTCGGCAAGCATTCGAAAACCCGCTTCTCTCGCCCTCTTTGCTCGCCGCTTAAGTGTCAGTCTGTGAACAACAATCGTGAGCAAATCATCTCCGCGGACGAATTTTTTGTGTTCAGCCTCTAAATTTTGTTTGACAACAGCGCTCTCTAGCTCTCGCTCATTTTGACATTTATATACGAGGCGGAGAGAGAGCAAGTGTGGCTACCTTGTTAAGTATACCTTGCACCAGGGCAGTGTTTGTCAAGAAGAAAGGCTCTCTGTCTCTCTCTAGCACTCACGAATGCATTACTTTTGCAAGCATTCGGCTGGGGAACTTTGCTTCTACGGCGTTTTGCATTACCTTTTTTTATAAACAAAGAGAGCGAGAGCAAATAAAATTGTATATTCAGTAGCGAACCTAGGCTCCGAAGGGTGAGCCAGTCCCGATGACCGCAGGCGATTCCAGTGGTAAGGGCGATGTAACAAGATCCAACAGTTGTCGATCCGTAACTTCCCTTTTACGAACTCTAGAATTTTATCTCGAGCACGACACTTGTACCGCTAGACCATTTCTGCTAGAATTATTTCAAACTAATTGCTGCATCTAAACCAGAGGCAGGCGAGAAATACATTCACATTTTTGCACTGGTGTGTGTGAGAGCAGAGCAAAAATTGCTCTCAATTTTAGTAGCAACGACTGCGTCAAGGCGCAAGCCGAACACTCAACGCGGCTTCGCTTGTTCAGCTTATTCTGTGTGTGTGGAAGCAGCGCTGCTTTGAAATTTTTCCTATGTACAGATAAGGAATGTGCCTGCCCCTGATCTAAACTAACTAATTGAAAGACTGCCTTCTTATTTGGTCGGCTTGCCTGGAGAAAGGCGAGATCAAGTTTATTTTAAATTTTTGCCCCTATATATGGAAAATAGCGTCATATCTCCCACACGTTTGTAAAGAGATGGTTCGTACTAGAGCTGGCAAACTATCGATAGTAAGGTGAGTTTCATATTTACACGGCAGTCACCAAACTCGTCTTCAAATGCTTCCAAATCTTAGCAAAAAAAAGTAAAGGAGCTGTAGTCGAGTGCCCCGACTACAAAATATCCTGTTCCCTTGACTTGTGTTTTCATAGACATATACACACACTCACACATGCACACACCCACTCTAACATACGCACACACGCACGCGCAAACGCGGTAACTGACAATGCAAGGCCCCCCCTCTCTCCAAAAAGCAAAATTGATTCGTATATAACTTCGGAGTTTTTTGTCCGATCTTATTGATTCAGAATAGATAGATTGTGGGCCCTACTTGATATATAAAGTCTCAAAGGTCTAACTTAAAAATTGTGGCTCTGACAGCTTTTTGCGCTTAAAGGGGAGGGGAAGGATTTTTCCAAATCTGAAGCAAACTCGATTTGAATCTAGTATACACCTACCTACATGGAACAATTTGTGGCTCTATCTCTTATAGTCTCTGAGATCGACGCGATCATACTGACAGACAGACGCACGGGAAACACAGACGGACATGGCTAAATCGACTCGGCTGTTGATGCTGATCAAGAATATATATACTTTATAAAAGTCGCAAATGCTTCCTTCTACCTGTTACATATACCCCCTTTCCCCATTTTTAATGGGAACAGGGTATAATAAAAGCTACTTTACTTTCATAGCACGGACACAAACCAAAGCTAAATAACCACTTAGTATGGACATAAACAAAAAGCTCACTACACTACAACTTTACAAGGTCTAACCTTCCAGCTCGCCTCTTAAAGCCCTTTAATTGTTTGTTTTCCTTATAGCTCCTTATAGCTTCGCCAAAAATCCGGGATCCGGACCCCCCTCAAAAGTCCGTGCCCAGGGAGAAACACCCCAGTTCCCGGTTGGAATGGTTTTAATACTACAATAATTAGTAAAATCCCAAAACGTAGAGGGGGTAAGGCTTTAGTCAAAAAGTGAAACTTTTTAATGGAAATGGGTAGACACAAAAATTAAAGAATGTACCCACTTGCTATCTTCAACTTCAAAAATTTTCAAGGTATCTGGTTAAAACTGCGACACCATTTAAAATGCGTTGCCCATAATTCATCTTCTTGGGATAATCGGATATAAAATGTGGAATCTTTGCCGGATTTATGGTATCCTCTGCCTGCATCATGGTCAACAGATCTGTGCTCAATTTGCCCGCACTTACACCCAGTATGGGTATCACCTGAAAGGTGGGCAACATTTGCAGCAGACAATCCATATTAAAGGTGGCATCATAGATAATCAAATCGTATTCCAGATTCAACTCATCGAATATTTTCTTGCGACGCTTTTGCATGACCTCCGACTCAATCAGGGCGCGACAATTGCCCAGCACAGCCTCATACCAAATCAGCAACTGTTGCATATTCCATTGATTACGATAATACCCGGTTTCCTTATCCACGAAATGTTTGTCGACCACATCATAATCATTGGGCAAAGAGATGTGCTTAATGCCCTCCACATTTTGATCAGGAGCCGTACTCAAGACGGTTAAAGTATGTCCACGCGCGGCCAGGCCAGCAAAGAAGGGTTGTGTCCAGCTGGGATTGTTGTGACTAGCGGTGCCCACCAGGCAGAGTATGTTGGCAGAGTTGAGTATATTGGCAGAGTATATGGGCAGAATGCAGCAGCTGCTGAACAGCAGAAAAAATGCTGCACTTGCCTTCATGGCGTTCAAACTGCCGACTGAATCACCGATAGTGTTTGCGGGCACCGTTTGCCGGCTCCGATAAGATTAGCTTTTGTGACTTAATTTTTTTTTTTTATCAATTTTGTTGTCGGCGTTTCTCTTACTGGTGACTCTCTGTAGTTTTCTTTCTTTATGTTGAAATGAAGCACGAAGCTTTGAGCAAGGCCAACTATGGGAACAGTTTGCACAAACAGCTGATACAAGAGTAAAAGGTAACTTGGATGGGGGAAAAAAAAGAATTGTAATTTAACAAATTGTGTTTATTTAGTTTATTTTTTTAAGTACCTAAATTTTTATACAATATACATTGTTTTCTCGTCATTTCTTGGCAACGGGTGCTCATTTGAGATGTGAAACATAATTAACTAAATGAACAGCTATTGGCTAAGAAATTGTTTGACTATCAGCTAAATGTGTGTGGATGTGTCTGGTTGTTTTCTTTTGTTTTTTGTTAATATGGCAAGATTAATACATGAAACGATTCTCACTTACATGCTACTACATGCTAGGCGCTAATTGCACAATTGGATAATAGATAAATTAAATTACATATATAAGTATTAAATTAATTAACACAGATATTCGTTTTGTTTGTGTGTGGTGTTTAGAGAGAGAGAGAGAGCCAATAGACAAAGTTTAAAGCATGGTTATGTACAGGTTAACAACGTTGACGTTGAGGCTAGTCAGTGGAGGAAAAATTACTTAAAAGAAAGTCTTGAAAATAATCCGTGACAAGGGAAGAACTATACAAACTCTTCTTTAACTTTTTTCGGGTACTTACTAAGAGTGAGAAGGTTAAAGACACGATATTGATACAACAAAGTGCATCTCGTACAAAGACGGCAGTTCTAAGTTTGGAAAGTTAGGTAGGTGATCATGGTGAATCGATAAACTCTTTTCGACTTGTAGTAAAGAAACTATACTTTCATAGTAATTAATAGTGCTGCAAATCAGTTTTGAATCGAACCAATATTACTTAATCATTACCTGTTCCAAACCTAAGGGTTGGTTGAATATGCCTTTAATAACACTTTCAGAGATGACGATGTATAAAGTTAACTTCGCTAATAATTAGATTTATAATATTATTTGAGACTTTAGGCCTACACTATCATCATCATAATCGGGCTTTTCAAATATAAAGAAATTTTGATTTAAATTGAAAGTCCTCGAACCATAAATTCTCAAACATTAAACATTACCAAATTATTCTTCAAACCTTCCAGAACAGGGGTGCCCATAAGCACCTAATGCTAGCGCAGTCACCGACACATAAAAAAAAAACCAAATTCTGCAGCAACAAAAACCACAAGAAAAAGAAGGAGTTGTTGCAGTTTCTATCAGGGATGCAAACCGATTGGAAATAAGGACTGGTTCGGTTCAGTGGTTCACATAGTTTTTGAACCACCGTTTCGGTTTATTACATGGTTTTTTAAACCAACTGAACCGCGGCTTCGGTCCGGTTTAGTGGCTCAGTCTTTATTTATAATAAATTTAATGAAGGCCAGCTTCTGTTTTTGCAAAAAACCTCGATCTTCTCTAAAATCTGAGCGGACAGAAATTCGCAACGCACCTTATGTTCTTGGATACCGAAAATCTGTAAGATCTGAACCCTTAAAGCCCATTCCTTAGCTTAACGACCTGATATTTTCAAATTTATATTTCAAAAGAATGTCAAAAAATTATTTCTAGCATCGCCCTAGTTCTCGCCGAACATAACAAAGAGAACGTCCCGAATGTTGCTTAAATCGGCTCGAAAATCTATTTCTTTCCAGACTTTCGATTGTGAGGCAGTCCAAAAGCTGTCAAAAATGCATTTCTGTTGAAGTATCATTTTTAATTTTGCCAAGTCTCAAGTCCTAAGCCATTTCTTAAGTATCCTTAAGTATCCAGTTTGCTCTAAAGTCTGCGCGGAAAGATATTTTTCTGAAGTTCCAAAGGAAAAGCAGAACGTGTTAAAAACTCCATTATTTTCTTGGATCGCCCTTAATTACACCCTATGTCAACTCTTAAAGCCTTTTGTTGAGTATAACGTCGCAATTTACCCAGAAATCTGCTCGGAAAGTCATTTTTGTAGACTTTTGAAGTTTCGGCAAGTACAAAACTTCTTTTTGTTCTAAGATTACCCTTCAATCCACCAAACCTTAACCCTTTAAGCCTATTCTGAACTCTAATATTCAAAAATATCCTTAAATCGGTTCAGAAAGTAATTTTTTGTACTTTTGAAGCTGCAGAAGTTTGAAAAACTATAAACCTAGTTGGGACATACTATTTGATGAAAAAAAAAGTTGGATTCGAACACATTATAAGGTACTAGTTCTGGTTTTAAGAGGTATTACACCCCGGGTTTTTGTTTGAACCAACTCTATTTGCTCTAGCTAATCCTTTTAATATTGAAAATTTTCTCAGAGATAGCTATTTTATACCAAACTTTTGCTTCAATATTTGAAAGTGATATGTAATTTTTCGACCATTTCGATACTGAATTTCTAGAGAATTGAAAAGTTTGAATAGTTGGATGATTTTTATGAACTCCTTAGCTGTACTCCTGGCTAAAAATGGATTAAGGTAAAGAAGAAGGTGAAGACAGACTAATGAAAATATTGTCCCGTAAAGGAAAAGATATAGGCAAACAAATCGATTAGCAACTTTCAAGGAAGCAATGTTAATTTTCAACAGGCAGATTCAGAGGTCGGTGGACAATTGCATGTTTCAAAATGGTTGGGTGCTACATAAATCAGGCAGCGATAAGGATTTATCGTAGCAATTCGATCAAAATTCCCAAAATTTGTGCGGCTTTTGACTCGTCAGTGAACTGAACCGAACCGAACCGTTCTCATTTGTGGTTTTCGGTTCGGTTCAGCATTTTCGAAGAGATGCCGGTTCGGCTTGCGGTTCGGTTCACCAGCTGAAAAAAGCGGTTTTGATTCGGTTCGGTTCAGAACCAGTTTGCATCCCTTAGATAAACGTTCTTATTCTTTAGTCTATAGGCCTATTTAACCTATAAACTTATTTCTAGCTATGTACTTCCAACCCAAGATTAGATGCAATCAAATAACCAACATCTGATCACAATCAGAGATCTGCAAGAGTGCCGGATTTCTTCACTACGAGTGCACTCGCTATAAAAGCGTTTGAAGTGTGACCTGACACCCCAAATATGCAGTCAAATCAAATACTCACTCACTGTCGTTCAAGTATTTCTGTGACTAGTGTCTTGTTTGATTGGGTGTCAAATTTTTTGCATCTGCCCTGGCTGCGGCGTTCCTTCTTGTTTTCGTCTTTGCGTGAAAGTCGTACGCTCTCGGCACATAAAATGCTAATACATAAGTATTTATAGTTTTTTAGCTCTAGCTCTCTTTGTTTATAAAAAAAAGTAACGGCAAATGCAGTGTAATTCTTGTTCTTGTAAAATCAAGAGAGAGAGAGAGCGAATAACTCAATCAACACTCAGATTTGAGCGCTCTGTGCTTGCATAAGTATACGAAATGAGCCGCACGAGGGACACTGATAACGTTGGCACTGGAGAGTTAGGGCTGCATACATTTTGTTGCAGTGGTGGGTACACTCGGGTGTGAAAAATATCCAGTACTTATGCGGTGCACTAGTAGTTGAAGTGCACTGCTGCAGATGTCTGATTACAATATCCCACCCAACATTTGGAAGATCGTTTTAACAAAAATCTCCTTAAGGAGTCTTTTTCGAGCCCTTTTGATGACTGAAAAGAAATTACTACCTACCGATTAAAAGCAGACTCGAAACCGACTCATGAATTTGCTCTAAATTGAATAAATTGAAATATGACTCAAAAATCATTCGCAAAATTACTCGAAAATAATTCGAACTGATTAGAAGAACGTGTTAAGATCGACTTTTCAAGAAGAGTCGCGGCTAGGGTACCATTTTCTCCTGACAAAAGTATCAAATATGATCAGAAAACGAGCACATTTGTGACGAATTTAATCAGATCGATGACTCAAAAAAGACTCGAAAGTGATCAAAAATTTCATAAAATGATTGCTGGGACTTGACTTTCTATTAAAAAAAAAGGGTTATTTTAACATTTTAATGAATGAACAGTTCCTCGGTTTTCGGTTCGGCTTAGCATTTTGGAAGGAACGCCGGCTTGGTTCGTGTTTTGGTTAAGAATAGGTTTACTTCCTTGTCTTAAAACAATCCCTTTTCCAACTAGTTCCATCATAGATCTGTCCCGTCTTATGCTTAATCAATACTGATTTATTCTCCAATCTATCTCCAGTTGATTTTGAATCTAGAAGTTCCGTTCTCAGAGAAAGTATTCTCTTGGAGTAAATGTGCAAGCTAAGAACAAATTGTACTAAAAGTAAAAGCTTAAGTTTACTTCAAGAACGAAATTATCTTCAAGAATTTTCTTACTTTTATTTGATTTCAAATCGATTCGTTCTGTAAGTTAGAATACTCAAGAGCGAATCGTTCTTATAAAATTCTAGAATGAATCGAGATAAATTCAAGAAGGTTTTTTCAAAGGTGGATTATTCAATGGTTTTGGCTTGAAGTGATTACCGGGCTTGTAAATTTGTTTACTTCTTTTGGTACTTTCCCCTAAAGTTGCCTTACCTTACCTTAAATCTCAACTAAGTATCATTAACAAGTACTTTTCTTTGCAATTTTGGAACCTTTCCTCCCACTGACTACCCCTAATATTACGGCTAGCTACAAATTGAGGTTTAACGGTTAGTTTTGGTGCTTGGTGTGGAGCTTGGAGGCAGTGTGTGGTGTGTGTTTTTGTGTGTGTGAGATTAGTTATAGCACCTGCTATATGGATTCGTTTCACTCGTTCACCAACTGAGCTGGTCCTGGCTCATCGTAGGGCGCTCCATTTGAACCCACAAACTGATTATTATTTCTATGCACAAAACCACGTCCGGGCGAGGCATTATAGTAAACCACTCGACGTATGCCAAAGGGATCCACATAGCCAAAGCTGCCGGCTCTCTTCTCACCCACCTGGGCTTCTTCATGATATTGCTTGGGTAGAACATAACGGAAACCATTGCGAGTCACACTGATGCCATCATATTCGGAGGCGGCATCCAAGTGATTAGTGTGAACAGGACGCAAACGACGCCGATAGGCACGTTCTGGTAGGGGAGGCAGCAGAGCCGAACCATCCAAGGAGTTGACCTCCAGGGGGGTATAGCCGTACCCATTAAGTGACTGTGTGGAGGGTGTGGCATATTGATAACCCCTGGGAGGGGCAGCAAATGGCGCTGGCGTGGAATAACCATAGTTATGTGGCTCAGCAGCTATGGGCGCCGGAGTGCTGGATACAATGCCAATGGCCGTGGGTCGTGGACGTAGGCGTCGCCGGTGACTGCTTGTGGCTGGAGGTAACATGGACAGCGAGGGTGTGGACACGGTGGGAGAAGGTGTCGCCAAATAGACGGGAGTTCTGGGTGTGCTAGAACTTATGACCGCAGCGAATGGTCCCTGATCAAAGGCCTGATTTGCCTCCTCATCGTACACATTGATGGCATTGATTTCATCCAAGGGTTCGGCATTGGGTTGTATGTGGACCAAAGGAGAAACCAACTGATCTCTGGCGCGTGGTAATTCATCGGGATAATGATCGAAACCCAATTGATTTTGAGGCTCTATCCGCGCTGCCTGTTCGGGTGGTAAGTAATTCAGTTTACCCACACCCGAATTCAAAATAGGTGGCTCATACAGCGGTGGTGCGGGAGTGGTGGAGGTGGTTGTGGAGGTATAACTACGATAGCCAGCTATGCTATTGCCACCAGAGTTGCCATCCACTAGAACGCCTGATTGAGCTGGCGCTGATTTGGTGGATTTGATGGCATCCTGAAAAGGGATTATGTATAAGAAAAGCAGGGGTAGAAGTAGTATAGTTGAGTCTTACCTCTATGCCCCTATTTTGGCCCACAAAAATGGTCTTTGACTTGAGTATGCGATAGCCCTGCTTATCGGCTATGTAATCCTTCTGTCGCAGATAACCAGCTGCATCAATCCAGGCTTCGGTGCCTGCGATTTAAGAAAGAAACCATACAATTTCCACCATTTCCCCTCTGACAAATCACTTACCTATCACTGTGCCATCCTGTAAACGTTTCTCCTTCCGAAATTGCCCATTATCGGTTTGAAAGCGGAAATATCTCTCGGGTCCCTCATCCGTTTGTATGTGATACTGACTCTGGCTGGCATCGCCCCAAGAGGCTGTTGTTAGTGCCACAAATGTCAGCTGCAAAGAAAGTTTCAAATTGTTGTAGTTGTAAATGACAAATGTACACATCCTGCTGCATCTGGATCTGGACACTAATGAACCACAACAACAACAGCAGCAACTTGTGGCCATTCACAGTCAAGGTGACGTGGAAGCCAAGATGCAACCACATTTGCGGGTTGCGCAACATTCAACATGTTGCGAACGGAAATGTGCGGCATGTGAAAGTGTTTTTGGTTTCTGTTTTTGCCACAACCGGTTCACATTGCGTATGCGCCATGTATTATTCGCTTGGTTTGTGCCGCATGCACAAGGTCTTCATATTGTCTTGGTCAATTAAAATTCTAATGCTTTGGGCCCACCCGCACGTTTCAGCATTTACGCTTCAATTATTTCAGCTTGTAATCATAAATTTTCCAAACTTGTTGGCCAGGAGGTGTTGGCAGAAGAGTCAGCTTTTTTATGGGCGCTGCCTTTGAATTAAACTAATTTCAGTTTGGCCTGACATTTTTATTATAATTTCGTGCTTGTTATTGCGCTTAATATTCATTTGCTTGTGGCAAATGTTTCGTTTGTTTTGCTTATTAAGCTTTAATTAATTTTTGATGATTTTCGGGCAACAAGGTCAACTTTGAGCTGTGAACTGAGAATTTTTGGTATATTCTTAATGTACTTGATATGCAAATCTAATTTTGGGAGTGCTACAAAGTAAAGCCATAAATATGAACAGAGGAAATCGAAGTGACAGTGGCCTATAATGAGGGGATTGCTCATTGTAAAAGAAAGAAGTAAATCTGTAAAAACTTTATTGAAGTAACAATTCTTGAAAAACAAACAAAGCCATTGTTGTTCTTGGCTTTGCGTGGTCATTTTACAAAACGATTCAGAGGTTTATTTATATTAGATGTTTTTTTTGTTGTTGAATATTATTGCGGACTGTTTTTAATTAGTCAAGGGTTCGATGTTGCCAGAAATATTCTCTACATTACTTATTTTGTAGAGCGGTTTGCCGATTCTATAAGGATTTTCGACGCTCGTTAATACAGATTCAGCCGATATTGACAAATAAAAACAAAGTATGTCAAAAGTATCAAATTTGTCCAAGAATTTCCCTTTCAGTTCTCATGGAGCTATAAATTTGGAAGAAGAAGATTGCGAAGATTCTTTTCTCAATCCAATAGTTGAAAACTGTAAAACTGCCCGAAACGAAATTTGTTTGAATTGTTAAGTAAATAAACCATTCCGAAAGAACGTTTTCTCGCTTAAAGCGAATTAAAACGATGAGATAAATCACCATTCACCACTTAACTTTATCTTGTAATAGTGCTACGTAATATATGTATAACTGTTCAACCTGACTCATACAATAGCTTGATCATACTGAAAATTCTGTCACGAAATGAGGAAAATTCACAGAAAATATTTGTATGCAACTTTTTTGTTTTTCATCCGATCGGGTTCAAACTCATTTTCAAAGATCTATATGAAAACTAAACAATGCATACCAGTCTTCTAGAAAATCTACCCCCTTTTTTTTTATTCAATATGTATTTGTATTTATTTATTTAAATAGACAAATTAGCTGTCAACATACTAAAGAATATTTAACCTAATCCAGCCTCAGACCGAATTGGGAGAACATTTTTACGATGTGCTCCGACTCACATCAAGTGGTCGGATGCAAAGATTTACATTTGTTGAGTCGATAAGTATAACAAAATATTAGAAACATTAACAAACAAGGGACCCTCAGAACTTAACAAATGATACAAATCATTATAAAGCATACGAAACGGGTCGTGAGATTCAAAATTAGATCTACTGACAAAAAGGCACTATTGGAAGATGCTTTTATTTTTACAAATTATAATTCTACATCTGTCTAGTCCACAAATGTCAAAACAGATCTGACTTTGGCGGCTATTTGTAAAAATAAGAGTATCTTCCAATAGGGTGACTTCTTTTGGCCCGGGTGACTCTTGTATGTAAGAAAATTGGCCGGAACTGTCGTATCGGTCTAGAAGGGATCGAAAATTTAATTTGACTTATAAGAAAACTAGAGTCAATGTGCCCATGTATTAGTTTATAAAGGAACATAACTCCATGGCAGGTTCTACGATCCTGTAGAGACGGTAGGCTGAAAAGGCGGAGCCTATCCACATACGATGGCAAACGACGGTGGGGTTCCCAGTTTAATCCACGTAAGGCAAACAAGAGAAATTGCTTCTCCACTGACTCAATGAGGCCCTGGTAAATTGCATATTGTGGAGACCATACGCATAAACAATACTCGAGTATTATTAGAACAAGTGAGACGAAAAGAAGATTAGTGGTGTAAGGGTCATCAAACTTTTTAGACCAACGCTTAACAAAATCCAACACCCCTTTCGCTTTGCTAACGATGATGGTAATGTGATCCAAAAAGTTCATGTTATGGCTGAATAAAACGCCTAGGTCTGTCACTGCATGTATGCGCTCTAGGTTGAGCGAGCCAAGACAATAGTTACCCATAAATGGGGCAGAACGGTACAAAGACATAAAACTACATTTAGAGGGGTTAGGGTACAACAAATTGTTGGTGGCTTATGTCATTTTGTAATGAAAAATGTGAATCCTGGTCCTTTAATTGCATACAGATTTTGATATCGTCAGCATACATCAAAACTTTAGAGTTCACAATGACAGAAGGAAGGTCGTTTATAAATAAACCAAAAGCAAAAGGTGCAAGGTGGCTACCTTGGGGAACTCCGGAAGTGACGTTGACATGTTTAGAGAGAGTGTTGTTAAATAAGATGTTTCTGTGAAAAGTACATTGAAATCCAGATTATTAAAGGGTTATGGAAGGCTTTGTTGGGTAAAGGTTGATTGGGTTGAAGATATCTGGACTATAAAGGTGGCCATGACCGGACTGGGAAAATTGGAAAAATTTTGTGCAACTCGGGCGCTGTTTTCGACCTGGTTTGGGGGAGCTGGACCTGGAGGTGGACCTGGAGGCGGACCTGGTGCTAGAAAATGGCAAAAAAACGCGATATTTGCCAAAATTCTTAATTTAGGTGAAACGTTGGGGAATGGTAAGACGCTTGTCCGGGAAGGTTTTCAAGTTGAAGAAATAGGCGGAAAATGGTCCAAAAGCCGCGGAATTTGCATTTTTTTTGTATGTCGTTGAAACTTTGGGGATTAGTTGGATGCTTGCCCGGGAAGGTTTCTAAGTTGAAGAAATGGGTGCGGAAATGATCCAAAGCCCGCAATATTTTCCCAATTGTTGATATCGGTGAAACTTTGAGTTTTGGTTGGACGCTTCTCTGGAAGCAAAGGACGGGAAATGGTTCAAAAAACGCAATATTTGCCAAATTCTTAATTTCGGTGAAACATTGTGGAATGGTGGACGTTTGCCCAGGAAGGCTTCTAAGTAAAAGAAATGGGCGAAAACGATGCCCAAACCGCGAAATTTGAAAAAAAAAGCGTTCATCCGATTGTAATGAAACTTTGAGGAATGGTTGGAGAATTGATGGAAAATGTGTGTTCAAGGCCAATCCTTATTTTGGGCCGATCTTTATGAAATTGGCTCTAATTTTCAAAAGTCCACCACCAAGATCGGAAGTGCCTCGTAAGACTTTATTTTTAACCGCAGGCGGGGCATAAGAGTAAATCTCTGCTTAAAGCCGATGTATAAAAGATACGCTCAAATATTTTCCAATTTGTAAAATCCACCCCCAAGTCGGAGAAGAAAAACTGATACCGATATCGGTTTAAGTAGCTTAACTGACGGCGGCGTAGCGAAGCAAGCCGGCTGCTGTTGCAGCACGCTAAGTCGATGAATTTGTTTTCTCGTTTGATTAAAAGAAAAGTTTTCCACACAGCGCATTATTATTTTAAATTTAAACAAAATGGTCGTCACTGCGACGAATTGCATCCTGTATTTCGTTTTTCATTTTCTGTTAAACGAGTGGATTTCAAAATAGTGTGACCAGCAATGGATACAGGGAAAATGTAAATATATACTAGAACCTATATTTGTTGGCTTGTGTCGTGTTTTGTCGTGCTTTGGCTAAAAGCTGACACGCACATGCACTCACGAAATCTAATCTTGCAACACGAACACGTCGTGGTGAGCCTTGCGTGCTTGTGACACGACAAAAAACACGACACGCGCTTAACTCTAGTCGGAGATGCTTCCTTCTATGTGTTACAACTATCAGGACAGTTTTATAATATTTACCCTCTGCAAGGGTATAAAAATGATCCCAGTTCCAGTGTTTAACACATGATTCAAACTCATATAAAGCACTTTCTTACAGTTCCAGCCCTTCCATTTTATGACTGAATTCAGAACTGATTTAGAACAGAGCTGAACTGATGTTGGGCTATTTTAAATAGTGTGATATGTACTCTGGAGGAGTCACCAGTCCGTTAGATCAACTTAATGAGTTAAGACTGAATGAAATGAGGAGCACAAGAGCGCACAATGCAAGAGCCACGAACCAATTTTTGTATTCCAATTTGCACTGACAGGCAAGAGCACAAAATTTTTAAAGCCAAAAGACCCAGACTCTTAAACAAAATAAACCCCAAGAATGCGAGAACATAACACCACCTTTGGATGCAAAACGAGTTAAGTCGGTCCTCAAATTTGATTCAGTTTTGAAAACTAAAGAACAAAATTTTGATTGATTAAAAGGAAATGTTGTTATCCTTCCCAACGATCGTCCAACATGGTTCCATTAATTCTCTTATTAATTCATTGTCGACCTTAAAACAAATTTCATTAACAATTTGGTGAAAACAAATTTCATTTCGGTAAGCCGTTTTGTATGTGATTAATTACTAAAGCTGACAAACAGCTGTCAGTGTAGCCACCCCCACAGGTGCTACAAACACCGACATCTCCTCATTATCATCATGCAAATTAGCCAGAAATTTGATGTGCTTACATCAGCCAACAAAAAGTAGCAAATAAATGCAGTACTTTCTCAATTAAAACAATTTAAAAATATTTGCGTGTTAACGTCACAATCAATCAAATTGATAGAAATTTATATGAATTGCCAAAGCAACAAAAATAAATTGTGTAAAAATTATTACGACCATTTCCGTTATGGAGCAAAAGATTGCGGACCCGTCCAGACCAAACGAGAGTAAAAGTGGCCAAAGCAACTAAAATCGGCGAGAGCAAAAATCTGAAAGAAATTTTTTTTAGTTCAAATTGGCATCAATGCACTTAGCTTAGAGTTACTCAACCGGTTGGCGTTGGTGGCTGGCTGGCTGAGAGGAGGCTGGAGGCTGGCAACATATGCTGCGGTTACGTGAGAATCGCGACTCCTTTTGGGCGCGATCAAAAGTGGAAAATCACGTTTTGTTTACTTTTGTTGTTGAAATGGTAACAAAAAACAAACAAAAATTGCGCAACATTTTTTAGGGGTAAGGGTTTGAAAATGACCCCAAAATGAAATTCTACAGCACAGATACAATCACTCTGCTTTGTTGTCTGTCAATCGCTGACCTTCAGTGTTATGCTTTTTTAATTAAAACTCCACTTGTGATTGTGATTGTGTTGAATTAAAAGCGCGCTCTAAATTTATTAGAGCAAAAACCACAAATTTAAAATTATGATAAATGAGTTAAAGAAAAGGTTTTTTTATGGCATTCTATATAGAGACAAAGAGCTAATTAGGAACACACACACCCACTACACTTTCAAAATGTTTATGGTGTTTTTTTGATATTTTTAGTTTCGTGATTATTTTGCATGTTTCCTTGTCTGCACACAGCCCACATTCCCCAGCAGGGAGTCATCACTGAGTGGAGTAAATATGTTAATTACCGATATCAATGGTTGCTTCCGTCTGTAAATATGCCACAAAAACTATATGGAAATCAAAGCATGAAAACCCATAAACTTAAAACATGAAGCAAAAATTTGGTTCAGGTGCAAGAAAACGAAAGACTTAAGACACAAACTTGCTGGAAATTGGTAACTTTTTTAACTAACATAATTAAGGGGTAAGAGAAAGATGAAAGGGTCACGATTTGAAGCCAGCTGTAGGTAAACCAAAAGGATAACAGAAGGATTTCGCTTCGATTTGGTTCAGCATCTGCTTCATTTGCCTAACACCTCATCTCGTTGACCTTAAACATAGAACATTAACACATAAATCAGCTGTTCAATCAAGCCAATAATAATTTCTAATTGCTCAAATTCCATAACAAACAAAGCTACAAACCTGAAATTCTATATTAAAGTGCTTTTTGATTCGCTTTAATGAAACAATTCATTAAGCACATGCAATTCCAAGAATGTGACCCGCCGCCGCCGCCGCCACAACGAACTATTGAATTACAGTTTGATTTTTTTTTTTTGACTTTTTTTCAGTGCCTCCTCCCACATCCATAGCAAAAGCTACTGACAGATCGCCGTCAAATTTCGACCAAAAAAAAAAAACAACAAAATTACCAGTGGGAAGCAACAACAACAAAATTGTATTAAATTTCGTTAGTTGTTTGACTTTTCGTAACTGCAAAGCTTTTGCCTTTTTTGGTCAACTGTTTTTTTTTTTTTTGGCTGAGGCATTTCCTGTTTGGCTGGCGTTTATTGACTCCCAAGCAGTTACACAATTTGCTAGAATCTAATTGTGAATATGAGTGAGCGTAGCCAGCCAGCCCCTATTTTGTCTCTGTCTCGTTTGTCCAATTCACTACCTGACCCCAAACTGCTGTGCTGCTGCTGCTGCTGCAATTCTGATCTATGGCTTGAAATTGACGCCTCTCGGTAACCCAGTTTTAAGCTGTCTATGTGCCAGCTGCTTGTTGCTACTCGAGCTACGCGTTGCTAATTTCTATAAATAAATGCAATATCTCAACTGGTGCATGCAAATTGTTGTTGTTGTTGTTGTTGCCAAAAAGATTAGAAATGAAAACTTTAACGTTGAAAGCTGATAGGGGAGAATAATATGAAAATTTGTTACAACAAATTAAAGGTGCGGCACGACATGAATATCAAAGGAATATTTGTTTTATATGCCAGGCAAGGCGGTCATTTTGAACTATCTAAACAGCGGCAGCTTCTGTTAACATGTAAGTTCACACAAATGTTCACTGTAACTGATATGGTTGATGCGGTTCAGAGGTGAGCACGTACAATATTAACAGGGCACTTCCTCTTCCAAATTTCGGACTTAAAATGAATTTTTGAAAATTCAATTGATAGCTTGAAAGTCTTAACATACTAATTATTGCTATATGCGGGAAAGCAAATGAAGGCGACGAGTTGTCCTCAGCACGGCAGAAAAATAATCAGAACCAGGGGTGCAAGCTGGTTTTGGATTGACATTCCGATAAGAGGTGTCTTCAAAAAGTATCGCGAATTTTGTGTCTTTTCAAAAATTATTTATTTATTCATGAATATCTATTTTGTCCCCTCAAAGTAATCACAAACCATCGGGAACGGTGGCTGCGGCATCATTAGTGTGTTTTTTGGCCAAAAATAATTTTCTTCCACAAATCCGGGCGTTTCTGGCGGTGTTTGCGCAAATGCTGGTAATATTCCTTATTGACCATTCCTCCCTGGGGCAAGAACTCATGATGCACCACGCCCCTGCAATCGAAGAAAACTGTCAGCAAAACTTTCACATTCGCACCCTGCGGCGCTTTTTCGGTTTGTTCGGCGGCGCTTCCATTGAGATGATTGAGCTTTGGTTTCCACAACCATAAACCCACGATTCGTCACCAGTTTTGACCCTGGAGCAAATTTGGGTCGTCGCGGACAGAGTTTAACATCTCATTAGCAATGTTCTGCGATGCTGTTTTTGGTCGCATTGAAAAAAATCGAAGACGATCCAAAAACACGTCAAGCGAAGCAGCTGTCAACAATAAGGAACATCAAATGGCCGAGCTTGTCGGCATAAGTGAGAGACAAACATAACGCCACAAAAAACGAATTTCGAATATACGGAACCCGCGAAAATTCAAAATTCGCAATTTTTTGAACACACCTCGTATAAAAAAAATCTTTCGAATGTTCCACCCGACAATTTCTCGTATGTTTCCCGACCTACGAGAATTACGTAAGTTTCTCTAAAAATCGAAGTCCGCTTTATGTTACAGATGCGTGTTTCAAACGGACATCACTTACTACGTTAGTTTCTCTTAAATTCGAAATCCGGGTTTCCTTAGAGATGCGGGTTTCAAACAGAAAAGATTCAGTTTTCGATCCGCTTTTGACCCGTTTTCGCCATCGATAAAGTGTCGAGAACGGATCCGAAAACGTGTATCGAGAACTTACGTCTTGCTGCCACAAACTGAGCGACAGGTAATACTTTTTCGGACCGAAAACTGAACACATTCTCGATAGTTTTGAAAGAGAAAATTGCTAGAAAATGTCGAAAACGGACAGTGCTTAGAAAAGGGTTCATATATTTTTGGATTCAAAAGAGGTAATATTTTAGACATGAGAAGGAAATCAGATTGCAAAGAAACATTATGATGAATTGTACAGGGTAGCGCAAATGTAACGAAGGAAAAGTTGAATAACTTTTATTGTTATATAATATTATTGTTACCAGATGTGATCTGTTACAAGGGTTGCTTGCTTTGTTTTATTTATAATTACCCAAAGTATTTGCCTTTCAAGAAGGTACCTGAATTCAAATGCCCTTCTCCAAAATATCTCCGGACATATTGCCAGGGCGACAAATTGTATTTTGACTATATGTTTACACAGGTGTGATATCTTTTCAATTCCAGGTCTTTTCATTACATTTTTGAACAAAATTTTATTTGGCATACTTGTTTTTTAAAGCCCATTTTAACAATACTATGTTTGCTAAAACATATTAAGCCGTTGTTTTCTGCCATATTTTCACACTTAAAAATTTATTTTATTTTAGTCAAGTCCAGCTGATCGATGGCATACATGTAGAGTAACAGCGCGTAACATCTGGTGGCAACAATATAGCACCAGCTGATCAACGCAAAATAAGGCCCACCGCCTATTATCATAGAGTCCACGTATGCACAGTGGTCCAAATGCCGAGAATTTTGGCAGAAATTCCAATTATTTTTTTTTAAGTGTATGGCAAAACCAAATTTTTTTCCAATAGAGTATAACCTAGTGCACTTAAAAATCATAGTGGTACAGTTGAAAGTGAAACACTGCGAATTTAGGCAGCCCTGGAAGTCAGCTGATCGTTTACCACAAGCTTTGACTTTTGCCTTACAAATAAGAAAACACTTTAAATCAGTATAAAATAAAAACTACATCGAATATTGAAGTAAATCAAAATAGAAAACAAAGTTGAAGGTGTGTATATTAGTGATGTTTTCTGAAATTATAACCGCAAACTTGTTGTGTTTCGTGGAACAAAAGTATGTTGGATTGACGTGGATTAACGTAACTATTAACACTATATTATTCTTCCATATGTATATAATGCGAGGATATCAATTTTTTTTTGCACCTTTTCTGAAAAATCGCTTTTAAAAATCGACAAAAACATCAAATTAGCTGCAAGTCGAAAAAATCATTTATATGGCAGCTATGTGAAATAGTATTTTAAACTGAACCAAATTTGGTGAGTCGTCTAGGGAGCTAAAAACACGTATACAAATTAAATTTTAGTTCAATTGCTTAAAAAATCAAAAAGTTGATGCAAGTCGGCCGGATCGTTTATATGGCAGCTATATAACTAATGCTGCAAATCGATCCAAATTCGGAAAGTCGCCTTGGGCACCCAAAATATGAGTACAAACCAAATTTTGGTTCAATTGCTTAAAAATCAAAAAAGTTGGTGCAATTCGGCTGGATCGGTTATATGGCAGCTATATAAAATAATGGTCTAAAACGAGCAAATCTTGGTAAGATGTCTCGGGGGCCAAAAATATGTGTAAAAACCAAATTTGGGGCACATACCTCAATAATTGGAGTTTCTGCCGAACTTTTTTGGAATTTGGACCACTGCGGTATGTGATTTAGCGCTGTTAGGCGCAAAAATACTTCTTACACTCCAGCGGGGGAAAATGTAAAGTGCAAAGGATATCGTTACACTCCCAAATTTTGTATGAAACTTCTCGTTACGTCGTGAGTCAATCTGCGCCTTAAATATTAAAATATCAGAACATTTTTCCCTGAGTGTAGCAATCCTCAAGCTATTATTCTCCGGTACGTTGTATAAATAGGAATTTGCAAATGGCTTGATGGTGTGACAGCATTTGAAGCGTACTGATGAGACTGATTGCCGGGAGGCGGTCGAAACAGTCTGTCTACGCAACCACTGCTGCTGTTCATATGTAATCTTTGTTGTTTTTCTGATGATTATTGAATTATAATCAATCCTTTGACTTCGACTATTCCCACAGAATCTACGTCTATCTTTGCAAAGTGCCTGAAGTTAGGGTATTCAATATGCCAACACTAGTCAATTATTGTTTCCTGCCTTGCCTTTAGATCATTTAACAAAATTGCTGAGAGCAATAACAAAATGCATTCAAATGGTTTGACTTGCATTTTGTTGCCTTTTTGGCATTGCATCATTTTCTGTTTTGTTTCTGCAATTATTTTTGTATTTTTGCTCTCCACAAATGTGGAACTTGGCATAATGCGTAACGCTGTTTGGCATGCATCATGAGGTGTGAAATTATGACGTGAATTAAAATATTACATGAGTGGAAGGTGGTTGTGAGTGTGTGTGTCAGTGTGTGCGCGTTTCCCAAACACAATAGAATTCTAAATTGAATTTGTGTAATTATGCAATTGACATGCAATGGGCGGTACGTTGGCTGTCATAAAAATTATTAAGCCGTTTAAAATTAATATCAAGCATTTTGGACAAGGTCGGTAGAATCAACAGCACGTAGAGAGCATTTCCGACACTTTTCACTTTTTTTTTAATGTTTGCATAATAAAGCCACGACTATACGACTATAAAATACCCTAGGTTCTACAGATTCATTAGACCCTTTTCAAACATTTTCAAAGGTTACTCGAACTAAAAAAAGAACAGACTCCGACGCACCTTAATCTGTCGAGGCGTGAAGCAGTTGTGTAATCTGCAAATTTGAGTTTTTTTTATATTGTTTCGTTTGAAGGTCGCTGGGTAATTAGAAATAACTGCCACTCTACAAAAACTGGCAAATTCACAAATGTTTTTTGTTGTCATTTTGGCTTTTTGCCAAGTTCGTGCCTGAAGTTTTTTGTTTTCCGCATTTTGCCTGTGTGCACTTTGCATAGGCGGCGCGTTCCAATTTGTCACAGTTTTGCACCCAACTGGGTTAAAATCACAAAATTGTGGTCAAAGAAATTCCCATTGGGTTGACATTTCGGCCCCCAAAGAGAGTGAAAGTTGCACGAACGAAAAGGCAACAACAACACAACAACAAAAGCAATTGAATTAAATTTCAGCTCAGCTTCGCCTAATCGACATGGGCCAATGCAAGTTCGGTGCGGTTCGCTCGTGTTTTAATTTCATGTTGTTTCACTGTCAGCTCGAGGAGGCGTGCGGGCATGCAACACTGTGGAGGCTTCTTTTTTGTACGATTATTTCATAATTGCTCTTGTGTCTTCGAACAGCAGTCAATGCACAACTACTGAAGCGCTTGAAATTAATCATAGTACTTGCTAAGCAGTTGGCGTGTAAATGAACTTCACCAAATCTCACACATCACACACTTATGTTGTTGCTATGGTGGGAAAAATGCAGTTTACTGATGGCATTTTTTTGGCCAGCTCCCTGGGCTGGGCGCCCTGGCACTGTGTCAGCAATGTCAGCGAAACGAATCGACAAAAAAAAAAGAAAAGAAAATGCAACTTGAAATTGACTTTGGCATAGTTTGAATGCCGCCAAATGATTATCATTTTGATGGCATTCAATTCATGTTTGGTGTGTGGGTCGCACAATGCAAATGCTTGATAAACTGGCGACATGGTTTTCTGTATATATATGTAAATAGTTATATTTCTATATACACTCGTATATCTTATTGTCAATTCTTGTGTGTGGGCAAACACTCTGAGTGCAACATGAAGCGTGGTCGGCTTGTTGAGTGTCTAACAAACTGGAATTTGGTAGCTTTATTGGGTAGCCTGACAATTGTCAATTCGATTCTTGTGACATTATGCAGAGTGAAATATATTTCAAAGAGATTGAATCTTGACAATGCTAAGGATTTAGGAATGGATGTTGAATTTAAATGGTTTATTTTATGAAACTTTTATATTGAACTATTCTGATTCTGGTTTTAAGATATGTTGGGGCAACTTCTGAATCAAGTCAGATATTTAAAAATCATCTATTAAACTACTTTGATATAACTTTTTAGTTCTGATCAGTACTGTATCTCAGACCTGATTTGAAAGCGCAAATACTGGTATCAAGATATTCGTGGACTTGGTAAATTTTATGATTGTATAAACTGGAGCAGCTCCTATTGCTTAGTTTTCAATTCACTGGAAATTCAAAAAATTCTAAAACAGAACGTTCTCCAATATTTTCATAGGTTGCCTTCACACTGTACGACATATTGCTCACTTACTTCAATACTGGTATAGCTCAACATCGCATTTAGAGTTCTCAATAGATTTTACCTTGCGAAAATAGTTCTTTTAGTTTTGAGTCAATCTTGTAAAATATTTTATATTTTAAGTCCTCATTAAAGAAATTCGAATATAAAATGTTTTATAAGGAAAATTTTTGTGCATCAATGAGTCAAAAAATTGTGTTTTTGAGCAAAGACAGAAGTAGTGAGCGATGATGACAGGATAATCTATCATCATATAATAAACATGTTCGAAAAATGCAATGTCGAATGATACTTTTAGCGTTAATTCACATGAATCTTGAATGTATCAGTGAGATCATTTATTACATCGTTTAATTTTCGTTTAAAAAAACGGAGACCAACGCAAAGAATGGCCGCTAGCATCTGGCCCTATACTGTAGATTCTATTTTTAAAGATGTTATCTTGTTGAATCAATAGAAACCCGCACTAAAACGCACTCATTTTTTACAATTTTCCAATTGAAATATAATTAGTCTTATATTGACAGTCATCCGACCTTGAGCTTTAACTTTGTTCATAGTTAAAATTATTTATTTTATTACATTTTTTGAGTAAAATTACATGACATCCAGTGTAAATAGTATCGTCATTTGTCAATTTCTAAGCGATCATTTTTTATCGACATGTCTCATGCATCGATCAGCGAGAATTGATCAACAAAACAGAAACTCTTAAGAGGTTCTTTTACTTTGATATGGGTTTTTTGTTGTTGTTGTTTCTGCTGAGAAAACATTAATAGTCGTGGTTCAGAAAGTTCTCGGCCTGCAAACTCGTTTGGTCTCCCAAAAAAAGAATAGTCACGATTTCGGTACTTCAGATTACCGAAAATCAAAAAAGGACGGTTCGGCGTTTAGATGCCGATTTTCTTGTAAGGACGAGGTCCCGAGTTCAAATCCCAGACAAGGAACGTAAAGATATTATATTTTTGTTGAAATCATCCTTATGAGTTTGATTATACGATTTAGAGATGGGCGCGTGTCGAATATTTTCAACGCGACACGACTCTAACGCGAATGACATGCACCTCTTTGCTTAATGTGAAAACAAATCAATCTATATACGAGTATATATAAAAATTTACTGTAAATGGACCGATTCGCATTAAGTTTTTTACCGCTAAGTGATTTAGGTGCCCCTTGCAGAACATTGTTTTCTGACATAGGAAATCACGGTGGTTCGAGAGAGACGGACTATGTCAACGAACTCCGAGAGCGACGAGCTGAGTTTGTCTCATCGAGAGCGAACAGCTGATTTCATTCTTATGTAGTTCTATGTATTTTATAAAGTTGACGACTAATCTGTGTCTCTCTGCGTTTAATGATTGTGAAAGGTTGGCAAAAAAATAAAAGAACAAAAAATATTCAGTTTGCAATTTTATATAAAAATAAGCAGAAAGATCTGTGGCTACTAGATGAGGTCTTTTCTTTTTGACGAATTGAATTCAATTGGCATTGCGCACTCGGTTTCAGCTGCTTATGCAATTCAGATTCTCGACAAACCTTATCTAGTAGCCGTTGAAATCCTTGTCACCTTCCATATAACATTGAGGGTATTCACAAGCCCTCGTAAAAGGGCAAAGCGTAAAAGCGTAAATCCAAAAGTTTACGAAGCAACAACAAAACACATGAGAAAAAAATTACCAAATTTAACATGCCCTAGGGTATGTTTAAAAAAATCAGTCGTAAATGTAAAAAAGTGTAATGTTTAAAAGTGTTGTAAAATTTTTCAAAGAATGGAAAAATACTTAGTATCGAGCCATTTCGAGATTTTTCTTGAAAATGGTAACAAGCAGCAAAGTATAAACAAGTAAAGGCTACAAACAAAATACCCTGTTCCCTTGACTTCTTGTGTTTTCACACACATATACACACACTCACACATACACACACACACTCTAACATACGCACACATGCACGTGCAAATCTCTAGAGATTTCTAGGACGCTCCAGAATGTTAAATCTATGTTTATTTTGTCTATTCGGCAACCATATTTGCTGTCGAATGAAAAGTATTTAAATTTCTATCTATTTCCGTCCAGTATGCGTCTCGTCTTTTCGAACCGCTTTAGCTTAGTGAGTAGTGCCCAAACAAATGGAGGCTCATAGCAGTATTAAAATAAAAGCAAAAAGCAAGAATTCAAAGTTATTATAGAATTAAAATCCTTTGTGAAAAGAGGCTCAAAGAGTAACGAAAAAATTTAAAGACAAAACCAGCCACAAATGCCTACAATGCAGTCGCTTATATGAGACATTTCCAATCTCCCATCAAACACGTCAGTGAAATGCAAATTTTATGCACTTTGCTAGCAAAATTTTCCCACCAATTTCAATCTTTTGTACAAAACTTCCACACCTCCGCACATAAATCTGTCGACTACTAACTATTTCTAACTCCCAGTTTGACCTCCACTTAAATTTATTTGAAACACTAATTAAAAAAATTTATGGTCAGTCAGGAAAATGGCCATAAAATACAAAGTAAATTTTACATAAACTCAAAATTTAGACCAAATCGCAATTGAGCAATTATGTGTTTGTAATATTTGTCATAAAGTTGCCTGCCTGCCCAGCTGCCGCGGAGACTTGGGTAACAAACGTGTTTGCCCGAGATGAGTTGAAACATGTTCTAAAAGTTGTTAACTTAATGACGAAATAAAGCATTTTTTATTAATCTGTCACTAGTAAGGCACAAACTTTTGTTTATTTCTCTCGCTCACATTTTTGCAAAACAGAAATCCTATTGAATAATTCATGGAGAGGAAAAAAAGAGTCAAGCGATTAACACATTTTTGTTTAATCAAAACCTGTAGTTTTTGACCCATATTTGAGTAGAAAAAATTTGAATATAAAAAGAATCCAAGTTATTTTTTAACTGTTTACTCGGAGGCTTCAATCAGCAACAAATAAAAACACCAAATTTCAACAAAAATCGTGCATTACATTTATGGGGTTATTATGTTGTTGTTGTTTTATGTTTTTGAGTTGGAGGCTTCCCCCGATATTGATCTCGACTCTCTTGGAAAACGTGTAATTTGCATGAAGAGAGGTAAAAATTAAAAAAAAAAACTCTAAAGCAAAGGTCACTGGCATCGCGTCTATTCCGGCTGCTGTTGAAGTTGAGTGATGATGACGAAGATGATTATGTTTATTTGGTATCTATAAATCTAAAACTCTTCCCTCAAGAGGTGGGTTTGCAATTGCGCCATAAACACACATAAAACTGAACCCAAAATAGAGCAACTGCATTAATTAGCAACCACCAACTGTATCACCAACTGACCTTGAGAGGGATAGCTGCGGCAAAGTGACAGCAATAAATTAACACAAAAGTGTGTTTTTTTTCTTTTTATTTCTTTTCGCCTCTTAAATTATGCAAGTCCAAATGATTTTGTTTCTCTTCTCATGTTTCGCATTTCACAATTACATATTATTAAATATCATTTCAAATGGAACACACCGCCATGCCGAACCAAACCAAACCCTTAAGGCAAACTGAATTGCCTGTCCGTTTTTTTGGCATTTTGTTTTGCATAAATAGATTTAGCCCATAAAATGTCTACGCCCCAAAAATATATTAAAATCACCTTTGATTTTTTGCAATGATGCTGCAATTTCAGTGACCCAATTTCTAATGTCTCAGACTAATGTACATAAAAAGCTAATTTGTTGATTCTTATTGCCTGGTTCACACGATTTCGTTAAAAAAAAGATTTCCTTTAAAGATTTTTGCACTCTTTTTTTTTTTTGCTGTTGTTGCTAATGGGTTTTTAAACAAATTAGATACAGCTGCTGTTTGGATTTTTATGGGCGCTCTGAGAGGTGAATACAACACAAAATATGCGGTCATAACTATAACAAGGGGGGGCATATGAGTAAGTACTTGGTATGGATGCGTATGTGTGTGGGAAGATGAGTTGAGGGTGGGGTCATAATTGTTTGAGAAGACAAGTTTCTAATTATTCTAATGAGGCACAGTATGAACATGTGTGAATATCTATTCTATTCTACATTGTAAAACCATAAAGTTTGGATAATCATTTGATTTAGAGTCCAGTTTAAAATAGATAGCGGATAAGCCTGATTTTCTTTTATTTATTTATTTTATAGTTTGACAATGTTCTTTCTAACTTAAAAGAGGCCTAAAATTGCGGTCCAAATGCAGCCCAATGGAACTTCTATTAAAACCATTTCGTTCATGAATTTTTGTTCACAGAGCAAGTCCGACGTTTACGGCAAAACACCAGCTCTACATTACACACTACATACAACCAAAAGGCGTCCGTTAAAAGGTGTTTCGGAAATCGTAAACAATTGGTTCTCTGGTGTTGGTTTTGCTCTTATGCTGCTTTGAAATTCCCAAGAAATTCTGCTCTAATGATAGAACCGGGAGGTTCTAAAAACTCCTGTTCAATTGACGGGCCTCCTTTGTGGTGTTGTGTTTGACTATTAAAGTTATGTGAAAACAGAACATGACCTCTGGCCGCTTAAACTTGTAAAATGTAAAATGGCTTTGACACAGCCCCAAAAGGCCAAAGCCGAGCCCTCTCAGTCTCTTGGCTTGTGCGCTTCTAATTTTCGCACAAGAGAAAGGGACCTACTGTTTAACGCCGAATCCGAACGGCAGTTTTGAGAGCTTTTGCATGGCTAATTACTACAAAGCTGGCGCCAACAGCAGAGAGGGGTGACCGGGTGTAAAGTTTATTCAAAGAAAAACTTTTCATTAGATGTTCCGGGGCAGGATCGAACCCACGACTTCTTGCACAGCGGTCGCGCACACTAGCCGCTGACCCACCCGTCTTAAACTTGGCTTAAACTTGCTAGTTTGAATATCATAAATCTCTTAAGATCAATCACATAGTCATATAACCAAAGTGTTCACCCAAAAAATTCGAAAATGGAGCCCAATGTTTTTCCAAGTTATCCTCACCATATTAATCGCTCTAACTGCATCTACCCTCCAATAATTGATTGACTTGACCGGACAAATCGAAAACAAACAGATGTCATCTATACCGATTTCAGCAAAGCCTTCGATACTGTTAATCATATCTTACTTCGACATAAACTATGCCTAATAGGTCTCCCAACCAACTTTCTCGGCTGGGTTAGATCTTACCTCACCAATCGGTCCCAGAGGGTGCGTTTTCAGTCTGCTGTATCCGAAACTATTCACGTTACCTCGGGTGTCCCACAGGGCAGTCATCTTGGTCCCTTGTTATTTAACCTGTTCATGAATGATATTCCTCAAGTGCTTTCGTTTTCAAGTGCCCTTATGTACGCTGACGATCTCAATCTATGTGCCTCATTTAACGATCCAGCTTCTCCACTTCTATTACAAAGTGATCTAAATTCTCTGAGTGCCTGGTGCCTACTGAAGGGGGAGGCGCTTAGTATTACCAAGTGTAATATTATGACTTTTCATAGAACCAAGCCGTATCTATACGAATGCGCCATTAATAGGGATTCGTTAAACCGTATTTATAAAGTCGACGATTTGGGTATACTGTTTGAACCCAATTTTAGCTTTAACAGCCACATTTCAGTGATGTGCAATAAGGCTAAAAGTGTACTTCGATTTATCAAGAGATGGTCTAAAGAATTTAATGATCCCTACACTACCAAACATCTTTACACCTCGCTGGTCCGCCCAAATCTGGAATATTGAACCAAGATCAAATTGAATCGGTTCAGAAGCAGTTTCTGATTTTTGCCCTTCGTGATCTAAACTGGGACACCAACAGGCATTTACCTCCATACGAGCAAAGATTACGTTTGATAGAACTTCCTTCACTCAAATCCCGGAGAATTCGTCATGCAGTCATTTTTGTCCACAAGCTCTTGGCGGGTGAGATTGATTCCATGGCTCTTAAGCCTTGTTAAATTGAAGTACCACCCAGATTAACTCGCCACTATACTCCAATTTACCTCTCGCCTAACCAACTATGCTCATCGAGACCCCCTCCGTTGCCTATGTCTTGCTTAAGCCTAGTACGGAGATCGCAAAAAAGCGCTCGCAAACAAAAATCTTCATATAAAAATGACACTGTAAAACCGCTCGCAAAATTTTTGACGTTAAACGTTTGACGACTAGTATGCTGACCAGCAAACGGGGGGGGTTGTAAAATCCACTTTGACGCCTTCGCGTTGCCAACTACTTTGCACATGTGGATTTTATTGAACAGCTGTTCGAGTTTTGTTTGGGCGCCCAAACCAATAAAATTTATTTATTTTGACGGTCGGTAGAGCAAAAATATGTCAAAAAAAAAATAAAAACTCGATTGAAGCGCTTTCATGAGGAAGAAAACAGCTAATTATTTGGGGCCTCATCAATATTTTAGTATTTAGATTCAGTTGCCATAGCCAGTCTAGAATTCCAAAAAGAGCAGCAACAAATTTGTTGCTTCCAACGGCCAATGTCGATGAAGAGAAACCACATTAATATATATGTACTAACGTTTATGAAATAAAAACAAATAAATAATGAAAATAAGTAACATTTATTATTAATCTGCATCGGGTGCTTTGTTTTGGAGCCAATTAAAACTGTTGGCGTTCATTTTGAAGTTTTGAATGAACACTTCTGTGACTCGAACTATTGGTGAAATCACATTAGATCTTACAATCTCTCTTAGGTATATACTCTTATCGTTAGCAAATCTTTCAAATATGCCAACTGATACGCTAGCGTCTGCTTCTTGTATGCTCTGCCTTCCTCATCCAAGGCAATTTGTGCGGCATAAATGAAAACTTGAGTTTTTAGATGCAAAATCTGTAATATAGGGGGACAACTGCCTCCTGGCTTCGCCATTGGACCTTACTGATCTCCATTTCATAAACAAATTTTTTTATTGTTGCGACTTGAAATCCTCATTAAATTGTTTGTAAGCCGGGGAAGTGTGACCGTACCTTTAAAATTACCAATAACGCCTTATTCTTGGTATTTTTGGCTGTCTTAGCACACTATTTTGTTTTACGATCCACTTTGGTAATAAATGGCATTTTCGTGCGCACAAACTGTTTGGCGTTCTCCGTACCAGGCTTTATAATGAGTACTATCACCTGTTTTCTATCGATTACTCTACTTTAAGTGTAAAAAAATGCCTAAATGTCATTTCTTAACTGAAAAATCTCCACATAACGTACACTCTGACCACCTTTGCTGTGAGTTGGACCATAGCTGGCTTCAGCCAATAAATTACTCCCACCGAGTCGGAGATGGTTATTTCTGGATTCTCATTGTACATTTTGTAATTTTATATTCTGTTTTACTGAACATTGATAAACCTTCAATAAATAAATAAATAAATAAAATGTGTTACCCCAATGTTCTTAAATAAGACCGAGATGTTCCAAAATTTTTCCCAAAATGTTACCCAAAAGACAACCAAGTGATCTTAAAAACATTACCAAAACGTTTCTAAAAAAGCCCGAAGGTTCGTAAAATAACTCCAAAATGTTCCCAAGGTGATCCCAAAATGTTATTACCGCAATACCTAAAGTGTAAGTCTGCATTTACACGACGCAGTTTCATTTCATGAAGTTCTTCATGAAGTTTTTGCTTGTTGGGAAGAGGTGTAGGGGGCAGTAGATGCAGGCAAAGATTCATGGCCAGCTAGGCAATGAAGTTTTTCGATAGTTTTTAGTTGATTGATAACACAAGTTGACCAATGAAGTGCGGCAATTTTTGAATTGTTTCGTCTCTTCAATTGCAGCTTATACAAATTTTTCTTTACTCTGACTCATTTTTGTTATTATTTAACAACAGAAAACTAACAACGGTAGCGATAGCTGTCAATCGATAGTTTGGTTGCATTGCGATAGTAATCGGAATGTAAGAACAAAACGAAAAACTTTATGAAGCACACTTTATTGTGTAAATGCGTGAGCAGTTTTGAAGATGGTTCAAAATGAAATCGAAGAGAGCTTCATGAAGCAAGCTGCAGCGTCTAAACACGGACTAAATCGCCTATAACTTTGAAGCACAATGCTGCTTCACGGCACTTTTTTCGATAACAAGAGAAATGCATCTCTGAATAATTTCAATTTCGATAACAAAGCAGCCAATGTTGCCGCTGTCAGAGAAATGTCAAAATAGCATTTCCTTTTAACAACAACAACTCCAATTCTCATTCATTCTACAACATTTCTAAGAAGCAGAGCTGAGCTCCTACAAAAACAAAAAAAAAAAACTGTATATTTTTCTAAATCATCTGGAGCCGCAGTAGGTAAGATCAACTCCAAACTCCTTTTGGCCTCATCCTTACATTTTCTTTTCCACAGAGGACTTATCATAATGCCGTTCAGCGACAAATTCGATAGCCTGCAGGGTACAGTCAACGAGGGCGCCGCCGGCGACTTGCCCAGGGAGTCCAACTCTTATGTCAATCCCATACTAGCCACAGTCGGCCAGGGTAGTTTGTCGGAGGGTCTGGGTCCGTTGCCCTTTGCCACTTGTCGCAAACCGCGCCCCGATGCCAACTCTTTGCCGGTGCGTCAGTATTTGGATCAGACTGTGGCGCCCATATTGTTGCATGGTCTGCAGGCACTGGCCCGAGATCGCCCCAGTGATCCCGTCACCTATTTGGCCACCTACTTGCTGAAGAACAAGAACCTTTGCGATGAAATTAATCCTGATCTGGTCTAGGCAGAGACACTCGGAGTTATGTTACGTTTCTTTTGTTCTGCTTTAAGGAGATTCGCACCCAGTTTATCGCTGACTTACCACATAAATTTTGTTCAGCCACATGATGATTGATGCACAATATTAAAAACAATTAGAAAACAAATTATCAAACACCTTTTTTTTGGTTGGCAATATTATTTAATTATATTTTATTTTCACGGCTCGCAGCTTCTTCACACGCACAAATAATGGGGATTCCCTTTGATATTCTGCTGCATTTTTATCACGCCAGAGCGCGTCGGAAAATTTGGCAAACAATTTTTAATTAGTTCCGCTGAAGCGATGATGCGATGATGCGACGATGCACTTCCGATGCAATTGTCGTGTCTCTGGGTTTTCGCTACGCGTATTTAATCTGCTCAACACGTCCGTCTGCTCAGCTGGCTTGTTTGCCACTAAAATCGCAGCACATTTAGTTAACAGTTTAAAAACTTCAAATTCAAATCGACACGAAACGCGGCGATGTTGCTCGTTTCGTTCGTTTCGGCTTCGGGCCCAGACCGTGGGCTTGGGCGACAGTCTCAGGTCTCGGCGGTGTGGAATGGGTTTGGGTTTTGTGTCTTGTCATGGCTGTTAGAAGTAATCTACTTTATGGTTTTCAAATAGAATTATTCTGGCCCGTAAGCCGATTTCTTTTCCAAGTGATGAAGCCCACCCGCAATTGTCACGCGACAACAACAAAATATGGTTCCGGCTGCCATGTCATAGATTACATCATTTGTGGTTCTAGGGAATTTGTAGCATCTATAACAATTAAAACTAATTATCAACCACTTTTGTCTAAGGTTCAAATGGATTTGTAAGTGTCTTACACTTTGGAATTGCATAATAAGCAAAGGCAATGTGATTGATGCCTCATATTTGTTAGCAATACTTTTTGAAAGGGTTTTTTGTATGGACGGCCTTGATACGTATGTCTCTGTTGCATCTTGAAGTTACTCAATGTAATGCCAGTTCAAATATCTGACAGTTTTAGTGCTGGGGAAATCTTGATTGTGAAGTCTTAAATATCAAACACACTTACGAGAGTTCATTTATAGTGGAACAATTTGATTTCGAGCCGTTAAGGCAGAATGTGTGCTTAATAATCAAATGCAAGCCTCTATACTGGCATTAGACTAAAGATAAGCCAGTAAAGCAGATGAGTTTAGTTGATGTTTCTTTGATTTAACCTTTAACTAACCAACAGATCTTCATTCGCCAAGTGCCTATTACATATTTTGTATAAATCATAAACATTTGTCGAGGCTCAAGTATCTCTAGAGTTCATTCACCACCTGCCATTTTAGTTGTTTATCCAAAAATAATGGCCCGAATTCTGAGACATTACTGTCGAACCGACGATTCAACCCTTATTACCCAATTGGGAGAGTTAGCTTATATTAGCTAGCAGCTTAGTGTTACTAAGGATCACCCCAAAGACATGACCTGCAATAAGATAAGATTTTTCTGTTGAACTGGTAATCATTTTTGCCATATTACATGCATTCCGATTTAGGATCCTTCGTGTAAAGTCTGAAACATCTTTATACGGGGGTGTCCTGGAAATCTCTAGAGATTTAGGCTTCGGTTGGTTTGCAAATCGCTAGTGAAATCCGTCGGTGTCCCAGAACTTCGAGAGATTTCGATCAGTTCGAAAGTCTAGTCCGAAAGTCGAGTTCGAAAGGAGCGTGCATAGGATTATGGTCCTACTACAAAATCAGTGCTGATATATTGCGTGGGTTCGTGAATTCGCTATTGATTGGTTAATGTATTGGCTGGTTTGTGTATAGGTTGGTTTGCCAAAATCTCCCAACAAAATACGAGAGCTTTGAAACCAACCGAAAGAGTTTTCTAGGACACCGAGAATTGGTTTTGGGTTGGAATTTGGTTGGAAGAGATTTCTGGGACACCGCCGATATAGTCCGAAATTTATTTAATAAGATGATGCAATGACACTATTAGCTGAGAGTTCTTGCAATCTACCACCTTGCCCAACCTTATTGTTCTACTTTGAATTAATATAGCTGTAGTATTTCGGAAATTAACAAATCGGATTTACAAATACAATTTTCTTCTTCGGTCAACGCTTTTTATATTTACCATTTTTTTTTGATTTTTGAAAGCGGAAAATGCAGCAGCAAACGGCGACCTGAAACCTGTGTATAAGGTGACCAACGAAATAAGGATAAGGGTGGAAAATATCTTCCCACTGGAAAGGACCAATTGAGCAGATGGAGTTCCCACTTTGCAGCAGTCCTTAACTGTGAGGTGTCCACGGCCGCATCTTGACTTTTTACCGGGAAATGACAGCCAAGAAAAAGTATGTTGTGGAACATAAAACTAATAAACTTGGTCGAACGACAATAGATTGAGAGATAAAATAGCTTGGCAAATTAGATGCGGCCTTATTAACACATATATTTCCGAGCATAGGTGAAAATTGGTTTAACGTACTAAAATGATATAAACCAAGGTTCACAAACCGAACCTTAGACTTCACGTTGGGCTCAAACCCCCGGACCGAACCAACTGCAGATTTTTAGGGGTTAACGGCCTTGCTTTAAACGCAAATATCAGATCCCGGTGGAAAATTACCAACTTTTAAATGCCGATTAAGCTACTGCAGTGGCGTAGCCCGGCGGCTCTCGAGCTTGCGGCGCAATATACAGTGGCGGTTCGAATAAGCAGTCGTACGAAGGTGGAGTCAGCCTGCGTCAGAATCAATGGAACCACAATAAAACCCAAAAGAGCCATTAATTACCTTGGAGTAGCTTGACACCAGACTACGCTTCCGACTCGGAAGTTTCGAGAAAATCTGTCTTAAGTCGGAGAGAAGGCATCAAAGTCAAGCAGCGCCTTAGCTAGGATCATGCTGAACACGCGCGGTCCTAAACAGGGGCGAAGAAGACTTATGGCGAGTGTAACTAAGGCCACTGTCTTATACGCAACGCCAATGTGGCATAGGTCCATGGTGTACTTTAGCAAGTGCGCTCAGGGTTACTTCTGCGAATCGTAAGGTCTCGAAAGATGCTGCTTTGGTCTTTGCCGAGATGATTCCACTTAGCGAGCTGACCACAGAAGCAAATGAAAGGTACCGGGCTTCACGGTTGAGTGGCTCAAGTCAACCAAACAGTAGTATACAGCAGCATGAAACGAGGCAGCGGAGCATCGAGAAGTGGCAACAGCGTTGGGACCAATCAACGATGGGTCGCTGGACCCATAGCCAAATCCACAGATTATCACCATGGCTGTTTAGGAAAAATGGTGAGATAAACTTTCTGTTTTAGGAGCTATGTACCTAAAAAGAGTCGGTCATTATGAAAGCGAAGAGTGCACATGCTGCGAAGAAGGCCCTTTGGAGGACGCAAGACACGTCTTATTCGAGTGTGTAAGATTTCAAACTGAGAGGGGGGAATTATCCAGGGTGATGGGCGTAGATATAGCCGAAGATAATTTAGTCCCTTAAATGCTGACTTCGGAGGGAAACTGGGAAGCAGCGATTGACTTCGCAGCTAACATTATGGCAACTCTGTGGAGACTGGACTTGAAGCGTATAATCTGGGTGTTTTGCCAAGCGGCCGTACCGCCGGTCTTAGATGTTCTGTCAAACTTTCCGTGGTTTCATGTTGTCTCAAAGTGCTTAAATGTAAATAGTAGTTTTAAATGTTTAATAAAGGAATCGCTCGATAGTTTGTCACATAAAAATTTCACTCTTTTGGGCTATTCTAAGCCCTTAGCCAGCTTTCCAGAAAGGTAGGGAAAGCATTGCCTGAATTTTTTTTTAAGTATTAACATATAAAGGAAAGCGTGGGCAAAATTTTCGAAGATCAAACCATTTCACAATCTCCTTGTGGTTATCCAAAAATGTGGGGAAAAGGGTAGAAGTGACATTTATGCTGCAAAACTGTAGCAGTTTGAAATTTTAGTACTAACTAAAAATCTAGACGTGATGGACCATTTCCGAAGGCAGATTCGTGTTCAGCACACGAAAATCATCTGGTATGATGATACAATTATACAAGGTAGTCCACTCGGCAAAATCATAGTAGTGAGTGTGAGTGAAACGGCTACACAGTGCGTCGATTAACCCGCGCACGGTGCATGGGGCTAAAAGTGTCCTTAGTTATGACAAGAGTTGTAGTGTTTATAATTTTATTTTTATTAGTTTTGAATTTGACATTATTCTTTTTTTTTGTTGTTTAACAACCATTCTTTTCTTTAAGCTCTTAAGTCTAAAGAATATACGTATCTTAAAATGAAATTTTACGCCTAGCACGTGCCTGCGACAACAACTGCAAAAAGACATTTTTCTGCTTGGCACTTAAGGGTTAAAGCTCTGGAAAAAACCGTCCGCACACAACCTTTCAGTTCGACAAGCAGGCACGCACTGAAAATAAGGGACAACAAACCGAACGACATCGGCAGCCGAGTGGACTACCTTGTATAATTGTATCATGGGTATCACCTAGGGCAAGGGTGCCCAGAACGAGCTTACCAGCGGTCAAAACCAATTCAAATACACCAAATATATTTCAAGCAATAACAACAAAATGAGATAGAGAGAGAACCGATTTTTGTTTTTGTGTGTGTGTGTGACAAACGCTCGGCCGTACGCATAAGCATTTTGTTGTTGTGTTCGAGTTTGCGAGAGACATAGAGAGAGAGAGAATAGAGACATATATGAAGTTGTTGTTGCAGGTCAGAGCGCAACAACAACAAAACATAGAGTACGCATAAGATTTGTTTTTGCTTTTTGCTGGCTTATGGCGCGCGCAAAATGAATACGCGCAGGCTATTCCTTTGCGTAGAACAACAACACAAGCGTGTCTTGCGTAATGGGCATGGGCGCCCCTGACCTAGGGTAATTAGCGGACAGCGATGGCACCGTGCAGTATCGATTGCTTGCCATTAATATCGATAGGTGCCTGCAGCTTATTCATCTCTCATCTCCAGGAGTTTCAGTAGTGTGTGTGAGACAAGCAAACGCGAAGCCAGCGCTCGGAGCTGGTTTCTTCCAACAACTTATGTCAAACTATTTAAGTTAAATAAAAAATATTAGTAATAGATTAAGTACGATCTTCATCGCTATACCACTGGGGGATTTCACGACCCCCGTTGAGCTGTGGAGTTGTTGAATTGAGGAAATTTGAAATTTTTACAAGTCGAAAACTAGAAGAGGAAAATCGCAACCACCATTTGAGCTACGGAATTGTTGAACTGTGAACTGTGAATACCCTAAATATGTAAGTGATTTATCAGCTTTGTTCTCTATTCAACTTCCACAAAACAACACACCACCACTGTGTATAATTATATAATTTTTCCTTTTACTTTACCTTTGTTTGGGACTAGAACTCGCGACCTCGAGAAGACTAAACACAAGGGCATCTGAATCTTAGCGCACACGACCATCAAGCGTTCGCGAGGAGTAGCGACCAAGTCATAGCAAAGAATGTAGTCGTAAGCACTTATCATTTTGCAAAAGCTTGTAAGAAACCCTAGCGTTAAGACTGCTGCTCTATTACGTCGAGGTAGTGGTCTCAAATCCCTACAGAATCATGCATTTTATTATAAAATTTTGTTATTTGAGGTGTGTTTTACACTGTCTAGTTTTTTTTCAATGCACTAACAAATATATTGGGACTCATTTTAAGACACAATTTAGGAAAGAGTTTTCTTAATTTGTTCGTAGATTTAGAACGTCAATTTATTGTTATAAAAGTGAAAAATTTGAGCTACCTTTTAGAACGCCTTTGTGTTCTAAGTGTAGGCGTTCCGAGCAGGCAACAAGACCAGGTCTTCCACAGTAAACGCTGCAAGATTGATTCGAATTATAATTTGTTGGACTTAGATATGCTTTCGTCACTAGATTATCACTTTGTTAAAACGTTTCTCTATGGGATTTGTAGTAACTGTTAGTTTTCTGGGTTAACCAAAAGTGGATCATTGTATTCTTTATTCGTTATGCTGCGTGGGGGGCAACTTTCACAGTTTGCAAAAACCAAAAGGTTGAGATCATTTCGATACGTAAATCTTAAGTAAAAATTTGTAGGCCAGACACCATAGTTGAGTTTGCTCCAGTTATTTGTTTATTGGCTCTGACATAACCTGTCGATTATCTCATTGTTTTCCATGTTGAATTTACCCGTATATATATATAAAATCAAAATCAATTTCGTGACTTTGCAGGAAAAACAAAAGTATTGTAACGAAATCACATTTCGCTGAATCGATATGCCAAATATCAAAGTCCCCCACCCATAAATAACTAAACAACTACGCGTACGGATTATACAATCAATCAGTCAAAATAGTTGAAGTGGTTGCATTTGGCCAAACGCATTTCAATCACTTTTTGGACAACGTGTCGTATGCGTCATGTGAAATATTTAAATTTTCTATGTAACGCATAAATAATCGCAGAGAAAAACACAAAACTAAAATATGTTCCGCATTGCTCATACGCCTAGTGGGTCGCCAAAAGTTTGCTGTCAATTGTGAGCTGCATTTTAATTTGAATTTTTCTGTTTTTTTTTTTGTTTATCTTTCCCCCCCCTCTTCTAATTTAGAGTCGAGTGTGACGTCAGCTTTAGCGCGCCCACCACTCGATGCATTTGATATAGGCTTGACTACCATGGATTTCTATGAGTAGTTCAACGGATTCAAGCGCCAGCCGGCGGCTACGTTCGCAAGTTGAGGCCTTGAAATGCGTTCGTTCCAACTACAACAAACATCGCACTGTGGACGGTCCGACCGACTGACTGTCACTCACCCACGCACTTATGGGCCATGTGGCGCCAAAATAAAGCAAACTCAATTTGCAACTCCACTTTAGGTGGCTTAAGACCTTAAGAGTTGTTATCCGAGCTGTTTTTTTTTTGCACTCCCAGACAAAATAATTACAAACGACTTTGATTTTATAATTAAATTAAGCCACAAGGCAAAGATCTTTAGATATTTGTCTCATACCTTAAAGTTTTTGTTATTCCGTGTGGGCGGAATTTTTGTTTTTGTTGTTAATGGAATATTGATATTTTTATTGCTTATTTGTTTTTCGAATGACTCAAATGTGTTTTGCCTATTGATAACTATTTTGAATTCTAAGTACAATAAATTTAAGTTTTAAATGGGGAAAATGGCAGCCTATTTCGGCACATCTGACACAATGTTATTAAAGTGGTTAGACATGACGTATTAACAAGCTTACTTAAGTATAGTTGAAACTTTTGGAAAGATCATATAGCAGTAGCTATCCGGCTTGCGTTTCTACGAACCCTTTAGCAGTTAAAACTTAAGTATTCAAAAGTCTTAATACAATTTTAACTAGCTTACGATTGGCATTAGGGTTGTCGGATACTTTAAATATATCTGTTGGGGCCAGAACCCCTGCGCTTTGCCGCCCATGTAAAGTTCTTAGACTTTGCCAACCTATAATTAATGTCAATCAAATCAATGGCCTTCTGCCACCAAATTATGTTTGTTTGCTTTGATACTCGCTCTTGTTATACATATTTCTCCCTCGCCTGTTCGCCGCTCTCTCAAGCTCACTCGCAGCAGCGCAGTCGCCAGCGACGCTTTGGTCGCATTAGAACTTTTGTAAAGTACAGTCGAGTCACTTGCATACCAGAACTCAATTAAACAAGTTTGTTAAATTATTTGCGCGCCGTGTTAATTTCATTTGGTTGGTCTTAACTTGGTCAATTGGGGAGGCAAACCAGTCTCTCCACATATATCGATATTTTTGACGAAATAAGAGTATTATTTCGATATGAATATTTTAGTGTAAAAAATATCGATAATATCAATATTTTCAAAAATAGCAATTTCTTTAGAATAATTGTGTCATTAAGGTTATTTAGATGTCATTTGACACGTTTTAAAAAACTACGTTATAACTGATTTCAAAATCTAGCTACCAAAGCTCCAAAAGACTATATCAAAACGGAAACCACTGAAATTCTAAAAAAGGTTTGGTTCGGGGTTTCGAATCCGTTGGAAAGTCTAGGTTTAAATTATGAAACCTAAGGATATGGTTCGAAGCTTAGTTTACGAAATCTTAGACAGTGGAGAAATTAGTTCACGGAATCTTAAACCGTGGTGAATTTTTTGTTAAAAAATAAGACATATATTTGATGAGAAGGAAGCGCCCAGCTAAAAAAGCTATTAACAACATTAACCAATACCCGAATGGACCTCATTCATTATAAGTAGGTACACCCAAAAAAAAGTAGTCATCAAAATGACACTATTTAGTCATAAGTTTGAAACTATTGAGTATCAAAATCTCTTTAATACTCCAAGTATCAAGTTGATATTTTCGAAAGTATTAAACTGAAATTTCGAAAATATCAAATTGATACTATCTACTATCAGGCTGACACTATTTTTCAATCAATTTTAGTATCAATTTGATACTAACAATCATCATTTTGACTGTCAAACTTTTGGTATCAGATTGATACTAGCTTTTCTCAATTTAACACTTTTTCTTATTATGTTAGAAGTCCCAATTCAGTTATAGCAAACTGCCATTAAAACTAAAACTTAAACATTATAAACTAATTTATTTTATTCTGTATTCTTACAAAATGTATTTTATGATTATGGGAAACATTGTACTCTCACATTTCAACGCGTATGTTATTCAAAAACTGAAGTTACTGTAAGGAAGTGCATCAAGCGAACCTTATTGACATTATAGTCTGCTCTTTTGATTTGGTACTGCCCCAATTATGATGTCATGATCATCCCAGGTCGAGAACTTTATGCAGTAATAGTTCTGGAACCCCAGCGTATGCGAACCACGCCTCAACTGGAGCTGACTATCTCATCTGTGAAAAAGTTATATTTGTTATTTACAAATGTGTTATGTTTAGCTGCTCACCTTTTAAATATATAGCATGTGCTCCATATTGAAATATAGCAGTCTAGTCTTCAGCACGTCGTCTGGAGGACTGTTTTACATAGCTTTTACTTTAAGCAAATTACTGATTTGCTTGCACCAGAGCTCGTAAATAACAATTGAACATTTTTGCCTTTGCGGTCTGCTCAATAACAAAACCGAAAAAAACCATGCACGCTTGCTCTCGCCCTAAGCAGAACACTTCGTTTCTCCTTGTTTTTGTTTTCAGTTGACTGTTCTCAGTTGAGATTTTCTTGTTTTGCTCATTCAATAACCATTTATAGACAGCGATCCGACTGAGCGCTCGCACATTAAGAGTCAGTAGATGAGCAAAAAGCCGAACGTCTCGCCTCAAAGGGTCTTTTTTTCTTTTATTGGCTTGTGTGAGTCGGAAGCCCAAACAGACACCTCACTCACACATACACACACAAACGCAAATGACTTTTATCTTTTTCGCTCGCGACCATTTGCTCAGTGAGTGAGCAGAGCAAAATGTTAACAAATCCATTGGTTGTTCGTTGAGCACTCAGCGATTCGGTCATGAGCCGATGTGAACGGTTCATATCTGACGTTTTGCTTTTGTTATTTTTGGACAACGAAAAACGTTCAATTGTTATTTTCTAACTCTGGCTTGCACTAAAATCAAAACAATTAATGTCAATCGTCAAGCGCCTTCTGGTCCACCAACTCAGCTCCTTCGTTTTACTTACTAGCATAACATTTCGAATTTTCGGACTTTCATAAAAATGTGTTTGGTTTAAATTGATACTTATTGCGTATCAAATTAATAACCAATAGATCATTTTGACACTCTCTAGGATTATATTGATACTAAAAAAAACGATACTGGTTTTAGTTTCAATTTGAGACAACGTGTGTCAAATTGATATTGATACCAATTTTTTGGGTTTAGGTAATTAAAAAACTTCTCTACCATTACCTAGACTTTTAAATAGAAGAAATAAAATGAATAACACTCAAAAATGGTCAATGCTGTTCTTGCCTGTACAAAAATGCTCAAAGTTCGCGAACTAAGGCTTCGTTGTGAAACGAACGCGATTCGGTAAATTTGTATAGTTTATGGCCTACAAAGACTTGATGGGCGCGGTTATTGTTTCAATATCGCGGTTTTTCGTTGTATTGATTTTTTATCAGTTAGTTTACCTACGGGGGGCATAATGTCAGGATTTTAGGTGTAATCTATTTTCAACCTGCACAGATCTTTGTATTGCCATTAAACGCGAACTTTGGGTGATCAAGAAAAACTGAGTATGAGGTATTCCTACCTGATGCCTATTGTTCAAAATGTATTTGTACCGTTCATATGCCTTTCAGTGCCTACCCACACATTTGTAGGGTAAATTTTGCATGAACAATTTTTGAAAAATTCGTATTCCAACTGTATTTTAGCCCGCACGTTTGTGTTTAATTTTTCTGGGTTTGTATGTGTTTTTTCTCGGAAAATGAGTTAAATCCTGAAATAATATATCAAATGTGACTTAAATATAAAATTTAAGCAAAATTAATCAAATGTTTCGGGCTGGTACTGAAAGGGATAGGTCTTTTTGAGTGTCCCACTGTGTAACAAAAAGAGTTCAAACTTGTTCACGAATTTATGATGCAAAAACTTCGTTGAGTTCAAATTTTGAATGATTTTTATTGAAAATTTTAATGATTTAAAGCATTTTAATAGTCGTCATATTCGGCGGTGTCCCAGAAATCTCGATATCCGATATATCGCCTCGGAAAAACATTCGATAACGATATATCGTTTTATAAAATGATCGATATTTCGATATATCGATATTATTTTCGACATCCCTAATTGGCATCCAACTTGTTCTGATCGTAATTCCACGTCGCCCCCAAGGCCCTTCGAGTTGCTTTCATCCCTAGCGTAGACCACCACCAAAAGCAAATCATATCTACACCAGCATGACCTACGCTAATAGCTTACAAAACGAAAAAAAAAATCTGTAAAAATATTTTAGACTAATTTTAGCAGTTGCGACATCGCCAAAATATCAAAAACTTTGCCAATAACAACAACAAAAGTTCGCTGAACTGCACAAAAGACATAATAAGACAATGGCCAAACTTCATTAGTTGCCGTTCTCGCCTCGCCAAAAAGAAAGCAGCAACAGCAGCCAAGTCCAAGAACCAAGTCTGGAATTGGTCAGCTAGTAGAAAAAAACTGCACACAAATCACAAGATGAACTCAGTCAGAAATTCCAGAAATTTGGTATGGTCAATACAACACCAAAAGTTTATATAAATTGACTTTTTATAGACGGTGACAACAATTAATTATATTTTAATACGCCATTAATAGTTTATGGTGTCAACAAGCACCCCAGCATCCCAGAATCGACCTCGAAGAAAGGCCACCGTTTGAAAGTCATCGAACTTTCTCTCTGCTTTTCGCCATTCCCCCCGTCTAATTTCTATATTATATTTCAGACTGCCGCCTGTCGGGTTGCTAATAATTAATTATGTTCATAGATATCGTATCTTTTGTTTACAAGGTCAAGGCGAAGCGCGCAATTCTTTGTAAATTCTCTCACTAAAAACCAAGTAAGTATCATTATTTAAATTTGTGTTTAATTACATATGGGAAAGATACAATCGTTTGGTGTTTCTTTTTTTTTTTTTGTGTTTTTGTGTATGCCAGAAATTCCCAAAGAATTGGGAGAGAGGAGCTGGTGCGCTGTATGTAATTAATAGCCGCTTACGATGGCGACTTAGTCACAAATTAGCTGCATGACATAGCGCCGCAAGAAGTTTGACTCTCAAAGAAGTTAGTTGGGTTGACAGGCGACGAGACAACCCGAGTGTGCGAGTGTGGGTGTGTAGGTGTAGTTTTGCGGTCGATTTAGATAAGAGATGTGGGCTGGCTGGCTGTCTGACTGGCTTAGTTGACCGCAGCTGGCCAATATGAAATCCTGCTACAATTTGTGTCAATCAACAAAATTAATAATATGCAAGAACTATGTAGAGAGTAGAAGCACTGATACCCTTATAAAAACAACAGCAATGTTTTGGGCTATTCAGAAAAAAGGGATCAAACCAATTAAAAAAAATAAAACTAGGTAGGCCCTAGCTACCAGTCCTGAACCAAACCACAAAGAACCCATTTGTTTGGGTTTTTTTTGGATTCCTCTAAGCGGACCATGAACTGAACAATTCGACTACTAATTGACAATAAACATAGCTTGGCCAACTGTTCACGGTCTGCTAAACCAAAATATGTCTAAATTTTGACTGTTGAATCGACCTCAAGAACGGATCCGTTCTCGACATTTTCTAGAAATTTTCTCTTACTAAACTATCGAGAACGTGTTCCGTTTTCGGTCCGAAAAAATATTACCTGCCGCTCAGTTTGTGGCAGCAAAACGAAAGTTCTCAATACATGTTTTCGGAATCGAAAATGGGTCAAAATCGGATCAAAAACTGAATCTTTCCCGTTTAAAACCCGCATCTCTAAGGAAAAACATATTTCAATGCTATCGTAATAACTGATGTCCTTTTGAAAGCCGCATCTCTAACATAAAGCGGACTTCCATTTTTAGAGAAATTTACGTAATTCTCGTAGGTCTGGAAACATACGAGAAATTGTCGGGTGGGAACAAACAATTTATGAACCCAGATTCGAATCAAAACCTTACACAGAAAAAAAAAACGGCGATATAAATTTAATCTTTTTTTTCTTAGAGTAATCCTGGCACGAGCTTAAAAATTCAATCTCGATTTACGGGATATTCTACTCAATTCAATCTTTTAAGGCTTGACGCAATCCTTTCGAGCTTGTTTCATTCCATATGTGCTTACTTCAATCCCTTTCGAGATCACAATGTTCATAAATTAGGAACGATAGCAGAAAAGTATAAATAGCACTTTAGACATACGGCAACAATCATGTGCTATGGTGGTGTGCGATGAAATACCATGCCATTCGTGTTCAGTGTATAGCTGAAAGGTTGTGAGTTCGAGTCCCAGACAAGACAACAATAATTTTTATATTTCTTTGATTTTTTCAGAAGCTTTAAATATACCAAAACTGGTGTCGGTGGGTGTGTCCTATGGAAAATGGAGAAAGAAAGGAAAGGTAGAGGAATCTTTCTGGGAGCAAATTAATCTCAATAAAGCTTAAAGTGATACTGCTTTGGGATTAAATTGAGCTCGAATTTTTTGATTAATTTAATCTTTATGCGGGATAAATTTGATCTTTTCAGGATTGAAAAAAGTGAGATCAAATCAATCTTTTTTCGGATCGGTTTAAGAATATCCGGGATTACCCTGTTTTCAATCCTGTTTCGGATTGATGTAATCCCGTTTGGATTGATTTTTTTTTTGAGTGTACAATAAAAATATTTCCAAGATGAAAAGAATCAACGTTGCCAAGAAAATTATCATTTACTTTTCATTACACTGACTCTTAGGCTAAACTTTTGAAACCGAGTAACTTGATCGTTTTTCGGAAACGGGAACAGCTACCAATTCCGATTCCGCATGATTTGATCAAAATCGAAAACGGAAACCGGACTGATGGTTAATCTACAAAAAACTAAAATTGGTCTTTTATTTTGCAGAAGTAACTGTGGAAAATGGCTTGACACTGCCCCAAAGGGCCAAAGCTGAGCTGCTCTCAAACTTTTGGCTTGTGATCTTCCAATTTTCGCACAAGAGAAAGGGACCTACAGTTGAACGCCGAATCCGAACGGCAGTTTGAGAAGCTTTGCATGGCTAAGTACTACAAAGCTGGCGCCAACAGCAGAGGGGTGACCGGGTGAAAAGTTTATTCAAAGAAAAAACTTTTCAGTAGATGTTCCGAGGCTGAGCCACCAAGCCACAAGAAGTAAATCGCGCGATTTTTTTTTTATTTTTTTAATATTTTGCCTGCGGCGCAGAACTGAGAAGTTTCTTTTCGTCTTCATCTGTGGTGCATCAATAAGGGAATTGTTGGACGCTTGCGCGCAAAGGTTTCTTAATTGAAGAAATGGGTGGGAAATGGTTTAAAAACAGCGAAATTTCAAAAACTATCCGAATCCGTTTATCCGAACACGATGAAACTTTGGGTAATGGTTGGACGCTTGCCCGCGTAGAGTTCTGAGGTCCAAAAATCGCGAAATTCGCCAAATTACCCTTTGAGAATTTATGAAAGCTCTTGATGCATGGTCGGACGCTTGCCCAGGTAGATTCTGAGTTAAAGCAATGATGCAAAAACCGCGAAATTTAAAAAAATAATACCGTTTATTCAATTGCGATAAAACTTTGGGGAATGGTTGGACGCTTGCCCGCGAATATTTCTAGGATGAAGAAATGGGTGGGAAATGGTCCACAAGCGTGAAATCTGCATAGTTGAACCGATCATTAAGAACAAACTTTGAGGAATGGTCGGACGCTTACCGGCGACGGTTTCTAAGTTCCAAAAACCGCGAAATTCGGAAAATTAGCTAATGATCAAGTTGGAAAAATGGCCGAGTAATGGTCCAAAAACGGCGAAATTTGCTAAATTATGCCGTCCATTGTAATAAAATTTTGCGGTATTGGTTATACGCTTGCCTTGAAAGATTTCTAAGTTGAAGAAATGAGCGGACAATGGTCCAAAAACCGCGAGTTTTGTCAAATTTCCGATTGCGATGAAACTTTTGGACATCGTTGGACGCTTGCCCGGGAAAATTCTGAGTTGAAGAAATGTGCGGGAAATGGTCCAAAAACCGCGAAATTTAAAAAATAATACAATTTATCCTATTGCAAGGTTGCAAAGGTTTCTAAGTTGAATTAAAGGGCTGAAAATGATCCAAAAATTGCGAAATTTGCTGAACTATCTAATGATCATATTTATGAAAGCGCTTAATTTTGAGATTACAATGCAGGCGTGGGTAAATGGACGATGCAGATTGAACGGTCCAAAATGATAGGAGGTGTAAACCAAAGGGTCAAAAAAGTCGCAAAATTTGCAAAATATTAACATTTTCCATTTGAGCCTAGATTATGAAGAAGACTGGATAGACGGCAATTGTAGACGGGTAAGTAGGATAAGACGGTCTAGTTCGATCGAGAGTGATTCATTGGATTCCCAACTTCCCAGAACTTCGAGAGATTTCGTTTTCTTCGAAAGTCGAGTTCGAAAGGTGTGTGAATAAGATTATGGTCCTACTACAAAAACAGTGATATGTATATTGCATGGGTTCGTGAAGTCGCTAATGGTTGGTTAGTGTATTGGCTGGATTGTGTATTGGTTGGTTTGCCAAAATCTCCCAACAAAATACGAGAGGTTTGAAACCAACCGAAAAATAAAAAGGCAAAGAGTGCATGTTTCCATTGTTTTTTTTTTTTGGAACAGGCAGAAAAACAATAAACTTTTTACCATGTTTCGTTTCCAACTAACCAACTGCGATGCCCATCCCATCCAAACATTTCCTCTTAAGGGTATCAAATGGCGGCACTTAGGCGTTGTTTTGGTTGATTGCGAACTTGTATCATGCTTCCGTTCGATTGGAGGCGTGTGCTAAAGCAGCACATTGACTTTTAAAAGGTGGGCGACAAGCATTACTTATGAGTACACACACACACACATACTCAAGAAGCTCAAGTGGTCCATACACGTAGTTGTTTATTTCCAGAACTTGTTTCTTGTCTTATGGATCATTAAGAATTAGAATACATTACAGTAGACGACCTTGAGAAGATCGGTGCTTAAAGCTAGCCAACTAAACTTAAGCTTAAATTAATTCAAAGGATTCGATGTCTTGGCATTCTCCTGCCGTATGGCATTAATCAGATCATAGTTGACAAGGAAAGTGAAACGCAAGCCAGACATTTCCACGGTACAATTGTGGGCCAGACGTGTCTTGTGGCCACTCAACAGCGGAGTGCCATCTATGAATATGGCTCGTTTACCCTCGTTGGCAATAAAGAAATCACCATTACTGCGCAGCTTGATGGTACCCTGACGACGTGATATCTTTGCAGCAGGACCCTCCAGCGAAAGATCCACATCCACCACACAATCCTTGGCATCGCGGCCAAATGAGATTTCCTTGGAGCGCATCAAATAACGCACCAGACGTCCGCAAAGACAGGCCAGAGTTTGATTATCAAACTCAGAGGCAGCGGTGGGTCCCAGCACAGAGTCCACCAAGACACCCCAACGCGAAAGTTCGTTCTCCAGGAGGCGTATGTCACGCTTACTACGACGATCGGCCAAGGCCAATTCCAGTTCGGCAGCCTCATCGCGCGGCTCGTGCAGATCATGATCGAATATGAGATCTTCGGCATCGGAAAAGGACATGGGCTGCTGGTCGGTACCCAAAAGAGGCTTAACCGATTGATCCGGCAACAGGCAATACTGCTTGAGGAGTAGCCAATGGTTATGCAGGGACTTGTCCGTACGCGCACAGTAGAATATGGAGGCATTCTTGTCCAGTAGCTCCTGGAATTGCTCCAGTTTGGGAGTTTCTGACTGTAAACAAAAGAAAAAAAGTTTAAGAAATTTATACAAAATTTATACAAATCGCATAAATTACACTCTTAATGGTGCCCAGCAGCTCCTCCTCCTGCACACTGTACAAAGCTCTGCGTTGTATGGATTCCACTAGCTCGGGATGCAGATTCCTCATGGCCGAAACTGCTATACGGGACACGGCCGGCTCATAGAGCAGGGCATACCAACGCTGCTGTAACTCCTGCAGCGTAAACTTACAGGAGAACTTAACACCACGATGAATCATGCGCAAGTCATTGGTCTGCTGAATGCCTATGATCAGGGCCAAGTCATCTATAGGCTTCCAACGGCCCAAATCCTTGGTGGCCAACTGTCCCAAGGGGCGACCATTGCGACGCTGCGTCTTCTTATTTGCGGGACGCACTGGACGCGGACGTCGCTCAGCGGCTGGAGCTCTTTCCAAGACTGGCTTGTGCTGCACTGCTGCCACAGTGGGTATAAGAAGTGGAGTGACCGGAGTGGCGGGCGTTGAGGGCATAACTGGTACGGAGGTTGCCACCTGCAGCGGAGCGACAGGCAAAAGCTGTTCCGCTGTCGGTGGCGTTTCGAGTGTCAAAGGCATGAGGTTGCCGCCAGCAGGTGAGCCTAAGACACCTGGATAGTTTTGTGAAGTGGTTCTGGGACGATTCTGACGTTGGGCTTCCGATACGCTACGATTTGTGGGTATGGTTACGTTGTATTCCACAATTTCATCATCAAAACGTTTCCTCTTGATGGTGCGGGAGGAGCTGAGGAGTAGGCAAGACTCTAAGCAATTCAAAGTCAAGACTAGCCACTTCCACTTACCTTCGTCGCTTCTGATCGTTTTGCAACTCAATGGGTAGATTCTGTATGGGAGTTCTCACCACCGGAGGCAGAGTCAGAGGCGTTGTGATGGGTCTCGCTGCTGCTGTGACAGTTGTTGTTGTTGTAGCTGACAGGCTTGTTGTTGTTGCTGCTGCTGTCACTGCCGTCACCGTCACGCCTACTAAGTTGATAGCGTTTGGCACCACAGGAGCAGCAGGAACTGCAGGTATTGTTGGGGTCTGGATTATCATGGTTGTTGGAGCAGCACTAGTGATAGCTGGAGGCACTTCCATTGCAAATTTTGATGGCTTCTTAAACGAACGGTACTATTAAAAATGGTCGAGTGTGGTCGCACTCAAAGTCACGACTTATCGATAGACGCACATATATCGAACTAGTTCGCTGGAACTGGCTTAATGAACAAAACAGGCGGCATTTGACTGAAATCTAGTTTTATTGCTCAAAATAAGACAATTACTCGCTTTTAGGAGACATTTAAGTGTTAAACGCAACTTTCCACCTAACTCCCCTCTTTGAAACATTCATGCTTTCCCCCTTTCATTGCATTTTCTCGCTTCCACTATTTGCTGTGCTATTGGCCTGCACAGTGTGTCAAAAAAGTTGTCTCTCATGGCGTAAAATACGTAAAGCAGAATAATCAAAAATATTAAATTCTTCTTCCATATATAAAATTTAACTTTGGTAGCGTATATCAAAGCAGCCTGTATTCGCAGCACCCTATTTGAGCGCCTTTAAAAAAAAGTCACAGAGTCTAACAATGAGAATTTCCAGAAAAAAAATGTAAAAAAAAAAATGGAATTACACTAAGCCTAGTGCAAAATTAATTATTTTTAGTTTGTATGTACTGAATGAAAAAAAAATATGGCAGTATGTCTAAAGTCTGTGTGAATAAATCTACAGTTTAGGGGTCAAATAACCCACTGTGCGGCGGTTTAAAAACTTTGTGAACCATTAAACCGAGCGGTTGGCATCTCTGATTTTCAATTCTGTTTTCTCTATTTACTTTCATAGTCAAAATATATTTAAAGCCTGACATGATGCGTCGTTTCTTATGTAAAAGTAGACGAAGTTGAAGAGTGCGACTCGTGATCCGTATTGCCGTTTTATAGATCCCATATAAAAAACTGTCTGGCTACTAAAATGAAATAGTATCTTAGAACTATACTTCCGAATGGAAAAAGGGCTTCTATTTGAAATCTCAAGTCCTCCTAGAAGAACATATTTTTACACTTTCACGTTTCGTTTCACATGATTTTTAGTATCTAGCTGAAATGCAGTTTCTGTGCTGTGTAAGGTCTTTTAAGTGCCGTCCCTTAAGCTTCTTTCTACAATAGTTCTACATGTAACTATGGGTTTTCTACCGACTTTAGTGCCAATTTATCAACTCTCATGTGCAGGTCAAGATTGGGCATAACAAGAGGATTCGAAGGTTTAGTGAGATAATATTACACGAAGAGACGGCTGCGTTAAGCATTAAATATTACTAACATTTTTTATAACCTGTTTCTATAATGTTGTACCACTGTGTCCTTTTCAGAGCATTGACAATTTATAAGTGATCTGGCAACTCGGTCGCAATTACGGTTACCAGTTTTATTTTTTTTTCTTAGCTTTTGTTTTTTGTACAACATTCAGCTTAAAACTAAAAAATTATTCACTAATCTCCTCAATCACGGGCACATTTTGCAACTCGGAGCACTTGCGTTTCCACATGGAGAGTTGTTCTCTAAGCACCTTCTCCTTGGCGGCGGCACGCGTCAAAAGAACTTTGGCCTTTTGCAAAAGTTGAGTCTTCTTCACAAGCTGCTCTTTGATGAACTTGAGCTCCTCGTTGGCGGCATCCTAAAGAAAGTAAAGGAGTATATAAAATCTCTTGATAACTTAACAACATGTCTTACTTTGCTACGACCGCCGCATTGGCTGCACTTGCTTCTCTGCTGCAGCTCCTGTTGTAGCTTGGCAATCTTCTCTAGGGCCTCTGCATGCAGTTGCTGTAAACGCGCCAGCTCTGGCATGGAATCTGTAGAGCTACGCGACTCTGTGGAACGTCGTCCATCTTTAAGGAATTTATTCTCAGAACGTAATTTCTCCACAAGATTACGTAGCGATAAGATGGTATGCTCGGCGGATTGACCCTGTTGGGTGTTGACTTTGAGACCGCTACATTTGCACAGCTCACGACGGGATTCGTTGCGGGCCATTTCCTCTTTGAGGGCCATAATGTAGCTAAAAAGGAAGGGAGAGAAAGGATTAAGATTAGATTAAGATTAAGATCAAAACTTACTCCTCCAGATGCTTGATGCGCTTTTGCAGTCTATCGCTGCTATCTCCCTGTCTAAGCAAGTCGGTATCCAGTTGCAGCTGCAAATTTCTGGCCTCTAGACGTATATTTTGAGCCTCCACCGCCTGGCACCGTTCCTGTAGCTTCTCCAGTTCAGTGGTCAAGGCGTTTGTGCCCCGTCCCTCCAGCTCCATGGCTATAATTTTACGCTGTTGCAGCTCCAGACGATTTTTGAGTGCACCCACCAGCTCCAACTGTTGTGGATCATAGAAATGCTGGCCTGGATTTGGTTGTGAAGGACGGTGTGCGGGTGAGCTGCATTCACTGCTGGGACCCGTATAGGTTTCCGGACTCTCCGAGGGAGTGGGCGTATACTTGGACACACCCACATGTTGTAGATTGGGACAGCTGGGCGTACGACAGCATTTGAGTGGATGATTGGCTGAAGCATTTGGTCCTGTGGAGGCACCTCCACCACCTCGGTTCAATTTGGACTCCAGCAAATGCTTATCCTTCTCCAGTCGGCCTATGGTATTGCGTGCCGCTTGCAATAGAGCCCTACTCTTGTCCAGCGCCAGTTCCGTCTCCTCCAGCTTGGCCTTACACTTTTCGGCCTGCTGTTGCCAACGTTTCTGCTTCTCCCACAGACCCACCTCATTGGCACTGCGTGTACGCTTGGCCTCTAGCAGCGTTTGCTGTCGCTGCAGCTGACCACGTGCCTCATCCAAATCCATTTCCAGCTGTTGTATGCGTTTTTGAAGGTTTTCATTCTTAACCCGTGCATTGAGTTCAGTCTTGATGGATACCACGGGACGTTTGAGCAACTGCTGGCGCAACTGTTGACTCAACTCGCGTGCCTGTTTCTCCCGCTGGGTAAGATTGGTCAGCTGGCGTCGCAGGGCCTCCATTTGTGTGTGATATATCTTGTTGGTGGCCTCCGTGCGGTTGAGATCGGCAGCCAATTTGGCTATTTGCTCGGCGGAATAGTTGGAAGTGTCGTTGATATAACGCTGTTGGTCATCCTGGAGGATTGGATTAGAGAAAAGTTAAATAAATTCAAAGCTGAGCCAAAGAAACCAACCGAATCCCTGATTGGTTTCGGTTCAGGTTCTTATGAATGATTCCAAATTCCAAAACTTACATGAAAATTCTTAAGTGTATCCATTAAATCTTTGATATGTTTGTCCTTCTCCTCTAAAAACTGTCGTAGCTGTTCCAGTTCCGGATTAGTGTGACTCTCCACCGATTTTTCACGTTCCTGACAATGTTTTAATCTACAAAATAAATTAGTTTAAAGTTTACCTTCTGAGGTCCGATTTCTCATCTACTTCTAGGAGTTTAAGTGACAGATAGCTCTGTCAGCGGTGGGCAAGCTCAGTAGAGATGACTACAAAAACAAATACATGCAGTGTGTGTCTGGCTTGACGACTCGAGCCTTGCTAAAAAGGATTGTTTTTTTCTATTGTCAAATTTCGTGCCCACCGCTGCTCTATGTAGTAGATGAGAAACGTTTTCTCTAACTCACTTCTCCTTCAAAATATCCACCTCATCCTCACGACTCTTCAGTTGCTGCTCGTAGAATTTTAATTTATCTTTAAGTTCTTTCAATTGTTTTTGTAGCGTGGGTAGCTCTTTAAGCTCTTCGGTATCCTGTTTCTCGGGCTCGTCTACCGCCTGCGCATCCAATCGCTCCTCCTCTTCTTCCTCCTCCTCTTCGACAGCCTCCACCTCAAACAATTCCTCAATCTTTTCATCGGTTAACTCATTAATTGAGCTCTCCCTACTTGAGCTGGCTGGTGCCGCCGCCGCCGCCTCCACCTGGGGACTTGTCAACTTGGCTTTCAGTTCTCGAATTTCTTCATCCTTGGTCTTTATATTAAAGTTGAGATTATTCACGGTTGCCTTAAGGGATTCACTTTCCGCCAGATGTTTGCTTATTGCCTGTTGATTTTGTTCTCTTTCCGTTTGCAGCAAATCCTGATACTTTTGTATGGACTGATCCTTCTCCAAAAGCAAAGTGTGGAAAGAGAGTATTGTTTTCTCTACCACACCGCTGTGAGGACTCTCCGATTTTGTAGAGCTAGTGTCCGCCGCTTCCAACTCTTGTATGCGTTGCTGGGCCAAGTGGAGGCTGTGGGAAGATAAGAGAAGATTAGATAAGAAAAAACCATGAGACGGCTAGCTCCTAAAAGAGGTATGAGTAAAATCCTTGAAAGGTCCGACTTCTTTTAGTAAGTGAGAGCTGTGAGAGAGATACCGTGAACCAACCCAGTGTCCTTACGAAGTACTGAGCCGAATCAAAAACCTCAAACGAAAACATGAAATTGTTATGCTTTTCGTAGGCACCTTCTGTAATGCATGTTGTAGACCAACCTCATTCATCTCTGCGTCGCTGGAAAATTTTAAAGGGAATTAAGTAAAGTAAGTGTTTCTATCTAACCTCAAGATCTTTTGACCTGTGAATTCTGGGCCCACCTACAAAGTTGTTTTCATAATATCCGGCTCGAAGGACCTATTGGGATTCATGTTATGCGGCTTATAACCGGTGGCTTTAAAGTCGGTAAGCCACTGAACCGAACCAATTCGATCAGGTTCACTAACTCGTACTCATTTCTTGACTTGTGCACACTATCAAAAAAGTTCTTTTCACTGATCTAGGGATATGGTCGGAGCGTCGGACAAACTGAAAGTTACTCCAAGTTTAGTTTAGTTTATATAAACTTACTTTTGTTGCAGCTCCTCCACAGATTGGCTTTTCAAAACAGTTTCCTCTACAGTTTGTACGGACTGATTTTGCAGACTTAGCTGTTGCTGCGTTTGAACCGCAGTCTCCATCTTTTTGTTGGTATCAATCAACTGTTGCGTTTGGGTAGCTGTACTCAAGCTGGTACCCCTTTTAGGTGAACCTATGGGTGAGGATTGGCGGTCTATCATTTGAGCTGTGCGTCTTAAGGCGGGTACAGGTGGTGGAGCTGGAGCAGCAGGAACAGCTGTAGCTGCCTCTGTATTAGTTGAGGCATCTATACTCTTAATGGCTTGCTGCGTTTCCTGACCAAACAAGGCCTGTATGGTTTGCCAATGTTCCGACTCCTGGGCCTGTTGTACTCTGAGCTCTGAGAGTTCTTTTAACAGCTCTTCCTGCTTTAATTGCAAGGCTTCGCAACGTTGCTCCAACAATTTGGTTTGAGTCTCTGATTTGATTAATTTGATCAACTGCTGGGAGTTGTGATCTTCAGTGGGTGTTAACTTGGATTGTACTGCCTCCAAGACATATTGTATGAGTGGGGTATGATCATCTACTGCCTGCACTCGCTGTTGCAACTGATCCTGGAACTTCTGATAGGCGAACACAAAATTGGTGAGGAAGATCAAGGGAGTAAATTTGGCATATTTTTGTTGGAGATTGAGTAGTGAACGTTTGAGGAATCTGTAGGTAGAAATAGGGGGTAAAACTTGTAGCAGAGAAGAGAATGAGCCAGGACTTACTTATTTTTTAAATCATTATTAAGTCTCTCTTGCTGGAAGTTCTGTTGTGTTTTCCTTAACAATTGCTCGGCAGTCTGGTGCTGGGATTCCGAGTTTTCAAACTTAAGCTGCAGCTGCTCTCGCTCTGCCAGCAGGCGGGAGCACTCCAGTTTGGCTAGGAAAATAGAATGTTTTAGTTTTTAATGGTTATTGTTAACAATCTGCTGATCTTACCACTATCCAAATCTCTTTGCATTTTGGCCAGCATTAGCTTTTCATTGGAGCTACTTTGAAGATCGGCCACCAAATGACGCAGATTGATGTGATTGTCGGTGATTTCATTGATTAGTCTTTGCTGGGACTGTATCTGTCCCTGTGCCACTTGCAACAAATCCTCCATTTGTTTGTTCTCTCGCTGTAACTCTGCTTGCTTTGCTTTTCCCTGACTGAGTTCCTGCTGCTGCTTTTCATATTCCACTGCCGCAACATAGTCCACCACATAGTTATCCCCTATAATGCCATATTCCGCACATATCTCAGGCAGTTTAAGTTCGCCTAGTAACTGCTCCACTGCCTGAGCCAGTTGCAGGCTTAATCTAGCATTTCGTTGCTCCAATTGTAGTTGCTCTTCTTGGGTATACAAATTCCTATGTTGCATTACCTCCATTTGCTCTTGTAAAGCAGAGAAGTCGGACTCCTTTTGCTTTAAAGTCTTATCCCAAACAGCTTTAACTTCTATATTAAGCAACTCCTGTCTTCTGGTTTCCGTCATCAATTGATCATAGTCCTTCTTCATATAATCATAGGAGTTGGTTTGCTGTGCCAGCTGTAACTCAAGACTCATCAATTGATCATGCAGCTGCTGATTCACTTTTCTCAATTCATTGTCATCGAGGGTCAGGTGGTGGCTTAGATCTTCATAGTGCTTGCGCAGTATGGCAAGTTCGGTATGCTCTCCCTCGACTTCTGTAATTACAGGCAACTGAAGACCTTCCTGTGCCTCATGAGGTGAACTGGGTCTAGTGACTGTATTGATGATAAACTCTTCAGGCATCTCTGGTATCTCGCACAGACTTTGCACGGAAGAAAGTTCACCCGTTTCCGAATCACTGCTTTGAATCTGTAGTTGCTGTTGATGTTGCTGCACTAGCAGGCTCCGTAAAGCCTCTTCTCGTGCTTTCAGCTCGAGTAGCTGTTCCTGCAGACGCTGTGGCGTGGCTGTACCATTGGGTAGCACTTCTATGAGACGACGCAAAAGATCTGAATCTATGGTTATATGTTCGGAGGTGGCTGAAAGTACAAGAAAATATGAAAAATGTTGCCTAAGTGAACACTTAAAAGGGTCAACTGCATAGCTTATCAAATGAATTGGACGATTTAAAATCAGATTCCGAAAAAGACAAAGTCGAAGACTTGCAACTTTTATAAGGTCATTGACTGCTATTCTTGAAGAACATACCGAAATTTGAAAAAAATTCCCAAAGGATTTGAGCCCGTTACATGATATAGATACTTTTTTGATACCTTGAAAAGATAGTTTTCGTAGTACCGAAAAGGTATGAAAGAGTATTCGAATGAAGTCGTCATGTAATTTGCTAAAGAAAAGTTTGCCGAATTCCCAGTAGTTACGCCGCTTTTGGCAAAGAAAACATATAATGTTTCGATATTTTTGCAGTTTTGAAGCACTGCGCCTTGCCGCCCATGTAAAGTTCTTAGTCTTTGCCAACCTATAATTAATGTCAATCAAATCAATGGCCATCTGCCACCAAATTATGTTTGTTTGCTTTGATACTCGCTCTTGTTATACATATTTCTCCCTCGCCTGTTCTATATTTAGACACGCGCGCAGTCGCCAGCGCAGATTTGGTCGCATTAGAACTTTTGTCCAGCAGTCACTTGCATATTTCTGTTTTTAAGGTCCGAAAAGTGCTGTGAAAGGTGGTTTAGTTGTGGTGTCAACAACCAGGACGTTCAAAAGCGTATAGAACTTGGTATCCTAAGGATCAATCGGAGAGTGAGTAAAACAGTCTGAGAAAGATGAAGTTAGTTCAAGAAAATTGGTCTTCGAAAACACTTTACCGAGTAGTGCAATGGCTTATTATAAAGGGGCAATAGTCCAACAGAGACAAGAGGGAAGGATGATGACAATCTCAGGCAGGGATACTGGGTTAGTCTGCTACCGTTGTTAAAGAAGCATCACTCACAAAGATCAGGTCAAGGAGCCTCTCACGTCTATTTTGCACCGAATTAATTTGTTCAAGGGAGATGTTGGTTAAACCATCGATAAATTCATGTTCACAATCAGGAAGTAGGGCGTTGGAATCTTCACAAGGCATCCATGAGACATTTGGAAGGTTAAAATCACCTAATACTATAATTTGATCAGAGTGCCCTAAAGCAGACATCACGAGATGAATTGTAGAAAGGTGGTATAAATAGACAGATATCTCAGATCTAGGAGGAAAATATTTGCTTCACCAGTAAAGACTTTGACGGCAACAAACTCAATGCCTTGAGTATTGTCAAATGGAAACAACTCAGACGAGAAATTATTTTGAACAGCAATTAAAGCTCCGCCTGCGAAAGATGGTCGGTCCATTCTGTAAGTGGTATAATTGTGGACAAGAATTTCATGATCGGAAACAGAAGAATTTAGCCAGGTTTCAGTTAAAGCAATAGCATTGACAACAAATGATGCACTATTAGTGTGAACTTGACTGATTTTACCTCAGAAACTGCGGACATTCTGGTAGTGTATTGGAAAAAGTACAATTTAGTTCTGTAAGTTTTTTGGAGCTGTAGGATGGTAGGAAAGGGACCTACAGTTTAACGCCGAATCCGAACGGCAGTTTGAGAAGCTTTTAATGGCTAATTACTACAAAGCTGGCGCCAACAGCAGAGAGCGGTGACCGGGTGTATGTGTTAACGTTTACACGAAAGTCGACTCGAAAACCGGAACAGGGCCCTGGCCCTATATTGGGCGCAACAAAGTTTGCCGGGACAACTAAATGGTCTATCCTGAAGATTGTATAGATGGCAAATGTAGACTGGTGAATGGGTAAGAAGGAGGTCTAAATGAGGCGTAGCAACGCACATCGGCTTTCAGCTAGTTATTTAATAAAGAAGTTGAGAAATAGTTTCTAAACTGATTCAGTAAACGAGACAAAAATACCTTTTGTTAAATGTTTTCAAAAAACTAGCTCATGGTCCGGGTTCTAATTTAAGGAATTTCAAGTTTCCACAGTTTTGCAACCTTGATCAAAAAAAATAAACTTTTCTATACCCACCATCATATTCCCGTAACTTCTCTAATATCTCATACATGCCCATGCGCAACGTTTCATTTTCAGCCAAAACTTCTTCGTATTTGGTTTGCATTTCGGAACTGGCTGCTCCATCGCCCTGGCCACGTCGCGGAGAGTGCTCTATGGGCAACGCTGCCACACTGGAAGGCACTTCGCCCAATTCGCTAGCCTGCGGCTGTGACTCATCCGAATTAGTTTGGGGTGGATCTCTTTGCAGCTCCATTAGCTTGCGCCTGTAACGTTATTAAAAAGAGATAAATGCTTCTCTTCGCATTTTCCTATTTCCGCTCACCTCATTTCACTCTTGTCCAGCTTCAACTGCAAACGCAGTTCCTCCGAGGTGCGCAGCTTGAGCATCAATCTCTCGATCTGCTTATCTTTGTTCCTTTGCCTGGCACGCACATTCTTTGACAGCACCACCACATCTTCGGGTATGTTAAGACGACGTCGCAAGAGCTCATTCTCTTGAATTAACTCGTGCATGGAATTCAATTCCTGGACATAGCTTCTCAATTGTTTCTCCCGTTCGGCTAGTTTTTGCTCGAGTCCTGAGCAACGCCGTAAAGCCGGTACTAGGCCATCTTCGCCACGCTTATAGGACTCCAAGGCAGTGAGCGCATGTAGAGCCTGCTTCGATTTGAGTACATTATCCTGTTCGGTGGATTCAAGCAACTCGGATAACTGTTGACTGCGGGTATTCTCCACACGAAGACGTTCCTCGATGAGTTGACAGCAAGCGCGAGGCTGTTGAGGGTTTTTGGAACGTTCTCGTTCCACACAGATCTGATTCATTACCTTGGTGGAGTTGATCATCTCATCGGCCATGGTTTTAAGTTTCGTTTCCAGTTTTTCAATGCGTTGCTCGCGCGATTCCAGGAGCTGAAGGAGAAGAGAATAGAAAATATTGAGAATGAGTGGGGAATAGGAAACATAAAGGAAAAAAAGAAGAAAAAAGAAGAAAAAGAGAAGAAAGAAGAAAAAAAGAAAGAAAAAGAAAAAAAAAAGAAAAAAAAGAAAGAAGAAAAAGAAGGAAAAAAAAGAAGAAAGAAAAAAGAAGAAAAAAGAAGAAAGAAAGAAGAAAGAAAGAAAAAAGAAAGAAAAAAAAAAAGAAAAAAAGAGAAAGAAAGAAGAAAAAAGAAAGAAAAAGAAAGAAAGAAAGAAAAGAAAAGAAAGAAAGAAAGAAAGAAAGAAAGAAGAAGAAAGAAAGAAAAGAAAGAGAAAAAGAAAGAAAGAAAGAAAGAAGAAAGAAATCCATTCTTCTTTCCGCTATCCCAAAAATTTCTTACATGTCTTAGTTTTATCTGCTCCTCATCCTGCTGACTTAGACTGCTGCTAGTCGGGGTCAAAAGCGCTGCCACTTTACCCTCCAGTTGCTGTCTCAAACGCTCCACTTCCTTCTCTTTCTCCTCCAACGTTTGCTTCCAACTCAGTGACTTGCTCTCAAATTTATCCAAAATCTGGCGCATTTCCTGTTCCTGTTTGTCCCGTTCATCCTCCAGAAAGTTAATATTCCCCTCCAGACGCGCAATCTCCAAAATATGTTGTGAATCCTGCTGTTTGAGAGACTTTCGTTCTAGCTCCACTTGGGTAATATCCTGACTTAGTTGCACCAAATTGGACTTAATTTGCTGCAACTCCTGTTCGTGCAGCACAATGGTCTTGGATTGGACTATGTTTTGGTTCTGTAGAGTCTGCAAAGGCGTAACACGCTTAGATTTGGTAAGTTTCCTTTGTTGCCGAAACTTACCTCAATTTCCTTGAGTAATCTTTTGATGTGCTTATTCTTGGTATCGATGTTTTGCAGTAGCTGCTCCTGCTTATCCAACTCGGACAGCGGATCCGAAGAGTCCTTATCACTGCCCTCTGCCTGTTGGGCCGCCTCCCTTAGACGCAGCTCGAGTTGCTTAATCTGTTCACTTAGCTCCTTGGTCTTATTTTTATAGCCATCTCGCTCATCCTCCAGTTTTTGTAACATACGCTTCAATTTCTCATTCTCATCCTGTAAACGTCGCTCTCCTCCTGCTCCTTCTAATTTCAGAACCTGTTCGCCCTTGTACTCCAGCACAGCCAGAGTCAATTCCAGGGTCTTGCGTAAGGACTTCTTGGGCAATTCCTCTAGAGCTTCGCCCAACTCTAGTAACGTCTCGTATAGCTCCTGCTTCTGGCGCGCATTGAACTCGCGAAATTTGCGCACAGATACAGTCTCTGGCAGCTCCATTCTGGTGGCTCATGGCCTTGCGCTTCCACAGTTCCCAACGTTCTGAGTGAAAATTCTGTCTCAGTTTTCATTTTCGAGCAATTTGTTTGCGTTCGAAAATCCGTTGCCATGACAGCTGGCTCAAGGGTTGCAAATGAACCTGACTCACTCACGTGCTGGGCCGGAAATGGGGGGTGCCGATGCCGGGCGTCTGTTAATGACCCTGGGTTTGTTTTTGTTGGCATTTTGTTTTGCTACCAGCTTCGAGTTGCGTAGAATGGAAGCTAAAACTTTTCTGACAGGATAATTGCGCCAAAAGGGTTGGACGAGGCTCCACCATAAACAAAATGTTAAACTGGTAACCAGGAAAGTGTTAATTGGCAAAGTGTCAAAACTACAATGAAAACTAAAAAACTGCTGGCTTCAAGCCTAAATTGAAAATATGTTCGGTCCCCCCGACCACTGACCATCTGACACCTCGTTGAAATGGCGTTACAATCGTTGTTGTACAATTTGTCATGTAGCAATAATTGAAACTAATGGCAAACGACTTTGGTTACCCTCCATTATCCATTTTTGTGTGGACTCGTACCACCCTCTGTGAACGATTGCACTTGTCAAATGCCCAAAAAATTGAAATGATATTTACAAAGGGCCAATTATAAAGGCAGTTTTTGGTTTTCCCCATAGATAAGGGACCCACGAAGCATCCTGTTGCACTTTATTTGGGATTTTACATTTAAAGATATAAAGTGGATTAATTGGACAACGAGCTAAACTAGGCTATTATCCTTGTCTTGTTAGCTCCAGTAATATATCTAACTGCGTGCTATTAACCTACACTCTACACCGAAAAATATGAAAAAACTACATGAAACTGTAGTTTTTTTACACGTTTCACAGGGATTTCCCACCCACTAAGTTTGTGTAGATTTTCTACATGCCACGTTTTCTACACGCCACGTTTAGGGACCAGCCCATTTAGGGACCAGTCCTATTTACACAAGGGAATGTGGGGAGGAGGGTTGTGTAGGAGGAATGGAAAGAAGGGGCACAAAGAGGGCAAGGTCTTCCTTCTGAAAAACGTAAAACTTAATTTTTTTTACTTCGAACTCACAACTTACTTACCTTGTCTCGGAAATTTAGATACAATTGCCGGCATCTTAGCCCATACGACTATTAACCACTCCCACGGCAATGCCGCAGATCACAGTTATAAAGGGCAGCGCCAAGCGACGATGAGCTACACGTTTCGAGTAGATTTTCTAATTGTAGCATTTGAAATCCTTAACGTTTATATAGAAAACCTACATCCCTGTAGTTCATGAATGAAATTTGGAGGACTGTATGTTCCAGACGGCGTCTGACAGTTCAGATTGTGTGACAGCTGAATGTGTGCGTGAATAAGGGTTGGGTGTAAGAATGATGATGGATGAGTCAGGTTAGATTAGAGCTAGGTTAGTTCCGTATTGTCCACGGGTGGGTTTATCGGGGGCCACCAGTCCCCATGCATCATGGTGCTAAAACTGGAAGTGTTCCCTTTGGGTACACGTGCCTGACCAGAGGTCTTTTCTGGTACCATAGGCGATTGGGATCACAGAGACGGTCTCAACTCTCTGCCCTTTTGTCAAGCCTTTAGGGGTGTTGGGGACATAAGCTGGCTGCAGTTTACTGCAGTTTGATCACTGATCAATGATTGTAAGCCGCTCCTTGCGGAAGAGGAAGGAATAGTCCTCGCTCCCACCAGTGAGAAAACCACGACCATGAATCGTGGTGTATACTGTTCCATCTGTGAGTTGGCGTTTGTCAGCTTACGCTCTATTCCTAACAGCTTTGTTCAATGTTATCCGTGGGTCACCAACCCGAAACTGCTTTGGAGTTTAAATTGGTAGTGTCCTTGCAGACACGGAGCTTGACCGGAAGCTTAATTCTGGTACCACGGGAGCCAGAGCCCGCGCAACTTGTTCCGTCTGGCTGTGGTGCGGCCCCTCGGGGAGTATCGTGGTGGCTGTGGTTTAGCACCCAAATGCGGGTAGGCTCGACTTGGAGTTGCGTTTCAACCGGGTGCCGTGACCCAGAGATCGGAAGGGGTATAGGTAGGTTTCGCTGCTCACCAAGGAGGGAGTCACGACCATGCAGTAGTGGCTTCAATTGGTACCTTTGGGGCTTCTTATGAAGCTCCACTGTGGACGTTGGTTGACGTTTCAACCCCGTGGGATGAAGCCATCATGGCAGGTGCTCACGTTAAACTCCCATTGACTTTAATCCCTGTAGTTCAGTTGCACTGATGCGGCATTAACGAATTCTCTAACTCTTCGTAGTGAGCACTCGCCACCAGACCAACCACCTGTCAAGTATTTGGCCAACGAATTTTGTATGGGAATGTCCGTAAAACGTACCGACCGGTACGACCCTGCATTACCAGTCGTTAGTGTGGTGATGGGTGCACACTACAGTTCCCCTGTAGTTCAGCAGGTGTCAAGGCACTACCTGGCCTAAAGATCTGATGCATCACTGAGCGTTAGTCGCGTCGTTAACGACAGGTAGTCTAGTACGTGAACTACAGTGTGCACCCATCACCACACTAACGACTAGTAACCCTTCACGCCTGGTCACACTATTTTTGGAGTGACCAAATACCAAAAATACGTTCATTCTAAATAGGGTTACCATATTTAACAAATCCAGGTCTTGCAGTGAGTTTAAACAAACTTCTATCCATACATAAATAATTCTAGCGAAAATCTTCAAGGGAAAGATTTTGATGTTCTACTGATTCATGAACAATTGATACCGAATATGTGGCTTGAAAGCTACCTGAGTGTCAAAAAACTCAGCTGAGCCACTTAGTTCAGCACTTACACATGTCTAAGAAGCTTAGTTGACTCAGTTGCAAAACCAATGGTTCATTGAGCGTTCTGCTGTGCGTTCAGTTTAATTTCAGCCGGTTCTATTACACCTGAGCGCTCAGCTGAGTAGGCTCAGACTCCTGTTTACACGAGCTGGCAGTTACTCAGATTCAAAACTCACCTGAGAGATCAGGTCGTGCAAATTGGGCTTAAGCGATTCACTAAACCGAATCAGCCCCTTTAAAAGAGCGGCATGGATCCCTGAAAAGCAGCGATGTTCCTCCATAGCCCCCAGGGGCCAAGCGCAATCGGCTATTTACACGCACAAGAGCCGAGCGCATGCCGAAGTCGGGCATATGAGCGTAAGCAGCGCTCTCTTTGCTTGCATTCGATGCCCAGACGTCGAGCAGGGCAGTTCAAAGCTGGGCTGTGTCGCTTTGATATCGCACACCAATACAATCTCACTTTTTGGCCTCGCTCTTCTTTTCTTGAACATCGCTGCTGAAGTTCTTGTTCTATTGCGAATTTTTATTTATAAATCCTAATTCATATTACGAGCACAAATCAGGGAGAGCAGCTTTTTGGCTTTTCGCATCCAACTGCAGTAGCATCAGCTCATAGGTAACCAAAGTGGACATCATCTAAACAATAAAGACAAATTATGAAGGTTTAGCTTTAGAATTCAAACTTACACCAAATAAACTTCTGCGAGTCAAACAGAAGAGACGATGCCCCGATAAGCCGATATACTCGCTGGAGATTTGATGAAAAAATCGTTGCACTTCTTCACACCAACAATCGCTGGGCACCATATACAGTGCCTTGAGGGGAAGCCGCGAAGCATCGTGTATTTTGGAGGCGCACATAAACACCAAACTAGTTCTTCCCAGCAGAAAACACAGGGAATACCAGAAGTATATATAGTTGATGGTATAACGGAGTTTGCTATAATAAAACTTTCCATAATAACTAAAAATATTTGTTGAAGAACTCACGTGAATATGGTTAGCAGTTGATTGCATATAAAGTAGACATTAGTCAGACAAGAGATTAGTACTAAACTAGACATGCTTGCATCCATGAGCTCCATTAGCTCGCATAAGCGTATATGATCGCGACGTAGGTCAGACCACAGAGTATCGGGCACATACTGGAATTTGAGAAAATACTAAAATATATTTTAAAAAGTACTTTTCCTAGACTCACACGTCCAGCCAAACCAAAGACACGTTGCGAAAATTGTTGAAATAATTGTGCCAGTCCTATGCTAGTTAGCATTATAAACAAATCCAAAAAATTCCATATAAAAGTGGAAGTGGCATTCAAAAACTAACAGAAAACAGTATAATTTAAGCAAGGGTATACAAAATTCAAAGTTTTTTCAACACATACAAAGACAAAGAGAGTGGAGAGGTTATCATAAGGAATCATATCAAATATATTTCCAAATTCCTTGCGCACAAAAGAGCCAAAGTAGATCTGCGAATGATTTTTTTCACATTGAAAAATTTGCATGCGATAGCTATAATAACGAGATGCATAAAATAGACAATGATCTACTGTAAAGGAATTTTCAATAATTATTTCTATGCTCCATTTGTGAAATTTGAACTTACCCAGAGCCGCACAACCCAGACCACAGCCCAGAAAACGCAGCTTAAGTCTCAGACTATGCTTGGCGGGTTTGTAGGGTAGAAACAGCAGCTGGATATCCACACTACTCCAGGGCACTATAAGGCTTGACCAGCTGCGTGCCAAGCCAATGAAATTTAAACAAACTATCAAGCAAATAATTTTAGACTTTTATATTGAAAGTATTAGAAATATTCTTCCATTCTTACACATATTCTTGGCATTAAGGCCCGCCTTAAGCAGTTTATCCGCTATACTAAGAGTTTTCAATCCACCCAGTAGCAGAAATAAGACTGTAAAACACATGCCCATCGAACGTAGACGAAATCTTACTTCCTGGGGACCTCCACTCAGTATATTCGATAGAGGCATTAGGCCAAATACCTGAGCTACGCAGAGATCTGTGTGTAAAAGGTTAACCATATTTATGTTTAAGTCGTTTGGTAGAGCCCAATACTTACAAGGCCTGATGGCTCTATGAAAGGTATCCAATTCTTTAAACTCCTTATTAACCCACAAGCAACGTAATTTTAGTTCCTGCAATGAACGTTGCTTTTGCCTTTTGGCCTTCAGATGTCTTAAGATATTGGCTTCCCGCTGAAATAGTTGTCTATTTTTGCCCTTCCACATGACGGAATTGATTCGTACTGTTGACTTTAAAGCTTAAACCTCTATTTGAACAAGTTACTAAAACAAAACCATCGACCCAATGTGTTTCATAATTATTGTTTACAGCTTTAACATGCAAGTTTTTGTTAAATTTTGTAACGTGTAATTAGTATGACCAGTTTTGGTTCAGGAGCGGATACGGGGGGTGCCAGATGTATCGAGCAGATCAAACTCTAAAACATTTAAGCGCATTGTATAATTTGTCGGTAAAATAATTTGCATTGAAAAGAACTCATCAAAGTTTACCTATCGAGCTCAAATGACTCACCCTGAGATTAGTCCCATCAACAATTAAATTTGTAAAACTAAACATGATGAAAAACCATCCACCCTTAAAGACCAGGCTGACTTATAACGTAACGAGAAGTTTCATACTAAAATTGAGTGAAGAAACATAGGGGAAAGTTAACTTTGGCTTGGCCGATGTTTGGTATACCCTTGCAGCCTCCATTGAAAACAAAAAGTTTTTCTGACAAAGATTATTTTTCGGACCTTACTTTTTAAAGGGAGACAAACTATATAGATGTCCGATTTCGACCAAACGATCCCATTTAAATCTAAAAAGTTTTTCTCACAAGAACTTCTTTTTCGACCGATCATTCATACTGCAGCTATATGCTATAGATATCCGATTTTGATAAAACTTTGTAGAACTGTGTTAAAGTATATAAAATAAGAATATGCCAATAAAAAGGACGTTTTCATTAAAAACAAAAAAGCTTTCTTCACTCGAACTAGTTTTTTGACCGATCGTTCCTATGGGAGCTATATGCTATAGTCATCCGATTTCGACCAAACTTTGTAGCATTGTGTAAAAGTATATAAAATAAGTGTATGCCAATGATAAGGACGTTTTTATTAAAAACAAAAAAAGGTTTTCTCACTAGAACTATTTTCCGACCGATCGTTCCTATGGCAGCTATATGTTATAGTCATCCGATTTTGACCAAACTTAGTGAAATCATGGAAAAGGATAGTAAACTAAGAAATACGTACTTTGGAGGCGTTTTCATTAAAAACAATTAAGTTTTTCTCACTAAGACTAGTTTTTCGACCGATCGTTCCTATGGCAGCTATATGCTATAGTCATCCGATCCGGCCGGTTCCGACAAATGTGCAGCGTATTTGTACCAAAAGACTTCGTGAAAAGTTTGGTGAGGATAGCTTTAAAACTGTCGGAGGAGATAGCATAGAAAAAAGACGGACGGAAGGACAGACATACAAGGTTTTTAAAAGGTATCCGGAATTTTTTTTTTTCCCGGGGTTTGTATTTTCCATTTCTTTTTGTGGCGTTATGTTGGTACTCATGTCTCTCACTTATGCCGACAAGCTCGGCCATTTTGAATGTTCACTTAATTGTTGACAGCTGCTTTGCTTGCACGTGTTTTGGATCGTCTTCGATTTTTACCTATTCAAAAAAATGGACCAAAGAACCTGTATCAAATTTTGTGTGAAAAACGAAATTAAGTGCGCGAATGCATTCCGAATGTTGACTGTGGCATACGGAGAAGCTACCTTGGACCGAAGCAACGTTTATCGGTGGTACAAAATGTTCTCAGAAGGCCGAGAAGAGCGTGCCGGACGCCCGAGCACTTCAACAACAGACGAAAAAAGTAATGAAGTGGAGAAAATGGTATTGGCCAATCGTCGAATCACCGTTAGAGAAGTTGCTGAGGACCTAAACATATCGATTGGCTCGTGCCATTCGATTTTTATCAATGATTTGGGCATGAGACGGGTCGCCGCGAAATTCGTACCAAAATTGCTCAATTGCGACCAAAAACAGCATCGCATGAACATTGCTAATGAGATGTTAAACTCTGTCCGCGACGACCCAAATTTGCTCCAGAGGGTCATAACTGGTGACGAATCGTGGGTTTATGGTTATGACGTGGAAACCAAAGCTCAATCATCTCAATGGAAGCTGCCGCACGAACCAAGACCGAAAAAAGCGCGCCAAGTTCGGTCGAATGTGAAAGTTTTGCTGACAGTTTTCTTCGATTGCAGGGGCGTGGTGCATCATGAGTTCTTGCCACAGGGAAGAACGGTCAATAAGGAATATTACCTGCAAGTTATGCGCAATTTGCGCGAAGCAATCCGCCAGAAACGCCCGGATTTGTGGAAGAACAAAAATTGGCTTTTGCACCACAATAACTGCCCTGCTCACACATCGTTGCTTGTGCGCGACTTTTTGGCCAAAAACAACACACTAATGATGCCGCAGCCACCGTATTCCCCCCTGTGACTTTTTCTTGTTCCCTAAACTGAAGAGGCCCATGAAAGGACGACGTTACGCTACGCTTGACGAGATAAAGACGGCATCGAAGGAGGAGCTGAACAAGATAAAAAAAATGATTTTTTGAAGTGCTTCGAAGATTGGAAAAACCGTTGGCACAAGTGTATAATATCTCATGAGGATTACTTTGAAGGGGACAAAATAGATATTCATGAATAAATAAATAATTTTTGAAAAAACACAAAATTCGCGATACTTTTTGAACACACCTCGTATATATAGATGTGGTCGGAGATGCTTCCTTCAATGCGTTACAAACATCCGCACAATTTTATAATACCCTCTGCAAGGGTATACAAAACTCTTTGGAAGAAGTTACCTCTTCTGGAGCCATGTTTAGTTTGATCCACTCCAGTCATATATTATTCTCAAGCTCTTGGATGACGCCATGTAACACCTTCGAGAATGTGCTTCGACCAATGTTTATGTCCCGATCCTTAGCTACACCCTATTGGTATGATCCAGTTACCAAAAACCAAGGTGCGGCTGCCAACTGGGTGGTTGGTGAAATAAGAGGATAATTGTCTGCTAGTTGATTCCCAGTCTTGAAAAAGGTTTTTATCAACTCGACACGACTCAACGAACCTATAAAACAATGGTTGCATCTGTCATGTATTACTTGAACTCAGACTTTAAAGGAATATCCCCATAGTTACGGAGATGTTTGATTCTTCTGCCTTCTTCAATTTGGCGTTTTCTTCGTATTTTGGCGCAAGCAATTAACATGACCGCTGGCATTTTTAAAAACTGTAAACATATTTGATTTTATGGGAAACTTTTTTTTGTGCAGCCAATAGAAATCAGCGGGAATAAGCGTTTCAATAAAGGGTTGGTTCGGTTCAGTTCCCTGGTTTTAATAGATGACAGGTAAAGGTAGCTGAACTATTAAACTGCCATCGTACTTCACTGCTTCCACCAATAGCTTTATTGCTAAGCAAAAGCAAACAAAAAAAATTCAATTTCTTAATTTCACAATTTTAACACTCCTCAGAAAAACATCGGCGAAATAGCGTTTTGTTGATTTTTTTTTAATTTTTAATTAAATTCAGGAAATACATTATCATTAATCGAATTCGAAAGGCGATAGTAATTCATCAAAACGTTCTACTTCTACTATATTTTCGAGTGGCCGCCAATCACTAGAGGTACGTAAAAATGTTTCCCATCTTAATAGGCAGCTGTCGATGGTTATTTCCATTGTTGATCTCCTGACGTACTTGCATAATGATTTTTTTAAGCAGACTTTCAGTTGTATTAAAAGAACCGTTCAGTTTAAACAATTTAGTGCATTTAGAAATGAGCTCTAGCACAGCTTCATCGCTGACAACCGGGGGGAATATAGTGATGCTTTCCAGATTGGTTAACTTGCAAAATTGTAAGAGTTCACGATCATTTAAATCATTCGAACAGTTTATGATAAGAATGCGCAACCCAGTTAATTTGGCAATTTCCAAGTAAATCCCAGGATCTGTGATCCAGTAATCCGAAACCTCAAAATGTTCCAGCTGCTGAGACTTGTGCTTGGCCAATTGGGTAAAAAACTCAGTACTTATTCGGGATCCATTGATCGCTAACTTTTTTAGGCTTGGAAGCTGAGCAATTACCTCATACTTGTTAAATCCGTCAATGTTTATTTTAAGCACCTCCAAAGAGGCCCAAGATGGCCAGTTGTTTATTTCTTCCAATATGCTTACAGCAAGATGGTTTGGGATGTCAAGCTCTTTAATATGTTTTTGAGTCTTTAATATTTTGGGCAGATAACGATCTAAATTCCAGCAGTAGTAGACTCTGAATGACTCAATCGATGTAGACAGGCTTAGTCCATCCAGAGTGCAGTTGTCAATGAGTATTTTCTTTAGGCTTTTGAGATGTTTCAACGAAAGCCATTGATTTCTAGCTAAATGACAATTGGTTAGTTTTAGTTCCTCCAACAAATTCAGTCCCATAAATATCTTATGTGGTTCAGTAGGTACCCAGCCGACTTTGAATTTCACATCTAATGATTTCAAATTTGGAAAATGTTTTCCAACGGAGACGTAGATGCTATGCGAACGGTTTCCACCGATGCAAACCTTTAAATGTTGAACACTACTCCCGGATAGCCGACAAAAGTCGCGCATATCCCACAAAGTCAGAGATAAGTTTTCATTGAAATCCATTGTTTTGTATAGTCTGGTGGATAGCCTTTGATAAACATCCCGAATGCGCGAGCAAGTCCTTGCCATATGGATTTGGTCAGCAAGTGTAAGATTTTGTAGTACCTGCTCAAGGCAATCATCGTTGATCTTCAAGATAGCTGCTGGCTGGGAGACCAACTCTTGGGGCAATTCATAAGGGTCCGGCTGAAGCCAACTAAAACGAGCTGTCACGCGGAATTTATACTTGTCGAAAATTCGTTTCGAATCGAGCAAAACTCTGCGAATGAAATAAAGTATATAAATTACCGGGATATGTGTGAAGATAATGCATCAAGGCAGCAAACCATTGATATTCTAAATGAGCATGGGCTCGGAGGTAGAGATTTGAATTGGGTTCGAAACTGGAAGCTAATTAATCAGGCCTGTTCCGTTTTCGATTTTGATCAGATCATGCGGAATCGGAATTGGTAGCTGTTTCCGTTTTGGAAAATCGATGAAGTTATTCGGTTTCAAAAGTTTTGCTTTAGAATCAGTGGAATGAAAAGTATATGGCAATTTTTGTGGCAACTGTGATTCTTGTCATCTTGCAAGTATTTTAACTTTAACTTTATATTCGTAAGTCCCTGCTGCAGCGCATGGCTGAACTAAAATTCGAAAACGTTTAGAACATTCATTCGAAAAGAAAATCGATTCAAGATATGTAAATCGTTTTACTTTTTAATTCCACTCGGAAATGGGAACAGGCCTGAATATGATAATCAATTTGCGAATGGTCAACTTTATTTAGTTCAATAATGTAGATCATGTAAAATACTTACTTGGTTGCATCACGCGCATTGGCAAACAGAGCATAGCCCACCTTCATTTTAGAGGTGTTTTTGTTTGCCAACTTGTGTTGGTGTTGGTCATTGCCATTTTTGTACGGACTGTAGATCTCCAGGTGCTCAATGCGGCCATAGTTGTTAGTAAAGTAGTCCAGTATCTCCTTTTTCATCAGCTGCAGAGACAAAGAACATTAAATAGAAGTTAAGAATCAGAGTAAATTGATTGCCTCCTGGCCACGTCATACCTCTTTTGGTATATTATAGAGATGCAATTTTTTCACCGGAATGTGGTCTTCCGTAAGAGCAATGCCATCCTCAATATAATAACTTACGTGCTCCATGTTTTGATGAAAATAATACATGGCTGCAAAGAGAATACAAATTATGAGAGTTTTAATTTCGGGGATTTCCCTGATTATTCCAGAGGCTGTGGCTAAGCATATTTTGTGTTGATTTCTTTTACTTACATTCCCGCTGCAATTTAGGATTCATTTTACTTTATGTGCAATAAATCTTACCTTACCTTAACATTATTTTATAATTTAGATTTGTAGATTAAAACTTCAATGCTCAGAGCGCCTACTTTATGGAATGCCTAGCGTGTCTTGCAAAATACCAAAACGTGAGGAAAATATCGATATTTTTTATGCAACACTTTTCAAAAGAATGTGCGTCAAAATAGCGTCGTATTGGAACGATGGAATATGGAACAAAAATAATTTTTTATTGATTTCAGAGTAGAATTTGAACGCGTCACGCTGATATGGCAAATTTTGTGGCGTTGCTGTTAAGGTTAAGGTCTTAGGCAGAGCTAGCAAATAACAATTGACCATTTTTGTTGTCTAAAAATAACAGTTATTTGCGGACCCTTTGAGCAAAGAGTCAGAGATGAGCCGTTCTCAACGGCTCTTGAACATTTCGCTCTTTGCTCAGCGAACAACCAATAATTTTGATTCCCTTTTGCTCTGTTCACTCGCTGACCGAATGGACGCGAGCGAGAAAATGTATGTGTATGTGAGAGTAAGGTGTCTGTTTGGGCTTGTGACTCACACAGCCAACTCTTTCCCTTTCTTGATTTGTCGGCAAATAAAATAAAAAAGGGGGTGCGGCGGCGGGGGTTGGGCTTGAGCAGACCGCAGGGAAAAACGATCAATGTTATTTACGAGCTCTGGTTTTAGGCTCTAGGTTTTGGGTTGTAGGTTTGGGCTTAGGAAAGTGAAGGCGGAGCATATCGTATACAAAATGGGCGTGTTCACCAGCACCACCAATCATCTAACATCAACATCACAAAAAAGTGTTTGGCTGCTGGTGAACGGTTTTTGATAGAATTTGCAGCAACAAATTACGATATTTTTATTGGCCGAAGTTTTGAACTTTTGACCGCAAATAAAAATAATAATAAATATAAATAACATCAAGTACAACCCATTACATGGATGTGGCTGTAGTCAAACGCCGATATGGCGAAATTTCGACCTTCCCGGTGGCGACTTGGTTTGTCTCTGGTGTCCCATATTGGCTACTCTGCAAGCGAACAGGGGCACGTCTTGCCGTGCTCTCCATTGACAAGTTTCATGCGCCAGGTACAACACCGGAAACGCCAATTCGGTACACCGTCCTGCTGGTTAGGAAGGTCGATGAATCTTACCAGCGGCACATCTGAACATCTAGGATCCCTCAATGTCGTGAAATGTTCTAGGATCACCTTTTACTTCCAGAGATCCAACCTCCATGTGTGTGTGTGCTAGATGGGGGACCTATAGTTTGCCTTGCGCCACCCCATTGTCACTGGTGGCTGATTGGCCTCCAATCGTTTTGCCACCTTGCCAGCCTTCGTATGGCTAACACTTTAGTTTCCTCCCATCTGGTGGTGATATAGTTGACCCTGGCCAGCCTCCTCCATGGCCACCTCAATGTCAACCTCCACGTCCATGTCCAGTTCCACCTCCAGGTCGAGGTCCAGGTCCCGCACACAACCAGTCCAATGAAAAACGGCAACCCGAGTTACCGATAACGTTATTTCTTATACTATCCCTACAAACCAACTTTAAAGCCAATCGGATGAAAATAGGTTTTTTGCTGCTGAGTTTTCCACAAGTTTTTCAACTCTAAGGTTAAATATTCCAACATCAGAAAATTACATTACGAATTATTTGACTTACTATCCTTACAAACCGAATTTCAAGTCAATCAGATGAAAAATAGATTTTTGCATATCGAATTTCCGGGAATTTTCCTTGGGGGCAGATTTTTTCGAAATCGGGGAAAATAACCCATACAAACTTTTCCGACGCTTTTCCGAGAATTATCCGACCCTACAATCGAATTTTCCAGCATCGGAAATTCGCATTTCAATTTATTTCACTTACTGTCCTCACAAACCGAATTTAAAGTCAATCGGATGAAAAATATATTTTTATACCCTTGCAGAGGCCGGGTGGCTCAGCGGCTAGTGTGCGCGACCGCTGTGCATGAGGTCGTGGGTTCGATCCCGCCTCGGAACATCTAATAAAAAGTTTTTTTCTTTGAATAAACTTTACACCCGGCCACACCTCATAGCTGTTGGCGCCAGCTTTGCAGTAATTAGCCATGAAAAGCTTCTCAAATTGCCGTTCGGATTCGGCGTTAAACTGTAGGTCCCTTTCTCTTGTGCTACAATTAGAAGCGCACAAGCCAAGAGATTGAGAGAGGCTCGGCTTTGGCCCTTTGGGGCTGTGTCATCTTGACAAGCCAATTTTACTTTTACCCTTGCAGAGGGTATTATAAAATTGTCCGGATGTTTGTAACGCATAGAAGGAAGCATCTCCGACCACATAAAGTATATATATTCTTGATCAGCACGACGAGCTGAGTTGATTTAGCCCGTCTGTCCGTCTGTTTCTTATGCTATCTCCTCCGTCAGTTTTAAAGCTATCCTCACCAAACTTTGCACGAAGTCTTTTGGTACAAATACGCTGCACATTTGTCGGAACCGGCCGGATCGGATGACTATAGCATATAGCTGCCATAGGAACGATCGGTCGAAAAACTAGTTCTAGTGGGAAAAAACTTTTTTGTTTTAAATGGGATCGCCTCCAAAGTTCGCGATAACAGTTTACTATGCCTTTCCATGATTTCACCAAGTTTAATCGAAATCAGACATCTTTATAGTATAGATCCCATAGAAAGTATGTCCAAAAAGTAGTCTTAGAAAAAGTCAATGGAAGCTGTATAAAAACTTCGGAGCGAAGTTACTTTCCTATTTTTGCATACCGAATTTTTCGAAATTTCCTGGTGCAAATTCCGAAATCAGAAAAATACGTGTCAATTATTTCGCATACTATCAAAACCGAATTTCAAGTCAATCGGATGAAAAATAAAATTTTCCCCATAAAACTTTTTTGTTCAAAACCCGTCTTAGTACTCACTTTCACCACATAAGGAAACTCCTGTCCAAATTTCAGCCCTCTAGCTCTTACCGTTTAGGCTGTGCGATGGGCACCAGTCAGACAAAAATCCGCACAATTTTATAATACCCTCTGCAAGGGTATAAAAAACTCTTTGGAAGAAGTTATCTCTTCTGGAGACATGTTTATTTTGATCCACTCCCGGCATATATTTTTCTCAAGCTCTTGGATGACGCCATGTAACACCTTCGAGAATGTTTATGTTTATGTCCCGATCCTTAGCTACACCCTATTGGTATGATCCAGTTACCAAAAACCAAGGTGCGGCTGCCAACTGGGTGGTTGGTGAAATAAGAGGATAATTGTCTGCTAGTTGATTCCCAGTCTTGAAAAAGGTTTTTATCAACTCGAAACGACTCAACGAACCTGTAAAACAATGGTTGCATCTGTCATGTATTACTTGAACTCAGACTTTAAAGGAATATCCGCATAGTTACGGAGATGTTTGATTCTTCGCTTCTTCAATTTGGCGTTTTCTTCGTATTTTGGCGCAAGCAATTAACATGACCGCTGGCATTTTTAAAAACTGTAAACATATTTGATTTTATGGGAAACTTTTTTTTGCAGCCAATAGAAATCAGCGGGAATAAGCGTTTCAATAAAGGGTTGGTTCGGTTCAGTTCCCTGGTTTTAATAGATGACAGGTAAAGGTAGCTGAACTATTAAACTGCCATCGTACTTCACTGCTTCCACCAATAGCTTTATTGCTAAGCAAAAGCAAACAAAAAAAATTCAATTTCTTAATTTCACAATTTTAACACTCCTCAGAAAAACATCGGCGAAATAGCGTTTTGTTGATTTTTTTAATTTTTAATTAAATTCAGGAAATACATTATCATTAATCGAATTCGAAAGGCGTTAGGCGTCTTGAAAACCTTCTACTTCTACTATATTTTCGAGTGGCCGCCAATCACTAGAGGTACGTAAAATGTTTCCCATCTTAATAGGCAGCTGTCGATGGTTATTTCCATTGTTGATCTCCTGACGTACTTGCATAATGATTTTTTTAAGCAGACTTTCAGTTGTATTAAAAGAACCGTTCAGTTTAAACAATTTAGTGCATTTAGAAATGAGCTCTAGCACAGCTTCATCGCTGACAACTTTGCCGCGTATAGTGATGCTTTCCAGATTGGTTAACTTGCAAAATTGTAAGAGTTCACGATCATTTAAATCATTCGAACAGTTTATGATAAGAATGCGCAACCCAGTTAATTTGGCAATTTCCAAGTACATCTCAGGATCTGGGATCCATGAATTCGAAATCTCAAAATGTTCCAGCTGCTGAGACCAGTGCTTGGCAAATTGGGTGAAAAACGCTCAGTTAACTTTTTAAGCCGGGCTGAGCAATCCTCATCGTTATCCCTCAACGTTTTTTTAGCTCTTTCAATATGTTTGTTTTTGTTTTAACATGTTTTTGAGCCTTTAATATTTTGGGCAGATAACAATTTAAATTCCAGCAGTTGTAGAAACTAAGTGACTCAATCGATGTAGACAGGCTTAGTCCATCCAGAGTGCAGTTGTCAATGAGTATTTTCTTTAGGCTTTTGAGATGTTTCAACGAAAGCCATTGATTTCTAGCTAAATGACAATTGGTTAGTTTTAGTTCCTCCAACAAATTCAGTCCCATAAATATCTTATGTGGATCAGTAGGTACCCAGCCGACTTCGAATTCCACATCTAATGATTTCAAATTTGGAAAATGTTTTCCAACGGAGACGGAGATGTTTTGCGAACTGTTTCCACCGATGCAACCCTTTAAATGTTGAACACTACTCCCGGATAGCCGACAAAAGTCGCGCATATCCCACAAAGTCAGAGATAAGTTTTCATTGAAATCCATTGTTTTGTATAGTCTGGTGGATAGCCTTTGATAAACATCCCGAATGCGCGAGCAAGTCCTTGCCATATGGATTTGGTCAGCAAGTGTAAGATTTTGTAGTACCTGCTCAAAGCAATCATCGTTGATCTTCACGATAGCTGCTGGCTGGGAGACCAACTCTTGGGGCAATTCATAAGGGTCCGGCTGAAGCCAACTAAAACGAGCTTTCACGCGGAATTTATACTTGTCGAAAATTCGTTTCGAATCGAGCAAAACTCTGCGAATGAAATAAAGTATATAAATTACCGGGATATGTGTGAAGATAATGCATCAAGGCAGCAAACCATTGATATTCTAAATGAGCATGGGCTCGGAGGTAGAGATTTGAATTGGGTTCGAAACTGGAAGCTAATTAATCAGGCCTGTTCCGTTTTCGATTTTGATCAGATCATGCGGAATCGGAATTGGTAGCTGTTTCCGTTTTGGAAAATCGATGAAGTTATTCGGTTTCAAAAGTTTTGCTTTAGAATCAGTGGAATGAAAAGTATATGGCAATTTTTGTGGCAACTGTGATTCTTGTCATCTTGCAAGTATTTTAACTTTAACTTGTCAAATATTGTCGAGATTTTGAAGTCTCCATTGGCTGTTCACAATTCCGCTGCAGCGCATGGCTGAACTAAAATTCGAAAACGTTTAGAACATTCATTCGAAAAGAAAATCGATTCAAGATATGTAAATCGTTTTACTTTTTAATTCCACTCGGAAATGGGAACAGGCCTGAATATGATAATCAATTTGCGAATGGTCAACTTTATTTAGTTCAATAATGTAGATCATGTAAAATACTTACTTGGTTGCATCACGCGCATTGGCAAACAGAGCATAGCCCACCTTCATTTCAGAGGTGTCCAGCTTGAGTCGTTCTCCCATGTAAGCGTTTTTGTTTGCCAACTTGTGTTGGTGTTGGTCATTGCCATTTTTGTACGGACTGTAGATCTCCAGGTGCTCAATGCGGCCATAGTTGTTAGTAAAGTAGTCCAGTATCTCCTTTTTCATCAGCTGCAGAGACAAAGAACATTAAATAGAAGTTAAGAATCAGAGTAAATTGTTTGCCTCCTGGCCACGTCATACCTCTTTTGGTATATTATAGAGATGCAATTTTTTCACCGGAATGTGGTCTTCCGTAAGAGCAATGCCATCCTTAATATAATAACTTATGTGCTCGTTGGTTTGACGAAAATAATACATGGCTGCAAAGAGAATACAAATTATGAGAGTTTTAATTTCGGGGATTTCCCCGATTATTCCAGAGGCTGTGGCTAAGCATATTTTGTGTTTATTTCTTTTACTTACATTTCCGAGGATATATAGGATGTATAGGAAGCATTTTACTTTATGTGCAATAAATCTTAACCTTATTTTATAATTTAGCTTTGTAGATTAAAACTTCAATGCTCAGAGCGCCTACTTTATGGAATGCCTAGCGTGTCTGGCAAAATACCAAAACGTGAAGAAAATATCGATATTTTTAATGCAACACTTTTCAAAAGAATGTGCGTCAAGCTAGCGTCGTATTGGAACGATGGAATATGGAACAAAAATAATTTTTTATTGATTTCAGAGTAGAATTTGAACGCGTCACGCTGATATGGCAAATGTTGTGGTGTTGCTGTTAAGGTTAAGGTCTTAGGCAGAGCTAGCAAATAACAATTGACCATTTTTGTTGTCTAAAAATAACAGTTATTTGCGGACCCTTTGAGCAAAGAGTCAGAGATGAGCCGTTCTCAACGGCTCTTGAACATTTCGCTCTTTGCTCAGCGAACAACCAATAATTTTGATTCCCTTTTGCTCTGTTCACTCACTGACCGAATGGACTCGAGCGAAAATTTAAAATCCTTTTGCATTTGTGTGTGTGTATGTGAGAGTAAGGTGTCTGTTTGGGCTTGTGACTCACACAAGCCACACTTGCCTTTCTCAATTAAGTGCGTTCATATTGTTATTATTTTTGTCGCGAAAATAAATATTAAATAAATAAATTTTAAATATGGTATTGAGCAATTATGTTTTAAACTTCATTGTCAAAAGTCTAATTAAAAGAAGTAAAGACCGTTCTCTCCCCCACCCCGCCAGCTAAGCGACGCCCGCAGGCGGACCTTAAAAAAAAGACAGTCAGGCTGACCCTTTGATTTTTTCCTCATCTGCTGACTCCGGTCGGCGGACCGCTCTCTATAAATTGTATTGAATGAGCAAACAAAAACAGTCAACTGGAATAGTCAACTGAAACAAAACCGAAAAGCGAAGAGTTCTGCTCAGAGCGGAGAGCAAGCGTGCATGAGTTTTTCGGTTTTGCTATTGAGCAGACCGCAAAGGGAAAAACGATCAATTGTTATTTACGAGCTCTGGTTTTAGGCTCTAGGTTTTGGGTTGTAGGTTTGGGCTTAGGAAAGTGAAAGGCGGAGCATATAGGATACAAAAAGTTTAACATTTTAGAGGAACGCATGGAATTTTATGATGATGTGAAATAGAAATTTACACTGGTAACTTCTAACATCTTACATCTGTCAGTTGACGCTATTAAAAGTGTATTAAACCTAAAATAAATAGCTGATCCGGCAAACGTTGTTATGCCATATAAATTGTTTCTAGCAATCGATATTAACCGTTTTACATAAGGAAAACTTCGAATTTTCAGACCAGTTATGACTGGAACTCCAATTGAAAATCTTCGCTTTCGAGATGCGTATCGAATGAATATCGCGATATTTCTGACCGTTGCTTCTTCACCTATACATTTTTGACCTCCTAAATAACAATTGAAACTCAAGAAAATTTTGCAAATTCTTTGACCCTTTGGTTTACACCTCCTAGCACTTAAGACAGTTAAAACTGCATCTTCCATTTACCAACGCCTGCATTGTAATCTAAAAATTAAGGGCTTTCATCTATATGATCATTTGACAATTTTGGAACCAAGCGGTATAATCTTTTCCAATTTTAAGAAATGGGCGGGAAATGGTCCAAAAATGGAAATGGTTATGATGCTTATATTACAATGCAGGCGTTGGTAAATGTAAGCTGTATATAACACGGCGAAATTGGCAAATTTTTGATTTGAGCCTATATTATTGTGAAGATTCTCTCTCCCACTTAGGTCCCATTGCGATGCCATGTGTGTTCCCCGTTAACCCTTATTTGTTAATGAGGGGGGTCCTCGTTACTGAACCATTGTGTGGACAGAATGAACTTTATTAGAGCTGTAGGAGAGTAGGAGTAGGAGAGGTTGACCTAGTGTTCTAAGTCTTCTTCTACTTAGGGCGGGGCAATGACAGAGGAGGTGTTGTACTGTTTCCTCCTCATCTTCGTACCTGCAGCTTCTGCAGAAATCATGGTGAGTGCCTATAAGACAGGGACCTGTTCAGGCTCCCACCAGAAGCGATATGTGATCCCTTCTGTGAAGTAAAGCCGTGGTGGTATGCTTTAGGGCTAGTGTTGGCCACGTAAGCCTTGAAAGTGTTTTCCACCTATCCGCACCGAGACGACGTGTTTCAGCTTTTGTGTGCAGGTTAAATGTTGCCATTGGCATCCCTATCGTGCTCTTCTCTGAAAGGAGCTCAATGGTGGTATCTATTCTGGCCAGTTTGTCCGCAGACTCGTTTTCATCTATGTTGCGATGTCCAGGCACCCATATAAGGTGTTTACTGAAGTCTCGTGCGATCTCATTTAGAGATGAGCGGCATTCAGTAAGCGTTTTAGTATTGTTGGTACATGAATCAAGGGCTTTAAGGGCGGCTTGACTGTCTGAGTATATGAAGACGTTTCCTTCTCTGATTGGTAGTGTGCTAAGGTAGGTGGCTGCTTCCTGGATGGCCACCACCTCCGCTTGGTACACGCTACAGTAATCAGGAAGACGGAACGATAAGTTCAAATTTAGGTTGGAGGAGAAGACTCCCCCTCCTACTTTTTCGTCAAGCTTAGAGCCATCCGTGTAGATGTTGATGGCATTGGGTCTGCTGTGGGGAAGGTTGTCGCACTCGAGACCGCTTGGAATACAGACGTCGTATGATTTGACGAACGTCGTTTGTGGTATACAGTAATCCGTATTTAACGGTATACTCGTTTGGTCATTGAGTATGGTTGAGTGTCTCTTAGTCTAAGGGCTGTTGTTTTAGCCAATTGCTTTCATATAAGGTCTAATGGTAAGAGATGAAACATAGCATTTAGCGCTTCCGTAAGGGTTGTTCGGAGAGCGCCGCTAATACAAATTTCCGCACTTCTCTGTTCCTTAGGCAGGTTGGTGAGGCCTGATTGTTTCTCAAGCGCTGGCCACCATACTAGTGCTCCGTAGAGTAGTATGGGGCGAATCACGGCTGTGTAAAGCCAGTGTACTATGTAAGGGGAAAACCCCAATTTGCGGCCTAAGATCTATTTGCACGAGAAAAGGGCAACTGTTGCCTTTTTTACGCGTTCGTTTATGTTGTCATTCCAGAATAGTTTCCTATCCAAAATGACACCCAAGTATTTGGCATTGTCTCCAAATGCAAAGCTTACGGCATTGATTTTTGACGGGATAAGATCAGGAACTTTGTACCTCCTGGTAAAAATGCACTAGTCCGTCTTAGCTGGGTTTGACCAAGCCGCAAGATATTGTCCACTGAGCAAGTGTTGCCAGTGCGTTCTGCATGAGGTCACACAGCTTCTGTGAAAATATTCCACATTTAAAAATTGCAATATCGTCCGCATAAGCCACCACTACGTGTCCCTCCTTGGTTAACCGTTACAGCCCATAGTAGCCGAGAGAGAACGTCACCAAGCTCGGAATACACCGTCCTGCTGGTTAGCAATTGGTCGATGAATCTTACCAGCGGCACATCTGCTCCCACATATGTCTGGGCAGAGATGATGGCGTTAGGTTGAACGTTATTAAAGGCTCCCTCAATTTCGAGAAATGTCTTTTACTTCAAGAGATCTTTCAATCCTAGCTGTAAGCATGTTGTGTGTGTGCTAGATGAGAGGGACTTATAGTTTGCCTCAGGTGGGCGTCTTCAAGTCTCTCAAGAGTTTTAAGTAAAAATGAGGATAGGCTGATTGGCCCATAACCGTTTTGTTTCACATGTAAAGCTTTGCCAGCCTTCGGTATGAATAACACTTTAGTTTCTTGCCATCTGGTGGTGATATAGTTGACCCTGAGACAGCTTACATAGATTGTGTAAAGCCAGGTCATTGGTAGTTGGTCTGGAAATATGATATTTGGGCCAGGCGACTTAAATGGTTCGAACGAATCTGTTTGGTGGAATCACTTACTCACTCTAATTGTATTGTAAGTTAGTCTAAAATGGAAATTTGTATATATTATAAATATTATTTAATATTAAAAAGTAATTATCGTTCAAATTCCGCATTCCAAGTGAGTAGATTGGCTAGTTGGAAGTGCAAGCGGAGATTAGGTCTCACTAATTTTATAACATCTCTAAATGCATGGTGGAACTAAACCAGGGACAGGCAGATTGCTATCTCGCGTGTATAGGAAAAGTCTGAAAGCAGTGCTGCTCATACACACATAGTATAAGCTGTACATGCGCTGCTGCGTTGCTTGCTTTCCTACGCCGCGACGCAGTCGTTGCTACTGAAATTGAAAGCAATTTTTAAGCTGCTCACACACACACCAATGCAAAAATGTGAATGTATTTCTTGCCTGCCTCTGAACTAAACTCATACGAGTTCCTAAGGACTTGGAAAATCAATATGGGAAGAGTCTATAGGCTTCAGTATTAACAAATATCATGCTGTCTCTTTCTATCAAGTAGGCATTGATAGATTGGCCCTCAGCATATGCTGACGGCTTCACCTAGTTAGTTCCACCATGTCTAAATGTATGTGCCACTCCGACAACTTTCTCTTTTGGTCGTGGAAACTACTACGAATATTCAGAATCGATAGCTAATGTGACGCGCCATAATATGGCACGCACATTTCAAATTAAATAGGGCGCCCAACTCCAGTTATCGATAATTATCGATAAGCGATCAAAAATGGCCGAACGCGTTAAGGAACGTTAGGGATTCTGGCAGAGCGGCGCTATATAACCCTGCAAACTTTTCCGACGCTTTTCCGAGAATTATCCGACCCTACAGTCGAATTTTCCAGCATCGGAAATTCGCATTTCAATTTATTTCACTTACTGTCCTCACAAACCGAATTTAAAGTCAATCGGATGAAAAATATATTTTTATACCCTTGCAGAGGCCGGGTGGCTCAGCGGCTAGTGTGCGCGACCGCTGTGCATGAGGTCGTGGGTTCGATCCCGCCTCGGAACATCTAATAAAAAGTTTTTTTCTTTGAATAAACTTTACACCCGGCCACACCTCATAGCTGTTGGCGCCAGCTTTGCAGTAATTAGCCATGAAAAGCTTCTCAAATTGCCGTTCGGATTCGGCGTTAAACTGTAGGTCCCTTTCTCATGTGCTACAATTAGAAGCGCACAAGCCAAGAGATTGAGAGAGGCTCGGCTTTGGCCCTTTGGGGCTGTGTCATCTTGACAAGCCAATTTTACTTTTACCCTTGCAGAGGGTATTAAAAAATTGTCCGGATGTTTGTAACGCATAGAAGGAAGCATCTCCGACCACATAAAGTATATATATTCTTGATCGCCACGACGAGCTGAGTTGATTGAGCCCTGTCCGTCTGACCTTCTGTCCGTCTGTTTCTATGCTATCTCCTCCGTCAGTTTTAAAGCTATCCTCACCAAACTTTGCAAGAAGTCTTTTGGTACAAATACGCTGCACATTTGTCGGAACCGGCCGGATCGGATGACTATAGCATATAGCTGCCATAGGAACGATCGGTTGAAAAACTAGTCTTAAAAAAAACTTTTTTTGTTTTTAATGAAAAAATACGTCTTTATTTATATCTTTCTTTTCACTAAGTTTGGTCCAAATTTCGCAATCAACAGCGTATTATGCTTTTCCATGATTACACCAAGTTTAATCGAAATCAGACATCTTTATAGTATAGATCCCATAGAAAAGTAATGTCCAAAAAGTAGTCTTAGAAAAACTTTTTTGTTTTCAATGGAAGCTGTCCAAATTTCAGCCCTCTAGCTCTTACCGTTTAGGCTGTGCGATGGTCACCAGTCAGTCAGTGTATATATAGATGTGGTCGGAGATGCTTCCTTCAATGCGCTACAAACATCCGCACAATTTTATAATACCCTCTGCAAGGGTATAAAAAACTCTTTGGAAGAAGTTATCTCTTCTGGAGACATGTTTATTTTGATCCACTCCCGGCATATATTATTCTCAAGCTCTTGGATGACGCCATGTAACACCTTCGAGAATGTGCTTCGACCAATGTTTATGTCCCGATCCTTAGCTACACCCTATTGGTATGATCCAGTTACCAAAAACCAAGGTGCGGCTGCCAACTGGGTGGTTGGTGAAATAAGAGGATAATTGTCTGCTAGTTGATTCCCAGTCTTGAAAAAGGTTTTTATCAACTCGAAACGACTCAACGAACCTGTAAAACAATGGTTGCATCTGTCATGTATTACTTGAACTCAGACTTTAAAGGAATATCCGCATAGTTACGGAGATGTCTGATTCTTCAATTTGGCGTTTTCTTCGTATTTTGGCGCAAGCAATTAACATGACCGCTGGCATTTTTAAAAACTGTAAACATATTTGATTTTATGGGAAACTTTTTTTGTGCAGCCAATAGAAATCAGCGGGAATAAGCGTTTCAATAAAGGGTTGGTTCGGTTCAGTTCCCTGGTTTTAATAGATGACAGGTAAAGGTAGCTGAACTATTAAACTGCCATCGTACTTCACTGCTTCCACCAATAGCTTTATTGCTAAGCAAAAGCAAACAACAAAAATTCAATTTCTTAATTTCACAATTTTAACACTCCTCAGAAAAACATCGGCGAAATAGCGTTTTGTTGATTTTTTTAATTTTTAATTAAATTCAGGAAATACATTATCATTAATCGAATTCTTGAAAACTTCTACTTCTACTATATTTTCGAGTGGCCGCCAATCACTAGAGGTACGTAAAATGTTTCCCATCTTAATAGGCAGCTGTCGATGGTTATTTCCATTGTTGATCTCCTGACGTACTTGCATAATGATTTTTTTAAGCAGACTTTCAGTTGTATTAAAAGAACCGTTCAGTTTAAACAATTTAGTGCATTTAGAAATGAGCTCTAGCACAGCTTCATCGCTGACAACTTTGCCGCATATAGTGATGCTTTCCAGATTGGTTAACTTGCAAAATTGTAAGAGTTCACGATCTTTTAAATCATTCGAACAGTTTATGATAAGAATGCGCAACCCAGTTAATTTGGCAATTTCCAAGTACATCCCAGGATCTTGTCATATATAAATTCGAAACCTCAAAATGTTCCAGCTGCTGAGACTTGTGCTTGGCCAATTGGGTGAAAAGCTCAGTTCTTATTCGGGATCCATTGATCGCTAACTTTTTTAGGCTTGGAAGCTGAGCAATTACCTCATACTTGTTAAATCCGTCAATGTTTATTTTAAGCACCTCCAAAGAGGCCCAAGATGGCCAGTTGTTTATTTCTTCCAATATGCTTGCAGCAGGAAGTTCTGGAATGTCAAGCTCTTTAATATGTTTTTGAGTCTTTAATATTTTGGGCAGATAACGATCTAAATTCCAGCAGTCGTAGACTCTGAATGACTCAATCGATGTAGACAGGCTTAGTCCATCCAGAGTGCAGTTGTCAATGAGTATTTTCTTTAGGCTTTTGAGATGTTTCAACGAAAGCCATTGATTTCTAGCTAAACGACAATTGGTTAGTTTTAGTTCCTCCAACAAATTCAGTCCCATAAATATCTTATGTGGTTCAGTAGGTACCCAGCCGACTTTGAATTCCACATCTAATGATTTCAAATTTGGAAAATGTTTTCCAACGGAGACGGAGATGCTATGCGAACGGTTTCCACCGATGCAAACCTTTAAATGTTGAACACTACTCCCGGATAGCCGACAAAAGTCGCGCTTATCCCACAAAGTCAGAGATAAGATTTCATTGAAATCCATTGTTTTGTATAGTCTGGTGGATAGCCTTTGATAAACATCCCGAATGCGCGAGCAAGTCCTTGCCATATGGATTTGGTCAGCAAGTGTAAGATTTTGTAGTACCTGCTCAAGGCAATCATCGTTGATCTTCAAGATAGCTGCTGGCTGGGAGACCAACTCTTGGGGCAATTCATAAGGGTCCGGCTGAAGCCAACTAAAACGAGCTTTCACGCGGAATTTATACTTGTCGAAAATTAGTTTCGAATCGAGCAAAACTCTGCGAATGAAATAAAGTATATAAATTACCGGGATATGTGTGAAGATAATGCATCAAGGCAGCAAACCATTGATATTCTAAATGAGCATGGGCTCGGAGGTAGAGATTTGAATTGGGTTCGAAACTGGAAGCTAATTAATCAGGCCTGTTCCGTTTTCGATTTTGATCAGATCATGCGGAATCGGAATTGGTAGCTGTTACCGTTTTGGAAAATCGATGAAGTTATTCGGTTTCAAAAGTTTTGCTTTAGAATCAGTGGAATGAAAAGTAAATGGCAATTTTTGTGGCAACTGTGATTCTTGTCATCTTGCAAGTATTTTAACTTTAACTTGTCAAATATTGTCGAGATTTTGAAGTCTCCATTGGCGCCTGTTCACAATTCCGCTGCAGCGCATGGCTGAACTAAAATTCGAAAGCGTTTAGAACATTCATTCGAAAAGAAAATCGATTCAAGATATGTAAATCGTTTTACTTTTTAATTCCACTCGGAAATGGGAACAGGCCTGAATATGATAATCAATTTGCGAATGGTCAACTTTATTTAGTTCAATAATGTAGATCATGTAAAATACTTACTTGGTTGCATCACGCGCATTGGCAAACAGAGCATAGCCCACCTTCATTTCAGAGGTGTCCAGCTTGAGTCGTTCTCCCATGTAAGCGTTTTTGTTTGCCAACTTGTGTTGGTGTTGGTCATTGCCATTTTTGTACGGACTGTAGATCTCCAGGTGCTCAATGCGGCCATAGTTGTTAGTAAAGTAGTCCAGTATCTCCTTTTTCATCAGCTGCAGAGACAAAGAACATTAAATAGAAGTTAAGAATCAGAGTAAATTGATTGCCTCCTGGCCACGTCATACCTCTTTTGGTATATTATAGAGATGCAATTTTTTCACCGGAATGTGGTCTTCCGTAAGAGCAATGCCATCCTTAATATAATAACTTCCGTGCTTCTTGGTTTGACGAAAATAATACATGGCTGCAAAGAGAATACAAATTATGAGAGTTTTAATTTCGGGGATTTCCCCGATTATTCCAGAGGCTGTGGCTAAGCATATTTTGTGTTTATTTCTTTTACTTACATTCCCGTTGCATTTTAGGATTCATTTTACTTTATGTGCAATAAATCTTAACCTTATTTTATAATTTGGCTTTGTAGATTAAAACTTCAATGCTCAGAGCGCCTACTTTATGGAATGCCTAGCGTGTCTGGCAAAATACCAAAAAGTCAAGAAAATATCGATATTTTTTATGCAACACTTTTCAAAAGAATGTGCGTCAAGCTAGCGTCGTATTGGAACGATGGAATATGGAACAAAAATAATTTTTTATTGATTTCAGAGTAGAATTTGAACGCGTCACGCTGATATGGCAAATGTTGTGGCGTTGCTGTTAAGGTTAAGGTCTTAGGCAGAGCTAGCAAATAACAATTGACCATTTTTGTTGTCTAAAAATAACAGTTATTTGCGGACCCTTTGAGCAAAGAGTCAGAGATGTCGCTCTTTGCTCAGCGAACAACCAATAATTTTGATTCCCTTTTGCTCTGTTCACTCGCTGACCGAATGGACGCGAGCGAAAATTTAAAAGTCTTTTGCGTTTGTGTGTGTGTATGTGAGAGTAAGGTGTCTGTTTGGGCTTGTGACTCACACAAGCCACACTTGCCTTTCTCAATTAAGTGCGTTCATATTGTTATTATTTTTGTCGCGAAAATAAATATTAAATAAAAAATTTTAATAAATTATTTAAATAAATTTTAAAAATGGTATTGAGCAATTATGTTTTAAGCTTCATTGTCAAAAAGTCTAATTAAAGAAGTAAAGACCGTTCACGCCCACCCGCCAGCTAAGCGACGCCCGCAGGCAGGTACAGAGACCTTGAAAAAAAAAAAACAAACACAAATACACAAAAAAAGACAGTTCAGGCTGACCCTTTCATTTTTTTCCTCATCTGCTGACTCTCGGTCGGACCGCTCTCTATAAATTGTTATTGAATGAGCAAAACAAAAACAGTTCAACTGGGAATAGTCAACTGAAAACAAAAACCGAAAAGAAACGAAGAGTTCTGCTCAGAGCGAGAGCAAGCGTGCATGGGTTTTTTCGGTTTTGCTATTGAGCAGACCGCAAAGGGAAAAACGATCAATTGTTATTTACGAGCTCTGGTTTTAGGCTCTAGGTTTTGGGTTGTAGGTTTGGGCTTAGGAAAGTGAAAGGCGGAGCATATCGTATACAAAATGGGCGTGTTCACCAGCACCCACCAATCATCTAACATAAATCAACAATCACAAAAAAAGTGTTTGGCTGCTGGTGAACGGTTTTTGATAGAATTTGCAGCCAACAAAATTATCGATATTTTTTATTGGCCGAAGTTTTGAACTTTTGACCGCAAATAAAAAAAATAATAAAATATAAATAACATCAAGTACAACCCATTACATTGGATGTGACTGTCGTCAAAAACGCCGATATGGCGAAATTTCGACCTCTTCGGTGGCGACTTGGTTGTCTCTGGTTGTCCCATATTGGCTACTTGTAAGCGAACAGGAGAACGTCTTGCAGATGCACTCCATTGAAAAGTTTCATGCGCCAGGTATGAGTAGAGGAGAGAGAAAACGCCACCAAGTTCGGAATACACCGTCCTGCTGGTTACCAGCGGCACATCTGAACATCTAGGATACCTCAATGTCGTGAAATGTTACTAGAGAATAATCTTTTACTTCAAGAGATCTTTCAATCCTTGCTGTAAGCATGTTGTGTGTGTGCAAGATGAGAGGGACTTATAGTTTGCCTCAGGTGGGCGTCTACAAGTCTCTCAAGAGTTTTGAGTAAAAATGAGGATAGGCTGATTGGCCTATAATCGTTTTGTTTCACATGTAAAGCTTTGCCAGCCTTCGGTATGAATAACACTTTAGTTTCTTTCCATCTGGTGGTGATATAGTTGACCTTGAGACAGCTTACATAGATTGTGTAAAGCCAGGTCATTGGTAGTTGGTCTGGAAATATGATATTTGGGCCAGGCGACTTAAATGGTTCGAACGAATCTGTTTGGTGGAATCACTTACTCACTCTAATTGTATTCTAAGTTAGTCTGAAATGGAAATTTGTATATATTATAAATATTATTTAATATTAATAAGTAATTATCGTTCAAATTCCGCATTCCAAGTGAGTAGATTGGCTAGTTGGAAGTGCAAGCGGAGATTAGGTCTCACTAATTTTATAACATCTCTAAATGTATGTATGTATTAAACAATGAAATGATATCTTGGAATTATAAATTTGAAGCAGACAGACGTGCCACTCCGACAACTTTCTCCTTTTTTGGTCGTGGAAACTACTACGAATATTCAGAATCGATAGCTCATGTGACGCGCCATAATATGGCACGCACATTTCAAATTAAATAGGGCGCCCAACTCCAGTTATCGATAATTATCGATAAGCGATCAAGCAAAATGGCCAAACGCGTTAAGGAACGCGCTAGGGATTCTTGGCAGAGCGGCCGCTATATAAGCAGAGCATGCTTCGTGCAGAGGTCAGTCCGTCAACATCGTTGTCCAGAGTGCGCCTTGCCTCTGTCCACATAAACCTCTCGTGGTCTCAAAGTGCGCCTTGCATCTGTCCACCTAATCCTCTTGTGGTCTCAGAGTGCGTCGACCTCTGCTCACATAAATCTCTGCGATATCCTTTGTCCACCAACCTTACCAGCTCCAGAACTATCCAATCCTCTAGTGGTCTCAGAGTGCGCTGTCCTCTGTCCGCCGGACTAATCCTCTCCAGGAACCCTCAACCCTCTGTCCTCTTTCTGCTAACCCAATCCTCTCCAGAAACCCCATAGTGGTCTCAGAGTGCGCTGTCCTCTGTCTGCTAACCTAATCTTCTCCAGAAACCCCCCTAATCTGCTCGTGGTCTCCTTGAACCAGGAAACGCACACTCCGCCGACCCAGGGACGACCCAGATGGCCTCGTGTCACACTACAATCGACCCGACGCACGCACAACTCGGAGCATCATCCCCGAGGCAGGAAGGACGCGGCATCATCACATCAAGGACCTGAAAGGGCAGTCACTACCTGGATACACATCGCCGGCCTCCAACCGGCACCCCGCGGGGGCTCATCTCTACTTTATTAGTAATTAAGTATATTAAAGTTAGAACAAGAAGCCTAGAATCACCTCTCCGAGGAATAAAGACATACCGTGAAGACTCGATTGAGACACTTTTGTTGTTCTTTCTGGGAGGACTCAAGGGAAATTCGTGTACAGCAACCAAGCCACAAAGAAATCAAATTTCTGTGACCCCTGCCAAGTATCGTTACACCCACTTAATTCTGGCCTCTGTGACAATGGTGTTGACATGATTTGTGGAAAGGTCGGTTGGCCTAATTTGTGTTATTGGGTTAAGGGAGCACTCGGGAAAGTGAGTGCTTAGCAGAAGATCTAGAGATTCTCGCTTGAGTCGGTCCAGGTTCCGTCTGTTTTTTGTAAGAATCCTGGCGAGGTTGGTGAGCTTGCCAGGATCTTTCTGAGCCGAGATGCATCAGAAGTGGATTCTATATTGGGCCCAGGAGGAGCGCTTAGCCTTCCTGATAGCTTTCTTATAAGTGTTTAGTCTTTGTTTATATAACTCCCAAGCGGTAGTTTGATCGTTATATTTGGCTACGTTGAATGCATGTCTGCACTCTTTCCGGAGCTTGTCAAGCTCTGCAGACCACCAAGGTGAGCGCATCAAGAAGCTCATCTATATGTTTTCCCGTACTTGGTGTATACGGTGGAAACGATTCGAGCTTTTTAGAGAGAAGTTTCCAATTAGTCTTTTTTGGGTTCTGTATCTTTTTGGGTGAAGGACACTTATTTGTTAGTAAGACCTCTATTTATCGATGGTCAGAAAAGGAGTGCTCTGGCAACACTTTCCATGATATCAAATGGTCACAGAGGTCTTCGGAGACGAGGGTAATGTCTAAAACCTCTTTACTGTTTTTAATAATAAAGGTAGGGTCGTTCCCTTTATTGGCAATATGCAGATTTGTCTGTAAAAGGTAGTTATACAGAGACTCACCGCGCTCGTTAATATCTGTGCTGCCCCACGTGTGGTGTGCGTTGGCATCGCCTCCTAAAATGAGGCTTGTGTTGGTTTGGTCAAAAAAGTCACGAAATTTAAAAAATATTCATTGTAAAATGGCTTGACACAGCCCCGAAGGGCCAAAGCCGAGCTTCTCTCAATCTCTTGGCTTGTGCGCTTCTAATTTTCGCACAAGAGAGTTTGAGAAGCTTTTCATGGCTTAATTACACAAAGCTGGCGCCAACAGCAGAGAGGGGTGACCGGGTGTAAAGTTTATTCAAAGGAAAAACTCCAGTATGGTCGAGGAACCGGCTTGAGTTTAAAAAATTCTAAAGTCTTTGATTGTTGCTCTTGGTTACTTATCGTTAAGTTTCGTTTTTCCTTGTCAGCAATTTTTCCTCTCTGCTCCTTCTTTCTTTTGTCGTTTTAAACAGACTCTCGCAAATTGTTTTTGGGCCTCATATTGACCTGAGTCCAGACCTGTGCTTATTAATTTAGCTTACTTAAAATTGTCATTGCATACCCTTAGGCTGGTGCTTAGTGCAAAAATGACCAGCAACATGACAGGACGTAATTTAAAGCTGCGGCAAACTCTTAGCCAAAAGGCCAATAAACTGCAGCAAAATTCGCTCCAAGCCAACATTAATGAGCCCGAGAATTTAACGCCAAAATTGACCGATGAGGAGAGTTTTGAATTCAATATTATACCTGAAAACAAGCAGCCCGATGACTATGCCAAAATGGATCTGTTTCATTGTGCGGTGTCTCCATGTAAATAAGTGAATATATATTGAAATCAAAGAAATCTACTTTAAAGTTTATCCATTTTCAGTTATGCTATTGGCGCAATGTTTTTCCATAATGCCTTTAAGGGGCATTTGGGAGCCTGATCCGCGGCGTGTCAGATTTTCCTTAAAATCTTTCCAAATGCTAGGGACTCTGCTCTTTTTGGTGGCCAGCACGGGATTGACTTTGAGCATGTTGAAACACTTGATCAATATTGGAGTGAATGCCAAGAATTTTGGTGAGTTATTAATGGCAAAGAGAGAATACTCAAGACTGTTTTCCTTGTTTCCTTAGTGGGCCTGGTCTTCTTTGGCTGTGCTCAGAGTGCCTGCATTATATTCATCTGTTTAGCCAGACGTTGGCCTTCATTGATTAGGTATTGGACACGCACTGAGCTGGTTTTCACACGTCCACCGTATAAATTACCCGCTAGGAATCTTTCAAGGCGTATACAATTGGCTGCCTTGATTATTATAGCCCTGTTTTTGGGCGAGCATGCACTGTACTTGACATCTGCTGTACTAACCTATAAACGACGCATAGATTACTGCTCTGCGCTGACAAATATCAAAGAAGTGGCCACTTTTGATGATTATGTGAGACAAAACTATGAATATGTTTTCGTACTGTTGCCCTATAATCGCTTTATAGCTGCCTATGTACTGGTGAGTATGAAGGTACTGATTTCAAATTATAGAGATTCTTGTTCAATAGCTTTTCCTCTCTTAGCTAGTCAATGGCGCCTGTACATTCATCTGGAACTATATGGATCTATTCATTATGATGATTAGCAAAGGTTTATCCTATCGTTTCGAGCAAATCTCTGCCCGCATACGCCAGCTAGAGCATGTGGAAACTGTTGAGTCCACTTTCATGGTGATACGAGAGCATTATGTGAAAATGTGTGAGCTACTGGAGCGTGTGGATAATGCCTTGTCCAGTCTGATAGTATTGTCCTGTATGAATAATTTGTACTTTGTATGCTATCAGCTGCTGAACGTTTTCAAGTAAGTCTCGGCCGATTTAACATCTTCTAGATAGCTGCTATGTGTCAGATAAACTCACAAAATCCCAAAAGAATGCTTCTGGCACACCTCTTTTTGCTAGGAAGAATGCACTACCAACTTTTGCAGTATGAAAGAAGGCATATAATCTGTATGAAAACTGATGCACGTTCCTTTTGGCAGTAGGTTAGAAGCGAAGAAGTCAGCACAACATGCAAACGTCATGCAGCACCCGTGCTATTGGAAACCAATATGCGAGTTGAGGCCCGGGCGATTGATGACCTTTCGTTTTTCCAAACTTGTTCTTTTTGCCGTATGTTGGAAAGCATCAAATGTGCATAGCATGCAAACGTCCCTTCTAATGGCACGTATGTAGCATGGAGCAGAGAGCCGAGCGTTTTTCCGAATTTGAGCCAACAACAACAACCCATGCAAACGTCCCTTCTAATAGAACAGTTCCTGCTGCGTTTCGCCCCTATACAAAAGCGAAAGAAAGATTGCAGGTTTTTGCAACTACTTCTTAGTGGCAAAAGTTGTATAAAGGATGTGCTTCTGGCATGCTGTCAAGTCCGACTGGGTTACTCTGTTATATGTTAGTTTATGTGACAGATAGTGCTATGTAGAAGATGTGAAATCGGCCCTAAATGTTACCTAATCCACCTTCTAAATATCAACCCTAGCAAACTACGCTGGCCCATCAATTACATTTACTTTTGGTACTCGTTGCTGTATCTGATTGGACGCACCGCATTTGTCTTTCTAACGGCAGCGGCCATTAACGATGAGTCCAGGAGTGCCTTGGGTGTTCTACGGCGTGTCTCCAACAGAAGCTGGTGTGTGGAAGTTGAACGTTTGATATTTCAAATGACCACCCAAACGGTGGCCTTGTCCGGCAAGAAATTCTATTTCCTCACGCGTCGTTTGCTATTTGGAGTGAGTTTTACCATTGAGAGTGACACACTTGTTTATGCCAACTAACCCCCCCACACACACTCTCTTTTTAGATGGCTGGCACCATTGTCACCTATGAACTGGTCTTGTTACAATTCGATGAACCTAATCGGCGCAAAGGATTGCAGCCCTTGTGTGCCTGAACTACTTAAATCAGCAACAGCAAAAATATTATTATCTTTATTTTGTTTTTTTTGCTATTTGCGCTTATTTTTGCCCACATTTGTCATGTCAGCTGCCGCTGACAGGCCGAGCAATTATTATTTAAATTGTGGGTAAATTGTGAAAAAAACAAACCACGCCCCATTGGAGTACACTGAAGCGATTTGGATGAGAGGACAGTGCCAGTTTAGCCATGTCGCAGGGCGAAACATTTTATCGCGCTGTCTCCAAAGGTGCGTTCTTAATTCTGCTTATAGTTAAGTTCATATTTTGAACGTTTTGCCGGCATCCTGTTAAAATAAACAGAAATCTACAAATTTTTAAAATTAGATCAAATGGCATTAACAATTCTTTTTAGTCAGGCATGTTCTCAACTCCACTTCCACTGCAACTTTTCGGAAACGGAGTTGATTCAGTGTCTCGAGATTTGCCAAAAGTAAAACGTAAGCAAATTAATTCCGAATTGAGAACAGCAAATCCAAACCGAAACGGAATTGCGATCGGTTTACTTTTCAAAACGTAGCGGAATTGAGAACATGCCTGAATATGTTTGTTTCTGTTATGAAAAATCCAATTCATTTATATGAAACTTGACTTGAAAAGTGTCATAAGAGTCGGACTAATTGAAAATTTATTGACCTAATTCCCATTCTAAGCTTGGCTTTATATCAGGGATGCAAAACGGTTTTGAGCTGAGCCGAACCAAATCGCTATATCGTACCGAACCACAAGCCGAACCAACGAATGATTGAAAATGCGAAACCGAACCGAATACTGAAAATGATAACTGTTTGATTCGTCTCATTTCATTGACCAGTTTGATGAACGCCTATTGGTAAGGTACCTAGATTCATTTTGAATACTTTATTCGGAAAATTTACTGAAAACAGTCTTGCATTGTTCTAGCTTTCCAACAACCTCTTAAAGAACGATCAACTATAGGTTTGCAAGGAAGATGCAGATCGAATTATGAGAGTGCCCTTAATAGATTAAAAAATCGAACTAAAGCAAAGGATTACAATATTTCGGAGTTGTAATGAAATTGAAACATGCGATTCTCGGTCTTAGCCAGGAAACTACTTTGATCAAATTTCCAACATTTTGTTTCCGTGAACGTCCTGATAGCAGGGAATTCAAAAGAAATGCACTATTCTTAAGTTGCTTACTTCATCTGTCGCAATCCTGCTATTCAAGATAGTCCTGAAACTTATGGACGTCGTATGAAAGCTATTTAAATGATTTTTACGACCTTAATTTCGAAAACAGGTCACTAAAACCCATTTACATTGAAAAAAAATTTCAAAAATTTCAAAATTTTTTATTGGAAATATAACACAGGTCGATAAAATCAAACTTTTGGACCAAACCTGGGATGAGACCCTTAAAATCTAATAAAGGGTGATTTTTTAGCTATTATCTTTTTTGGCAACTGGTTTAAACTAGGCTCACGCACGTTTCGTGTTTTGTTTCACTGTCAAACATCTTCAGTTTGGTCTATAATTTAACCATGAATCGTCTTACAAATACGAACAACGCTTACATAATTATTGAATTTTATTATCAAAATGCGTGCTCTGATAAGATTAAGTTCATCGCGCGCTACTTCCATTTTATGGTCAGTTTAATCGACCCACTGAAGCGGCTATTCGGGCTATTTTGATAAATTTCGCACCAAATTTACATTGTTGGACATTAAACCACCAACACGCTTACGTAGAGTGCGAACTGAAGAAAATATCGCAGCTATATCGGCCAGTGTTAATGATGACCATCAATTATCGATTCGTCGCCGTTCGCAGCAATTGGGCCTCTGTTACTCAACAACGTGGAAAATTTTGCGGAAGGATTTAGGTGTGAAGCCTTTCAAAATACAGCTGGTGCAAGAATTGAAGCCGAACGACCTACCGCAACGTAGAATTTTTGGTGAATGGGCTCTTGGAAAGTTGGCCGAAGATCCACTTTTTACCGAAAAAATATTGTGTTCAGAGACAAAGCTCATTTTTGGCTCAATGGGTACGTAAATAAGTAGAATTGTCTATTTTGGAGTGAATATTCAGGACAGAAAGCATTTTCAAGAGCTACCAATGCATTTTTTTTAGAAAAAGTCACAGTTTGGTGTGGTTTATGGGCTGAGTGGCATCATTGGACCGTACTTTTCAAAGATGAAAAAAAAAATTTCTCTGCCTGCATTGTGGGGGGTGGGGGAGATCCGGGTTATTTTATTTTTTTTTTTTTTTTATTTCTATAGTCTGTTCGTACTATTGTCACCGTTTGTACTGTATAATAAGCGATTTTTCTTTTTGTTAAGTGCTAGTTTCCTTTTGGTGTACCTTCTTTTAAGCATTATTTTCTGTCGATTTTTGGTGGATAGTTGATCTTCTCTCGTCTTATAGTTTATTAGGTTGGTATAATGTAGCTTCTTCTTCTGGTTGACCAAAAAACATTTAAAACTCATTTTTAAACTCAGATCTGTCTCCTGTCAGATACTTTTTGCTGGCTTCGAAAGGCACTAAGGAACTTTGCATTCTTGCAGTCCTGAAGTCTTTATTCTCCGTCTGTCTGATAAAAATAGGAATATGCAAATGTCTTGATGGTGTGACAGCTTTGAAGCTTACTGATGAGATGCACCGAGAGGCCTTCAAAACAGTACTGTCTGAACAACCTTTGCTGTTGTCCATATGTACAAATCTTTGTTGATTTCTTTTGTGAATTATAATCAATCCTTGACCTTGGTAAGGCTAATAGCCACTTTGACTAAAATCAAAACAGGTTGCTAAAACCCATATACAAAACTGACAAAGTCTTAGGAAAGAGTTAAACTTTTAGGTGGGTGTACACCTTTTCAGGGTTTAACAAGAGCGTAAGTTAAAGTCGGTCCTGCCCGACTTCGATATACCCGTTACTCCGGGCAATTAGTGTTTAATAGCCTTTCCTTATGTTAATTAACAGAGCATTAACATTAATGTGAACATTTCAACATTAAGTGAAGAAAAATTATGTCAGCAAAAAGTATGGCTCTAGCTCTTCTAGTCTCCGACATCAAGATGTTCATACAGACAGACTGACATGGCTACATCGACTTGGCTGTTGATGGTGGTCAAGAATATATATACTTTATGGGGTCGGAGATGCTGCCTTCTGCATTTGCACGACTTCAGTATACCCTTTTACTCTACGAGTAACGGGTATAAAAATGTATGCTCAAGGCACATTACTTCATTTTTTTTCCATTTTTCTAACTTTTTTCTCCCATCATCTATGACTTTTTCTCTTCCCTTGCAGTGCTCTTCATCTCACAAATCTTTGCCTTGTTACCCGTAAGCAATGTACGCTCCCAGGATGTAGAGAATATACAATTTAGATGGCTTAGTCCACGCATTCTGTACTCATCCATTATAATGATACTAAATCTGTGTGAATTTGGTGCCGTTTTAAATTATGTCATCAAGGTGTCCATTAATTTTCACAACTCTAGCACTTTATCCTTGTACATTGTATGCCTGTTGGAGCATTTCTTCTTTTGGCGTTTGGCAATCAATTGGCCCAGCATAATGAGACAGTGGCATGATGTGGAATTACTGTTTTTGCGTGTACCATATCGGTTTTATGGAGAGTATAAAATTAAGAAGCGTATTTATTTAGTCGTTGGGTTGGTCATGTCGTCGGCTTTGGGTAAGTGTGTGTGTGTGTGCTTAACAGAAGAAGAAGGAAAACTAATATTAAGTTTTTTTTGTTTAAAGTGGAGCACTGCCTTTTATTGCTCAACTCGTTTTATCTTAGCAGCATGGAGAGGAACCAGTGTCACATCAATGTGACCTTCATGGAAAGCGTGTACAGATGGGAGCGTCCACATCTTTATATGATTTTAAACTATCATTGGTGGTTGTTGCCTTTGTTTGAGGTAACTATATTTAATTGTACAAGAACTCCCAAACTTATTTTAACAATTCTTCAGTGGATCAATCAAACCATAGCCTATCCTCGCTCCTTTACCGACTGTTTTATCATGTGCATAGGCATTGGTCTGGCTGCACGTTTCCATCAGCTACATCGTCGCATAGCTGCGGTTCATCGAAAAGTAATGCCTGCCATTTTTTGGACTGAAGTTCGAGAGCATTATTTGGCACTTAAGAGGCTGGTACGTCTCTTGGATTCGGCCATAGCTCCATTGGTGCTGCTGGCCTTTGGCAATAATATGTCTTTTATATGCTTTCAGTTGTTCAATAGTTTTAAGTAAGTTTAATTTTGGGGTAGAGTTGATAGAAATCTAATCTTCTTTTATACTTTTTACTTAGAAACATTGGCTTGGATTTTATTATAATGGTGGCCTTCTGGTACTCTCTAATCTTTGCTGTTATACGCACCATGCTGACCATACTTGTGGCCTCTTCCATCAATGACTTTGAGCTTAAAATTGTCACAGCTCTGAGGGATGTACCCTCTTCGGCATGGTCTATAGAGGTTAGCAAACTTTACTTGAACTTATATTATAAAAATATCGAAAAATTCTCTTCTTAAGGTGCAACGCTTCAGTGAGCAGTTGGGCAATGACATGACCGCTTTATCCGGCAGTGGCTTCTTTTTCCTTACCCGTCAGCTTATTCTAATGGTAAGTAGCTTAGTTATTTTTTTTACTAAATACTTGGTGATTCTTCTTTTAGATGGGTACTACCATAATCACCTATGAACTCATGATATCCGATATCATCAACCAGAATTCCATCAGGCAAAGGACTCACTACTGTAGAGAATTTTAAAGAAGGAGGGACCCACACTACACACACTAATGTTATCATTTTAGATTCAAATCATTGAAATACATATAAAGTAGCACGCCTTTTGTGGTTTATTGGTGGGGTTTCATATTATACCTTCGCCGTTCAACCATTTGTTTGCCGACTGTTCAACCAGCATGAAGCGAAATCAAATTCACAACGGACAGAGCAGGCCACGAAACACGCTGCACCATGCCATAGGACCGTGTGAGTGAAAAGACTCAAATTTTTGTACATATTTTTGTGTTCTTCAGTGTTTAGCCTAATCAACTTGCTGGGAATCGAATCTTATATCGAATTGCATCCTTATATTCTACCGAACTCCACTCACTTCGCTTCTGAAGTGAATTTTGTTGAATCCCAAGCCGTAACAAAAGTAAAAATTAGGGGAAAGCTAACTTCGACTCGGCCAAAGTTTTGTATACCCTTGCAGCCTCCATTGAAAACAAATAAGTTTTTCTAACTTAGACTACTTTTCGGATATATGTGTTTGATGTCGTAGTTTAAAGTCCGATTTGTGTTTAATTTTGTTGGAAATGTCATCTTTGTATCCCTCGCATGGTATTTGATATATGACGTTGCTGACATCCTTCTTTTTCTTCTTTGACATCGATGGTAATAAAATCATCTCAACCGTTTAACGGTCTCTGCCGCTGCCACTAATGCCCGCCACTCGCCTCTGTCCCGAGCGACATTCCACCAGGAGGCAATATCTCTCTGCACCTGGTCGCGCCATCTCCGCTTCGGTCGACCCGGCCCGGGCTTGCCTCCTAACTCGTTCGCATGCCGACTGTACACCCGTTTTGCTGGAGCGTTATCATCCATAGGTCCCATGTCCTCAGCGCCTTTTTATGCGCTGGACAAGCTTAGTGTCCCCGTAGAGCTCGTACAGTTCGTGATTCAACGTTTAGAGGTCCATAAATCCTCCGAAGAACTTTTCTCTCGAACGCGACTGGGATGATAAGTGACGTGTATAGCGCAATTTTCGTTTTCCGAGAGAGGGCTCTGCTCTTGAACTCCTTACTGAGCCCGTAGTAACATAGGCTTGCAAGAGTAATTCTTCTTCGGATTTCCAGACTGGTGTTGTTGTCGCTGGTTATCGTCGTTCCGAGGTAGAGAAATTCCTTAGTCTCCCATTGCAACAGATTGTCCAATCGTAGACTCACTGCGCGTTGATAGTAGGTACTTCGTCTTATCCTCATTTACCGCTAAGCCCATAAGTTTTGACTGCTTCTCTATCTCTGAGAACGCCCGTTTTACCGCAGATTCGTTTTTGCCGATGATATCAATATCATCGACATATGCAAGTAGCATTTTATCTCTGGTAAAGATGGTGCCCGTTCTGTTAGCATTTAGGCACTGGCGCAGTATGTATTAAAGAAATCACAAAACCTCTTTTGATACGAAGGTGTTTCCCTATTTTGATGGAGCTTTGTGTTCTTCTCAACGTCATCATGCAAAGTCGAACGTACTTTGCTGGTATACCAAAAGAAGACAGGGCTTCAAAGAACTTTGACATCGGCGTGTCAAAGGCGGTTTTCAACAAAAGGGTGGTCAACAAAAGGATGGTGGGTGTTGATCTCTCTCTCTTGGGTCTTCTTCAGGATTTGTCGCAGTGTGAGTATCTGGTCCGCGGTAGATTTTGCCAGGTCTAAAAGCCACACTAATAAAATTCAATCAGTTCACTGGGAAGGAGACTGATCCCGCGGTAATTTGCGCAGATTGCAGGGTCTCTTTTTTTAAGTATTGGGCAGAGAACACTTAGACTCCAATCTTCGGGCATACTCTCTTCGGACCAGATTCTGCATAGGAGTTGGTGCATGCACCTTACCAGCTCCTCACCGCCAGCCCAGCAGATTTGTTATTTTTTAGCCTTTTTATGGCTAACAAGACTTCATAATGGTCCGGCGGGTCTACCTCTATGTTATCGATTGGTGGTGTCGCTACTTCCCCAGAGGCGGCATTGTGTTCGTCATCACCTCCCAGCTGGTTAGAGAAATATTTTCATTTGTCTAGTGCCACTTCCGGATTTCTGACCAGATTTCCGTGCTCGTCCTTGCATAGGGTGAGGCTTAAAACCTTCGGATAGTTGCCTAATCTTTTGGTAGAATTTCCGAGTCTGACTCCTTCCGAACAGCACTTCGACTTCCTCCCTCATGCGCCTTTCCTGCTCATTTCTCCCTTCTGAAAAGGCGCTTCTCCTCTCTTTTTCTCCCGGTATCGTTCCTTAACAGCCCGCGTTGCTCCAGACTGCAGAGTTCTCCTGTAGGCAGCGTCTTTCTCTGCAGTAGCGCAGCGGCACTCGTCGTCGTACCATGACTGTTTTCGGGAGTTTTCGGCAAATCCGAGAATCTCCTTGGCAGCCGTACTCATAGAGTGTGAAATATGCTTCCACTGTTCGTCAACACCAGGAGGGCCAGGTGGGGTTTCCCTGAGCAGCTAGGTGACTTTTGTTGAGTAGACTTTGGATGTCCGTTGTGATTGCAGCTTCTTAACGTTCAGCTTTCGTCGTGTATGACTGAGCGGCATGTGCCACACTGAGCCGTGTGCGTACTTTGGCTGCAACAAGGTAGTGATCCGAGTCAATATTGGCTCCTTCCGTCTATCACAACGTGATCAATCCTGTTTCGTGTTGATTGATTAGGGGACTTCCCGGTCGCCTTGTGAATGTCGCGGTGTTTAAGTCTGGTACTACTAACGACCATGTTCCGGCCCGAAGCGAAGCCTATTAGCCTCTCTCCATTATCGGCGGTTTCTTCGTGCAGGTTAAATCGGCCGATAGTCGGGCGATAAACTTCTTCTCTCCCGATTTTTGCGTTAAAGTCGCCTAGCACGATCTTGATGTCGTGATCGGGGTAGCGCACATATAGGTCTTCTAGGCACTCATAGAAATCCTCTTTTTCCGATTCGTTCTTGTCTTCTGTCGGGGCGTGCGTACAGATAAGACTCATATTAAAATATTTTGCCTTAAGTCTGAGTGCGGCAAGTCGCTTGTCAACTGGTGTAAAGCTGATGACAGAGCGGCGCAGTCTTTTGTTGACTGCAAAGCCGCAACCAAACTCTTGCTTCGAATCATGTTCACTGTAGTAGTCCGTATTCGAGGCATTGTGTTAGTTTTCATTGGCGGATGAATTAGACGAGAATCGGGTGCTACGCCCGAAGTAGCGCCCCCTATTTGACCCAAGGTAGGATCGCCGCTCACGTTAGCCCATTCACGACATAAGTGGTCGTAACTACGTTAAAAAGGGCTTTAACTCCCCGGGTTGTTATCACAAAAGTTTTTCTTTCTAATCAAAACTACTTGTGCCTGAACAATTCTAGGAGTAACGGGTATAAAAATGGTTTTCTTAAATGGATAATGGATGGTGAAAGGCTCATGCTTGATATAAAGCCATCTTATATTAAAACTAATAATGCAGATCTCAAAAATCCATTCTTTTATTCCACATTTTCTTGGCTAAAGTGTAAGAAAAAGTTTATGGCTAATTGATAGCATTTGTAGAAGCCACAAGAAATTAGGCATGGTCGGAATGATAGAACGCTGCCTCAGCTCAAAATAAACTGATGCAGTAAGTGGACTTCAATGTCAGTGTCGGTTTTAAAAATTATTTTCTGGGATATTGAAGTCGCTCTGTCCGACCACTGGAGGCTGATGATAATCAAATCATGTCAATGATAAATGAAATCAATATGAGAGATTGTCGACTGAAAAAATTGGAACTTAATTGAACTGGTTTTGAACTACAACACCAATCTAGTTTAACTCCATTTTAGTTTTTATTACAATTTAATTCGGAACAGAATCTATAACTTAAACCGCACCCATCTAATACTTAAAACTAAATCTGTACTAAACTTACCAATGCTCTCCAATCATTCCTAAATCTAGTTATGATCTTTGCCCAATGCTTTGGCGTGTTGCCCGTATCTGGTGTCTGGCCCAGTTCATCGATTGAAAAAGTGAAATTTCGTTGGATTTCACCTTCATTTTTCATAGCCCTGGGCATATTTCTGTTCTCCATCATGGACTTTGTGCTTTCCTCCAAAGTGGTACTAGATTATGGTTTGAAATTCTACACCATAGGTAAGGAAATCTTTCGATTATCCTATTCTATTCGATTATCTATGTATACGCTTTCTCCTTTAGGTTCCCTCAGCTTTAGTGTAATCTGTATTTTCTGTTTTGGTGTGTTTTTGCTACTCTCACGTCGTTGGCCTCATATACTGCGTCAAACGGCAAGCTGTGAATTGATATTCCTACAACCTAGCTACAACAGCCCTGTGGCACATCAGTTTAGTCATCGTCTACGAGTCTGGGGTGTGTGCCTGCTGGTAGCTGCGCTCTGTGAGCATTCCACCTATGTGGGCAGCGCTGTCTATAGTAATCATCTTCAAATTGTGGAATGCAATCTTCAAGTGAACTTTTGGCAAAACTATTTTCAACGCGAACGTCAGCAGCTCTTTGTGGTTTTTCCATTTACCGCCTGGTTGATACCCTTCATAGAGTGGACCACTCTATCAATGACCTTTGTGTGGAATTTTGTGGACATATTTCTGGTGCTCATCTGTCGTTCCCTGGAAATGCGTTTCAAGCAGTTGCATTGGCGTATACGTCAGAATGCCTGGCACAGTAGATCCAATGAGTTTTGGCAGGAAATACGTTCGGATATGTTGGATCTGAGTGATTTACTCAAGTTGTACGATAAAGAACTATCGGGTTTAATTGTGCTCTCCTGTGCGCATAACATGTACTTTATCTGCGTGCAGGTCTATCATAGTTTTCAGTAAGTTTTTTAATGGAAAAGTAACTTAAGTTCTTAGTTTTATATTGAATCTTTTTAGAGCCAAGGGCACCTTTATGGATGAGCTATACTTTTGGTCCTGTCTCTCGTATGTCATTGCACGCATTTTGAACATGATGTTTGCTGCCTCGTCTATACCACAAGAGGCCAAGGAAATTTCGTATACCCTGTATGAGATACCCACTGAATTCTGGTGCTTAGAGCTGAAACGAATGAATGAAATTGTGCAGACCGAGACATTTGCTTTGAGTGGCAAGGGTTATTTCTATTTGACCAAACGTTTGATATTTGCGGTGTGTAGAGAAAAATAAGGAGATATGATTAAAAGATTGAAATAATTTTATTGATTTTCAGATGGCCGCAACTTTGATGGTTTACGAGCTAGTTTTGATTAATCAAATGGCTGGCACGCAAGTGGAAAAGAGTCTCTGCGAAGGCGGACTGGGCTCTTCGAAAAGCATTTTTTCCTAAATTCTATATTAATGAAATACGATTCATACGAAATACCTGAAAGCTGGAGTTATTTGAATTTTTTGGTGATAAATTTTGGTATTTTCAGTAGACAAGCGTGGGCTAGCCTTTTGACAGTCTGAAATTAAGACCTTAGTCTTCAAAATCAAGAAATATGCCGAACTCCAAAGTAAGATTAGCGGCAGCAAACCCCCACAGCAGCAGCAAGAGCCAAAGGAGAAGAAGGAAGCCGAACTCGTTCGTCGAATTCAACGAAGAACTTTCAAAGGTGTTCATGTCGTGCCATCTCATCACCGGCATATTCCAAAATAATCTAGTCTTCACTCTGTGGCCCGACTTGGTCTTCGACTTAAAGAAACTGTATGCCAAGAGTGAAGAAACCCAAAAACTTTGGAATCGCCGATGCATGTATACCGTATCGAGAAATTGTCAAGTGAACAGCCAGAAATCTTTACATATAACAAGTAAGAAAGTCGGTCAAGACGGACTTGGCTATATAGACGAAGGTTAAGGAAAAAGAAAAGTAGGAAGGCATAATTTTTGCTCTTTGCAGTTTCCAACTGCTTAAAGCTCTGACAGTTATACCTCGAGCCAGCTAAACTCATTACTAATTAAAAGTCGGAGTCATGGATGCAAACCGGTTCTGAACCGCAAACCGAAACGGCGTCCCTTCGAAAATACTGAACCGAACCGAAAAACACAAATGAAAATGGTTCGGTTCGGTTCAGTTCACGTCGAGTCTCAAGTTGTACAAATTTTGGAAATTTCAATGAAAAATTGCTACGGATAAGTCCTTATTGATGCCGGATTTGCGTACGAAACATTACGAAACATGTGATCCCATACAGCTCCTTCAATTGTCCACCGACCTCTTAATATGCCTTTCATAAGTAAACATTCCTTTATTCCATTTTTCTTTACGGGACGATATTCTCATTAGTTTGTCGAGCTTTTTCACATTAGTCCAAGTATAGCTTTTAAAGCAGCGATGTTCCTCCATAGCCCCCAGGGGCCGAGCGTAATCGGCTATTTACCGAGCGCATGCCGAAGTCGGGCATATGAGCGTAAGCAGCGCTCTCTTTGCTTGCATTCGATGCCCAGACGTCGAGCAGGGCAGTTCAAAGCTGGGCTGTGTCGCATTAATATCGCACACCAATACACTCTCACTTTTTGGCCTCGCTCTTCTTGAACATCGCTGTTTTAAATTGATATCATTATGGAAGAAGCCAGCCCATCCGACTATTCAAATGTTCTCTAGGAATTCAATTTCGAAATGATCGAAAAGTCACATATTGAGGGTGTCCCAGAAATCTCTAGAGATTTTCGTATAAACGATGGTTCAAAAACAGTGTAAACCGCTGAACCGAACCAGTCCTTATTTCCGATCGGTTTGCATCCCTGGTCGGAATGTTATCAACAAATGACGCTGTATGCCCGCAATTCATTGTTCAGTTCAATTCAATTAAAGTTCAAAGCGAGGCGCAGTAGGCGGTCATTCGATTTGACAGCTAAGCATATTCTTACCTCCTGGCAAATAGGTTAGCGACCTGGCAAATACACTAGCCGACCTTGACATTTCAGCTAAATCTGCAGGCCTCAAAATAAACACAAAGAAGACGAAAGCACTCAGAATCCGTCCCAGACAACTCCAGGCTCTGGTTTTGGACGAAGATCCAATTGAGCAAGTTCAACAATTCAGCCAACTGGGAAGCGCAGTCGCTGTGTCAAAATGCTAAAGGTGCCTATGGAATGCTGTCAGCTGTTTGGCTATGCTCTTCCTATCCATAATGGTTTAAAAAACTCCAAAAATTTGTAAACCGTTGCCTGCGACGCATCTTCTGAATACTCTGATCTGACAGAGTACGGAGCTCCAAGCTACTTAGACGAGCGAATATGGAGAGTGTCGACACCATCATACGCGGGATGAAATGGGAGCTACACTTTTGAAACAGCCGATGAAGCTGTGGTCGATCAACATAAAGACGTAGATGTGGAGCCGAAATTCAACGAATTGGTTATTCAGATGATTAAAAGCTACAAGCCGGCTAAAGTAGAAGCAAGCTGCGATAGACAAAGTCGATTATCAGCACCAGATAGAGAGCTTGTACAAAAGCAGGTTCAGCAGGGTATCATACAAGAGTCTTGTTCAGATGTTGCGAGTAAAGTTGTTCTGGCAAAAAAGAAGGATATCACACAACCACCACAGCAAAGTATCAGTGACAAGGGAGCCGTATTTACATCAAAATTGCTTAAAAACTTTTGTGAAGAGAAAAAATCGACACGTTGAGACCACAACCGGAGTTCCAAGGGGAAATGGACAAATCGAACGCGTCAACCGAGTCATTTTGTCCGTCTTAGCATAGATGTATTAGTACACATCAAAGATGCAACGTGCTATAAACGCGCATGTTCACTCTTCTACTAAATATGCTCCATTTGAAGTCTTATTCTGAGTAAAGATGCAAAATGAAACCGATTTGGAGCTGTCAAAACTGCTGGAAGATGAGTTTCTACAAGACCCGCAAGTCCAACGCGATAAGATGCGAGCTGAAGTTCGAGCAAACACTCAAAAGGCTGAAGAAGAATAAAAGTCGAACATAAGAAAAGAAAGAAACGAGAATATGAGCTACACGATTTGGTCACAATTAAGGTCACTCAGTGTTCAACGGGCAGGAAAGTGGCAAGCAAGTATATCGGGCCTTATGAAGTCGTGAAGGTGAAGAGGAATGGCAGATACGATGTCAAAAATCAGGAGATTTTCAGGGACCTCAGCAGACGTCTACAAGCGATGACTTCATAAAACTTTGGCGATATTATGAGCAAGAAGAAGACGAGGACTCTGAAGCGGATTCATCTGGGATGGCCGATTATAAGATGTTGTAGGGACCTGCATGCACCGAGGTGGCATCCCTGTTAAGGCGATAGACTTTAGTAGCGATAGGTCGGCAGTCATCGTCGTCAGGCGCTCAGCAGCCGCCGCCGTGATCAGCAGACTTCAGCCGTCAGTCGTAAATCAGCCGAAATTAAGCCGTCAACTAAACGTAAACACTCATTACTATTTTTTTATAAAACGAATATTATAAAAAGACACAGAACATCAAGAACATCGCACGGAAGGCATTGGAATGGAACCCGTTGGAAGGAGTCGGGCGGACACCAGGCAGTCCTTAAGAAACTTGTAGGAGGACTTCGGTAGAGATGCGCAAAGCATCGAGAAAAGTTGGGGAGAACTGAAAGCGACGTCTAACAACAGAGTTCTCTGTATGAGAGGAGTGGTGATCCCACTCGGGATCGGAACTGGAAGAAAAAGAATGGTATCTTAAGAACCAGAACCAAATTTTGGTTTTGGTTTTCGTGATCGTTATTCAACTCAGTTTACGTAGATACAAATTTGGTTTGAAAAGGTAAATAATGTGGCTGCAGGACCTAGAAATGTGAACAAATTTCGTTAAACACACGTTTATGCAAATTTCTCTTAAACCTGACGTGCTGGGGGAAAACGGACAGTTTATTTGAAGGTACATTATGAACGATTTCTATCTTCTCTGGTTTAAAAGTTGGCTTTTTTATTTAAACTTGTGTATGAGCACGCTATAAAAATTTTATAAGCATGGGTCTAGTCTTTTAGAGATCTATAGATCAAGGCAACACCGAAACTCCGTGAGTATTTGGATTCTCGGGTCTGAATTTGTCGAAACGCTTAACATTCGATTATAGCACCTGATTTTGGAGCACTGAGTTCTTATCTTTAAAATGTTTCCAGCACAAGAAGCTAATAAATATAAAGAAAGAATTTCGAACCGAATTCGGTTGTAAATTTAACTTCAGTTTAGTTTCCACCAATCATTTGTCTAGCTCCAGCATAGACCAGCAAAATATTTGGCTTACACTTCCACCTACTTTTCCCACCTCATAGTCCACATTTTGCATATTTTATGAGTTCCACCCAGTCCTTAATTTGCACTTTCCGCGCAGATTACAAACACAGATAAGCTTTCAATTGTCCACAATTAGCGTAGGAAGCCAAAGTTTACCCACCGAGTACTAGGCGAGACCCAGTTTAGTTGTGAAGAAACGATGGCCAGGACAGTAGGTCCAGAGACGTCCAGACGTCGCAAATGTCTGGCAGGCATCAATTTTTGGCGCAAGCCACGCGTGGCCAGCGAGTATGTTTAATAGGAATAACTAAGTATTAAGTAGTTTAAGTGTGCAACTATTTTTTTTGACAGTGTAACTCTAGGAAATCACAAGGCCAGCAGGCAGTTGCCTCATTTGCATTGGTCAAAGGGTAGGAAATGTGAAGAACTTTAGGTTATTTTGTAAACTAATTTTCATGGCGTTTCCTGCAGTCAAATTCTTTCTGCGTCGTGGTGGTCCTGAGGATTACAGCTATAATGGTTCATTTCAGGAGGCTATTAAGCCAGGTAAAATCTAAATTTTGATATGCAATTTATAGATAATTCTTTGCCCCCTTTTTCAGTGCTCGTCATAGCGCAAATCTTTGCCTTGATGCCTGTACGCGGAATTGGTTCTAAATTTGCGGAAGACTTGAGTTTCTCCTGGCTGAGTCTACGCACTTTCTACGCCTCGGTGGTTATTGTGGCCTTTGGCATTACATCTGGCTATATGATAGCCTTTGTGGTTAATGTGAATCTTAATTTTGATTCGGTGGAAACATTTATCTTCTATGGTTCAATATTTTGCATCTCTTCGGCCTTTTTCCAATTGGCTCGTAAGTGGCCTGCCGTGGTGCGGGAATGGCAGGCAGTAGAGGCAAAACTACCGCCTCTTAGATGGAGAAAGGAGCGTCGAGAGTTGGCACATCATATTAGGATGATTACCTTGGTGGCCACCATCTGCTCGCTGGGTAAGTGATTTCGCATGTTCAAAACTTTTGTATGACTTGCGTTTTTCCTTCTTCCAGTGGAACATTTGTTGAGCATGCTCTCGAGCATCTATTTTGTGAATGGCTGTCCCATATTTCCCAACCATCCCATCGATAGTTATTTATATTTGAACTTTTCCACATTTTTTCATTTTGTTAACTATACAAATTTTTGGGGTATCCTGGGCAAAGTTATCAATGTTTTGTCCACTTTTGCATGGAATTTTAATGATATTTTTGTGATGGCTGTAAGTGTGGCGCTGGCGGCACGTTTTCGCCAGCTGAATGATTATATGCAAAGGGAGGCGAGATTGGTAAGAGTTTGAGAAAAAGAAGAGATTTTAAACGAATCGGGTTTTTTTCTTTAATTTCAGCCCACCACCTTGGATTACTGGATAGAATGTCGAATTAATTTTCGAAATCTGTGCAAGCTGTGCGAGGTAGTAGATGATGCCATATCTACCATAACTTTGTTATGTTTCAGTAACAACCTGTGTTTTATATGTGGCAAGATTTTGAAGAGCATGCAGTGAGTATTCATAAACTTGATCACTGGGAAATTATTCTATGAAAAGCTATAGCTTTGTATGAGCCAAAGCAGTTGAGACCTGATTAAAATCAAAGATTATTCACAATTGCAGAGGTTAAAAACGCTTTATTAACTAGAAAGAAAGTCGGTCAAGCCCGACTATAACATAATCTGTACCTGTGAAGTGCTGCCCATCACCGTTACGACCGGTGCTGCCCATAATTGTTGGTTTTCCTTATAACTCGACTGATCGTTCATCCGTTCTTTACCATTCCTTTGGCGGATCGATAAATAAGCCTGATAAGTTATCAGGCTAAGTTATCAGGGTTATCAACTTGAAGTGAAAATCGGGATTTATACTAATTAAATATCCCTCTTTCCATTAAAAACTGCATATCCAAAATATGTTCTTTTTGCATATTTACATATGCAAACCAATATGTGCTGGTAATTTTAATCCTAGGAGCCCACAAAAGTTTTATTTTTAAAATTCCCCAGTAAATTAGCTTACGTCCTTGTTCCGCTGGGACATTTTACCGATCTTTCTCTGGATGTTCTAATTGACCTCATTTTTTCTATAGATTTCCTCTTAAGAGATAAATGTCCAAACGGGTGGTCGTCCATGACGGATGAACAAGTCAACGACTAAATTATGTAGCCTTTACCGTCACCAATAAGAACAGCTTTGTGGTAATAGCGTTGTCAGGGGGATAGAGTTTTAGCTTAGTGCGGGAAAAGGGGGACATAAAGTGTGCAAAAGTATGTACAGGTAGAAGGAAGCATTTGCAACCCATAAAGTATATATATTCTTGATCAGCATCAACAGCCGAGTCGATTTATGAGTGTCAAAACTGGGAATTCAGTGCTCCGATTACTTGTTTTTCTTATTGGGTGGGTGGGGGCTGACTTATGGAGAGTGGAAAACTTAAACAAACCAAATGGGGTATTGATTCATATGTTTTTGGGTGCGCCGACTTCATTTTTATACCCTTGCAGAGGGTATTATAAAACTGTCCGGATGTTTGTAACGCATAGAAGGAAGCATCTCCGACCACAAAAAGTATATATATTCTTGATCAGCCCGACGAGCTGAGTTGATTTAGCCCTGTCCGTCTGTCCGTCCGTCTGTTTCTATGCTATCTCCTCCGTCACCAAACTTTGCACGAACTCTTTTGGTATAAATACGCTGCACATTTGTCGGAACCGGCCGGATCGGATGACTATACCATATAGCTGCCATAGGAACGATCGGTTGAAAAACTACTCTTAAAGAGAAAAACTTTTTTGTTTTTAATGTAAACGCCTCCAAAGTACGTATTTCTAAGTTTACTATCCCTTCCCACGATTTCACTAAGTTTGGTCGAAGTCGGATGACTATAGCATATAGCTGCCATAGGAACGATCGGTCGAAAAACTAGTTCTAGTGAGAAAAACTTTTTTGTTTTTAATGAAAACGTCCTTATCATTGGCATACACTTATTTTATATACTTTTACACAATTCTACAAAGTTTGGTCGAAATCGGATAACTATAGCATATAGCTTCAGTATGAATGATCGGTCGAAAAAGAATTTCTAGTGAGAAAAACTTTTTAGTTTTAAATGGGATCGCCTCCAAATTTCGTAATTAACAGTGTATTACGCTTTTCCATGATTTCACCAAAATCGGCCTAAGTCAGACACATATATATTGTATATATCCCATAGAAATGTAAGGTCCAAAAAGTAGTCTTAGTTGCAAGGGTATACAAAACTTCGGCCGAGCCGAAGTTAACTTTCCCCTATTTTTTCTAATGAAATATTTTGAAATCAAGCCCGAAATCGAACTGTAAAGTTTTAATCTCATTCAGCAATAATTTAGTTAACGATAGTTCCCTTAAATTATCATAAACGGTCGTTTTCAAGCTCGTTGGCGAATATTTAGAGAATTGTCAATATCAGCTCCAATATCGATATATATCGTGTAAGGAGTGTAGAGAGTTTTCGTTAAATACTTGATTTTTCATGTCATTGGAGACCAGTTTCTTTTGATAGGGGTCATATAAATGAGGACTATAAAGATTTTAATAATTCCCACCACTGATTGACTAAAAAAGATTGATTATTCTAACCGTTTTGCGAAAATTGGTAAAAAAAAAAAAAAAGCAAAAACGATCTAAGATGCTAGAAACCAAGGTTAGTACCTAAACCTTAGATTCTCTAAGCTAAAAAACCAATCCACAAACCGAGCCTAAGACTTAACGACAAACCTTCGATGATCTCCGAACACAAACGTCAAAATGGTGGATCGAATTTTTGGGTACCGAGGCTTTGAATTTTACCTAAGGATTTCTGTACTACCCTTGAAATCTCTGAAAATCCATAGATTTTCAGGTAACCCTAGCGTGCAAGACACGTTTATGAGTCTTCTCTTCAGTTAAAACAAAGAGCTTAGCCTTCTCGATGAGTACCGTCAAGTTCTAAGCTTACTATCGGGGGGTCTTGGAAATCTCTAAAGATTTTGGCTTCGGTTGGTTTGTAAATCGTTAGAGAAATCCGTCGGTGTCCCAGAACTTCGAGAGATTTCGTTTTCTTCGAAAGTCTAGTTCGAAAGGTGTATGTATAAGATTATGCTAATACTACAAAAACAGTAATATATTGCGTGGGTTCGCGAACATTGGTTGGTTAGTGTATTGGTTGGTTTGATGGTTGTTAAATCTCCCAACAATACACGAGAGGTTTGAAACCAACCGAAAGAGATTTCTAGGAAACCGAGAATTGGTTTTGGGTTGGAATTTGGTTGGAAGAGATTTCTGGGACACCGCCGAATACTTTGTTGACAAGCAAGTCCAATGTTAAAAATATCTCAAATAAACAACACTGTGCTTGGAAGGGGACTTGAACCCAAGATCTCGCAGTTCTAAGACTACGATCTTACCATCTGCATCCTTTCGCCATCCTTTGGCGATTTGCTTGCTGAGTACTTAGCCTAGGGTTGCAATCTTTTCTGTGATTTGTCGCACAGTCACGTGAGTGGTCGATATTCTTGTGCGTTGAGATGCCGGCTTTCGTGTTAGACCCTGGAAGTCCTACCTTGGATTCCAAGAGAAGCAAGGTAGAATAAAAAAGGGAAAGAAATCAAAACCAAAAGAAAAAAATTTATTATTGTTTCGATACCTTGAGAATCCTCTCTTAAGGGAACACAAACTTTTCATAAGTGGAAAAGTGTAATTACTTTACTTTTGACAACGATTTTCTTGATTTCGGAATTGGGATTTTATAAATTAGGTTTCGGCCTCATGATTGTAAAATATCTTCCATTATTTATGTTACAGAAAAAAACCTTCTGCCTCACAAACCATCTATTTTTGGTTCTCACTGGTGTATCTGCTGGGACGCACGTTTATACTTACGCTGTATAGCGCCAGCATTCATGATGAATCCAAACGACCGCTGCTAATTTTTCGCCTAGTACCGCGTGCGTATTGGTGCACTGAGGTAATTTTTACAAACTTCTCATTAAAAACTGATTTTCATTAAAGTAATTTCCAGCTTAAACGCTTTTCCGAAGAAGTCCACATGGATATGGTGGCTTTAACGGGCATGAAATTCTTTCGTTTAACTCGAGGCGTGCTTATTTCGGTAAAACTATATATTTTACATGCTATGGTTGTTACTTTATGCCAAATTTTAGGTGGCTGGCACCATAGTTACCTACGAGCTGATTTTGCTGCAATTTAACAAAGACGACAAAGTCAGGGATTGCTATGAAGCCTGAGCGCCACCCAATCATGCAAATGTGTATCATTAATTATAGATTAAAAGTGCAAAACAACAACAGCTTTTTAATGGTCAACCTAAAATATTGTTTCATTTTTATTTTGCCTTTAGTTCTTAGTCAGAAGTGTTTGGGTTAGCATGAAATTTTTACCCAAGTGGGAAAGTCGCTTGCGACGTTGGAATAAATTAGTCCGTAAGCTGGACTTGGCTCATGAGAGGTAAGCCCTACTTAGCACTCTTTCTTTACACTTTTTCTTAAACCTGATTCCCAGTCAAAGAAAAAAAAGCTTGCAAACTCAATTGGAGGCGGAATCTTATATACCAAGTAACTATGCCAAATTTTAATATATTACACACCTTACTAAATCCTTTTAAGAGTTACCCCGGGGAACACGCGAAACATTCCTATACGAAGGCTCCTTTCAAGAGGCTGTGGGTCCAATTTTACTCGTAGCCGAGTTCTTTGCCATGATGCCCGTATATGGAGTTACCTCCAAGCATCCTAGTAATCTAAGCTTTTCCTGGCGTAACCTACGCACTTTTGGTTGTCTCATCGTTATAGTCTCCTCTTCAGTGGACTTGAGTTTAGCTCTATACAAGGTGTTGGGTGGACCCATTACCTTTAATAGTATTAAACCTCTTATATTTAAGGGTTGCGTTTTATTGGTGTTATTGTGCGCCTTGAATTTGGCCAGAAAATGGCCTACCTTGATGACATATTGGCATGAAGTTGAAGAGAATTTGCCACCATATCACACACAGCCGGAGATATCTCGTATGGCCCATTCCATACACAAGGTCATGTTTGCGGGCATGATGTTGTCCTTTGGTAGGCGTTCACCTATTTCTGAAAATGATTATAATAATTTACATCTATTTCTTTCAAAAAGCGGAACATCTTTTAAGCATGATTTCAGCCATTAACTATACGAACTACTGCAATCAAACCTCGGATCCCATAGAGAGCTTTTTTTTGAAGACTAACGATCAGATCTTCTATGTGTTTAAATATTCGATTGTATTGGCTATATGGGGTAAATTACAGAATATCTATTGCACTTTCATTTGGAACTATATGGATATATTTGTAATGATTGTGGGCATTGGATTGGCGGCAAAATTTCGTCAACTTAATGATAATCTAAAGAAATTTAAGGGCATGGTGAGTAAATTACAATATGGAAAAGCTTTTTAAGTTTCGATAAATACCAGCTTCTTCTTTCACTAATTTTTTCCCTCCTTTTTTTTTTCATCTTTTGTGGGCCTTTCCTTGGTTTTGTGTGGCCCAAATTTTCTCTGGAAAAACAAAGAATGCGATCCAATCATTGAAATTAATCAGGACAAAAACAAAGCACCAAAGGAGTATAAAAATGAAAAAAATATAGAAAAATTAAGGAAAGGTTTTTCTTTTAGAAAGAAACGAAAAGTACCAACCCATCTTCTGGCCTTTTTTGCGCCTAACAGGATCTCGTTCGGTTCAATGGTTTACAGACGTTTTAAACAAAGCTGCAACCAGTCCTGAACCGAACCTCCGAGAACAGATATTTACCTCCAGATCCTAAGCCAGAACCGGAATGTAAGGAAAGTGGTCGATTATAATACTGATTGACGATTTGTCTGAACTATGTCTATATAGGCAAAAGTCTGACAAATATCTTACAATCTATGAACCCAGAATCGAATCAAGAACCTTAGGTTCGTTAAGAGGTCCGTGAACCGATCCTTAAACTTTACAATGGGTCCTAACCGCCCAGTAATGAAGCCTTAGCCAAATTTTAGAGGTTTGTTGCCTGAGTTTTTAGCTACCTGCTCGGTTCACATAATGATTTTGGGACCTGTGACCAAAGTTACATGTTCATCCATCTTTAATAAGTCGCCTTACCTTTTGGTAACTTTTCGCTTTTAATTTTCTTCTAAAAATATATATTCTTGATCGGCATGACGAGCTGAGTTTATTTAGCCCTGTCCGACCGTCTGTTTCTATACTATCTCCTCCGTCGGTTTTAAAGCTATCCTCACCAAACTTTTCAAGAAGTCGTTTAGTACAAATACGCTGCACATTTGTCGGAACCGGCCAAATCGAATGACTATAGCCTATAGCTGTCATAGAAACGAACGGTCGAAAAACAAGTTTTAGTGAGAAAAATAGGGGAAAGTTAACTTCGGTTCGGCCGAAGTTTTGTATACCCTTCCATTGAAAACAACAGAGTTTTTCTAACTAAGACTACTTTTTGGACCTTACTTTTCTATAGGATCTATACTATATAGATGTCTGATTTCGACCAAACTTAGTGAAATCATGGAAAAGCATAATACGCTGTTAGTTACGAAATTTGGAGGCGATCCCATTTAAAACAAAAAAGTTTTTCTCACTAGAACTTCTTTTTCGACCGATCATTCATACTGCAGCTATATGCTATAGTCATCTGATTTTGATAAAACTCTGTAGAAATGTGTTAAAGTATATAAAATAAGAATATGCCAATAAAAAGGACGTTTTAATTAAAAACAAAAAAGTTTTTCTCACTAGAACTTGTTTTTCGACAGATCGTTCCTATGGGAGCTATATGCTTTAGTCATCCGATTTCGACCAAACTTAGTCAAATCATGGGAAAGGATAGTAAACTAGGAAATACGTACTTTGGAGGCGATTCCATTGAAAACAAACAAGTTTTTCTAACTAAGACTACTTTTCAGACTCTACTTTTCTATGACAACTATACTATATAGATGTCAGATATCAACCAAATTTGGTGGAACTATGTGAAAGCATATCAAATAAGAATATATGAAGTTTAGAGCCGTTTCCATTAAAAAAAAAAAAGTTTTTGACCGATCGATTCTATGACAGCTATATGCTATAGTCATCCGATCCAGCCGGTTCCCTCAAATGTGCATCGTATTTTACTAGAAGACTTCGTGCAAAGTTTGGTGAAGATAGCTTTAAAACTGACGGAGGGGATAGCATATAAACAGACGGACAAGGCTAAATAAACTCAGCTCGTCATGCTGATCAAGAATATATATGCTTTATGTGGTCGGAGATGCTTTCTTCTATGCGTTACAAACATCCGGACAATTTTATAATACCCTCTGCAAGGGTATAAAAACGTTTTTGTTTTCAATGGAAACGCCTCCAAACTTCGTATTTCTTAGTTTACTTCCCTTTCCCATGATTTCACTTAGTTTGTTCGAAATCGGAAATCTGTATAGAACAGCTGTCATAGAAATGCATAGTCTGGTAAGCTCTCTACAAAGTTTTCTTAAAATCGGATGACAATAGACCAACGCCTGCAATGTCATATAAGCATCAAGCGTTTTCATCGGGTAATTTTGCAAATTTCGCGGGCAAGCTTCCAACCATCGCCCAAAGTTTCATAGTATAGTTTTTGAAATTTCGCAGTTTTTGACCATTTCCCGTACATTTTTTTAATTAAGAAACCTTCGCGGGCAAGCGTCGAAGCATTCCAATTCACCAAAAATTTTTGGTTTTTGGTCTATTATCACCAAATTTATTCAACTTAAAAACCTGACCGGCAAGCGCTTAACCATTCCCCAAAGTTTCATTGCAGTCGAATAAACGGTATAATTTTGCAAATTTCGCATATTTTGGATCATCTCACAGATATGAGACATAGCCTATGACACTTTCCTGAACGACATGAACATACTGTGAAAAATTCGTGAAGATCGGTTCAGCGGATTAGACGCCCATAAGGGACAAATATACAATCTTACAAACATATTTTCACTTTTATACAGGGAGTCCATAACCTTTTCGTCAGAACTTTAATACATGATAGCTGTTATCAATAGAAATACTTTTTTTTTTACACCATGGGTCGTCGTCAGAAGGTTAAGTTTTTTTGAACGGAGGTGGCTACCAAGCTTTATCGACTTCAGCTTCCCTAGAACTTTAATTATACTTTTAAAAGCCCACTTTTAAAGTGCTTTTTCGGGCCTAAGGAGGGGTTGTATCTCGGAAAAAAAATGCTCTGAAGACCTGATAGATAAATCTAAATATAAATTCGACAACTATCGACAAGGTTAATGAGAATTGGCTTTGTGGATTCCCTAGAAACTTTATTATTATTTTAACAAGCTGCTCTTTTCCCAAAGCCAGGCTTTAAGAGGAAGTGTACGACTCCAATGAATCCGCTCGGAAGATCTGATACCTAAATCTGTCTTAAACTTCGACAAATATCGAGCTCGGTTAATAATGATAAAAATTGGCTTTATAAAGTCCCTGGAACACTTAGTTTACTTCTACAAGTTCCACGGTTTCTAAAACCGGAATGCAATGTGCTTTTTACAGGCCTTAAGTGTGGTTGTACCATTTTAAAAAACAGCTCGGAAGATCTGATACCTAAATCTGCATAGACCTTCGACAAATATAGGCATTTAGACATAGGTTAATTAAAATGGGCTTTATAAATTTCTCAATACTATCAGCTATGCTTCCATTTTCAAATTATTGCGAAAGCAAAAATGGTAGCATGGCTGTATATTATACTTTTACAAACCTACGATTTCAAAGAGTGGAGTGCAAGCGGTTTTAATATCTAAATCTGATTATACCTGCGACAAATATCGACTAAGGTTAATGAAAATTGGCTTTATAGATTTTCATAGAAACTTTATTTTACTTCTACAAGCCATTTTTTTCAAAACCCGCAAAGTAAGGTGCTTTTTCCCCGAGCCTTGAGAGGGAGTGTACAACTACAAAAAACGTTTTTAAGACCTGATACCCAAATCTGCCGTAATAGGCAACATCAAATATCGAGCTAGGTTAAAGAAAATGTGCCTTGCGGATTCCCTTGAACATAGAATGTGGTCTTTATGGATTCTGTAGATCCTGTATTACACTTCTAAAAACGCACTTTTCCAAAATCCAAGATGCAAGGTATCTTTTCCAGCTCTTAAGAGGGGCTGTACCAATCCGAAAAACCGCTCTGAGAAGGGTTCACGGCTCACGTTAGCCAGCAGCATTGAGGATGCATCGTTTTGTTACTTGGGTTCATCAAGGAAGACTTAGTTAGACATGATCGCTTTGGGTTTGCTCCTCCAAAGAGCTGTACCCACGTCTCTGCTCACTTTTTTGGTTTCTGTTATCGGAATAAAACTATATTTTTTGACAATTTGTTATCTAAAAGTTATACTTAAAATAAGGTATCTTTTCCAGCCCTTAAGAGGGGCTGTATCACTCCAAAAAACTGATCTAAGAAGGGTTCGCCGCTTACGTTAGCCAGCAGCTTTTCGGATGCATATTTTTGTTAATCAACGTGGCGTAGTTTGCTCATCCAAAGAGCTTTACAGACGTCTCTGCTCACTTTTTTTGCTTTTGTGTTGGTTTTATTTGAATAAAGGCTACAATTTGTTACAAATTTGTTATCTAAGAGTTTAACTTAAAAGTTTATTGATACTTGTACCTTTAATCCAACTTTCTTCCAATCCAATCCTCAGCACATGCCAGCCTCATATTGGTCCGAACGTCGTATACAATATCGAAACATTTGCATGCTGTGCGATAAAATGGACAGCGCTATTTCGCTCATTACCATGGTGTGCTTCTCCAACAACCTGTACTTTATATGCGTACAACTTTTACGTAGTCTCAAGTGGGTATTCCCTTAAACAAATTGCTGCAAACCTAACTAATTTTCTACTTTTTAGTACCATGCCTTCGATAGCACATTCGGTGTACTTTTATTATTCTTTAATTTTTCTCATAGGACGCACACTGGCGGTGTCACTGTACACGGCCAGCGTGCATGATGAATCACGTCTAACACTACGCTATTTGCGGTGTGTACCCAAAGAGTCTTGGTGTGCGGAGGTTAAGCGTTTTACCGAAGAAATCAGCAACGATATGGTGGCCCTGAGTGGCATGAAGTTTTTTCACTTGACACGCAAATTGGTTTTAAGTGTGAGTACCTTAGGTTGAGAGAGATAAGATGGTTTCTTACCCTTTTTCTTTTTAGGTAGCCGGCACTATTGTAACCTATGAGCTGGTATTGATACAGTTCCATGAAGACAACGGTTTGTGGGATTGCGAACAGAGTTATTATTCTTAAAGCATACACATATATTAAAAAGGAAACCAAGAAAATATCGCTGCTCGTTTAATATCAATCGGTTATATTGCCCTATAAAGATGCTACATGTTGTGTGTGGCCGAGTATCAAATGGTCGCTAGTTTCACTTACACTTACTCTAAAAGGATCTGGGGGAAGGGGTGGTGGATTAGTGACATTTTGTATGACTGGCATGGGGTCAAAGAGTCTGCAGCTGGAGTAGATGTTAAATATACAATAAATTCAGCTAAACATTTTCAATTACTTAACTATAAAAATGTGTTTAGTTTTTGTGTTTTTTTTTTTTACCAAGAAGTAGGTAACAATGTACGGAAGTTTTGGTGGTTTCTGGTTGCATATGAATGATATGGAAGCGGTAGCTACACAATGATAATGATTATCTCTATATATATGTATGTAAATATGTTAATGTATGTATGTATGTATATGGGTTCCTACCACATAATATATGTCGTATGTGTCTACTAATACAAATTTAAACTTGTTCGATGTTTCTTCTTTTTTTTTTTTTGCTGGAACGCCTCGCTTTGTTTTGCTGTTTCTTGTGTTAAGATTAGTGAGAGGAAGAGATAAAGCAATGAAATGTGAAGGCAAACATAAATTATCACAAAGATTGAGATCTTAAATTAAAGCATAGCGTAGTGAGTTAAGCCTGGGACACAACAGCTTAGGAAGAGTTCTGAAGAAATATCATTGAAATTTATCCCTCAAACTGAAACCCAGATCAAACTTTGAAACGTTTGAAAATGTTATAGAAGAAGGTTCAGTTGCTAAAATCATTGGGAAGCTCCAGGCTCCTGAAACTTTGAACCCCAAGAGAAGAAAGTTCAAGTAAAACTAGAAAATTTCCATTCATAAAAATAATAAGAACAAATTCTCATATGATTTAGGACTATCTCGCTTTTGAAATTGCAAAACAAAATCAGTTTGTTTGCCGGGCTTCTGGGAGATCATTATCATTAAGAAGCTAAGGCTACTTATTGGCCTTCTATCAGCTAAAACATTTCTAAACGTTTTCTTTTTTGTGCTAATTGCTTAACTTTTCATGCAAATAGTTCCCACATATTGAAAATTCTAAAGAAAAATAGGCAAATTCCAAATATTAAACTTCCTAGAACTATTTTTTAGCTGCACAAAAGTACACCTTATTGCTTTCAATACCAAATATGCCTGAATTGTTAAACTCCCTTCACTTAAGCTGTGCGTACCCAGGCTTTAAAAAAAATAATAAAAAATTATTCATAAAATTGAGAGCATGAGGAATGCGCGCGAGTGTCGAGTGTATGAAACAAGTCTGCTTAATGGTTATTGTTTATGAAGCTCAATGTCGCTTGGCATCATACTGTTTGACCTTCTCCGGTATGGCTGCCTTTTCCACTACCACATGCAAGCCCAATTCTTCCAGAGATTTAACATAGATCAATTTGCGCCAGAATTTTGTGCTGTAAAATAAGAAAAGAGAAACTTGTAAGCATTTACTAACCAAATATACAAACATTTCTTAACTCACCTAACAAAGGGGCGTGCCATCCACACTAGAGACTTGATCCAGAAAGTGGGATGCACCAAATACATATGTTTCAGACAAAGAGACAGGAAAAAATTAATAATTCAAATGAAAACTTATCATATCCGTGAATAATTTAACATTACCGAACGATTGCAGAAATACCAATGATACGGATGTCAATGCTTGCGCAAGCGACGATCCAGCAGTTGGTAGCACCTAAAATGGAAATCAATTAATTAATTCTAAAAATGAAAATTTGTAGCGCAGTGATAGTGTGTAACCCTGACTCTGACCACAGGCAATAAATCCATAGATTCGATGTATTTACGATTCGATGTAAAACCGATTCGATCTACGATCACAGCACAGTCTCCAATTGTGCTCGGAGTACTTAAATTTGATTAGTGAATTTGCAATCGAATTGTATGTTTCGTTATAATGTACCTTTCCTATATCTCATCGAGTTTCCCGAACAATACCGACTATTTTCGAAAAATTTTTTTAGGCAATTGAATATAATGCCATCTGCATGTCACCGTATCTTTAATTCGATTCGAACAATAAATAATTCGCTTTTAACAATATTAATTATTGTTTACGCTCCGAAATACATTTTATTAGCAGCACTTGCCCCGAACAAAAAATTTCTGATCAATTGGATTTCAGCTAGACCCAGCAACTGTAAATCTGCTTAAAACCAAAACAAAATCCCCCATTGTTCGTCTCTTCACAGGGAGAGCGTACTGAGAGCCACTCTCTGCTTACAAATGTCAAATTACAACTGAGCACAGCTCACAGAGAGTGTTGGCCTGTTGAAACAAAAACAATACGTTCGTCTGCTCAGCTATCTGTGTGAAGTGTGTGCGTATTGGTACAACTTTTAATTCGTTATACAACAATAAATAATTGCAATTAATTTTTTTATTTTTTGCAAATAAAGGTAAAATATTATACGAAACATAAGGATAATTTTGGTGTAATTGAATTTCTTTATATGCTAAGAAGGGGCCGTACATTCGTATGAAAAAATCTTAGCATATTTATATATAGATACTTTATAGGTCGCAAATGCTTCCTTCTACCTGTTACATACTTTTGCACAACTTCATGATCCCCCTTTTCCCATTTTTTAATGTGAACAGGGTAAAAAAAATAGAACAACTTTATCTCCGCCGAAATATAAATACTCTTGCAGTTTGTACTGACCAATAGATGACACCTCCATGTACACCTCCATGCAAAGATTGGCCAAGATAGCTTTTAAATAGACGGAAGTAAAGACAACAGACAGATGAGCCAACGCATGGTAATAACACAGATGCAATAATTGCAGTGTTAGTAAGTAGTAAAATGGCTTGTCTAGTTGACACAGCCCCAAGGCTTGTCACGTTGACACAGCCCCAAAGGGCCAAAGCCGAGCTTCTCTCAATATCTTGGCTTGTGTGCCTCTAATTTTCGCACAAGAGAAAGGGACCTACAGTTTAACGCCGAATCCGAAAGGCAGTTTGAGAAGCTTTTCATGGCTAATTACGACAAAGCTGGCCGCCAACAGCAGAGAGGGGTGACCGGTGTTAAAGGTTATTCAAAGAAAAAACTTTTCATTAGATGTTCCAAGGCGTGATCGAACCCACGACCTCTTGCACAGCCTTCGCGCACACTAGCCGCTGAGCCACCCGGCCACACATCTGTAGAATCAGAGATTCTCTTCAACTTTTCATCCATAATATAAATTGTCTTTTTGCGGTACTCTTCCGCATTTTTGAAGTAATGTCAGAATCCAATTCCAGTGATGTGGCATAGCAAAGTTGTGCTGTCAGTGCGGCTTCCGAGTAAAGTTGACCCCTAAAGTATGTCGCTAGGCTGTTCGCATCTGCAAGTATCGCTTTGCTGGCTGTGGTTCCGTTTATCTGTCTTATAAGTGCCCAAAGCGTCTTGCTGTTCTTCACTTGATTTAACAAATATATCCAGTTTTGTATGGTAATTTTGCTGCGTCCGCTTGCACAAAGTCTTATACTCCTTCTGTGCAACTAAGTATCTTTCCTTCGATGAATATAAAACTTTTTTCTGCAACTGTCATCTGCCTTGCTTCTGCGCATTCATTTCCAAACTATGGCTGATGTCTAACTTGAGCTGAGCTTCCACGATTCTGCATGAACTTTCCCGGTTGAATGATGTCCCTTGGCTAATAGCCATCTTCAGATTTTGATCTAGTTCCGTGGCATATCTCTTAGAGCACCTGTCCTTACAGTTTAGATCAGGGGCAGGCACATTGCTATCTCGGGTGCATAGGAAAACTCTCAAAGCAGCGCTGCTTTCACACACACAGAATAAGCTGTAAAAGCGCCGCTGCCTTGTGTGTTCGCAGTCGTTGCTACTGAAATTGAGAGCACCTTTTGCGCTGCTCGCACCCAATGCACCAATGTGTATTATTTGCCTGCCTCTGGTTTAGATGCTTCAATGCTCACTATCAAGGGCATATGGACGGAGTAGGTCTAATTTTTGTATGTGCATATCCGTCACATGGTGATGCCGGGATTCGCTTATCAAGCAGTAATCGATGGTTGACTATGCTTGTCCTCGTATAAATGTAAAGCTGCCTTCTCGCCTCAATCTTTTTCCATTGCTCTCAAAATATTCAACAAGTCTAAAACAATAAAAACAAAAGAAAAAAACCACAACTAAACCAAACTTAACCAAAATAAGCCAAAAAAATAACCACATATCTATGTTCAAATATTTTAAAGCTCTTTTATCCCAGCTAAATGCATTTTGGAAAGCTTTTGGCTTTGGTTAAAATTATAAACTCACCTCTTTAGCCAGGGAAATGGTGGCACATTCCTTCGATTCGAGCCGCCATGCAGATAGATCAATACATAATCATCGGTGACCAGTTGCTCCAACGTTTTCACCACATACAAAAAGAGATTATCCATCACATAGCTATAATCTGCTCTCGATCTGTCCGGCAAATGGCAGGCACAGAAAATGACAATTGCATTCTGACCACCTGCCTTGAGATAGCCACCGTGTGACAAAACTCGTTTATACGGTTCAATGACCCGCATATCAATCTCTCGCGTGCGACCATCAGGCAATGTAATCTTTTGCCAATTTCTGGAATCTCTACGCTCTTCCGCCGCTGTATACTGGGGTAGAGATTGCGCCTGCGCCGCCGCCGCTGCTGGGGTGGGTGTGGTGGCCAGACCAAACTCCATGTCCAAATCATCATCGTTATCGGGCAACAATTCGGGTCCCTCGCAATCGTCATCATCATCTTCGCCATCCAGGCCATCGATTAACGAACTGGAAGGACTCAACGAGGCCAAATTATGTTCAATATCTTCATCATCATCAAAGCTATGATTAGAGATGGAATCCAGACTGGAGATATCCTCTCCTCCGGGCATGTTGCCGTCTCTTTTTGATTTCTTCGACAAAGATTTGCCTTTATATGCATTGGGCATTAGCGAAACAGACTGAAAATTGGCCTCCACTGCGGCCAGATACTGCGAGACATCTGCATCCGACTCGCTGCTCAAGAGATCGGGACTCTGGCCACGCAACAGACTGATTTTGGCATCCTGTGGCTTAATGCGGGCTGGCTGGCTGAGAGTGTTGTTCAGTTGCGTGGGTATGACATCGGGAAAGTTGGGCCTCTTGTTATCCGAGTCGGAGTCGGTGTTCGTGGGCGACATCAGAGGATGACTATTGGCCAAAGTGCGTTCGATTAGTTGTCGTTGTGGCAGGCTGGTCGTTGTCTCCATCAAGGAGATCAGCTCGGGCCGCTTGATGCGATTGTCCAGGTGGTGGTGGTCCGCCCGTTCATCCGCCAGCGGCGAGACACCCGTGGAGTCGGTGGGCGTCATTTCCGAAATGTCCATTTTGCTCTCCGATTGCGAGGATTCGGAACCGGCGTAGTGTAAACTGTACATCGATTTTGAGTGTATTAGTCATAGTTTTTTTTTTTTTTGGCTTGTATTTGTTTTTGTTTTTTTTTTTGGTGTCAAGGAACCTTACCTCATTGTTGTTGTGGTGTGGGAGGTTGCTGGTGGCTGCTTTTCAGTTGGTCAAGTTATATCTATAAGCCCACTCATCTAGGCAAGGGCTGAATTTTAGCCTGCATTCAGTTGATTTCTAGTAAGTCAATAGCTGCAGCATTTTCTAGCTAATATAAAAAGTTTTTATAAATTTTGCCCAGCTCCATGAAGATTTTTTTTGTGGGAAATGTGGCTACACTGTTGTTAGAGATGAGCAATATGCAGTTAGCGATAGTTGCGATAGTCAGTTAGACCAGTCAAGTGATTTGCAGTGTTGCCAAATCAGCTTTTTTCCGTCAGTTTTGGATTTATTTAAAATCTTTTTTTGAAAATTGTAAATTAGCAGTGGCATTTCTGAAAGTGATTTGCTTTCGATTTTGATTTCGTGAAAGCAAAACGACTATAATTTCATTTTCAATCATTAAAGAAAGGAGCAAGTTCAAACTGTAGTAAGCAGGATAATTTTATTCATTAAGACTGATTAAAGAATGAAACTGAAAGTCTAAGCTAATTAACTATTAGGGTTAAGAAAAATCAACTTACAAAAGGAAGTATTATAGCTAGATAATGCAATGCCAAAAACAAAAGAACTTAATTTTTTTTCGAATCGAGTCATTTTGACCTTTCACTCAAATAATTTTTCACTTTTTTGTTTGATTTTAAGTTACTTTTCATTCGTCGCCTTGAATTGCTAGCGATAACATATATATTTTTTCTTTACTAAAATTTTCTAAAAGTTTTCTATAGCCATTGTATTGGCCAATACTTTGACATTCGCATTGCTTTGGACATCAAAATGGATATCAAAAAGAAGCTAGACGAAATTTTGCAACAAGCTGCTGATGCATATATCGAGGAGGAAGAATCCAAGATGGCGGAAAATCGCAACAGTCATGCCAAGTGTGTTGCTGCATTGCTTAACGTAATGCACGCTCAAATTATAAATATTGAGCTTAAAGTTAAGCCCATAACAAAACGTAAAAGTTCTAGGAAATTGTGGATACTCGAAGAATACGAGGGCAATATGAGGTGTTTGTTAAAGGAGGAGGGAAAAATTCCACTTAACAACAACTCCATTCAAAAACCCAACATGGACGGGGAGAACAATTTCAAGAACGTTGAATCTAAGCAGGAGGATCCCCATCAAAATTGAACAGATTTCAGCCAAATTTGTATATTTGTATTTATTTATTTTAAGTTATGAGTTTGCGCTCCACCGTACTTTGTTTTGTTTTCAATTTGGTTTTCGCTTGTCGCTCGACTCTTTTTCTGGCACATTCTACTGCATAACGACTAGCAAAGAAAACAACTGGTGCTTTTTAACTGTAGTCCATAAAGTAGGCTTCCGCCGAATCTGCTAAGAAAGTACCAGGGATGGAAACTGGAAATCTCGAGCCGGCATCCCTTCGAAAATGGTGAACCCAGCCGAAAAACATATCATCGGCCCTGTTCTGTATTCCGAGTCGGTTTTCGTGTAAACGTTGCTATATCTAATGTAAAGTTCACAATTTTATATCAAAAGTTAGCAGAATGTCTATGGCTACTAGATCAGGTCTTTCCTTTTTGACGAATTGAATCCATTTGGCATTGAGAAATTCCAATTTTCGTCAAACCTAATCTAGTAACCGTTGAAATGATTGTCACCTTCCATATAACATTGTTAAGTTTCAACTCTAAATGCAAGGGTTTACACGAAAACCGACTCTAAAGATGGTCAAGTACGCCGTGCAACTTTTAAGACGGCTCACGTTCTTTTGTTTCGCCCTGCAGCAAAAATTGCTGTTTTAGAGGTTGGCAAAGGAGGCCAACTTCCGTCGGTCGTTGACGGGTGAGGGAATGTTACAAATCCTTAAAATTTCTTCCCCGACTCAGCAGGCCTTGAAATTCACATTGTCACATAAAACTTTCAGGCAGTCGACTGTAGGGCCAGTCAAGTCAGTCGGGCATAATCAACGAGAGAAACACGTTCTGTTTCTGATTGCCATCTCAATATTTATATTTTTTTTATTTTTATTTTTTTTTTTTTTTTTATTATTTGAGCCAACAGCTCCTTTCTGGTTTCGGTCTCTTGTTTATAAGCCTTGGTTAAGATTTCCTCCATAACGCCTGTATTCAGCACTGCGGAAAATTCCTGCCAGGAATTCGCCATTTATTTTGAGGAACCCAAGTAAAATATTGTGGCCAAGTTTGAATTTAAATAAATTTAAACAAATTTACGTTAAACCAACTTAGTACCCTTGTAGACTTAATTTCTGCTAGTGGCTTATTATTAATTGTTTTTTATTATTGTGATGACATCACACCTCGACATCAGCCACATTGGACTCGCAATTCGTTCTAAATTATTGGGCCAATGGCTGAGGAAGACACTGCAGTGTGGCCCAAGAAGATAGTGATTTTTTAAGAGCTATAGAAAAGTTTTTCAAAAAAAAAAAAAAAAAAATTCAGAAAACTGCATGAAATCTTTATTTGAGTCGATAGTACGGTCCATATAATTTAATGTTTGAAGATTATTTCATGCAAATGTTGACCGTGACTGCGCCTCAAATGGTCCATCCGCTTAGTCCAATTTTGGCATACTCTTTCCAACATTTCGGCCGGTATCTCACGAATAAATGCGTCAATTGAAGCGGGCTTGTCTGTATAGACATTATAACATAGCCCCTCAAAAAATAGTCTAAAGGCGTTAAATCGCACGATCTAGGCGGCCAATTGAACGGTCCCGAACGTGAAATAAAATGTTCACCGAACTCGCCTTTCAATAAGTCCATCGTTGCGCATGCTGTGTGGCATGTGGCACCGTCTTGTTGAAACCACATGTCATGCAAGTCAAGCTCTTGCATTTTGGGCAAAAAAAAGTTGGATATCATCTCACGGTAGCGCTCACCATTTGCAGTTACGTTACGATTCGCATCATCTTTGAAGAAGTACGGTCCAATGATGCCACCAGCCCATAAACCGCACCAAACTGTGACTTTTTCTGGATGCATTGGTAGCTCTTGCAATGCTTCTGGCTGATATTCACTCCAAAATCGACAATTCTGCTTATTTACGTACCCATTGAGCCAAAAATGAGCTTCGTCGCTGAACACAATTTTTCGGTAAAAAAGTGGATCTTTGGCCAACTTTCCAAGAGCCCATTCACCAAAAATTCTACGTTGCGGTAGGTCGTTCGGCTTCAATTCTTGCACCAGCTGTATTTTGAAAGGCTTCACACCTAAATCCTTCCGCAAAATTTTCCACGTTGTTGAGTAACAGAGGCCCAATTGGAGACGAATCGATAATTGATGGTCATCATTAACACTGGCCGATACAGCTGCGATATTTTCTTCAGTTCGCACTCTACGTAAGCGTGTTGGTGGTTTAATGTTCAACAATGTAAATTTGGTGCGAAATTTAGTCAGAATAGCCCGAATAGCCGCTTCAGTGGGTCGATTAAACTGACCATAAAATGGAAGAAGCGCGCGATGAACTTTCTTAACAGAGCACGCATTTTAATAATAAAATTCAATAATTTGCAAGCGTTGTTCGTTTGTAAGACGATTCATGGTTAAATTATAGACCAAACTGAAGACGTTTGACAGTGAAACAAAACACGATACGTGCGTGAGCTGTTTAAACCAGTGTTGCCAAAAAGATAACAGCTAAAAAATCACCCTTTATTAGCTGTTCCTGCAACACAATTATCTGTAGAGCTCGCTTTATCTAAGGTTTGTTTTCTCCAGCCAAAGAAAGACATTAAGACTCTAAACTTCAATGAACAAAATGTTTAATTTTCTTTCAATTTACATACATGTTTTCAAAATTAGTGAAAAACCAATTATGACTGAACCTTGGTTCGAACCTGCGTTCAGCGATCTTCTGAACCCGCTCCGTGAACCCGAACCCAAAAAGGTTTCCGGGTTTGAGCCCCGAAGTGAGCCCCTCCCAATTTTTACGAAGTTTGCAGCCTGCTAAATATTGCAGTAGAAAACGCATTCATTGCTTTAGAACAGTGGCGGGCACACAAATACAATGACATGTAAGACTTGCATTTGTGTGCGTAAGAAAAAAACTGCGGAAAAAAAGGAAACTTCAAACTTAACAAAATGATTTGCGTCTTGCTAAATATATTAATGATGAAATAATTAGTTACTTAATAACTAATTACATAAATAAGAAAGCAAATTCAAACATCAGATTTAACAAATTGATTAACAACAATTCAAACAACAAATAATAATTAATTACTAAATAACAAGAAAAAACAAAAAAAAAGGAGACATCAGACTTAACAAAATGATATGCTTCTTGAAAAATATTTTAAAGCTGAAATGATTAAATACTGAAATAAATAACATAACATACAAAACAATAGTAATAAAAAAGTAGAAAATATGAAAAAACAGAAGAAAAATCTATTCACCTTTCAAAAGTTTATCTAAATTAATTTCCCCCCTAAATTCCTTAATTCGTAAAAGGCACGCTAAATGTGTATCAGTCAATTGGTTTCTTGTTTTATATAATATATTTTTCATACTAGAAAACGCTACCTCACAATTATAAGTAGTTTTGGTCAGTGCAAAAAAATTGGGAGACTTGCTTCGTTGGCGGCTGAACAGCAACTGATTTGATTTTCGTTTGCGCTTCGTTGTCGAAATTAAGCGAAGCGAACAAAACACCGCGCACGAGTTAAACCGAAAACGCTTGCCGACGCCACACGACCGTTCACACTGTCGGTGTCGCGGCAGAGCGCCGGCAGAATAACTCCCAGACTCGCGAGTCTGGCTCGCGCCCGCCACTGCTTTAGAAGGATTTTTTCAGATTACTTAACCATCGGAATTTGGTAGAATTCGGTAAAAAATTTTAATAAGAAAGCCTTGGCTTAGGCTATCGATTTGAAGACTCTTTCGCAATATATCGACATGTAAATAAAAAAAAAATTACAAGTCAATGGTTCAGAATTTGTAATGTACATTTTTTTTAACAGACCGAAATCGGAAGTTCTGAACAAGTTCGATTTCAGCTATATTTGTATACTCGGTTCGGTTAAATGTTCGGTTCACAATAAGCAAACTGTCGTAGTTCCTGGTTAGAGCCAGTTCAGTTCTAAACCGGTTGCAGGCCTCATTAAGGTATTTGCAGATCAAACTGGTCGTTGAAATAAACCAAATCAATAACCTCTTTTCCGGTTTTCGGTACTGCTCTGCATTTTGAAATATGCTCTGGTTCGGTTTACGAGCACGAATTGTTTTCTCTTCATTAAGACTGATTAAAGTATGAAACTGAAAGTCTAAGCTTACTTACTTTTAGTGTTAAGAAAAATAATCTTATAAAAGGAAATATTATAGAAAAGCCAATGTTATACTTTTGTATTTTTTTTTGAGTCATTTCGACTTATCATTTAAATAATTTCTCACTTTTTTGTTTGCTTTTGTGCTACTTTTCAGTCGTCGCCTTGACTTAGTAACAAGATCTATTTCAATTTGTAAAAATTATTTACATAAATTTTCCATTATATGGAGGAAATCAAAGAAGAGCTGGATGAAATATTAAACAAGGCTACAGTTGCTTTAAAAAAAGAGGAAGAAACCAGAAAGGAGGCTTTAGTTGCATTACTGACGCTGTTAGAGGCTCAAATTGTAAATAAAAAATAAAAAACAAAAAAATAAAAATAAAAAAATATAAATATTGAGATGGCAACCAGAAACAGAACGTGTTTCTCTCGTTGATTATGCCCGACTGACTTGACTGGCCCTACAGTCGACTGCCTGAAAGTTTTATGTGACAATGTGAATTTCAAGGCCTGCTGAGTCGGGGAAGAAATTTTAAGGATTTGTAACATTCCCTCCCCCGTCAACGACCGACGGAAGTTGGCCTCCTTTGCCAACCTCTAAAACAGCAATTTTTGCTGCAGGGCGAACCAAAAGAACGTGAGCCGTCTTAAAAGTTGCACGGCGTACTTGACCATCATCCTTATGGGAGTTTGCAAGTCCATAATGCTTTATGCTTCCCCGTTGTGGGCCCACGCATTTGCGGTCCCGAGCTACAGCCGCGGAGTTGAGGCTGTCTACCGCCTGAGTGCAATTCGGGTGTGCAGTGCTTTTCGAACAATCTCGAATGAAACTGCGCTAGTCATAGCGGGAATGGTGCCCCTTGGATACCTGGCAGTGGAATCGGCATCGCCAAGGATAGCATACCCTGAGGAGAGAGCGGCAGCTAGAGAGGAAAGCCTTAGGAAGTGGCAGAACGCATGGGACTCATCCTCCAAGGGCCGCTGAAAGCACAGGCTAGTACCCAAAATCAAACCGTGGCTTGAGAGACCTCATGAAGAAGTAAACTTCTATCTCACCCAATTACTGAGCGGACATGGATGCTTTAGAAGCTATCTTCACCGCTTCGGGCACGACAGCAGCCCCGAGTGTACATGAGGATGCTCATCACGTCTTTTTCGAGTGTGGACGCTTTGAGCAGCAGAGGCTGGCACTCAGGGAGTTCGCAGGCGAGGAAGTTACGATTCTGGGATGCGACCAGCACTTTCGCAGCCAGTGCCCTAATGGAACTTCGCAGACTGGAGCGACTGAGAAGGACATGAGTAGTTATAAGGCGGTGGGGGGCCCCTGCGAAGCATTGCCTTGCGTTCTTACCGCAGGGGCGCTCAACTAATTTATATAATATCAAAAATGGTTCTTCTAGTAAACATGGAATATAAAAAAACCTAGACTTATGGTTTTCCGAACAGATTTAAGAACACTTCTGAATGTTAAACTTAAGCAAGGGTTTAAAAGGCTAAGATTCGGTGAAATTTGGAACGATCCTTGAATAGAAAGAAGTTTTTGACTTCATTTCGGAATTGCCGCAATTTTAAAATCCACAAAAAGGGTAAGTAGCAACGGAATACTCAAAGAAGAGCCTAGAGAATTGAGATTCGATGAAACTAAGGGCGATCCAAGAACAGAAATAAGCTTTAAAAAGGTTTGCAGTCGAGAAACCAAAGAATTGGTTTTCGATTGGAATGTGCTTGGAAGAAGTTTCTGTGTCACCCCCGTATGTGTTACTTTTCTAGTTGTAACGCCTTCAGTAGAAAACTAGTCTCCTGTTTCTCGCGTGCCTTTTTTGTATCGTGTAGTGTAAAAATATGCACAAATGCCGATGTCTTTCCCCTATATTATTGAGAAGTCCTTGCATTTTAGTAGGTATTTTAAGCGTCCTCGCTCTTTTGGCATTTGAAATAGATTTTTGCGTAACTTACTGTGCTTTCCCCATTAGTTATTTCGACCTCATAAGTAGAAAGACATTAAATAATTTTCACACACTGTGCCCAGCTGGCTATTTGTTCCTAAGTTAGCTTTAATTTGCCATAGCGAAATCTGGCTTTAAAATAGCTTTATACACAGCACTAACACCAAAGCTGGGTGGCAACGCTGCCTTAAAAAATGCTTGTAAACAACAAATTAATTAACAATTTTTAGCCTTAATCACCACAGGAATAAAAATGGGTTTAATTGCAGTCACATTAATTTACAAAACAGTCAAAATTATTTAGAACACAAGACACAGATACAAAAGATTTCCTTGATTTACCAACATTTACAACCTTTTAAGTTGATACAACTACAATTTAGACTTGCGAGTGGCGAAATCAATGATGGCCTGCATGAACTCCTCGCCGTCGAAACGTCTGAGCAGCTCCTGGCACTCCGACTCGTTGGCCTTGAGTAGATTGGTCAGGAAACCTTCCTTGATGAGGCGCTTGCCCTCGCGCAGGGAAATGGGCGGCAGTTGGGAAAACTCTCTGAGCTTGGGCCAGATTACCTCATTGACTTCACTCTGCTTGTAGACACGGGATACAAAACTAAAATGGTAGGCTTCGCTAGAGGAGAGTTTCTGATTCAAGAGCAGCATTTCGGTGGCCTTGGAGCGGCCCAGGATCAGAGGCAACAGAAAGGAAGAGCCGCCCTCAGGAACCAGGCCCAGTTTAGTGAAGGGTGCCAGGAAGTAGGCCTGACAAAGAAATCGGTAAATTAACCACCTAAGGATTCCTCTTGGATGCACTTGCTCACCTCCTCCGCACACCAGCTGACATCACTTAGGCCCACTATGGTAGCTCCTATGCCAATGGCCGGTCCATTGATCAAGGATATGACCACTTTCTCGCAATTGATAAAACCCAAAACCATCGCCTTGAAAATGGCATTGGACTTGACCAGATACTCCGGCAGACTGACGTCACCCCCCACAGCTGACTGGGACAGATCATTGCCGGAGGTGAAATACTCTCCCACTCCTGTCAGCACCACAATGGTCACCTCATCATCCTGATTCACTTCGCCCAGCACTCGAGCCAGCTCCTGGTAGGCGGATCCATTCAATGCATTTTTCTTCCTCGGATTGTTAATTTGAACCAGCAGAATTTTGTCCTTCTTCTCCACCAGCAGCTGTTGGTAACCCGTGTAATTCATTTTGATAAAAAAAAAAGAAAGTGAACCCAAGCAAAGTCCAATCCGTGCCACTTGAGTGCCAATCAGCGAATGTTTATTTTAATTGGCTTAAGCATTAGGGGTACTCGGGCTTTAGATAAGAAGAGATTATCAAAACACCGGCCCTACCCTCTGTCAACAGTGTGGCAACGCTGCCACGCAAGCGGTTTACCGTTTGGCATTTGAAAATTTAAATTTGAAATGAAAATTATAATGAATTTACGTGTAGAAATTAGTTGGCGGACCATGGTTTTTATAATATGTACAAGAAGTACACAGAGTAGATTAAGTTTGTGTATGTAACGTCCAAAAGGAAGCTTTTCAGACACCAATAATGAAATCAAAATAAAGCACAAGACTTCAAAATATATTCTACTTAACAGAAGTACCAAGGGCTTTGAGCTATTTTATACTCTACCAGGGGTACACAGAGTATATTAAGCTTGCGCAAAAGTATGTTACAGGCAGAAGGAAGCATCTCCGACCCTATAAAGTACATATTATATATATGTATATTCTTGATCAAAATCAACAGCCGAGTCGATCTAGCCATGTCCGTCTGTCCGTTTGAACAAACAGATCTCTGAGATGGTAAGAGATAGAGGTTTGACATGTTAACAGTCGGGTTACAGATCGGGCTTGACCGACTTTCTTTCTTGTTAGTTGATCTGAATGTGTCAAAACATTTGCAACTACGAAAGCTAAAGCCGGGGGACTCCCGCATATCGTTTCAAAACGGTGCTGCCAGACTTTGAATTTGGGACATGGCTTTTAACTTTTGTTTTGGAAATTTACTATTTATCGGCTCCACACTTATATATATAATAATGTTACCCAATAAATATTGGATAAAATTAGGTCCATGAAACAAAAAGCTAGTTAGAGGATCTCTTTAGCGGGGCTAAAAAAAGTTAGCTAGTTTTTTCAGCTATTTAGAGCTACTTGAGGCAACTCTGATGGCTTATGTGCTAGACATGGGAGTTGAATTAAATTGTATATTAGGCTATCAACATTCGGGAGGGTAGATATACAAAATTCCAGAGCAAATAATTGCACACTGCGATATGACAACATAAACATATGGAAACGCATTCCCCTTTTCGATTATTTTTGGTATTAGTAGTACCTCTTACGATAGTTTTTGGTATCAATAGTACCGTACGATTATTCTTGAGATTAGTAATACCGTTTGATTATTTTTGATTACTATTATTAATTAATTATTCGAAGCCAAAAAACTATCGTGTTTCGCTCAACAATTTAAACAAATTGCGTGTGCGGTGGCCGTCGGCATAAGCGTACCGACAATAACAACAACAATCAACAACGAGCAACAGTGTTAATTAGAGCAGCAAAAAGTCGTGGTCGTCGCTGTCATTTAAAGAAAGCAACAAGGCGCAGCTGAATCAGCCCGTACTTGGCCGCCGCCTGCACGCTTAAAAATCATGTGAGAGTTGTCCAAAAATCAAAGGTAGGTTCTATATATTTTCTAGTTTTCTTTTCTATTTTTTTTATTACTGACGTTTGGTAGCAGTTCGGGCATGTGTTGGCGTGAGTGTGATAGAGATGAGCGTTACAGTCACTGTGACAGCAGTGACGGTGATTAGAGTGAGTGGAAGTAATTTATTAATTATCAAAGATGTGTCATTCAAAAAACTGTAATTTTAGTTGGTTTCTTATGTTGTGAGTTTTCATTTGTGAAGATGGCTAAACCCGCTGATTCTTCAGTTCGTTAGGAAAGACGGAAGACAGGAAGGACAGAAAAACTTAAATTTTTTACTTATTTTGCAAAGAAAAATATGCTTTCTCTTAATGATAAAATTTAGTTCTTATTATTCTGATCCTGTGAGGTTCCTAGAACCTAAGATCGTGTCATTTTTTGTGCTTTTTGTTAAAGAAGAGAGAAAGCTGTTTTTTCTTCTCCAATATATTTCGAGATGCCGTCGGCATTCATCATCAGGGAGAGGGCAATAGCGTCCTATCGGTCAGCTGCGGAGAAATGCCTAGTTTTTAGAACTAAAAAAACACTTTTTAAAATTCATTTAGTAGTGTTTTGATCATGTGATATGCTAAGTACAGAAGCTCAGATGGAAAACAAATTATTGATTATGATCAATCCTTGATCTTGATATCAAGGACTATAATCAAAATAGGTGACTAAAACTCATATATGATTCTAGAAAAGCTTTTAAGTTTCAATACCTTTAATGGATTAGATGTAAATTTAAAATTGAAATGTAGAAAATGCCTAATTGTACCTCATCTTGGTACAATCGAATCTCGTAGAAATCTGATTAGACATTTTTTCAAAACACTTTCTTGACACTTTAAAACAGGGAGGGATTTTATTGTTTATATTTTTAAAAAGGTTAGAACTAGAAGGACTTTCTTCAGTATACCATTTCTAGGAAACAGAGAATCAGAATAAATTAAGAACAAAATTAGACCATTAGGGGCAAGCACCTTATTCTGGGAAAAAGTGAATAATGTGAGTTTTCATCGCTTGGTGCGTGTATTGATGTTCTTTTATAGTAGCCCCCATGTGGTCTACAAATCGTTTTCGACCCAATACCCAAGCGATTTGCGTCGAATATTGTAATACTAGGAAATATTTTAAATTATGCAAAAGTTTGATTTTAATTTTCATAAACAAGTTTTTAAACAGATTCTTTTAGTTTTTAAGGCCCCGACGGACTGACGACGTAAGTAATTCAGCTTACGCCACCAAATATTGCGTCAACGTGGACCAGAACTAACAAAAAAATTACGCCGTTGCACCGCGTTGTTCAGGTTCATGGCATTTTTAAGTGTGTTTTGTTTTGATGGCAAGTGATTTACGCTTGTGCTTCTGCCATGATAGCAATTGCTCTCCCGCAAAGCCTTAAATCCAGTTCGGCAATCAGCAACTGTCACATATTGATAGAAATATTTATCAATTTATCCAAAGTGCTAGTCTTTCTTCACATATGTTACAAACCTTATATTTGAATGCTTGTGATGAATCCCAAATGGCATCCCGGTTTTTAACCGCAAAAATCAGCGCAACCTTATCTTCATGAGAAAACAATTCCAATCGGCTCTTTCGCTTTGATTTTCTGCCATATTTTCACAATTAAAATTTTATTTTATGTTAGTTAATTCCAGCTGATCGATGGCATACATGTAGATTAACAGCGCGTAACATCTGGTGGCAACAATATTTTACCTGCTGATCAACGCAAAACAAGGCCAACTGCCTATTAACATAGAGTCCACGATTGTGATGTTAAGCGCTGTTAAGCACAATATACTTTTTGACTCCAGCGGGGGAAAATGTAAAGTGCAAGGAAATCGTTTCGCCTGCTTCTTCTTCACTCAATTTTTGAATGTCTTACGGACTTACGTCCGTCTGGGCCTTTATCGTGAACGCAAGGAACATTCAACAGAGGTCTAAGCTAAGCTAAGATCCAATTGGAGTTCTGATTTAATCAGGCCTGTTTCCGTTTTCGATTTCGGTCAGATCATGCGGAATCGAAATTGGTAGCTGTTCCCGTTTTTGGAAAAACGATCAAGTTATTCGGCTTCAAAAGTTTTGCCTAAGAGTCAGTGAAATGAAATGGCAATTGGATTAATGGCAATTTTCTTGGCAACGGTGCTTCTTTTCATCTTGCAAGTATTTTTGTTTTAACATGTCAAATATCTTCGAGATTTTCAAGTATCCATAGATATATTGAGCGTACAATTTGATTAAAAATAATTTTTTTTAATTTGGTACCTCAGAAATTGCATGCAGAATTAGAGCTGAATCATAGTTCAAACCCGAATGAAAGTTTCATTCGAAAAGATTTATACTTCACGGGAACGGAAATTCCAAAATGAAAACGTTTCGGAACTGCGATCGTTTCACTTTTGAATTATACTCGGAAATGGAAACAGGTCTGAATGAGAAGTAACAAAACTGAATGATTGCTTTCTCTTTGAAATTTGTTTATGAAATTGGACAATACTTCTTAAAAAATTCCACCAAAAGGAACCTAATCTTTGTTATGGGAATCATTTGGTAGAACCAAAGTATCAAACTGAAACGTATATCGTTTCCGGTTCTGGTACATACCGAAGCTTATATTTCGGTTTAAAGTTCTGTTTAAGTTCTAATTTTTTTTTGGTATGCGGTTTCGTATTTGTACCTAGATTTTTGTTTCGTTATACCCTTACGTAGCGGTATGAACCGTTAAAATTTAAATAAAAAGCTGCAATTGTTTTCGCAACCATCCTATATCTTCATTCCGGAAAGTAAAATATCGCTTACTTGAAACAGAAAGAAGAACTACTGATAGTTTATACAATTCTGGTAACTTTGTCGAATTTGTAATTAATCGACTTCTAATAAGGGTGTATGAAAATATCACCTAGGAATGAATTATTTTCCGACAGACTAGTCTTGCGCTCTATTATTTCACGAAACCAGAATATTTTGGCTTAAGATTACATTTACTTTATCTGGGTGCAGTCGCCCGGCTTACCCGGGTGCTTGCTGACCAAAACTTCCAAATATTGGTTCCGGTAAAGATTCCGATTTTCATCGGTTTTTTCGGTATACTCTTTCTGTTCTTGTTCCGGTTTTGTTTTCTGGGTGGAACTATTAAAGTTATCGACCTCTTTATTTTAAAGTGAATTAATATCATTTTTTAAGCTGTCTCTTAGTATTTCCACCTGTTCGATACGTACCTTTTCGAAGTTAGTAAGAAATCATCTGGTTCTCAGCTTTACTTCTATACTACTTGAGATTTTTCATCGAGTCGTGTCTAAGGATTTCAGTATTCATGAAGTGATCGTGCACTCAACTATACTCCTATTCCTCTCGAGGTTTTTTATTTAAGTCTTGCAGTTACATACATCTTTTAATTTTCACCTTCGACCTTTTATAAAACGCTTCGGTTTCCACCTAAGTTTTCTATAAAATCCTTTGTGAATTTTTGTAGGTAAATCAAATATACAGATCCAGAAACGTTTATAGAATTCGATTGATAGCTTTTACATAAAAGAGTATCAAATAATAAAAAATTTAAAATTTTAACTTAAAACAGTTGATTTTTGAAAGCGGCGAGATTTAACAATTCCGATTCCGCTTATAAGTTTTTGGATGACCTATTAGATAAGAATCTCAACTTGTCGATACAATTATTGGATTAGTGTGATCAGGGCACTTGTATAAGGCCATTGTGAAGTGTAACTTAATATAAAACTCACAAAATTGCAAATGTTAATCTCATATTTCAAACCGTTACCCGTTACCTGATGAAACGTGACTCAGCACTGTCACAGTTTTGACCATTTCACTCATCTCTAATGTGTGTGGCAAGCTGAAAGAATTTCTGTGTGTGCCTAGAAATCTAATTCGTAGTGCCGCCCCACGCCTAGAATTTAATAAATTTATAAAATTTCAATAAAACCAATTCAAATGAAGGCGAAGCGCGACCATATGTAATGTTGGTTCCTTTTACGTCCTTTGCTTTCGCTCTGTTTATTTGCTTTTATTTTTATGGTGGCCGTGTGTGTGTGTGTGGGGGTTGCCAGATCCGGCAGCCGTCTCAGAGTTCAAATTTAACCTCAAAATTAATTTTGTGGGCTTTTCTCTCTCTCTCTCTCCGGCAGCAAAAAGTAAAACGAAGAAGAAACTTCAAATGGTTAAAGCCTGAGATACAGAGGAGATCTCCACCAGCAGCAGCACCAAGATTAAAAACGGGAGCTAAGCTATAAAACGGAAATTATGGCGCAGCAGACGCAGCAGCCACCGCCAACGGCAGGGGGGAGCGGGTGGTGGTAATGCACCGCCGGCAACCCCACCAGTGTCCACGCCCAGCAGCACGCCGCAGCCTTCGCAGAATAACAACAACAACAACAACAATGTTGTGTCTCCTTCCAACAACAACCAGGTGATGTTTGCCCCCAGCGGACAGCCGCTATACAATCCGCCGCAATTGTATATGCCCGGCCCTCATCATCCCGGACATCCGCATGCCGGTGGCCACTATCAGGCCCTCATACCCGGTCCCGGCAATGTGTATGTGAATAATGTCACTGCTAATGTGAATCTTCATGGCTGGTCGCATTCATCCATGCCCACCTATATACCGGGCGGAGCAGGAGCACCAACAGGTCACCCCCAGGCGCATTATGTGACACATGGTGAAATGGCACAGTTGGAGCAGGTGAGTTATGCACACTAAAACTAAAAATCTGTGAATGCAGTTTGATTAGGACTTGATTATAGGTCATAAAACTGCTTTCAGTGAAATCATAACTGCTCGGCTTTTCGAGATATCAACGAGTTAGTTAAACTAGTTTACAAACAATTTTTATACTCTTTACCAGAGGCACACAGAGTATATTAAGTTTGTGCAAAAGTATGTAACAGCCAGAAGGAAGCGTCTCCGACCCCATAAAATATATATACTCGATCAGCATCAACAGCCGAGTCGATATAGCCATGCCCGTCTGTCTGTCTGTCTGTCCGTATGAACGCAGAGATCTCAGAGATGGTAAGAGATAGAGGTTTGACGTCTATGGGACAAATGCTTCTTATACTTGCAGGCAGATCAAGTTTATTTGCAATTTTTGCCACGCCCCCTCCACTGTTTGGAATTAGGTACATACCTATATACAAATTTGTTGTATCTTTTACCGTACCTAGGTAACTCTTTAAAAAGACTTCGACAGAATTTCAAGAGACTCCTCATTGCGGAAAACATCTATATATTTAAAAAAGCGGTTGCAGCAATTGGATGAGCTTAACAAGAACTTCAACAAAACTCATACTTAAATCATTTATGCCGAGGTCCATCCAAAGAGTCCCACATACCAGGATTATGCTCAGTTGGCTGCTGATTTGGAAGTATCTTGCACCATTTCAGAGAAATTTGAACGGATATACTCAACAGTAGATAAGGATCGCTCTGACTCATCGTTGATGACAGCAAAAGCACGTGTCCACAAGCTCACTCTACCAGTTCCAAAGTTTTCGGACTCATGTACGGAATGGCCAGGATTTCATAATGCCTTCTCTCGATTGATTCACTCTAACTCTCATTTGAATGACATTCAAAAATTGCATTTTCTGAAAGAGGCTCTTTCGGCAGGTTACTGTAACGATGACACTATAACCGAGGACAACTATGCAGTGGCCTGGTCAATGCTCATCAAGCGGTACAACAACCCAAGAAAAGTGTTTTCAAATCACATGAACACACTCTACAAAGACAAATCCAAGGACGTCCGATCTGTTTTAAGCACAATAATCGTCTGCATAGCTGCCTGTGCAAACATCAAGGCTTCAGTGAATCAGTGTAATTATTGGCTATCACACTTAGTGGTTACAGAATTACCTAAAGAAACACACACGGCTTGGGAGCATTACTTAGGAAGTAAAACCTAAATTTTTTCTTTCAAGGACCTCGAAGAATTCCTCAATGCTCGCCTGGTTACAGTTGACCCCATTGAAAACAGCAACAGCAGCCTCAAGTCTTCTTCCTCTAAGTTAGCTGATTCAAAATTTTGGGTACCTTTTACCTTAGGTCTACATTTTCATTTACCTTACCTTGTCAATAAATAAGGTACTAGGTACGTTTTCGAAATAGTCTGTTTTTTTTGCGTCCACGAATCGATATCAATTATTTGTACGACTTTCGACTGCCGCATCACACACTTTGAACTTAGTTGTCACGAAAGATGTTGAGCAGAGGTTCTACATAACACATCATACAAGTGGTTGTATAACTCTTCCTTAGCAAAAGCCGCGGCAATTTGGAATGCTGTTAGCAGATCCACACACGCAGCAGATGAAGTTGAGAAACTTAAGTTAAGTGCTACTTGCGCCACAAGATGGAACAAGTTCAAAATTATTATATCGTTCTTTTTGAGGGTCGCACAGTGTGACAAAAGAAGTTCAAACTTATTCATTGAGTTCAAATTTTGAATAAAATTTTTGAATTTTTGAACATTTTTATGATTTAAAGCACCCAAATAGTCGTCATACTTAGATGTAGCACACAAAATCAGTTGTAGCCGGCAGCTAAAGCCCACTAAGGCCCCAGGCTATGAGGATGTTGACGGTCTGCTAATACTATTTAACGCCATGACTCGATTGCAATACTTCCCTTCCTCATGGAAGTGTGCTGTAATCTGGGTAAAGGGCAAGGATCCTACCAACCTTCTCCAAAATGTTTGAAAAAATATTTCTTTGTAGAATGTTGGCAGTCAGCTCGGTTGAAGATGCTTTACCAGACCATCAGTTCGGCTTTCGTAGAGGACGCTGTGCGCCTCAGCAGGTTCATAGAATCTCTAACCACATTTTAAAAGTTTTCGAGAACCGCCAATACTGCTCTGCCGTTTTTCTTGATATTCGGCAGGCGTTCGATCGCGTATGGCATGATGGCCTGCTTTTTAAGCTGAAATCCCTCCTTCCTGCTGAACAATATCTGCTGCTTCGGTCTTTTCTGCTTGGGCGCCGCTTTATGGTTGAGCTCAGAGGCGAGCGATCAACCATCCTTCCTATTTGAGCGGGTCTACCACAGGGTAGTGTTCTTAGACCAGTAATCTATACCCTCGTCACCGCGGATCTGCCGTATTCAGTCTCTCATCGCACCCTAATCGCCACTTACGCTGATGATACCGCTTTTCTGGCTTCTAGCAATAGCCGCAGTAGGGCTTCAGCTAAGGTCCAGCAGTTTCTGGATGGCTTTGGTCGATGGGCAAACCGCAAATGGCTCAAAAAGCCAACACCGCACGTTTTCCTTGAGACCCGGGAAAGTTGCTCGAGTGCGACTCCAAGGGTCTAGAATCCCGCATCTGGACTCTTCTGTTAAATACCTTGGTGTGTCTTTGGATCGCCGCTTGACCTGGAAGCCTCATGTGACTCGGGCAGCAGCTACTGTTACAGCTAAGGCGAAGGAACTTGACTGGCTTCTCAAGCCTCGGAGAGTCCTTTCGTTGCTATAATCATGCCTTCCTGGACATGGGGGATCCCGCTGTGGGGTACGGCATGCTTCACAACCCTGAAGAAACTGGAGTCTTCTATAAGCCGATTCTATAATCATAAAGATTTGTGTTACTTTTAAAATCTAGCATATTTCAATATAAAGCAGGGACTGCAAATAATGATTTTTGGTTTTTTTTTAAATCAAAAAATCATTCACTTGTAGCAACTTTAAGACAGCGAGAGAGATATTCCAAAATTCTTGTGTAAGGATCCTTTATCCATTTTCACCATGATTAAGGATTTTTCAGGATTTATTGTTTTACTCACAAAATATTGATTAATTTTGAGTTATACTTTACAACTCAATCAATAATCATTATTTTTAAGCAAAAAAATAAAACTTATGACATAATGATTATTCTATAAGTTTTATTTTTTGCTCAAAAATAAAACTCAAATTGTTATTGCGGCCTTTTCTTAGGGAGTAAGTGAAAAATTTTTGTATATTCCTAATCAGTTACCCAAGACCAACCAATAATTTAAATTTAAAATTGATTTAAAATTGAATTTAAGATTGATCACGTCTAGCTGGGTTGATGGTTCATGCGGAAAAGAAAGCTATAAGAAACAACAGTCCTTCAAAGCCTTGGTGAGCAATAACTTGAGTTTGAGAACTGGAAAATTTGACAGTTGTAACTCGTTTAAATGGGATTCAAATAGCGTTACGTTGCAACGTATCCTATTTTCTCAGTGTCATCAAAGTGATTGTGTGTCACGGAATTTTTTTACTTTTCTTGAAGAAAGAAATATTTCTGAGTGCAGAATTTGTAAAGAAATTTTCCAAGGAAATTATGTCTGCAATCTCAAGCGCCATTTGGTTGAGCAGCACAAAAAAGAATATATGAACGTGTTGGCAGAAGAAAAGGCTGAAGTTCCAGAAAAAAAAAATTAAATTTACAGTGACTATGTGCCCAAATAAGGTAAAGGATGCATGCGTTGATCTTGTGACCACTCAAAAAATGCCTTTTTCTGTATTAAATTCAGACAGCTTCAAAATTCTTACATTGCAAATTTTTAATGGCCTGCAAATGCCAGTGGTGACGTCAAGAAATCTAATGAGCTAATGAGCTGCAAAGTATGATAAAATAAAATCAGAAATCGTTGTTTCATTAACTGACAGAATGCTATACCTAAAAATGGACACAGCCACTAGACTAAATCGTGGAATCTTAGGCCGGAAAGGTTTCCAAGTAGAAGAAACCGCGAAATTTGCAAGATGTTCATGATTTCATGAACGGTCCAAAATGATTATACCGACATGCAGCCTTCACTAGATTGAATATAATCGCTCTCTTAAGAATCATAAGAACCCGGGCGACTCCGGTTATTCAGCTAGTTATTGAATAAAAATAAAATAATTAAATATTTTCTTCAACAAATATTTTTTTCAAGAATTTTTTTTTCCAAAAATGGACTTTAACGGTTGGTCTTGGGTTACTGATTAGGAATATACAAAAAATTTTTCACTTACTCCCTAAGAAAAGGCCGCAATAACAGTTTGAGTTTTATTTTTGAGCAAAAAAATAAAACTTATATCATAAGTTTTATCATTTTATTTCTTAAAAATAATGATTATTGATTGAGTTGTAAAGTATAACTCAAAATTAATCATTATTTTGTGAGTAAATCAATGTAAATTAAAATTAATCATTATTTTATAATTTTTATTATAAAACTTATAATGATTACAGTCCCTGATATATGGTTCCTATCAATTATCAGATATAAAGCATTCGAAAAGCTGAATCAAAAATATCACCACAAAATATGTCATATCCGATATATCGCCTCGGAAAGATATTCGATAACGATTTATCGTAATTTTGGACCAAAAAATCGATATTTCGATAGTATTTTCGGCATCCCTAATGTTAACCCATATCTCGATTCAGAAAAGTTATATGGAGTAAAGCAACGAATGAAACTAGAGGTTATTGAATATAAGAGTACTAATCCAACTGCATTCAAAGTTTTTGACATCATTTTAGTCAAACCTAAATGATTTTGACTCCTCACTGTGCTGAGTAATGCCATTAATCAATGGATTTTCCATATTTTTTCAGGGCAATCATCTCATGCAACAACTGCAATCGTTGCCTTTGAATGTGGCACCTCAGCCGCATCCCTCCTCCCGTGGTCGTGGACGTGGGCGTGGTCGTGGTGGTGGCGGCGGATTGCGTCGTCATGATTATCAGGGACCACGACATATTCTTCCTTCCTCGCAGCAGCAGCAACAACAACAACTACAACAACCCCCGGAGAGCGGCAGTCCTGCTCTGCAGTCGGATCAATTGCCACCGCCTCCTCCACCCGAGACTCAAATGCAGGCTGTACCCTACTATGCCGGTGCCCCACATCCCTACGCCTATAGCACCTATCCCGCTACCTATTTTACACCACAACATGTGCCGCCACCCAATCCGGGTGCTGCAGCCAATGCCCAGCAAGCTACCGGACCACCGCTTTATCATCTTCCACCCATGGTGTATAATCCGGCTCCCATGTACAACTGCAGCTACTTCTATCCGCACCTAATGCCGCCCACTGAGTATCCCTACATGCAGGAGGATCCCAACCAACAGGTGGCAGTGGATGAGCGTCCGCATATGGAGGGAGCACCACAGCTGTGGTATGCCACCACCAGCGACTATCAGCAACAACAGCAGCAGCAGCATCTAAATGGCGCTCAGGTGGTGATCAATGACGAGCAGCCATCCTCCTCGGAGACCTCGTCGAGCATGATGAGTCCCAACTATCCCATGTATGATGCACAATTGCATGAGATGCAGCAACAGATGGGTGTCATGCAAATCTATGATGATGGCCAAATGCAGGCCATGCATCCAGGAGCCGGCCAGGTGAGTAAGCGGAAACGAAATGCCATGAAACCATGTTTGATTTCTTTGTTTTTGTTATACTAGTACGAAGATGAAATGTCCGAGTGCGGTGCTGTACCTCCACCTGGAGCCATACCTGTGGCCTGGACAGCCGCCTTACCATTGCCCACGCCAGAGGTGCCGTTGCCACAGCCAGCCTTGTTGACTGCACCCGTACCGCATCATATCTTGCAGCAGCAGCAGCCAGCTGCTGTATGCATTGAGCCCCAGCCGCCGCAAGTGCAGCCACCACAGCCACAGTTGCCTCCACAGCAGCTACCTGCCCAGTTGCAAACACCCCAACAACCCACACCCCAACAGCAGCCGCTACAGCAGCAGCAACAGCAGACGCAGCAGCTTCAACAGCAGCCGTTAAACCAACAGCAGGAGCTTTTGGGTGAGTGTTTGCTAGCAAAATATTGTGATATGAAATTGATAAGTCAAGTGGTTCCATATTGAAGCTCAGGTATCGATAAATTCTGTGATAAGTCCGGGCGTTGAGGGGGAAATTTATTGTTTATTTGATTCATGTTTTCTACTCATGATAAATTCTGATAAGTTGGCCATAATTCGCGGGGTGTAAATTGAATCTTTGTAGATCTTAAGTGTGGAGTTCAGCTAGCGCAAGCTAAATTTCCCCTTACCTACGCCTTTCCCTCTGCTTTCCTATGGAGGGAAGCTAGATAAATAAGAATGTAAAAACGATCCATACCTTGGTTATACCATGTTATGTTGGACATATATGTATTTCTCAACATAATCTTGGATGTGGCTGGTATGCCATTTCCTTAGGCTCGCTTTCCTCCCATGCCAGCTGTATTAGCTTCCTTTGCTCCATTTGCTTCTGTAGTGGCTATTTCTTTTACCTACCAACTTTTAAACCTTATGCAACCATTTGATTCTGCTCTCTATGAAGCTAGCTAAGATTACGACTGGGTTTTGGCTAATTTCTATTCTTCCATTAAGATATTTGATGGTCACCGTAGCAATATGTCTCAATTGTGTTGCCTTTATAAAAGAATCAATTGGATTGCCCATAATATCACATAGTGCCTTGCATTTTCAAATGAAAGATCTTACAAAACAGAGTGACTGTTTCATTTGTAGTGACATTTCAATGTTGCCTGTCCATACTACTCCTGCAAACCTGCTGAGGCACATAGTCTCCTCTACGAAAGCTGAACTGGTGATCCGGTAAAGCATATTCAAACTTACTAAATGCCAACATTCTGCTTTATTCTGTTCTTTCGAATACATTGGAGAAAGTTGGTAGCAGACTAATTGGTTGGTACGAGACGGACTTTGTAGGATCCTTGCCCTTCTTGGGAACCATCACGATTACCGCCGACGACGATTTTCATTGGGAAGGCAAGTATGGGAATCAAGTCATCGCCTTCAATGCACACTAGCAGGAACAGTACTTCCATTTCCGAAAGTGCCTTGACAGTTTTGCCGTCAACATCATCAAATTCCGAGGCCTTTGTGGGCTTTAGCTAGCACCGGATTTGCAGAAACGCTTTAGTGAGCTCCGGGGAAGCTAGACTGAAGGGTGGCAAACGACCCTTCAAGTTGCTAGCAAACTCTTAGACTATCTACAGATCAGAGCTAGCTCAGAAACTATCGCCCTGCTAGTTTACAAACCTCTGTAGAGGCTGCATTTTTAGAAGAAGTAACCTCGGTACTGCGTTGGATCAATATTGCAAAGTTTTTCCACTAGATATTCAGCTTTAACATCAAACAGCAGCAGCTTTCTAAGAGAGTCTACAGCTCTACTGTAGTAAGCTTCATCAACGGGGTTGCAGGATGACATCCATCTTGGATGCAGCACTTTTGTTAGTCAAGAACCTTGGAATCTGCAAGTGCGTCTAGCAAACATTTCGTATATTACGCAAGAACAGTTCAGCTGCATCATCAATGTCGGTGGGCGAGTTCAGCTCCATGTTGACTCTGAAAAAGTAAGATGTGATCAGACAAAAGTTCCAGCCATTCCTTTATAGCCAGGTTATTTGATCAAATCGCAGAGAATATGGCAAAATCTTTGGCTGATGAAGAACCATTGTGATTGGAAAGGATGAATTATGATAGCTTTGTAAACGATTAACCGATAACATGTACGCATCATATATTTAGCTCTTACTTCGGGCAAGACAGCAGAGTTTTCGCCCCTCAGTCTACGTCTGTATGAATCAAACTCCGGATTTTAAATACTTCCCAAAAATGTAGCTTTTAAAACGAACAAAGTGGCTGGCATGTCAATCTATGGCTCTGTGGAATTCAGACGCGTGAATTTAAGCCGCGGTGTCTTGTTTTATATTAAACTAAGTATCTGGCAGCTAATAACTGGTATATCCGCCATTATTTGGCAAGACTTTTCTCCATTCGTCTTGGCTTGGAGGATATTAACTTGCGACAAGTTAAAATTGGAATGGTTGTACCATGCTCTTTGGACAATAACCCAAAGTTGATTTTTATTTTGACAAAAAGTCTTTCCGACCTCTCTTTTGAGTTCAACACTGAGATTCTCGATGGGATTGAGGTCCGGGGATTGTCTTGGTCACTCAAGAACATCCACATTTTGCTCTCGAAACCAATCCTTTACTACTCGAAAGTCGTGCTTCGGGTCATTATCCTGCTGGAACTTCCATAAATGTGGCATATTCTCGGCATAAGGAAGCATCACCCTCTCCAATAGATCTTTGAAAACGAATCTGTCCATTATTCCGTCAATACGATGAATCGGACCAACACCATACCATGAAAAGCAGTCCCATTCCATTAGGCTACCATCTCCATGTTTCATAGTTTTATATGTGTACTTGGGATCAAATTCTTTCCCTTTCGGACGACAAACATTCCTTTCCGCACCAGGTTCTACGATCTAATGCAAATTTGTTCATCTGTAAATTTGCCGACCGAAGCAAAGGAACCCTGCGAGCAATCATACCTGGTAGGTTTGCTACTGCCATTCGTGTCCGTGATGACACAATATTCCCAATTTCATTGGGAATCGTCCTGGAAGTCTTGAACGGGTCGCGTTTAACCAACTGAACCATACGATCGTCGGTCTTAGATGATGATTTTCTAGGTGCTACCCGAGTTTCACCTATTTTTTCCGGGTTTAAGGCATTGGTTACGAAGTTCTGAGAACGTTTAATTAACATGGCAATGGATTTTTACGTTTTTCCTTCATCTCGGAGTCGTCGAATGAGCCTTCTCTCCTCCGCACTGCAGTGACGCCCACGGCCCTTCCAATACAATTTTAATGGTTTTCTAAGCCCCCATTTAGTTATATTTTCCTAATACCTTACCTTCTGCAATTAAATAATTGTATTTATAAACTTCAGGTTAATGTTTTGCTTCATACATTCCTATTTTATTGATCAGCCGAGTTTACAGTCTAACCAATAAAACCATCAACAATTTTTCCCAGAAAGCTAATAAATTCCGGGAATTCACCCAATTCGTACCGAAACAGTGTGACCATATTAAAAAAGTATAGCTTTCTTTTTAATTGTTATGTTTATATCAATTTAAATCGATATTAAAAAAAAAAAAATTCACACCTATTATTTTGTCCATGAGAGTAGCTCCCATAGGAACGATCGGTCGAAAAACTAGTTCTAGTGAAAAAACTTTTTTGTTTTTAATGAAAACGTTCTTATCATTGGCATACACTTATTTTATATGCTGTTTACACAATTCCACAAAGTTTGGTCGAAATCGGATGACTAAAGCATATAGCTCCCATAGGAACGATCGGTCGAAAAACTAGTTCGAATGAGGAAAACATTTTTGGTTTTAATGAAAACGTCCTTTTTATTGGCATATTCTTATTATATATACTTTAACACATTTCTACATAGTCTTATCAAAATCGGATGACTATAGCATATAGCTGCAGTATGAATGATCGGTCGAAAAAGAAGTTCTAGTCAGAAAAACTTTATTTTTTTCAATGGTATCTTCTTTAAACTGGCCAGATATATTTTTTATTATCTGCTTCAGCACAATTTTGCCGACTTTGATGAAATCGGATGAATATATCGAATAGCTGTCATATAAAAAAGAGGTCACAGAAGTTGTGCCATTTATTGGTCAGCTTTGGAAATCCCTCAGCTAGCATTGTTCAAATTGTATAAAATCATTTTAAACGTGCTGCAAGGGTATACAAAACTTCGGTCGAGCCGAAGTTAACTTTCATCTGTTTTTGATATACTCGTATGAAGCTCTTCAATGGAGTTGAGGGCTTAGTATCTTATGTAGCATGATTTTTTACGAGAGTCCTGCCGATGGGGCTGCCATCTTAGAGCCCACTTTGGTTACTTGAATCGTCTTCTCACATTTCAAGCGCTAAATGCTTAACTCATAATTTGGGGGTCTTGGGTTCGATACCTCAAGCTGAAAAATTTATTTATATATTTTATTTTTATTATAGTTTGTGTGTTAATATCATTTTTGACTTCTGCAGGGCATCTAAGGCTATTCACATAACGTCAATGGCTATTCCGAAAAGCAAAGAAAAAGATGTTAAAATTCGCCTATTCACAGATAAATATTGCTTCAAATGATTCTGGATCTTGGGTGGCCACTACCCTGTAGTTCAGCTGCACCGGTGCGGCATTAACGAATTCTCTAACTCTTCTTAGTGAGCACTCGCCACCAGACCAACCACCAGCCAAGTATTTGCCTAATGAATTTTGTATTGGGGTGTCCGGAAAACATACCGATCGGTATAACCCTGCATTACCAGTCGTTAGTGTGGTGATAGGTGCACACTATAGTTCACGTACTAGACTAGCGCTGTGATGTATTACCTGTCGTTACCGATGCGATTGACACCAGAGATGCATTAGGTCCTTAGGCCAGGTAGTGCCTTGACACCAGCTGAACTACAAGATAGCGTTGCTTCAGTTAAGAACAGTCTAGTTTTTTGAATAGTTTTCCGTTTAATTGAAGTGTTCCTTTGTGAACTATTTCTGGAATGGTGACATTTCTCGAACGTCGTCGCCGTCTATTTTTAGCTGCCCAATTTTTATGTGAGAAACATAGTGCAGTTTCCTCATAAACATCGTAAGAAGAATTCGCTAAAATTGTATAAAGATATTCCCCTTTTCAGAATCGAGTTGGACGACAGGCACTTTCTCAATTCCGCTACGTTTTGAAAAGTAAACCGAACGCAATTCCGTTTTGGTTTGGTTTTCCTGTTTTCCGAATGAAATTTTTTACGTTTTACTTTTGGCAAAACACGGGACAAACGAAATCGGCACGAGAGAATCAAGCGAAGCGATGGAAAATGAAACATGCGGTAATTAAAGAGGCAGACTTTTACGTTTTACGTTTTACTTTTCGGTGTGACTGGCGTTGCCAAGTTCTTCAGACACTTAACAAAAAATGATTTAAATTCAGTTAAAGACTTAAATACAATGCAAATTACATAAATAAGTTAATTAAGGAAAATTAACTTAATGTATATGAGGGCTTATTTTGTCAATTACTTTTCATTTCACCTGCCAGCAAGCATAACTTTTTAAATCAAAAAAACGCTTTCGTTTTTGAGTTGCGAGAAACTGAATCAATTCCGTTTCCTGAAAAGTTGCAGTGAAAGTGGAAGTGAGAACATGCCTGATAGTCTTTATAAGACCGGCAATCATTATTTATGCCTGTTCCCATACATTTGCATAATATTATGATACCCTTTTCATCCATTTTAATAGGTTCTGATGGCACAGAAGCCGCTCCAAAGTTATCTCATGTTGAATAAAATAGTAATTAAATGTTTTAATAATTTTTTAATAGATTAACGATCAGTTTATCCGTATCCACAAGGTCTACACGCCTGGAAACCGCAACAATCTGGCTACCATTTAGCTACTTCTTTTGAATAGCTCGATTGGAATGCCCTTAGTATCGTTCTAACAAGGAACACAACCTGGCGCCTAGCTTATAACGAAGTCAAAACCATCCGGTACACGTGATCCACGTTCAAACTGAAACGTACCAGCACTCGTCTGACACAAAGTAAAAAGACACAAGACGCTTCTGGTTGGGGACTGTCTCATCAGTTAGCAAGCTTGCACGTTCAGGCGGCATTAAGAGCGACTTCTGTGGACTGTTTGGGTGTGAGGAAGAGGATAAATCGTCTCACTATTATCCTCTAAATGGATGTATTCCCATTCTGATACTTGATAGGAACCATATATTGCTCATTAAATACTTCTCCAAACTTGAGATTGTCAATTCCCTGTACATATTTTATGCTTCTAGCGAGATTTGCTTGCTTTCAATTTAGAATTTCTCATGTCGCCTTCTTCGATAACTGGAGGCAACGTTCAGCTAGCGTGTGTGGTTCGTGTTTATATGCAATTTGTTGTGTTTTTTGCTTACTCTGATCTTCCACTTTTTTCGTTTTCTTTTGCCTTCTTTACAGCTAGAGTTTCGGTCAGGTGTAGAAGTGCTGGACAGTTACATGATACAGCCGCCTCATTTTGTATAGCTTGCAGTTTATACTCGAAGTTGTTGCTAGGTGGAGTTTCAAGCAGGATTTGACGCTTCAATAGGTGTTTAATGAGGCAACTTTGTGGTTGCCGCCGCCTCCTCGCCTCTCACACAGTCTTGATATTGTTCAAGCTTATCAATCGACAGCCGTTTAGAGGCGTTTTCAATACGTCAACGTCTTGCTCCACTTACTGTCGCATTTGCATTAATTGTACTTTTGTTTTTGTTGTTCTTCTTTTGCTGTTTTCCCTTTTTCTATACTTTTATATAGGCTATACACTTGTCAATGAGAGTTTAAGGGATTTGTGAATGGATTTATAGATCCGGTTGGGTTTTAGATAGGGGAAAATTGAAAACGAAAATGATTTGAGGTTTCTGTTAGCTATGAAATCTATTAAAGCTGTTGAAGATTCAAAGAAGATTGTCAAAAAAATATATGAAATTGTTTTCCAAAGATGAAAACATCTGTTAAATTTGAAATGATACTTTAGATATTTTAGGTTCTTACTTTAGATGATCAGGTTAAGCTTAAGTCCCACAAATTTAGCTTCTTCATTCATTGAAGTCAATTTTACAGTTACTTTATCTCTCACACATAGTGTGCGTGACTCTCAGAGAGTGTGCTTCTGCGCTCGCCACTTACTAATACCACTTACTAATACATTCTCAAGTCTTTAAGTGTGTGATGTTTGCCCACTTTTAGTCTTGAGAGCATCCAATCGTCGTGGTATCTTCTCCCTTTCATACTTATTGGTCATTTTGTGCTTGGTTCTCTCGCTTTGGTCTGGTTTAGTATTCCTTCTTATCAGAGACACACACAGTCATTGACATTTTTGTTGGCCACTGGGAACTCAACAAAGGCAAGCAAATCGCAAAACCCACAAAAAGCAAATTGTTTCGATTGCTAGTTAGATGTTTACCCTCCTTGTCGTCGTCTGGGCCCTATGTGTATTATTTTTATTGTTGTTTTCGCAGCACTTGGACACCGTACATACCCTTGCTCATTGATAGCGACAAGTGTTTGCCTGGCAGCACATAGATTGATACGCGATACACATTAAATCGAACTAAACTTAACACGGTTAATCTCTTTTTTCTGTTCTTATATAAACATTTCATGATTCGATTTGCTCAAGTGGCGCACACGTCGAAAAGAAAAACCCGAAGAAGTATGTACAATTATTAAGCCCAAGGCAAAGGAACCACAAAACTCTTTCATTATCAACTAATTTGATCGATGGCCAGTATATAGAGCCGCCACGATTAGCAACATGTTAAGGCATTGAATAACACGGTTTATAACTGTTTTGATAATGGCACACCGCTTCCTCTCTGGCATTGGAATAGTTTTATATAAACACATATTTTTCCTCTTCAATTGATGATATCTTCAAAATAAGCCCATTGGTCCCATTAAGCGCTTTTTCCGCCGTTAAATATCGATGGATACAAGGGCTGACCATTTAGAACACGTGTTTTTAAGTTTTTTTCTATTTTTTCTGATGTTCAATTATTCTTAATTCTAGAGTGATAGCCTTATCTACTAGTTCTCTATCGTAAGCAATCAAGCTGAACTTGTAGTATAAAATGCTTATAGCATTCCGTATTGACACGATCACGTCGTTTGATACTACCGTACGCTCTTTTTCGCCCAACAGCAAGTATTCTTTTATGAGTTTTTCGACGATTTCGGCCGTCTTCTATCTATCGTTAAGGAACTATCCCACAGTTGTCATAGGAGAGGAAGAATCTCTAGAGATACTCAGACGGGCCAAACGAAATCGGCACGAGAGAAGCAAGCGAAGCGGTCAAAAACGGAACATGCTGAATTGAGAGGCTGACTTTTACGTTTTACTTTTCGGTTTGGCTGGCGCTGCCAATTTATCGAGAGCCAATTACTGATCTGTGCGATCATACGGACAGACGGACGGACAGACGGGCAGACGGACATGGCTATATCGACTCGGCTGTTGATGCTGATCAAGAATAGGGTCGGCGGTGCTTCCTTCTGCCTGTTACATACTTTTGCACAAACTTAATATACTCTGTGTACCACTGGTACAGAGTATAACTAGAGAGGGTGCTGAAGTCGAGTGCCCCGACTCCAAAATACCCTGTTCCCTTGATTTTATGTGTTTTGACCATAGCACGTAAATAACTTTCAACCCATATTTTCGAACTGCTCTGCTCACGACCGCAACCGAAAAAATAAAAATATATCGGGCTTGGTCTTCCCTCAACCGACTGTGTGCTGCTCTTGCGCTTGCTGTTAAGCGGCAGTTGTTTTTCACTCAGTCTGGTCGGTCTGACATCAACCCAATAACAGGCTCATTTCAGTCAAGCGATCCCAAAGTGTGAGTTGTTTGAAGACCGAGAGACCAAAATGTTATTTCAAAAAGGTTGCTGTGAACAAAGTCAAGTGGAGCAGAGCGTAACATTGCGAGAGAGAATGAGAGAGCACACATAGTTTATCGCATACATACAAACGTGCGTTGATATCGTTCGTTGCTATAGCCTAAGAAGCACACACTGATAGCATACATTCAAAAAAGACCTTTTCAGCAAGCGATCTCTGCAAATAGGTTGGTAAAAGACCAAGCGCGAACCAAAACAAATGTGTTTCTCTCCTCACCCAGCCGAACACTATCAGAGAGCGTAGTTAAAGGTTGCTTCCGTCCCTCTTTGTCAATGTGCCGCACGAAACCGGGTTTTTTTTAAGACAACTGCAATGAGGGGACCGGTCGTTGCGACCTCTGGTTTTGACAGCTGACGACGCTTCATAGAGCAAAATTGTTTCATGTATAACTTCTGTGTTTTTGGTCACATCTTATTGAACTTCTCAGAATAGTTCCGCAACCGTTCTTTATATATGTATATTAAGTCACGAGGCTGGGTGGCTCAGCGGCTAGTGTGCGCGACCGCTATGCAAGAGGTCGTGGGTTCGATCCCGCCTCGGAACATCTAATGAAAAGTTTTTTCTTTGAATAAACTAAACACCCGGTCACGCATCGCTGCTGTTGGCGCCAGCTTTGTAGTAATTAGCCATGAAAAGCTACTCAAACTGCCGTTCGGATTCGGCGTTACACTGTAGGTCCCTTTCTCTTGTGCTAAGATTAGAAGCGCACGAGCCAAGAGATTGAGAAGAGGCTCGGCTTTGTCCCTTTGGGGCTGTGTCAACCTGACAAGTCATTTAACTAACTTAAGTCACGAGGCTCTAAATTAAAAAATTTGTCTTTGACAGTTTTTTGCGGTTAATTTGTGGCTTTGTCTCTATTATTCTATGAGATGGAGACGTTCATATAGATACACAGTTTTTTGTGGTTATAGAGTGAAGGGGGGATAAATGTTTCAAATCGAAAGCAAACTTGATATGGGTATGGTATAGTCTCTGACATCGACGCGTTTACACAGACAGAGGGATAGGTAGTCAGACGGAAATGTTTCCTTCTCCCTGTTACATACATCTGAACAACTTCATGATTCCCTCCTTTCTCCATTTTTTAATGAGATCAGGGTATAAAAACGAAAAAAGAATAGAGGAAAGAAGTTTGTATACCCTTGCAGCAAGTTTTTTTCTAACTAAGACTACTTTTCGAACATTACTTTTCTATGGGAGCTATACTATATGCAGGGTGGGTCAAAAGAAGTCATCCGATTTTGTTTGGCTTTCATTTTGTATACCCTGTTCCCATTGAAAATGGGAAAAGGGGGATCATGAAGTTGTGCAAAAGTATGTAACAGGTAGAAGGAAACACTTGCGACACTATAAAGTATATATATTCTTGATCAGCATCAACAGCCGAGTCCATTTAGCCCTGTCCGTCTGTCCGTCCGTCTGTCCGTCTGTCTGTCTGTCCGTCTGTCCGTATGAACGCGTGTTTCTCAGAGACACAAATTTTTGCATGTAGATAGGTGTATACCCGATTCAAAACGAGTTTGTTTCAGATTTGGAAAATTCCTCCCCCTCCCCCTTTTAAGCGCAAAAAACTGTCAGAGTCACAATTTTTTAGACTTTACATATATCAAGTAAGGCCCAATATCTATCTATTCTAAAAAGATCAATAAAATAGGACAATAAACACCGAAGTTATATACGAATCAATTTTGCTTGTGGGAGAGAGGGGTGGTCTTGCATTGTCAGTTATCGCGAGCGGCCGCATGCCATGCGTTTGTGTATATGTTGGAGTGTGTGTATGTGTATGAAAACACAAGAAGTCAAGGGAACAGGGTATTTTGTAGTCGGGGCACTCGACTACAGCTCCCTTACTTGTTTTCTAAATAAAAACGTATATTCTGTTCTTTGATTATATTTATTTGAACCTTTAGAATTTTATTGGTCATTTCGTTTTATGGCATTTTTCATCACTTGGGGAAAGAACTTCGGGCTGCAGATTCTCGCACTCGTGTCGAATGTTGTCCTTGAGGGCTCCCAAGGTCTCGGGCTTGGTTACGTAAACACGGGATTTCAAAAAACCCCACTAAAAAAGTCTGGAACGGTTAAATCGGGCGGAAATGAGGTGGAAATAAGCCTCATCGCTCATTATGATTTTGGTCGAAAAATCGATTATTCACAATTATTCCGCGTTCTTGGGGAGTATATCGATCCATGGCTTGTTCACTTGTATTCCACATCTGTCTAGTCCACAAATGTCAAAACAGATCTGACTTTGGCGGCTATTTTTAAAAATAAGAGCATCTTTCAATAGGATGACTTCTTTTGACCCACCTTGTAGATGTCCGATTTCGAACAAACTTAGTGGAATCATGGAAAAGCATTGCAAACTAACATGTACGTAATTTGAAGTCGATACCATTTATAACATAAAAGGTTTTTTTCACTAGAACTTTTTATTGACCGATCATTCGTACTGCAGCTATGTGCTATATTCATCCGATTTTGACAAAACTTTGTAGAATTGTGTAAAAGTGTATAAAATAGATATATGTCAACGTTAAGGGCGTTTCCATTGAAAACAAATAAGTTTTTCTAACTAAGACTACTTTTCAGACACTATGACAGCTATACTATATAGATGTCCGATTTCGACAAAACTTGGTGGAATCATGGGAAAGCATTGAAGACAGAAACACGGAGTTTAAAGGCGTTTCCATTGAAAACAAAAAAAATTTTTCACTGAAACTAGTTTTTCGACCGATCGTTCCTAAGACAGCTATATGCTATAGTCATCCGATCCGGGCGGTTTCTACAAATGTGCAGCGCATTTTGTACTAAAAGACTTCGTGCAAAGTTTGGTGAAGATAGTTTTAAAACTGACGGAAGAGATAGCATAAAAACAGACAGACGAATAGGACTATATCAACTCAGCTCGTCATGCTGATCAAGAATATATATACTTCAATGCGTTACAAACATCCGGACAATTTTATAATACCTTCTGCAAGGGTACAGAAACTCTCACTGGTTGAGCAAAGACTGCTTTGGGAATACAGAGGTTTCGGCTCAATTTCTCATGGTGTCCTATGCTAACAGTATTTCTTCCGACTGCCTGTAAGATGGGGACACTTTTTGGGAGCTCTGATTTACACACTGGGATACACTTTTAAGGGTATGTTTGCTCAGCTACAGCTAGTTCTGGATGAAGGCATAGCAGAGTTACTGAAATCGACTCACCTTGGGGCAAGTTATTTTAATTTGTTTTATAAAAGTTACTGCAAAGCTTCTCTTCGAATAAATCTCTACTGTATAATAGTTTCGCAACTTACCTTGGCCAGTTTTGAAAGTACCCAAAAAGTATAACAGTTTTTGTTTTAATTTTAAAAATGTATGGCAAATTTATCATTTATTTTGTTTTTTTAATATTATAATTTTCTTCTAACATTTATTGTTCAGTTTTGTGTGTTTTGAGAGTTTTCGGTACCCAATATAATAATTAAAATCAGAAAACAGTTTAGGTTTTTTTTTTATGCGTATAACAGTTGGCGTTTTGTATTAGGAGCTGAGTGTATGTGTAGTCTAGTGTAGTGTCTAGTGTGTGTGTGTATTGCTTGTGTTGCACTAAAAATTTAACATTCATACATTAAATATAGAGTAGAGTTTATAAAGCACTTTATCGTAGAAATATAAAATTTAAGGGAATAAATTTTATACCTGAGGATAAAGCGACTTAAAATATAAACTAGTTAAATATTTATAATAATACATAGTTAAGTTGTAGTGGTTGTTGTTGTTGTAGCACAAGCCTTATTTCAAATGTTTCTGGACTTTTTATATTTGATTTGATTGTAGAAAACTGAGCCTTAAAATGTGTGTGTTGAGTGTTTTGAGTGAGCCAGCTTAAAATTATTAGTTTGAGAATTGAAAACAATTTCAATTTTAGCTTAAAAAATGTAAATTTTTGTATTAAATTTGTGGCCACACTTTTATTTTCTCTCATTCTCTCTCGTACTTGCATTCACATAACCTACTTAGCAGCTACTTTTGTATGACACATGTGTGTGTGTGTGTGTGGTATAACAGTATTATAATAGTTTTAATTACATTTAACAAACAAATAATCGAAAATTTAATATACACAAAATAGAGAAGAACAAAAAGTAATAACTAAACATAATCTGACGTCGTGGTTCCCCCCCGAAAAAAACAACTAATCTTATCGAAAGCTAAGCCAAGCATACGTACATATATATAGAGAGAGATATATATACATACACATATAGTTTAGTTTTATATAGTTGAATCTTTTTTGTGTGTGCTCTCCAGAATTCGATTCCTTCCCCCTTAATAGAAAAAATATCGCTCTGGTTTGTGTTTTTCCCCCCCTTTCTTTTTTGGTTATAAATTCTGTTCAACTTCCTCCTTCTGACTACCCTTCAACTAACTTAGAGCTTGGACTCTGTGGTATTTTTATGCTGTGCAGGAAATGCAGGCTGTGCCTCCTCCTGTTGTGGACTGGCCAAAGTTTTGATGATTTTGGGCACTATGGTTATAGGTTGATCCTCATCATCTTCATCCTCACCCTGTTCCTCATCTATGGGTGTCAAGGTTTCCACATGTGCTGGCGACTCTTCCGTATGACTAAATCTTTTCAAACAGGGTGCCAAAAAGCTGGTAATGGTTGAAATACCAAACAAGGCACCAGCCATATAGAAAGGCAAGTCATAGGTATGTGTCATATCATAAATGGCACCCGCCAAGGGAGTACCTATTAAGGCAGCAAATCCTCTGAATAATATGAGCAAACCAAAGGCATTTGTTAGCTTATCCAGTCCCAGAAGATCCACCAGTATAATTGACGTCAGTGAGATGTAACCCGAGATGGCCAGTCCAAAGAATATGGCCATGGTTATATAAGCACCATAGCTGTAGCATAGCGGAGTCAAAGTAACAGCCACCGTGGACACCAGCAGACAGCAGTTGTTCAGCAACAAAGAGTTAACTTGCGGTAAATCTGCCACCCAACCGCAAAAGACACGTCCCACTGTATTGGTAATGCCTATGATGGACAACAACATGGCTGCATTGTTCTTCTCTATGCCATGCTCTTTGGCTGCATCCACCAGATAGACAAAGGGCACGTACAAGCCAGCCATGCCGAAAATGTTGGATACTCCTATTAGCATAAAGACAGGATCCTTTAGAAGACTCACATCCAGCATGGTGTTCACCACAGATTTGACAGAATCAGGTACGCACAAACAGGGACACAAATCATATTCCTCACGATGTTTCTCCGCCTCAGCCAAGGGATCCAGTTTGTGTACACTCTGCATGCTCTTCTCATATTTGGTTAGCGACAAAACCGATTGACGATAGTTGGTTAAGGACTTTTGGGATTGATATTGCGGCAAATTGGTGACCGAACCGGAATAGAAAATATCCTTGCGTGACATGGGACGTACCATACGACCACTGCCACTGCTACCCTGACGTTGACTTAGGGATAGCTTAGAGGACACAAAATCTCCGCCAGCTCCTGCCTCCAAATCAGCCTTGGAACTGGCTCGTATGGCGGCCAAAGAAGGTTGAAAACGTTCCGAGGCGGAAGTCTTACGCTCACGACGAAATGAAGGCACTGAACCGTTTTTGGGTAGACTTTGATGATCTGCGGCCAGAAAGGCAGGTTGTGAGGCATTTCTGGACATGGCGGGACTTTGAGTGTTGTGACTGCTTGTGTCGGTCTCCGAGTTGCGATGTGGACGTCGCCCACCTGGAGCTGGAGTGGGCGTAGGACGTGTGCTATCACCATTTTGTTGTTGTGTATTCAACTCCACCACCTTGGACTCTGTGATGGTAGGCAAAGTACTCACAGGATGTAGACCACCCGCCTGCTGCGCCAGCAACTCCAAATTCAAACTGGAATGCACTCCTGGATCTGCATTTAAAGGCATTTTCATTTTCCTTTCCATAGAACCATCCGGCAGTTGTACCATAAAGTGTGAACCCGCAAAGGAACCTCTTTCCAATTGCATTTGCTTCTCCTCATACATTCGCTGCATCAAAGGCTTCACCTTCTTCTTCTTGGGATACGTCAAAGGTCGCATCATGGCTCCAAAGATGGCACAGTTCAAAATCAAACCCGCAAATATCAATAGAGCATTCTTCCAGCCATATTCCTCCAACAAATACGTGGCCAATGGAGCAAAAGCAAAGGTGCCAAATCCAGAACCACAAACCGCAATTCCCGTGGCCAGTGATCTCTTCGTCTCAAAGTAATAACCCACCGCCACCACTGCAGGCAAATAGATCATGCCAAATCCAAAGCCACCCAGAAATCCATAGGTAGCCATCAGCATGCTGACACTGGTACTAAAGGTGCTCAGCACAAAGGCTATGCAGGCTATGATACTTCCAGCTATGCACACCGCACGACAGCCATACTTATTAGCCAAGGCGGAGACTATGGGACCCGCACTTAGATACACTCCCGACAGCAGGCTGCCCACCCAGGCCACGGTGCCCTTGCCTTCATGAAAATAGTCCACAAATGCAGGCAGAAATATGCCAAAGGTATAGGCAATGCCATCCACAATCATGTTGCACATAAAACTGGCAAAACAGATGACCCAGCCATAACCACCGTCCGGCGGTGGTGGTAATTCACCATACACACTCTCCTCATCCTCATCATCATCATCTCCAGCCGCCTCATTATCCTCCTCATCCTCCTCGTTGGGACTCTGTTCGGCCGTTAAACGTGCCGCCTCCTCGCAGGCCAATTCACTGTCCGTACGTTCGAATTTGCGCAGGCGTGCCGCCGAGGCGGCATTGGTGTCCACCATGTTGATTAATTCCGTTAGTTCTTAACCGAAAGAGCGACACTTACGGTTAATGCTCGCGCTCCGAATGATGAGGAATGTGTCAGCTAACGAACGTTGACGCCGCCAACTGTGTTTTTTTTTTTCTTTGGCTTTGCTGCCGGCGCCGCTGCTGGTGCTCCTCTCCCACTACTAGTGAGAGTGTAAACTCCCGCTCTCGTTTACGCTCACTGGTAGTGCATTTGCCGTTGTTTTTGCTTATGATAAATGTATTATCGATGGCGGTGGTGGGGTAGGGTAGGGGGAGGGAGGGACTGACTGACTGACTTCAGCTCTCTGCTATATACAATTTGAATTATTTTGTTTTTGTTCTGTTTTAATTATTCACTTTCAATAGAGAGTTCCATCCATGCTCAGGAGCTAAAACCATAAGAGAACACAAAATTTGATTTAGTTTGAAGGTTTTTCGTTCTTTTGTGTTTGTGATTCACTGCAGTTTTTACTTTTATTTATAGAATTTTTGTTTTGATTTTCGAAAAACTGTTTTTGGAATTTTTGTTGTTGCACATTTTTGGAAGAGTTTATTGGTTGCTTTTTGGTTCACAGTTTGATTAACACTTGATGATTTAGATAGGGCAAAGTCAAAGTCAAGAGTTAAATATGTGAGAGAGAGAGAGAAAAAGTACAAAAATTATTAAAGAGATTGAAAGATTGAGATTGAAGACTGAAAAACAAATTGATGTTGAATTGATTCTGTAAATTAGTCTGTAAAAATTCTCAGTTTAACCAAAGCCATGGAACAATAAGATTAGATACGGACTTACAAATGAATGCCAGGGAAATTTCAATGTGCGGACTACGTGCAAAAACGCCTTTCCCCTTGCCATTCACTTGTATGGCCGTAACGCGTCTTGTTGTTTTATGGTCTTTGGTTTGTTTAACCCATTAACGCTCAGAGTATGAAATGTCCTACGCAAATATCCGCTAAAATGTATGCTGTTAACTTTTTTAAATGATGCATCCCTTAATCTTTCAATCGCATTATGCTAAAGTCCTTAGTTCTCTCAACACTTTGTTTACGGAAACAACAAAAACAGAGAGCGAAAGACAGTTTCAGTTCTGTTTTTGCTCAATTCTGTTGCTCTCAGAGCAAAGAATATACCCGAGCTCGAAACTCAACACTTGTTTACGGAAACAACAAAAACAGGCAGCGAGACTGTTTCAGTTCTGTTTTTTCTGTTGCTCTTAGAGCAAATTTTTCTGTCCTTGTCTTTCACTGGACACTTTTGCCGACAGCAAACTTCCAAACTGTTTCTTGCGTATGTATGCGTACGTGTGTGCGCTTGTGTGGTCTTTGTATAACACCCATCAAACAGCCTACCAAACGCAAACAACAAAAAACAAAAAACACTTTTCGAAGACACTTATTGTGTTCTGCTCATTTGCAGACAGTTGTTTAGTGAGCGCTCGCTCAAAACAGTTGCTGTCGGAGGTTGTCGGATGACCGACACGTTTGTTTTGCTCAACCGAAAACACATGAGGTGCGAGAAAAAGTGTTCCGCTCAGTAACAGACCGATTGTGCTGCGTTTGTTTCTGTTTTACACTGAGTCTGCTCGCATTTTTGCGAGCTATGGTATATACAAAACATGTATCACTCACTTCAAGACTTAAAATACCCGATTTTGTAGTTAATAATGCAAAAATATTCACTATCTCGTGTTCTATATTCAGATTAAATTTTCAGATTGAAATCCATTATACTCGATTGAGATTAAGAGAATATGTCCGTATATTATTTTACAGGTTCATTTTCATGTTCCAGCAAAAGCGTCATATCTCAGTTGTACTGCATACCATATTATGCGAGGATCCTTTGGATTTTTGATAAAACATCATAATTTTTATGTATAAAATACTTTACTAGATTGACTCAAAACAAAAAGAACTAATGTTTGCTAGGTAAAATCGATTGAGTACTTTAAAAGCGAGTCTCACAAAATGGAATACCACTTAAAATACCAATTCAAATTGACAAAATGTTTGCTCGATGAGTAATAGTTGTAACAGTTTTAGTAATTCTTAGTCGATTTTCAAAATTAAAACTGAATACTTAAAGCTATGTACTCAGACAAGCTAAATCGATTTAGCTAGGGTCGAGTTCATATAAAAAAACGCTTGCTAAAACTTTTAGCTGGCCTCTTAGCTTGAGCCGTTCTCAGACAAGCTAAATGCTCCAGCTAAAAACGCGTGGCGCCGCTACCTTGGCGCTAAAAGCTGATAGCTTTAGCTAGGTAGAAGCAAAAAAAAAAAAAAATGGTTTGCAATTATTTAGCAAGTTACCCTTGCTAAATGAATTCAACAATGGCTGCAGCCTGCAGCAAAAAAACAAAATAAAACACAACTAAGGGTTTGCCCATGACTTCTGCACTCCAAATATCATCTAAATACTCCTGCATTTGCACTTTTATTACTTTAAATCAATTTAAATGTAATCAAAACACACTTGGTAAACCAATACAGTGCAGTAAGACCGTTTGACATTTGGTGGTATTTTGGCGTTGAACAGTCACACTGTACCCTTAGCTGGGACTCCAGCGTAAAAAGTTGTATTTTTAGCAAGGTCTAGATTTAGTTTGTCTGAGTACATAGCTTAAAGCTAAAAGAATCTGCTAACTGAATTATAATAGAGTAAGAAGGGCTTATGTACCTTATTGACTCTAGCTCCCATTTGGCTCCTCTTTTGAATTTCAACTCGAAACTTTTTTCTGATTGATTTTTAAATCTGAAAAAACCTCATCGATTGATATTCGAGATCTTGTACCAGGGTTAAAATATGTCTTATTTTTTACATCAATTTTACTCGGATATAATTATGATAATCATAATATGATATGGTATTTTTGGTACCGTTCTGAAAGTTTTTCTGAAACTTTTTAATATCAATTCAAGTAAATTATTCGAAAAATAAATGGATCAGAAATATATGAAAGGGAAAGGAATCATTTAAAGCTCTGGATATCAAAATGAATTTGATTCTTATTAGCTTAAATAGTTGTCTGTACACCTATTTCAGTAAACTTCCCCTTCGGTTCCTTAACCGCTAATGATTTTCCAAAGAACCAAACTCCACAACAAGAAGAGCAAGCTTATCTATATTACATTTGGAGAACTATCGATAGCCAGTACAATCGATGGAGATTTCATTTTCATTTCGTAAGTCTAGTTAGAAGGTTTGTGTATAAGAGTATGGTCCAACTACAAAAACAGGGCTGCGTCTCACGCAAATAATTTATAGCAGTTTTTATTCATAGCTATTTTGATGTTTTTATATTGAGCTACACTTGGAAACATTTTTCGTGCCCTTGCTGAATCGCGGTGGTTTGCGAATTCGATTAGGTTTGAAACCAACCTATAGATTTCTGTGGCACCTAAGAATTGGAATTCGGTTGGAATGTGGTTGGAAAAGGTTTTCATGTCAAATTTAGTCATGATCCCGTTTTCAATTCCGATCAAATGATACGGATTCGGAATTGTTATATATTGTCGTTTTCAAAATCGGACTGTGATATTCAGATTTAACTTCAAATTTTAATTTATCTTCATTTGGCTATTTCGATGGCTAAAAGTTTCGACCAAATGCTGAAGCATCGTTTCGGGAAAATCAGACTTTCTTCCGATCAGACGAATTCGGATATGGGAACAGGCGCCGACGACTATTTTGGATCAGAAATACATTATTTCAGTATCAAAATAAATTTGATCTTGAGCTGATTTTACCAAAGTACCAAACTGCACAACAACAAGAAGAGCAAAGTTATCTCTATCAAGGCCTCAAAAGTCTCAAGTTCTGCTGAAGGTTCGGTCCAGAGGTTCGAATCTGCTGAAAAGTTTAGGGTTCGTTTTGAGGACCGGTTCCTAAATAAAGTGAAGCTAAGGTTGTGGTTCGAAGTTTAATTCATAGCTTCTTAGATGGTTGGAACCTTTTTTTAATCCAATCCAATCGACGCCCATTCATGGCATTCAATAATTTTATCATTCAAACCGATATAAATTTAGAAGGCAGCATTTTAAGTAAGTCTTGAGTAATTTTTCGAATCGAACCTTTGTACAAACTTCGACCAAAGGAGGGGATTCTGCCTCAGGTTTGGATGTTTATAAATCTTAAAGTTTCGGTCCAAAGACCCCAAAAAACCCGCACCAAACCGGTTCTTGATCTCTATAGCTATTTTAGCAAGCTCTTCTATCTTTTTCAGCATATTTTCACATATTCGCATATTTTTTTATTGTATAAATCTTAAAAAATCGAAATCGACAAACTGTTACGGTAGCTTTTATCTATTTCGAACATTGTCGATTTTAAACTAAATTAACTAAACAAAAACCTGGCCATCAAATGGCTCATTTTTTATGGATACCTGGTGATAATCGGCTCAGCGGCTCGACTTCGCCACTGTATCAGGTCTAATGAAAAGTTTTTTTTCTAATAAACTTTACACCCGGTCACCCCTCTCTGCGTTGGCGCCAAACTTTGTAGTTAACTAAATATGGAAAGCTTGTTGAAACTGGCAGTTCAATTAAAGATTTGAATGTTATTAGTCCCTTTCATTCGTGCTTATCACACAAACGCTAGCCGAACTTGCGACTTCTTGAGAGAGAAGCACAGGAAACGCTGCAGTCTTTGGTGCTCACCAACACAAGCACATATTTCTGTACTCTCCATTTGTCCTGGTCTGCTATAAAAAAGCCGTTCTAATACATTATCGTAAGCGATAAATTTGTGAATTTTGTTTATACGATTGACACAAGAGAAGATAAAACGAATTGTGTATCACATAACACAACAACAGTGTCGAATAGTGGAAGCGCCTAGTAATACGAAGTTGTTAAAAGTTGAAAGTAAAATTTTTACCAAAACTTTGCCCAAAATCTGGAACACACAAATTATGAACATAACTTATGGTTCGAAGCAGTGAATAAGAGCTCCGCCAATACTTTTTCTAAAAACGAACCAATTAGTTTTTCTGTTGACTTGAATCAGGGCTAGAAATTTGTTGGTATATGAATGATTTTATTGAGAATGCACTTTTTATCTTCAAAATTCTGGAATCTGTCACTTTTCCGGGCGGTTTTGAATGACCCTGTCGTCGCTTGGTAGATGGTCAAAGCTCTTTCTTTACTTTTCATTAGTCAATTCTTTAGATAAAAAATTTCTTTGTTTGGTCATCATTGTGCATACTCACAGAAGAAATGAAAAAAGACAGATAAAACTCGTTCGAGTAAACATTGTAAAACGCAGTTAAAACACATTTACTTAAAGAAATGGACAAGTCTGGCCAACAATTCATCAAATTGTTAGATCATTATCAACTTTTTTATCGAAACAGCTGGATAAAGGTTATCCAACATCGATCCCTTACAAACTACAAGGTAGCGATATCTACACCCCGAATCCCAATACAGTTATCACTGACTGTAGGCAGATTAGACTGTCAATCTTTTTAAAATCTTCACAGTATGTGGATTTAGAAAGAGTAATGGAGAATTACATTTTTCCCAGGTTCAAAACCAATTTGAACAGAATTTAACCTGATAGTAAAGTTTCATAAACAATAAGGCAAAGCTAATTTCGTCTGTGCCGAAGTTTTAATACAATTGAAACAGATCTTTCCTATGGCAGCTACAAGAAGTAGCCAGTAGAAGAAGCTACATGCACTTTGCTTTTATACCCTTGCAGAGGGTGTTATAAAATTGTCTGGATGTTTGTAACGCATTGATGGAATTATCTCCGACCACATAAAGTATACATATTCTTGATCAGCATGGCGAGCTGAGTTGATTTCTACCTCGTTAGTTTGAAAGCTATCTTCACCAAGCTTTGTACGAAGTCTTTATGTACAAATATGCTGCACATTTGTCCGAACCGGCCGGGTCGAATGACTATAGCATATAACTGTCGTAGGAAACGATCGGTCGAAAACCTAGTTTTAGTGAGAGAAACTTTTTTGTTTTCCATGGAATCGCCTCTTAACTTTGGGTTTCTTAGTTTGCTATGCTTTCCCCTGATTCCACAAAGTTTGGTCGAAATCGGACATCTATATAGCATAGCTGTCATAGAAAAGTAGAGTCTGAAATGTAGTCTTAGTTAGAAAAACTTTTTTGTTTTCAATGAAAATGTTTTCAAAATTGGCTTGTATTTGTTTTATATGCTCACACAATTCTACAAAGTTTGATCAGAATCGGATGACTATAGCATATAGCTGCCATAGGAACGATCGGTCATAAAACTAGTTCTTGTGAGAAAAACTTTTTTGTTTTCAATGGAAACGACCCCTACGTTGGGATATATTTATTTTATATACTTTTACACAATTTTACAAAGTTTTGTCAAAATCGGATGACTATAGCTTATAGCTGCAGTATGAATGATCGGTCGAAAAAGAAGTTCTAGTGAGAAAAACTTTTTTGTTTTAAATGGAATCGCCTTCAAATAATGTAGATGTTTGTTTGTTATGCTTTTCCATGATTCCACCAAATTTGGTATGGTATAGCTCCCATAGAAAAGTAAGGTCCGAAAAGCTGTCTTATTTAAAAAAACAAACTGCAAGGGTATTCAAAACTTCGGCCGAGCCGAAGTTAACACGGGAATTATTTTCGAATATTAACGCTTAAAAACTGATTTTGAAAATTTGTGCGAAATCAGAATATCAAAAGGAGGACTTGCAAGGGTATTAAATCTTGGGCACAGACAAAGTTTGCTTAGAAATCTTGTTTAAATTATTAAAAAGGTCACTAAACCGGTCACCAACAGTGTTGAAATTTTAGTTATTTTTCCGTTCTAAACTAGGTTTGAGACCAGAGTTCAGGCTTACAGGAAAAGTGGCGACCGTGCTAGATCGTTAAACAACTGTAAAAGTTTCTCAAACGCTCAACTATTAATTATTTTATTGATTCGATTTCCACTGTAAGTTCTCAAATGTTTATAGAGGGTTAAAGCTGGTTTGAACTTGATTATACACTCGAAAATATTTTAGAATTTTAAAAATTTTGTTTATTTTTACGATCTAAACTGCGTTTTGGGACCAGAGTTCAGGCTCACAGGAAAAGTGGCGACCGTGCTAGATCGTTAAACAACTGTAAAAGTTTCTCAAACGCTCAACTATTCATTAATTTATTGATTCGAATGCCACTGTAAGTTCTCAAATGTTTATAGAGAGTTAAAGCTGGTTTAAACTTGATTATTAACTTGAAAATATTTTAGAATTTTAGAAATGAAACAATATGATCACAATTTGAAGGCTTTTAGAGACGCCGGATATGCAGCTAGCTAACTTATACCTAGAATTATGCTAGCTTTCAACCTTTTTTCTTAAGATAATGTCAGTTTATATATCAGATTATAGCCATCCACTTTTTATTTAGAACTGAGTCTATTTCTACTTTTCAATCTTCCGGCAATGTCTTCGAAAAATGGGTCAATTCTAAAGTCTTTGGAGAATATACTTTACGTTTATAATGAAAGGATCTACCGAGGGTGGTCAGAAAATATTATTTTAATGGAGTTTCATGAGTTTCATAATGCAAAAGGAAAGCTTTGTACCAACTTTTGTTGGCTCTTTATATGTCGGATCGTGTGCTTGAACCAAAGTTTTGTTTGTATGAAATGTCTTATCTAGTTATTGAATGGTCCATAGTTCTTTAAGGAGTGTTCTTCGATTATAAATAAAAAATTTGAAATACTTTTGAAAAATATTTTTTTTTTTGCTAAAGTTTTGTGGTGAGTGAAGTTTTCTTTGATGAGTTTGAAAGACTTTTCCCCAATAATGAAAAAAAATGGCACAAATTGCAGTCGATGAAAGTGTTTTTGTCTTTAGTTGTTAATTACTAACAATATAGGTATGTAGATTTGATTGTTATTATTTTGTGGGAAACTTTTAACTTGAGTTTTATGACAATTAATTCAGTTTTGTTAGGGAATTTCACGAATATTTATTAAATCGTTTTCCATGTGATTTGTTTATTCCATTCAAGTTTACTTTGTTTTTGATTTCAATAACATTTTATATGCAATTTGTCACGTTTTTTTTGTTGTTTATATGTATATTTTTAGGAATTGCATTTGCAATGGCAGTGGACGAGGAGGAGGGAGGAGGAGGTCAAAACAAAAACAAAAACTCGGTTTGTTTTGGTTAGAAAAATGTGCTTCCGCAACAACAATTCTCTTCACTCTCCTTTCTCTCTGCCTCTCTCACTCTCTCTCTTGACTTTGAGTTTGCACTTTTTGGGTTTTGGCGTTGCCTTTTTTTTTTTGATTTTCCCATGGTAGATTTTTACTTTGATTTTTTGGGGGTGCTGTACATGGCCGATGTACTTCCCGATGTATTTGCAATTGTATAATTTGTTCGTCTTTTATAGATTGAGCATTAAAAATGAAAATTCTAAGTTCAGGCAGAGCGCGTCGTCGTTAAGTACACAGAAAAAGTCCAACGTGTGATCGATAAAATGGTTGGAGAACAACAACAACAACAACACACACACTGTGAAGTCAGTCACAACACGCGCTTACGACGACGTGGAAACGAGTTACTTTAAGCTGCCTTGACATTATTTTTCTTATTTCGATTTACTTTGTCAATTTGTTGAAATTTTCTTTGGGAAATATTAAGAACACACGCTCCGCCTTTTGTCTAAAAAAGTTCTTGACTGCTGCGCCGTTCGCTTGGAAATGAAAATTCGTCGTAACCAAATGGCAGCAGCAGTAGCAGCCGCAGCAGCAAAACTGTTATACGATATACCAGCCAGCGACAAAGACACAATGAAAATGTGTTGTAAAAGCAACAAAAACAAATGCGAAAAATTTTGTTTCGCCAGCAAAATTGCATTTGAAGTTCAAGCGCACACAGAGAGAGTGGGAGAGCAGCGCGCAAGCTCAGGCAAAGCTCTCTCGCTTGTGCCTCGAACAGCTGTTGGGGGGCAAACACACGCAAAGACAAAACCATCCCCTCTTGCCAACCACCCAAGGGTGGTCTATTTTATTTACCCGAAAAACCGGTAGGTTGTGTATAACAGTTTCAAAAGATAAAGAGAGAACTGTTGCTTGCTCTTTAGCTTTTCTGATTTAGGTTAAAGATGAAAAAAACTTTTACTTTTCATTAGAAATTGGGGCCGCCTTTTAGGCGCCGTCCCCGCTGCCGCCTGCATTGTAAATTCTCTAATCTAAATTAACCAAAAATATGGCCACATGATAAGCTTAGCCAAAGTTAGCGGCAGTTGCCAGGCCATAAAATAATAACCAAAAGAGAAAAATGCTTTACTGCCTTTGGCTCTCTTCAATGTCATTCATAAAAATGCCACACGCTTTCCACCACATGGCTTGTGGGTCAACGCCAGAGGGCGTTCTTCTTCCTGCCTCTTCCTTTGCTTGTTCTATATGATTATTGCATTAGTTTCTGGTTGATGATAATCTTTTGGCCTGGAAATTGCTGTTTAGTTAAAGCGAAATTTAATATGTCACACAACCAAGTGGGTTGAACCGCAAAGCATTTCATTATAAATGCATGGAAATGCACAAATGCTAAACAGGACGAAATTCGATGCCGACACGTGTACAACACGGCTCTCGTGTACAATAAGAACAACATAAGTTGACCTGCAATCTCGCGTTAGCGAGGTGGCACAAACGCCTCCCACTTGCATCAGATGCGGCAGGTGTTTATATGGCAAAAAAAAGAAAGAAAAAAAAAAAACATAAATTTTTGCTTTGACTTTGTTTGATTGGGCTATCAGCCAAAAAGGTACGCTACATTTAGGAGCAAGTACTAGGGGCAAAAACGGCATTTTTTTAATTGCCAAAGCAGCTGGCAATAAAATTTCGTGTACAAATTGTTCTTAAATTTTTCTTCTTTACCGAATTTCACTCAAATTAAAACTGAACTCGTTACAAGAAGCGCATTGGTGCCGACACTTTCACTTCAATTTAGAAATTTTATGAATAATAAATCTAATTTGCAGTTTTTAGCTGGCTCGAGGTCATGTTATGCTATTCGCATAACTTTTTCTTGTGAGTACGACGTGAGGGCAGGCAGGGAACAGAGAGACACACAACACAACAAAGGAGCCTTGTTAGATCGGACAGCTGTTTCATGAGGGACCACATTCCACACTCATCAGCGATCTTTCTGCCTGAAATGTCTATACAAAAGAGCAGTCTCTCCATGCCCGCAAACTGTTTGGGAATCCCGATCTACCAAGCCTCCTATGTTGTGTTGTGTGTCTCTGTTTAAGGGTTGAAATTTGACAACATTTCGCCAGATCCAAGAACATAAATTGGTGGTTCAGAAACTGAGTAAGACACTGAACCGAACAAGTTCTTATTTCCGATCGGCTTGCATCCCAAAGAAAAACACAATAAAAAGTATCAAATCTCCCAGCAATTACATACAAAACGGGAAAGCAAAGCTCTCTTCTTCTGCGCCAAAGTTTCAATACATTTGAAACAAAAAATTCGTATGGCAGCTACAAGAAGTAACCATCCGATCCTCGCAGTTCAGACATATGTGCAGTGTGCAGCTAAAATATGACAGTGTGCACAATTTCAGCTCGATAGTGTCAAAACTGAGAAAATAGTTCTCGTAGAAACAGAACAGACAGACGTACGGACGAAGCTCAATCGACACAGCTCGTCATGCTGGTCAAGAATATATATACTTTATGTGGTCGGAGATGATTCCCCCTATGCGTTCCAAACTTCTGGAAAAATTTTGATGCACTTTTCAAGTGTATAAAGATTCTTGGAAGCCCAATGTCACGATTTGTTCAGCAAAATGCCAAATACATTTAAAGAAAATATTAAGAAAGACTAAAGCTTCTATTTGTGTACTTTTTTCCTTCCGAAGACATTAAAGTTAATTTTTCTTGTTTATTTCTCCTTCTTCATTTTTCTCTCTTGCTTTTAACTCTTCATTTTGCTTTCATCTTCATTCCTTTTTTCATTTCTTCTTCTGACAACATTAATTTTTTCTTTCTTTTTATGTCTCTTCGTTCTTCCTTTTCTCCTCTTTTATTTCATTTCGATACCATTTTAATTTTTATCGCATTGACGCATTGAAGGAAGCATCTCCGACCATATAAAGTATATATATTCTTGATCAGCATGACGAGCTGAGTTGATTTAGCCCTGTCCGTCCGTCCGTCTGTGTTTCTATGCTATCTCCTCCGTCAGTTTTAAAGCTATCCTCACCAAACTTAGCACAAAGTCTTTTGGTACATATACGCTGCACATTTGTCGGAACCGGCCAGATCGGATGACTATAGCATATAGCTGCCATAGGAACGATCGGTCGAAAAACTAGTCTTGGTGAGAAAAACTTTTTTGTTTTTATTGGAAACGCCTCCAGAGTACGTATTTCTTAGTTTACTATCCTTTCCCATGATTTTACTAAGTTTGGTCGAAATCGAATGACTATAGCATATAGCTGCCATAGGAACGATCGGTCGAAAAACTAGTTCTAGTGAGAAAAACTTTTTTTGTTTTTAAAGAAAACGTCCCTTTCATTGGCATACACTTATTTTATATACTTTTACACAATTTTACAAAGTTTTATCAAAATCGGATGACTATAGCATATAGCTGCAGTATGAATGATCGGTCGAAAGAGAAAAACTTTTTAGTTTTAAATGGGATCGCCTCCAAATTTCGTAATTAACAGTGTATTATGCTTTTCCATGATTTCACCAAGTTTGGTCGAAATCAGACATCTATATAGTTCCAAAAAGTAGTCTTAAATAGAAAACCTTTTTTGTTTTCAATGGAAGCTGCAAGGGTATACAAAACTTCGGCCGAGCTGAAGTTAACTTTCCCCAATTTTTTCTATTTCTTCCTTCCTTATTTTCCCTCCCAAAATTTTGTTTCTTTTTGTTGATTTTTCTTTTGTAAATCTATTTTAAGCTCTCATTTCATGCATGCTTTATTCTATTTTATTCGTTCTTCTTTCTTCTTCTCTTTCCATATTTTTGTCATTTTTATATACTTTCTTTCTATTCCTTAGGGAATTTTGACCTACCTTCATTTTATTTTGTTCCATGTTCTTCCATTCTTTTTATTTTCTCCTCACTTTTCTTCTTACCTTATTCGAGGGTCTTCTAATGAGTCTTTGCAAAGACTTCTATAAACTTATGAAACCATAACCCTAAAATTTATTTTCGAAAGACCCTCGAAATAGTTTCTGAGTCTACCTCCTAGTTTTACATAATCCTCTTTGCGGAAAGACATTTTTCTTAATTTCGATAACATGCCGAGACCTAATATCTTCCACTTCTGCTACACTTTCAGATTAGATTCAACCTCGCTAATTATATCAATCCCATACCCTTAACTGTAGTTTCGCTAGTTAGTAGATAGTAGGGATGCCGGAAATAATATCAATATTTTTGTTTAAAAAAAGATATGTTACTAAATGCAAATTTTTCCAAGGCGACCTCTAGATTTTGATTGCAGACAGATGGCAGTTGTCATAAAACTTTTTATTTTAAACAAATATAAATATAATAATAATAAATACAAATGTAAAAATCGAATGATAGTTTTTGTAATATTAAATGAATATAAATGAAATTTCCATAACCCTAGTAGATAGGGACAGTAGGAATCTCGTTAATCCATTTATTCGCGTCGCTGTACATTACCATATTTTTTTAAGACCATTGAGTTGATTAAGTTTGCTTTTATTGAAACTTAAAATAACCACAGACCAGTCAACAGTTATCTGCGCCATTACCAGCTCATTACTGTGTTACGTCTGTGGAAGAGTAAATTTGGCATGGACTTCGTTTGTGTTCATGGGATGGCCTCCGTTTTGGTGTTCATCTGTTGAATGTTGAGGTCCGCGCTGCGTGTTTTGTGTTTACATATAAATGATCCACTCAATGACTTTATGCGAAACTTTAAGCACAAACAATTAATATTTTATGACCTAATTATTACCACAGACAAGTCAACAGATTTCTGGTCAACCATCAGCCTATATCTGTGTTACGTTTGTGGAAGAATAAACTAGGCTTTCTCCTCGCTTGCATTCTTGGGATGTTCTCCGTTTTGGTGGCCAGCTTTTGAATGTTGGGGATGGAGCCACGTGTTAAGTGTTTATGCATTATGAAATTTTTAAAGTACTTAGTGCGAAACTGTTAATACAGACAATCTTAATTTTTTTTATAGATAAATTTAATAAAAAAATTGGATAATAAATTAAAATATTGATTAGTGAAACACCCCAAAAACATTTCTCCGTTTTTTCTTCTTCTTGAGTTCTTTTACTCATTTCTTGTCCGTTTGATTCTTTTACTCTTAAACTTTCTACTATGGAATTATAACACTTACCTTTACTTTGTAACCAGCTTAGAAAATTCTCTTTCTGCATTAAAAAATACTATTTTAACCTATTTTATCCAAATCTTCATCCTTAATTGAGAACTCTACTGCATCTTTAGCTTAAATTGAGCTACGACCACTTGAACTTGCGCATTGTATGTCAACGATCAAAAATTACTGTTTTTTCTTGACTCTCGTTTTTCTTTTTATGAGTTCTTTTCCTGTTTTTCTTCTGTCTTAACTTTTTTCTCCTTCTGTGTCTTGACTTAACTTATCCCTATCCCTTCAGTATTTATAATCTTCGCTTTGGGAACAACTAATAAAAATGATTTAAGCTGTTCGAAAAGCGCCTGAAGACGAAAAAACAATTGTGTATGTGTCTGTGTGTGTGTATGTGTGAGTGTGTGTGAATGTGTATGAAAACACAAGAAGTCAAGGGATCAGGGTATTTTGTACTCGGGACTACAGCTCCCTTACTTGTTTTAGTTATAAAATTAAAACTTTGGAAATCGGCTGCAAATTTGAACAAATTTGTATTCAAAAAGCAAAGCAATGTGATAAAGTCCAATTGACTGAATTTAAAGAATTGATTTCCATGTAAGCCAATAAAAATGTTGGTGCTACTACGGAGACTGTCGGAGTACCTCCTCTGGCAAGAAGCTTCCAAAAGAGAAAGAACGCACGTTCACCAGAGGCCTCCAACAAGCCTCTAGTGTTCGATCACACTCGTGCGTTTACTTGGCTTGGTTGGGCTCGCCGCCTTGGTTTGACACACTCGAAATGATCGCAAGCACACTGAGCTCTTTGCTTCGCACGAGTAATAATATGAACAAGCTCGCTTAAGCTTTTCATAACACGAATCAGCAATGGGAAAGCCATTTTGAGCTACACTGGTGCTTACTCGCACTAGCAACAAAATTTACACGCACTTACTCGGCTTGTTGACGGCTAGTTTCGACAAGCCGCTTACTGCAATTGTTGTTGAAAACTTCAAACAACAACATGCCACAAGAAGTAAAGAGAAAGCGTATGCAAATTACAAATGCAAAAAAAAGGCCATCATGCTATATCTTTTGCTCTCACAAGTAGTTGTTTTTTGTGTGCTTGTGACGATTGTGTACAAGCGTTGATCTTAACAGCTCGCAGCAGATCTTTGGCTTCGGCAACAAGTACTCGCGGCCGAAGATACGAGTCATCACGTGTATTTGTACTGAGCGTGCTTTTCTCATAACGGCTCGCAGCAGAACTTAGATTTTAGCAACAAGGGGCTTGCGACGATTCGCGGCTGAAGCTCTGAGTCAACTCGGGCTATGTAGGGGCAACACTCGGGCTCGACACGCCTTGAGCGCTGATCGAGTGTACTCGTGACGGCTCGTTGCAGTTTTCTGGTGTTTACACATTGATTATTATACTTAACGGAGATTGAACTTGCAGAGAAGGCTAATAGAGTACCATGAAGAGATGAAATTTTTATGCTCTTTGTTCAATTCTGCAATCTTAAAATGGAAATAAGTGATATTGTAATTGAAAATGCTTAAAAAAATAAAAATAATATGCTTTACTTAGATTTGAACACAGGTCTTGCTGCCTTTGTACACCACTGCCGTCAATACGGATATTCTAACCAAATGTGCTAAAGGAATTCAGGCAAGCAATGGGCAGTACTTTTTGTATTGTTTACCAACACTCGAAGTTTTCATTTCAACCAGAGTAATAGTGCTCAACTAGTAAGGCGGAAGGGCTGCTTATTTGTGCAATTTCGGGCTAGTGTATTTTGTTGTTGTTAAATTGTCAAAAATTTATCAATTCAACTTTTCCGCAGCTCAACAGGGGGTCGTGAATACCCTTAATATAACTCCCTTTTCCTTTTTCTTAAAATTTTTATAAAGCAGCAGTAGCTCAGCAGCATTTAGATTTCAGCTTTTTGCAATTTCTCCTAATTAGAAAGTAAAACTCTGTCTTCATTTATAAGTTCAGTTATTCAGTTAATATTTTGTGTTCTTTCCTTTATTTCTACTAATTTTTTTTAAGGTCCGCAGCTTTTAAGTCCTTATAAACTCACAATGTGGCCTAGAAGTAGAGCAAAATTCTGTTTCTTCTCAATTTGCAATGTGCAATGTTGCTTAGCTGCTGCTGCACCCTGAGATAGCGCATTTCTTTCAAAAAGTTGTCAATGTTAGTGGGGATCTTCAAGCTCTCTTGGGCCCACTGTGCTTACCAATTACCCTACAAAAAGTTGAATGGACCATCCGTGTACATCAATGTCACAGCTCCGGTTCAACAATTTCTTAACAACCTTCCTGCCTCTCCCCCATCCTTTAGCCATTTCTTTGTTTAAAGATGAAAATTAAATTGCGCATACGCCGCGCGCTCGCTTTGTTCCGTTTTTTGCTTTTCCTAGAGCTGGCTTTTCCTTCGATTCCACCTACTAAGTATATAAAAGTATGTAGGTGGGATAGGTATATAGATATTTCGCATTTACAAAATGACGCAGTTGTTGCTGTTTTTTTTTATTCTTTTAACTTGTTGCTTGGCATGCAACGCTTGTACATATTATTCTGTTGTATCTGTTAGATACATTTGTATCTACATTGCTCAATGAGGCTGGGCCCACGCTTTTACCTTCGTATACACCGCCCACGTGCCGCCTTTGGCCTCTCAATCTGTTATACGCACAACGCATTTATATGTTAATGTGAAGGATATATATTACAAGCCGAGTCCTTGTGGTGGCGGCTGCCAACTGCTGTCACTTTACTTTAAGTTTCACTTCTGCTTGGGCAAACCGGAGAAGGAGTCGTAAAAGCATAATCAAAAATATTTTATTTGGCTTAAAATTTATTGTAAATTGACATAAATGAATTCAATTGAATTGCTGCAGCAGCAAACAAATTCTCTTGTTGCCAGGCAGCGGGTCTAATTGTTATTGCGTCTGTCATAGTCGTCCCCCTTTTCAACAACTAGAGATTAGTTATCAATTTTTTTTCCTATATGTATATACAAGAGGAAGAAGCTGAAATGGCACAAGAATTGTATGTGTAATGCGTTGCAGTTGAGTTTGTTGATAAAAGGCCATTTGCTGCAGTTTATCTGTGTGTCGTTTTCATTATAACCATAAACTGGTGCCAATCAATAACTTGTACAATACACCAAATTGTTTGTCAACATGTTGCCACTTCCCTTCCCCTTACTCTACTTTCCTCTGGTGAAAATGTTTTATTGTTTATCATGTTTTTCTTATATAAATGTAATTTATTATGATTTCTTTATTCTTTCTTTGTGTGCGATTTAAAGTCCAGTTTTTGTTTTTGTTTTCGTTGAATTGTGTGAGTCAGTCGAGTAGAGTTCTTTTTGTGATTGATTCACACAAAACTCATAAACAAAATGAATAATTGCTATAATAATTATTTCGATAGAGTGAGGCAGGCTTAGTATTACATAAGTTGAGCGAGCTATATTTTATTGGAGCATTAACGAATTGAAATTGTTTGATTTTAGAGTTCTAAAAAATTTGATAAATTGAGGTTCAGTTTTATTTTTAGTTCTGCGAACTCTGTAAAGCTCAAGTGTTGATTAAATTTCTCACTTTTTATGGTTTTCCAAACACGATTAGCACTATTTTTAACCTGAATGTTAGCTGTCTTTGGACAGCTTTATGATTTGTCAAGAAAATTGAATGTGAAGGAAGTTATTTATAAAATTATGTTTGTACAATGATCAGTGGCGCAAGTAACACCAATCTAAAGCATGTTAAGGCCCAATATCGATCTATTCTGAAAATATCAATAAGATCGGACCAAAAACACCGAAGTTATATACGATTCAATTTTGTTTGTAGGAGAGAAGGGGGTCTTACATTGTCAGTTCCGGCGTGCGCGCGTCCGCGTGTGCGTATGTTTTTTTTTTTTTTTTTTTTTGAGGGTGGTTTAAATCTTGAAAAGCCTCCTCGGCGCCTAGGTCGACGTCCGAAGTGTGGGACTTGTGTTGCCGCACCCACTAAACATTCCACCCCCATCCCGATTTCCGGCGGTACCACCGTTAGGTATTACTTCGCCGGTCTTCTAGCATTCTCTCCTTCAATGAAGTGAATTGCGCTGCCTTTCAGCGCTGCGCAACTTTTGGTGAATTACTGTGGCCATGTGGCTTACCGCTGACCAATTTCTTTTCGACTCAAGCAGGTTAGAAACGGCTGGTGTCCTCCCCACCCAAATGCTGAGTTCATTACGTTCGTTCATGTACTGCGGACAGGCAAAAAAGCAATGTTCTGCGTCTTCTATGGCCCCAGTGCCCACACAGTGATCACAGAAAGGGCTGTCTTCGTGTTTTAATCTATGAAGATAGGATCTAAACCACCCATGTCATGTCAAGAGTTGCGTCATTCTATGAACGCGTCAATCTCAGAGACTATAAGAGATAGAGCCACAAATTTTTGCATGTAGGTAGGTGAATACCAGATTCAAATCGTGTTTGTTTCCGATTTGGAAAATTCCTCCCCCTCCCCCTTTTAAGCGCACAAAACCGTCAGAGCCACAATTTTTAACATAGACCCTCGAGCCTTTATATATATCATTTAAGGCCCAATATCTATCTATTTTGAAAAGATCAATAAGATCGGACAAAAAACACCGAAGTTATATACGAATTAATTTTGCTTGTGGGAGAGAGTGGGGTCTTGCATTGTCAGTTATCGCGCGCGGCCGCATGCGCGTATGCGTTTGTGTGTATGTTGGAGTGTGTGTATGTGTGAGTGTGTGTGAATGTAAAGGAAACACACACGAAATCAAGGGAACAGGGTATTTTGTAGTCGGGGCACTCGACTGCAGCTCCCTTACTTGTTTTTCGTTGAAAAATACTATAAAAAGTTCGTTTGGACTTGCCCTCTTGGGTAAAATGGTTTACTGTAAACATTTTACCTTTGTCAGCGTGCATTTCGTAGAATTTTACAACGCGATCACGAAGACATTCTTGTTTGGACGGCATGAAGGTGACTACTTGTCAAAATTTTTAGTCAGGGGGGCATCAAAACGTGTTGACAGGAGAACAAAGAGAAAGAAATGTGCTGATTTTTAGTTGTCACTCGTTAAGAACAAGTTTATCAGGTTGTCTCTAAAGCGATATGAGGAGCCATACGAATCGCGGGTTCGGTTCAACCTGCTTGAACTAGCGATGTGTATTGCCTTACATATTTGAAATTTTATAAGTAGAACTATTTCACCCACTCTCACTCTCTGTTCAATTGGTTTTGTAATCGCTCAACTCAGCAATGAAATATCTAGTTTCTGATTTCCATAGTGGAATTATTTTATCACATGGAGAGCTCTTAATTTGTATTGATAGTTCTCATTGCTGTTATTTCATTGTTTGCTGCTAGCTAATAAAAATTGAATAAAATCGCGCGTTCAATAACAGCGACAAAGCTAAACTTGAGGGGAGGCCTCTCATGAGATGACGATGATGTCGTTGTCGGGTGACCCCGTTCGACTGCTGCTTTGTACATATTTTGTTTTGTTCTATGGGCAGAATAATCAATTAAATATCAGAACAACAATTACAAAATCTCATATGACCAAACCGAGTGAGTGCAATTCGAATTAATCAAGCTTTGCGTAACTGTTATACGATATAACAGTTGAAATTGAAAGCGAAATTGTCAAGTCAAGTGGAGCAGACGAACTATTTTAATGGAATTGGCATGCAAAAAAAAAAAAAAAAAAAATACAAAACCTAAAACCAAATTAAAGTACAGTCGTGTTTCGTGTCTGTCTGTCGATTTCCTTGTTTGCGTTGTTGCATTTGACTATTGTTGCTATTATTAGCCTCCTAACACGTTTTGTTGTTGCTGGCTGACAACTTTTTGTAATTTACCTGTGCGCTCAGGTTTGTAATTATCCAGCTAACCTCGCTCTTCACCTAGTTGGGTGTTGTGTCGTTGACTGACACCCCTGGCATACATTGCTTTGGATTAGTTCTACTCTATTAGTATTATTGTTATTATTATCAAGAGGGCAGCTGGAAAAGTCAAAGATTATGTTTAAAATTTCATTTAAATTAAAGGATTGTTTTTAAGGTTCTCGAAATAGGCAATGACCTTTTTATCTGAAAGCAAATCTTTTAGCATGGAGCCATTTTTTTAGGTTTGGAAATCGCTTCTGGGTCTCTAAAGCAGCGTTGTTCAAGAAGAGCGAGGCCAAAAAGTGAGAGTGTACACAGCCCAGCTTTGAACTGCCCTCAACGACGGCTGGGCAGCGAATGAAGGCAAAGAGAGAGCTGCTTACGCTCATATGCCCGACTTCGGCATGTGCTTGGCTCGAGTGCGTGTAAATAGCCTATTGCGCTCGGCCCCCGGGGGTTATGGAAAAACATCGCTGCTCTAAAGTATTGTGCTGCGTTAATGTTCAGCCTAGGGGTGTAAAATGTTGCAAAAACTCGTATGGACTGCGACTTAAACTCACCAACTCACTCGCTTTGTAGTATTCAAGTGTCAGCAATCGAGGCATCCATCTGGCTGAATACTTATTCATTTGCAAATATTTATGTAAAATATAAAGAAACCGCGTTGAATGAACTATTGAAGAATGAACTGCTTAAGAATAAACTAATGAAGAATAAACTAATGAAGAATAAACTATTGAAGAACTAGCTTCTGAAGGATGAACCATTATAGAATGGGTTTTTAAAGAATGAACTTTTGAAGGATAAACTATAGGGAAAAACTCTTTTGAAGGATGAACTTTTAAGATATGAACTCTTCTTGAAGGATAAACTATTGAAAAATGAAATTTTTAAAAAAACTAGTCACGAATTAACTTTGAAAGAATGAACTACTGAAGAATGATTCATTAAACAATGAACTACTGGAGAAAGAACTATTAAAGAATGAACTATTGAAGAATGAACAGCTGTAGAATAAACAACTGAAGAATGAACTTTTGAAGAATTAGTTCATCTCTATTAAAAAATGGACTTTTGAAGAATAAACAATTTAAGAATGAACTTTTGAATGATAAACTTTTGAAAGATGAACTTTGAAAAGATGTTGAAGGATAAACTATTGAAGAATGCAAGGATAAACTATTTAAGATTAAAGAAAATATTCACGAATAAACTTTGGAAGAATGAACTACTGAAGAATGAACTATTAAAGAATGAATTTTTGAAGAATTAGCTTCTGAAGAATTAGTTCATCCCTATTAAAGAAGTGACTTTTGAAGAATAAACTTCTTAAGAATGAACTTTTGAAGGATAAACTTGTGAAAGATGAACTTTGAAAAGAGGAACTCTTGAACAAACTTTAAAAGAATGAACTACTACTAGAATGAAACTGAAGAATAAACTATTAAAGAATGAACTATTGCAGAATGAACTACTGAAGAATGAACTATTGAAAAACGAGGAAGACTATGAAGGACTAGGAATTTGAATGAACTATTGAAGAATGATCTACTGAAGAATGAACTATTAAAGAATGAACTTTTGAAGAATGATCTATTGAAGAATGAACTACTGAAGAATGAACTTTTGAAGAATTATCTTCTAAATAATTAGTTAATCCCTATTAAAGAATGGACTTTTGACAAATGAACTTTTGAAGTATGAACTTTTGAAGGATAAACTATTGAAGATTAAACTGCTGAAGAATGATCTATTAAAAAAATGAACTACTCAAGAATGCCTATAGTCCCAGCCACCTCAAGCAACTACGTTCTCCAATTGTCCAATATATCTTTAAGGAGTTTATAGACAACTTATGGTCTGACGATTACTCTATGGCAAACTGAACGTTCCTAATCACTCTACCATTTCGGAACCCATGAAATTGGGTACCCAAAAAATCAATTCCCTATTTTCCATTTCTGTCGGACGAGCTTGTCCGAATTTCAGCTTTGCTAACTGTTAAACCTTTCCTCGTTTTACTTTGGCTTGTTAACTGCTAATTAAAATAAATTAACACATTGAATTCCTTGCCAGAATGGGAGCATCAGCGGCATCGGATTGGGATTTTGTCATATGACGATTAACAATCGCGGGGGTAAAAATCCATCGTTAATTGTTAAGCCCGCCTGCCGCTTGCCTGCACGCCCTCAAAAAGCATTTCATTAGGAAGTTGTTGCTAATTGAACTTTAAATAGCAACTTTTATATTATTTTGTAAAGAAATGAGCATTTTAAAATATCAATTGTGTATATAGATTTAGTTTAAACTGTTGCCTAAACTTGAGGTGTTTAGCACGTACTGATAGGCTCAGAAATCAAAAGTGTACACTTAAAGGTAAGGGGGAATCTGTGAGTGAGATGGGTATAAAAAGTAAAAGAAGTTGTTGAAAAAGCTAAGCAAAGTATGACCTAGGAAGTTCGCCCAGCTGCTTTTTGTATATCACGTCTTTAGCGAGCGAATTTTATTGAGAAATTTCAATAAATACTTGACAAAAGAACGAATTATCTTTTCAAACCACAGTCCTACCATGAATAATCGATTGGAAAATGTAGTAATTGGTGGCAACTGTGAAAAGTAAATTCGTTTCCATCTCCCAAGATGGTTTAATGACAAAATTACTTAGTAGCTCCGATGGATTACCTTTATTTTCAATAATAATAAAAGAAACATTATTCAGCTGTTACCTACAAAGCACTATGTAAAATTCACTTTGCCATTCATGATAGATTTTGGTCTTTATAGAAGATCGAACTCAATCTGATCAACTACATCTAACAGAAAAGCCAACATCTCCTGTTTTCACACCTGAGCTGTGGGTCTTCAGTTCATCTTTTCAGAACTTGATTTACAAAGAAGTAAAAAATTAGACTAGATTTTATAGCGTAACTCCGGAGAAGCTCCATCCATTTGGACTGGATATTAATTAATTTCCTTCATTCCCTTAACAAAAGGATTAAAAAAAGGAATCCTTTATTGTAAATTGATCTTAGATTTGCATCCAACGTAGCTGAAAATCGTAAAAAGGATATGTACAAATGATGTTTATAAATATCTGGTACGAATGATCTTAATGAATCGGGTTTTTTATACGTGTTACTCTAAGAGTAAAAAGGGTGCTAGTTAGACGTCTCAAGGTCGGAGAGAAAATTATAATTCAATAATTCCCAAGAAATCAACAACAAATGATATAAACATATAGACACAAGCAAATTCACTGAGTCACGTTTAATGTTTGTTATACGCCCCACGGTCCCTATTAAACAAACAAAAAACAAGGAATTTGGTTGATTGCCGTCCAAAGATTATAGTATCCTCTATACATCTTAAATTTTCAAGCGTACAATTCGGTTAAAGATGGCTTTTTAAATTTTTTTTTTTTTGAAAAGTGCCCATTTTAGGCCTCTTTAACAACTTTGCCCATTGATTTCTCTAAAATTTGACGTGCTAGAGGAAATCTGAGAATTGACTTGTATTCAGCTTGAAACCCACTATTTGTTGAACTGTGTAATTTTTAGAAAAATGCCCATAACTCGTGAACCAGGGCTTCGTTGGTGAAACCAAAAACGCAGTTTGTTCTATTTTTCGGTCTAATTTATGACCTATATAAGGTGGTTCGTGGGTAAATCTTAAAATGGTACTCCAACTCGCGTTTTTTTTGGCTGACGGGAGCCGTCTCTTAGGGACATGCAATAGCCCTTTATGCCATCATAAATTTAGTTTTTAATAAAACTATACCTTGCGCTTTTAATGGTATTCAAGAATTTTGGTTTGATTCCTCCTGGAAGTACCTTAACCAATTGTACAATGAACTCCATTTATTAATATTGCGTTCTATAGGACACCATCCATGTTTGCTGAATTTTGTAGATTTTTATCTTGAACTTTAAGAATTAAGGCTAAAATTGTTGTCGCTGTGTGCTGCTAGTACAAAAGTACCCATAGATCGCGAAACTAGGGTACAGTTGAAAAACTAGGTATGATATGATGCTAACAGAAGTCCATTCTATCAGAATTAAAGAGTCTCATCCCGGGTTTGGGTGCCTTCTATCTATGAAACTGTGAGAGATATGACGTTTTTTCCAAATTGGGGGGTGCGAAAGGTTGCGTTGCAAAAATTAAAAAAAAAAACTTGATCTGCCTGTCAAACCTCTATCTCTTAACATCTCTGCGATCTGTTTGTTCATACGGACAGACGGACATGGCTAGATCGACTCGGCTGTTGATGCTGATCAAGAATATATATACTTTATAGGGTCGGAGATGCTTTCTTCTGCCTGTTACATACTTTTGCACAACTTCATGATCCCCCTTTTCCCATTTTTAATTGGAACAGGGTATACAAATAGGGGAAGTTATCTTCGGCTCTGCCGAAGTTTTGTATACCCTTGCTGTTTGTTTTTCCTAATAAGACTACTTTTCGGACCTTACATTTCTATGGGAGCTATACTATATATATGTCCGATTTCTACCAAATTTAGTGGAATCATGAAAAGGCATAACAAACTAACATGTACATTTTTTTAAGGCGATTCCATTTAAAACAAAAATGTTTTTATCACTAGAACTTCGCTTTTGACCGATCATTCATACTGCAGCTATATCGTATAGTCATTCGATTTTGACAAGACTTTGTAAAATTGTGGAAAAGTATATAAAATAAATATTTGCCAATGTAAGGGACTCTTCTATTGAAAACAAATAAGTTTTGCTCACAAGAACTAGTTTATCGACCGATCGTTCCTATAGGAGCTACATATATGCTATAGTCATCCGACTTTGACCAAACTTTGTATAATTGTGTGGGAGCATATAAAACAAATACAAGCAAATTTTGAGGACATTTCCATTGAAAACAAAAAGTTTTTCTAAGACTACTTTTCTATGACAGCTATACTATATAGATGGCCGATTTCGACCAAACTTTGTGGAATATGGGAAAGCATAGCAAACTTAGAAATTCGAAATTTGGAGACGTTTCCATTAAAAACAAAAAGTTTTTCTCACTAAATCAAGTTTTTCGACCGATCGTTCCTATGACTGCTATATGATATAGTTATCCGATCCGGCCGGTTCCGAAAAATGTACAGCGTATATGTACCAAAAGACTTCATGCAAAGTTTGGTGAAGATAGCTTTAAAACTGACGGAGGAGATAGCACAGAAACAGACAGATGGACGGACAGACGGACAAGGCTAAATGAACTCAGCTCGTCATGCTGATCAAGAATATATATACTTTATGTGGTCGGAGATGCTTCCTTCAATGCTTTACATAAAATAAAATTGCTATTGCGTTTTTTACAGCAAAATTAATATCAACCAAAAATTGCTGTCAATTTTCAGCCAGGCACATGGTTAATCAAATGGTCACTTTGAAAGCTCACAGCGGATCAGAGTTGCATTTAAAAGCTTATGTAGAAGGGTTAAAACTGATGTTAATGTCATTGTATAGGAGTTGAAAGTTTGTCAGTTTTTCTTGAAGAATAGTAGCAGCAGTATTTTGGTTGCTATGACTAACTAGCAGCACAAAATCGTCTGCAAACTGGTAAACAGCTGTGCTAGAATCACTGATTTGATACAGGTTGAAAAGTAATGGTAATAAGCAACTGCCTTGCAGCAGTGCACCATTAATTTCTTCTGCAGAGTTTCCCAACCGTAGGATACGTTTAGATAAAAATTTTATGATGGAATAGAATCAATACGTAAAAAAGTTCTTAGAAACTGGAGTGAAACAAAATGCTAGGCATCCATGATGTCAAGAAAAACAAACCTCACAGAATTTCCCCATTTGCTTTTGAAGGCTGATGTTGGTTAGAAGATCTAAGCTTTAGTTGGCCTTGACAAATTGATCATAAAAAATAAATAAAATTGTAAACAAAAAAATAATAAAAAAAAACCAATTAAATTGCAAGTTCTTATTACAAATTCGAGACAGGCATTCATTTCATAACAGGGTATGTGTGATATTTTCAGTGTTCCATTTTCTCACCCTTGAAACACCTCTCCCTACTATCAGCTTGTAATTATTGTTATGACAAGGCTTGACCCAACTCGGCGACAACTTTCCCACATTTAGCCATATCAGTGGCTTTTAATGGGATGAGTTAATTAATTGTTTATTAATGACAAATAATAAAGAAAGCAGCGACTGTGATTAACAGTCGCCGCCGTCGTCACGTGTGTGATTTGTGATGATAACCTTCTAGATTTACTTTTTCTTATCGAAATTTGCTGAGTTGGTGCGAAGTTCGATTAGCTAAATAAACAAGTTGATAATGTCATTTATTTGTTTGTTTGTTAGTTGTCAAAGGCAAGATTTATATCGGACAAGGCTTACTGTTTGCTGCGTCTCTCCTCTCTCTGTCTTTATCTCTGGGTCAGGCGGTTGTCTATTGTCTTTTGTAATGATTAGCGCCTATCAAGTGTTAAATATTGATTTTTGCTATTTTCAGGCTATTTTTAGGTGAATTTTCTCAGTCAAATCAACTGAAAAGGGGCAGAGATAAAATCAATTAAACGACACATCCGTTGCTCTTGTTGAAGTTATTATTATTATTTGGCTTCAATTGGCATCAATTATGTTGATATGGAAAATTATTTTGTATGCTGGCAATTGAATTCTGTTCCAGAATCTTCATTAAGTTTTTTTCCCCATTTTTCTTGTTTTTACAGTTGATACAAATTTGCTGAACAACAACAACAACAACGAAGTGGCCTTGGATGAGAAACAATTGCTGGCGTCCAGCAGTAATGAAAAACAGCAGCAAATTGAGCTGGAATATCAACAACAGCAGCAGCAGCAGCAACAACAGCAACCACTGCTACAGCAGCAACAGCAGCAGCAATCACTGCAACAGCAGCAGCAACAACAGCCAACAAAAGTGCCAAATCTGGTGGTGGCCGTGGCAACAGTGGCACCTCATGTACAGCAACCTGCACCACAGCAACATCAACAGCAGCAAACTTCACCAGTGGTGCCTACCACCACCAGCAACTACCATGAGCAACCAACAGCACCACAACAACAACAACAACAGCAGCCACAGCAACAACAGCCGCCGCAGCCCAGGAAACCCCCTCAGCAATATAATCAATCCCAGCAACAACAAGTGCGTCGCAAATATTCCTCCGAATATAATCATCATCAACAACAACAACAGCAGCAGCAGCAGCTGCAGAGTAACGACTCCTCCATACAAACCACCAAGACCATGTCCTGGACCAATTCGGCTCAGCATAAAAAATCTACACAATCTGTTGCTGTCACTGCCTCACCTAACAACGTAAACAATGCAGCAGTCTCCTCTACTAAGCCTGGTTATAGTCATCCCACCAAGACTTATACCAATCAGCAACACTACCAGCAACAGCAGCAACATTTTCAAAATAATTACAACAACAATCAACCTCAGGTGAGGACATATGGCACCATGAAGGTGCCCTCATCGCCGGTGGCCAGTACAGCGCCCACACTAGAGCGTAAAAATAGTCAACAGGGAACAGCAACAGCAGCAGCTAATCCGACCACAGCAACACCCACAGCAGCAACAACAACAACTACCTCAACGGCCAGCATAACAGCCACGCCAAATCAATTCCCACAGGAGTCTAGCAACAACAACAACAACAACCACAACCAGCAACCCAACAAATCCCATTCGGGCAAAAAACACTCCTCCAACTCTAACCCAGAGCCAGCTCTTAGCTCAGTGGTGTTGTCCACTGCTGCTGCCCAACCTCCTCTCAATTTGGCTCCTCCCGTGCCTCAAAATAATCAAACAACTACCGAAAGTGCTCAACCTTCGTGGGCTAGTCTATTTGCCAGCAAGAAACCCGTAGCAAAGGTGGCTCCCTATGAGGCCAACAAACCTCTACCACCACCTGCACAAGCAGTACCATTACCCACACAACTTCAGCTACAGCCTCAATCGCCTCCAGTTGCCGCTCCTGCACCCCCACAACAACAGCAACAACATCCTATCAATGCATTGCCCGCTCCAGTGCCCTTACCTGTTACACCTCTAATTACACCCGGCACCCTATCCTATTCGGCTGCCTCCGCCCAGGCAATGCCGCCAGCTTCTGCCGCTGTAAAACCACTGAAAGCAGAACCGCCCATACGTTCGACTGCCGCTCAAATCGATGAATGGACCAATAAATATGCTGAATTTCTAACGCGTCACAAAAACCAATTGTCGCCCATCAGTCTACGTCCACGTGGTCTAACCAATCGCTCAAACTATTGCTACATTAACTCCATACTCCAGGCCTTGTTGGGTTGTTCGCCATTTTACAATTTGCTGCGTTCCATACCCAAGCAGGCGGCCGTATTGAGTGAGGTGAAGACGCCCACAGTGAATGCCATGTAAGTTAAAGGAAACAACTGAGACTAAAAATCAATGCCAGAGACCAGTCAACAGACATCTTGGCGTCAGAACCAGCTGATGTTTGTGTTACGTCTGTGGCAGAGTAAAAAGTGAATTGATTTTCGTATGCGTTTGGGTGGTGTCCACCGTTTTGGTGTACATCCCGTGAACGTGAAGGCCAGTTCCAAAGTGTTGCAAATGTTAAAGCTTAAGTTTTGTGTGTTTTCAATGAAATTTATGCGTCGCATTTGGCACGGACATTTGTAGCTGATAGATAAGTTTACGTTACGGACATTTCATCGAGAGAGGTTACAAAGCCTTTTTTATTTCCATTGGTCTTATCGGTTAGACTTTGTATCTTAAGTTTGCTGTTTTGGAGAAGAATTTTGTAAAGGATTTTTCATATTTTCCAAATTTTTGAAACTATTTTTTTCATATATTTCACCCATGGAGCTTAGAAACTGAATTTCCTTTAATAATAACCTTAAACCCTTAGATTTCCGATTTAAAGAAAGGATATTTTAAATTTTAAAAACAATTTTACCATCATTTTGGACTCTTGAACATAAGCACCACATTTTTCGATCTTCAGGGTAGATTTTACGAAATTTTGAAATGATATATCCCCCATTATTTCGACCTGGAGCTTACAAACAGAATTTTCTACACTAATAAACTAGATCCAGCCATTTTGCGTTTTCGGTTTTTTTTTTTAAATTTTTTTGAAATTTGAAAATTATTTTCTTATTTTTTTGGTTTCTTGAACATAAATCTCACATTTTTCACCTTTAGGGTAGATTTTACGTGATTGTTAAATTATATTTCCCATTAGCTTCTACTTATTTGGCCCGATAATTCAATCACAACCGTTTGACGGTCTCGGCCGCTGCTCGCCTCTGTCTTGTGGAAGCTGGCACCAGTTGTTCAGTTCAAGCGCCCCAATGTCTTTCAGCACCTACTCTTCCCATCTTAGTTCGTCCCTTCTTTCTTTCCCTAATTCGTTTGCCTTCCGCCTGTACACTTTTTTTACTGGAGCTGCTTTATCCATACGAGTAACATGTCCAATCCAGCTCAGCCGTTGTTGTTTTATGCGCTTGACTAGATCAGTTTCCCCAAAGAGCTCATTTAGTTCGCGGTTCATACGGGTGCCGAACTCATCGCCAACTTTTACAGGTCCATAAATACTCCGAAGAACTTTTCTCTCGAACACGCCGATCGCCTCCTCAACCAATACTGTTAATGTGCTTGCTTCTGCGCCGTATTGCAGGACTGGGATAATAAGTGACTTGGCTAGCGCAATTTTCGTTTTTCAAGAGAGAGGGCTCTGCTCTTGAACTCCTTACTAAGCCCGTAGTAACATCGGTTTGTTATTCTTGTTATTCTGTTATTGAGTCACTGCGCGCTGAGACTAGGAACTTCGTCTTTTCCTCATTTACCGCTAAGCCCATGAGTTTTGACTGCTTCTCAATATCATTGGGCAATGGCGTAGTATGTACTCCAGAGGCTCTTTCCTATTTTCCTCGGAGAGGCTCTTTCCTATTTTGACGGCGCTTTGCGTGCTTCTCAACGTCATCATGTAAAGTCGAACGTACTTTGCTGGTATACCAAAAGTAGACAGGGCTTCAAAGAACTTCGAAGAACTCCCATTAGCTTACAAACCGAATCTCACAATAATAACCTTTTTGTACCTAACCCATAATTTTCCGATTTTGGTAGAGGTTTTTTTTACATTTTGTAAATTATTTTTGCATCTATTTGTTCTCTTGAACATAAACCACCCATTTTCCAAAATTCACGGTGGATTTTCCGAATTTTCAAAATTATTTTTCCCACATATTTCGACCCTGAAGCTTTAAAAAGGAATTTCCAATATTTTTTTAATCTTTAAATTATTTTTCCATTGTTTGGTCTCTTGAACATAAACTCCCCATTTTCAAACATTCAGGATAGATTTTTCGAATTTATTTTTTCATATATTTTTGATGTTGAATTGTCAGTTCGACTCATGATACAATTATACCAGGTACGGTGCACATTTAAAAATGTGGACTGACAGCATTTGCTAAGTGAGCTAGAGCATCATGAGCTAGAGAGAGTACGTAAGAGAGAGTGTGTAACTGAGAGAGAGTCTGACAGGGCACACGCACACAAATTTAGTGTGTGTGAAAAAAAACGATTTTCAAAATTAAAACTAAAATGCATGAACAAATTTTTTTGAATGAGGCGCATCAGCAGAGGAAAAGACCTTCAATTCTGGGTTTGATGGATGCGAAGGGAAATCCTTTTTTTAAAAGATGTCGGTATGTGTGGCCCAGCAGCAAGAAGACAAATTCCATAGGACACAACTTCTGGATTCCAATTTACTTGTTTCCCTTCACTTGCCAATCGTCGGACTTGAGAGTTCGTGAATATTTTATTCAGGGAGATTTGCATAGATTTCAAAATTGCAATTTTCTGCTTTAAGTCCGCATTCTCTTTTTACAACTCAGTAAGTCTAATTTTCAATCGCAAATTATCTAATGCTATTCCACAATCCACGAATTCTTTCCTGAAATTGCAATCACATTAACAAAATAATATATCAAAGTAGATGGGTAGGGTGCACTTACTCAGTTTGCGAATTGAAGTCATTTGTGTTGGGCTTTGTTTCCGACGCAGTATGTTTCGTGAACTGGAACACTCCTTTCGCAATGCCACAATTCAAAAGACGCCTGCGTTTTGTTACTCCACATTTTGGCAAATAAAAGTCACTATCTTTAAAATGCTTATCACATATTTTACTAAGCTTATTGAGTGAAACTCCAATTGACTTCGACCACGCGTTTCTTCTTTCGTCATCTTGCGAAGGACGTCTCAAGGCAATGTTTGAGACTTTACCTTTACATACGCAACAATAATGGCTCGACATTCTCACTATCTATGAATAAATTAACACACGCACAATTTTATAATGAATTACCGCAGGGCGCTCACAAATTTGTTGTAAATCGACTTCAGCAATAACAAAGTGGTCTGTGCACATAAAAACCATCCTCTAAATTTGCCGTTGGCAATCGGAGAGGAGAGTGTGACAACCTTTCACTTGGAATGACAGCAACACACTGAAATAATGTGGAATAAATTGAAAGCACACTGACATATCCGCCGTACCTGTAATAATTGTATCATGGTTCGACTCAAATTAAGGATTGAGTTTGAACTCGCTAGTTTCCGATCTTGTGGGGGTGTATTATCGAACATCGGAAAACAAATTTTCCATCTTTTTAATCCGATTTTCATCAAGATCATTCGAAAACATGGTTTTACAGACCATTTCAGGATTCGGAAGTGTTTTTTTTTCGAATTGATCCCATTGATCTTAAAACCTATGATATTAATTTCGCCCATCTCTTCTAAAAAAAAAAAGGATTTTACTTTATACCCCCCATTCTTCGACCTTTACTGTGGACTTTCCGAATTTTCAAAATTATTTTTTCATTTATTTCGCCGAATTTCTTATAGATGGTCAGATAAAATTTGACTTTCCCCACTTTGAAATGGATTTTTATAAAATATTTCAATTTGTTTCGCCCATCTTTCCTAAGGGACTGGCTTTTACCTTGAACAACCTATTTTCCACCCATTTTTTAAAATATTTCCAAACTGAATTTTTCATAGATAATTCTAAACGGTAAGAGAAGACTTAAATTTAAGGCTAACATTTGAATAGAAGTGGGCAATAAGTCGGGTTTTTTTTTTTGGAAATTTCCAAACCCCAAAGGAGGAAAATGACCGGAATAGTTTGTATTGGATTTGTAAGCAAATAACGCGAAATTTATAGAGACTTTCTTCCCAATATCAGGTATTGCGCCCATAAATTTGTATATGTTATGTATGTTTTTCTAATTATTCAGTTCAAACGAATCAAAATTAAAATTTATATAAAAATTTTGTTATTTTCCAGGATGTCTTTTATGACAAATTTCTCACCTCTGCCGAGTGGTCAACGTCTGCGCCTAAATAATAACAATCTGAACAACAAGGCTGCCCAAAACAAGGGCAAAGATGAATTTGCTGGTGTGGATCTTCAATGTGATATTGCCTTTGAGCCCACAGAGATATACAAACTGTGGAATGATAGTCGCGAAGAGCATGTGGAGGGTCGCCAGGAGGATGCAGAAGAGTTTTTGGGTTATGTTTTAAACAAGCTCAACGATGAGATGCTGGAGGTGAGTTTAAAAAACAAAGTTTTTGAATGATGACTGAATATCCAATGCATTTACAGGTTATCAAGCTGATAGACAAACCAAATCCTCAACAAAATGGCCAAGAGCCGCCTGAGCCAGAAGATGGTGGCGATGTTTGGCAGGTAACTTACGCATAAGCCGTGCTGTAACTATCAATTAACTTTGGCTTACTCTTTCACCAGATGATCTGCAATAGTCGCAACAAGGGCAGCGTTACACGCCAAACTGATTTTGGTCGCACTCCCATCAGTGACATCTTTCGTGGTGAGCTGCGCTCGCGACTGCAACGCGAGGGAGAACATTCAACTGATGTTATACAGCCCTTCTTTACTCTACAATTGAATATTGAGGTAATTTTATTAAATGTATTTGAATAGGATTTTAGAATACTTTACCAGAAAAACTCTAGAAGGGTCAAATCATAAAATCACGTCTCCTCTTCGAGAGATAAGCATATCCTTAAATCGTTTATGTAAAATGTAAAATGCCAAAGCCAAGCTCCTCTCAATCTCTTGGCTTGTGTGCACGAACATACAAAGGGCAATGTCTGTCTTAGGCTGTCTTTTTAGTGTTTTGCGCGCATGCTGCTTTGGAATTCCCAAACAGTTTTGCTGTCGCTGGCATGGAGAGACTGATCTTTTGATAGACATTTCAGGCTCAAGATCGAAGATGAGTGAGGATTTGGTCCCTCTTGAAACGCGTCCGATCAACCTGAAGCCTCCCTAGTTGTGTTGGTGTGCCTCTGTTTAAAGTTATGCCATTAGATTAACAAGACCTAGAGCCAGTAAACTGCAAGATTCACCTTTTATTAATAATCTTTCATCTCTTTAATCAATCTAAGCTAAATCACTGTGTCTGTAAGAACCAAAGTGTGTTTTAATCTTAGCGTTAAATTAGCCTCTTTAAGCGTCGCCTTAAGTGTATTCTGAACCTTGTCCTTTACGCTATTTATTTGTAATAAAAAGCTTTTACTACGAGTTTTCTTGACGTTCCTTAAAGCTTGGTGAGGTCTTTTATTTTATTAATCTCTATATAACTCTTTCCCCCTAAACAGAAAGCCGCCTCAGTCAAGGAAGCCTTGGAAATTTTGGTGGGACGTGATCAATTGGAAGGTGTCACTGGTAGCAAAACCAAACAGGAGGTGGTGGCCTGGCAGCAAATGACATTGGAGAAATTGCCAGTGGTTTTGATATTGCATTTAAAATATTTCGATTATAGATCCGATGGTTGCACAAAAATCTTGAAAAAAGTGGAGTTTCCGGTCGAACTGAAAATCGATGCCAGTGAGTAGAAAACGAAATACTTATGCATTTGACTTTACTTACTCTTCTCTACTCTCCCGCAGAGATACTGGGCTCTAAGAAATCGTCACAGAAACAGCGTGCCTATCGTTTGTTTGCCGTGGTCTATCACGATGGCAAGGAGGCATCCAAGGGACATTACATCACAGATGTGTACCACACCGGCTACAACAGTTGGCTACGCTTCGATGATAGCTCGGTGAAACCGGTCAGCGAGAAGCAAGTGCTTCAACCGCACACACCACGTGTGCCTTATCTACTCTACTATCGTCGATGCGACACTGTGCCACCACAGCAACAACAGCAAACGACCAGTAATGGCGGTGGCGGTTCATCCTCATCAACATCAGCTGCCTCCTCATTCTCGTCCAACAATGCCGCAGCAGCTCCAAACAACAACAAGTGAAACTAAGTTGTGAAAAAAAAAAAAATCTAAAAACAAAACTTTAAGTGTTAGGCAACTGTTTTCATTTTCGTTTTCCTTTTCTATTTTTTTTTTAGTGCGTGAGATTTGGTTAATACATAATGATATATTTAAGCCCAAAGTCCAAAGCGCATGTATGTTTGTATAAAATGATTGTGTCTATATATATATATTCTTGTATGGTGTGGTGTGAGTGAAAGTGTGTGTGTGTGTGTGGTGGTAGCTCTAAGCTCTAGGCTAGACTTTAAGAAACGAAAACAAAAACAAACAACAAAACTTTTGTACAAAGTAAACGCATGAATTATGTAACTAAAATACAAAAACAGCGAGCAAATTAACCTTTAGTTTTTGGGCAAAATCAATTGACACAAACCAAAATTTAGAGCTGTATATAGCAAAAGATTAGATTAACCCCCACATTATGTAGCATGCATTTAGCCACAAATTTGTTTTTTTTTTTGTTTGGGTGCTCAAAACAAAAGGAAGCTTTCTAACCCATCAAAATGTATATCAAATGCTTTGAATATGCTTTAATTAAAGAATCGAAAACATCTTTTGTATACAATACAACAGATATTTACAAACCGAAACACTTGGAATTACATACATAGCATTATTTTTATACAAATCGAAATAAGTTAACAAACAAACAACAAAAACACAACAACAACGCGTTCATTTTGTAATTTATTTTGTAATAATCTTATACATAGTTATAGAGTTATATATATATTATATATACACATACATATATATATATAGAAATTGTTATAGTTAAAGTGAAGCAGAATTATGTTTTGAACTTTGTTTTCTATTTTGAGTTTGATATGCATTATCACGCCTCTCTGATATTCTTTTGAGTGTATAGCAAAGAAATTGGCTTCTAATATTATGTAATTGCTGTTAGACAAATTGTGTAGGGGGTCTTGTTTATACCTATATAAAAACCAAATCAATTATAATTAAAATTCAACTAGAGCTGCAGAATTGAGATCGATTTTTAAGTTAGACACAGAGATCTTTCTTCTTAAGAATGATTGTAATCTCTTTGCTTTTGTACGCTTTTTCTAGACCCATGTGTTGCTTTAGTTAAGGCTGAATGACCTCAGAATCGATTTCCAGAATCTGATTCAACATTTTGAGCAACGACTGGGTGAAAAAATTTCCTTTAAAATGCTTGCTCAATGTTTTCAATCATTGTGTTTGGTGAATTTCATTTGAAAAATGTCAAAAAATCTGTCAAAATCAAGCAAACCACTGGAAAAATAAGACTGGTTTAGTTCAGCTGATTCCTAAGTTCTTAACTTAGGGCCGTTTTCCTATTGTAACAGTTTTGAAAATCTAGATGATTTTGGTTAATTTGCACTGCTCATTTTGAGCATTAGAAAACGCGTAAGATCCTAATAGTGTTATTCTACTACTATATATCAACAGCGAAAAACTCCCAAACTTAACGTTCGAAAAACTTGTACGGAACAACGAAAACAGGGAGCAAAAGACAGTTTCAGTTCTGTTTTTGCTCAAATCTGTTGCTCTCAGAGCAAAGACCTTTTTTTCGTTCTTGTTTCTCTCCTGTCTTTCACTGACACTTTTGCCGAGAGCAAACTTCCAAACTGTTTTTTGCGTATGTATGCGTCTGCGTGTTGCGCTCGTGTGTGTCTTTGTATAACGAGCGTCACACATACAAACAGCCTACAAAACGCACAAAGCAAAAACAAAATAAAAAACACTTTTCGCTGACACATATTGTGTTCTGCTCATTTGCAGACAGTTGTTTAGTGAGCGCTCGCTCAAAACAGTTGCTGTCGGAGGTTGTCAGAAGACCGACTCGTTTGTTTTGCTCAACCGACACATGTAACAGAAAACACATGAGGTGCGAGAAAAAGTGTTCCGCTTGTGCTGCGTTTGTTTCTGTTTTTCACTTAGGCTGGTCGCATTGAAAAGAGTTTTAACAGTTTTTAGCGAGCTATGATTCAAACACGTCATCATATGAAAAACTAGCCAATTCTAAGGCACCACCTTAATTTTAATATAATACAACTCACCAAAATTGCTCAACATTTTGAGGTTGTCTGCAAACAAAACACTTTCAGTACTGTTGCTCTTGAGTTTACAACATTGAGGCCCATAACCCTTTTTCGGTTTGTTTTTTGCAAGTGGTTTTCGCCGATTACTTCGTTGTAAGTAGTGACCCTTTCCTTCTCTCACTCGCACTGACTCTATCCGCTCACGCGATACCACAGCAATGGCAAAAACCTCGTGGTTTTTGTCAGGCACATTGTTTTTGGATCATCCGTAAATAATTTTTTTTCGGATAACAAATATTGTAGCAGTATAAGTCCATAAAATCATTTGACGCGTAGTTAGGCGTGTCAATTGCAATTGCAAAATTCTTAACAATTCGAAAACTAATTTAGGCCTGTTCTCGTTTCCCAATTCGATCGAACGGAATTGGTAAGAGATCTGATGACCAATACTGAATAAAAGAATCAGGCTGAAGCTTAATTGGAAATAAGAAGAAAAAATTCGAATCACACAATCGGTTTTTCAAAAAGGGAAGAGCTTTCACTCGGATTCCTCATAATTTGTTCCAAATCGAAAACGGAAAGTTCAAAAGTCTTCCAACTCTGTTTTTTTTAAACTCTGTACCAGAGGTACACAGAGTAGTTTGTGCAAAAGTGTCCGTCTATCCGTATGAGCAAAAAGATCTCAGAGATGGTAATTTGAAAAATGTGAAAAACTTTTCAAGTCAAAAAGCGAAGCCTGTGACGTTAGCAGTTTGGCAAAGTTTTGACCATTCTTAATAGACTACAAAAAGTTTTGCCGAAAGGAAAACATAGAGACCTGCTCTGAATTCAAAGAAGCAATGAAGCTTTCTTATGACAAAATCGCGTTGAGTTGTACGTGCTGCAAAAAAAAAAACCCTAAGTTATTTAAGACTAGCTCTATACAAGACCTTAAGCTGGCTTTATACACTTAATTATTACGAAAATTTGTTTACAGAAAAACTCTTAGGAAGCACAACCAGTCATTTTCACTAAAGAAGGCTACATATACCGAGTATTTAGAACAGAGATGCTCAAGAGCTTCTAATGCTTGAGTAGTCACCAATACAAGTAAAGAAATAAATTCTGAAGCTACAACAACCACAAGAAAACGAAAGAGAAGCCCGGTTATTGCCTTTTGCTGAGAGTGTGTATGCTTGTGGCTGGCTCATGCAAGATATACTTAACAAGGTAGCCGCACTTGCTCTCTCACTGCGCTTGTGTCAAACAAAACTAAGAAGCAGAACGCAAAAAATTCGTCCGCGGAGATGCGTCGCTCACAACTGTTATTTACTGAGACTGACAATGCGAGCAAAGCGAGAGTGCGAGTGCGGCTGCCTTGTTAAGTATACCCATGATACAATTATACTAAATACGGATCATGGTGGAACTAACAAGGTGAAGCTGTTCGAGACAGCACTCTCTCTGTTTGTAGGGCCAAAGATCCAGTATGCTGTGAGTGCTTGAAGCGAAAGGTAGGCTAAGGATAAATTTTTCTGAAGTTTTGTATGTATGCGTCTTATTTGTCATTTTAGTGTGTGAAAAGATGTCGAGTAATTCTGTTATTTGCCGTAAATCGTTTGAGCGAAGCAACGTTAAACTCATACGAGTTCCCAAGGACTTGGAAAAAAACAATATGGGAAGAGTCTATAGGAATTAGTATAAACAAATATCAAGCTGTCTCTTTCTATCACATAGGCATTGATAGATTGGCCCTCAGCATACGCTGACGGCTGCACCTCGTTAATTCCACCATGGTACGGCTCACATTTAAAAATGTGGACTGACAGCATTTGCTAAGTCATCTAGAGAGAGTATGTTAGAAAGAGTGTGTAAGTAAGAGAGAGTCTGACAGGGCACGCGCACACAAATTTAGTGTGTGTGTGTGAAAAAAATGATTTTTATTTCACATACTTGATGTAAATCAACATCACCAACATCAAAGTGAGACGTGCAAACAAAAACCCTCCCCTAAATTTGCCGTCGGCAATCGGAGAGAGGAGAGTGTGACAACCTTTCACTTGGAATGACAGCAACAGACTGAAATAATGTGGACTATATTGAGAGCACACTGACATATCCGCCGCACCTAAAATATTTGTATCATGAGTAAATCTCTGATGCACACGGCAAAAACAAAATCAATGCTACAGACAGCGCGCTTACGCATTGTTGTTGCCTTCAATTTCGAAAGAGGCTTAGGAAAGAAAGAGCAGAGAGACACATACGAAGTTGTTGTTGCAATTTCGTTATGCCGGTTATGCGGAAAGCAACAACACATGCACCTGAAGCGTTTAGAGAAACTCTTTTGAGATATATGAAAAGTTTGAAGGCAGCTTAAATATATCTTTCAATTTTGTCTAGTCTACAATAGTTCTAGTTGAAGGAATATGCCTTGACTTTAGTTTTTCCTTATTGAAATGTCTTAGCTTTTTGTCTCTAGTTTCTTAAAAGAATCAATCTCAATTCTGTATGTTTAATTGATGAAGAAAAACTTTATAAAATTCGAACTTAAACTAATCAATCATACTAGTTTATACCTTTATACAAACATCATTTTGTTTTATTTACAACAAAAAATCAAACAACCACAAGCATATACATATATTTTCTAATGCTATACATACATTTAAATATATATATATATTATCTATAATTATTGTGCCAATGTTAAAAATTATATAAAAAGAAAATACAATCTCTATATATAAAAGAAGAGTATATCGAAAACAATAACGAAAAGGTATATAAAACTTTACACTTGATTATGTTTCAAATTTTGCGAGAAAAAATATCAATTATAAAAAATTTTGTTAATTTAAGTTTTGTATCTAATATATAGATTTTTGTAACAGGGAAAGATTTGGGCGGTAAGGGTGTATAATTATGCATAAACAAGAATATAGATATACCTATATATTTTGATGTTATACATACTTATATATGAACTAATTGTAAGCCAATTTAACAAACATTTTTTTCTAAAGTAATTTTGTAAGCCTCGAAGCTGGGCTAGTTACAAAATAGGTTCCTATAAAAAAGAAAAGAAAAAAATATGAAAAAAAAGAGAAAACAATAAGCATTAGTCTATGTAGTTTAAAGCCAAGCTAAAAACCATATGAAAAAAAACATGCATAAATTTAATTTATAACAGCAGGCAGAAGCAAAAGAAGTTATCATTTTATTCGAAATTAGCATGTCAAACATATAAAAACGAAAAGGGCAACTGCTGTGTACCTAGAAGGGGGTTAAGTCTAATGTTTAACTAAAAAGTGAGAGCACAAAAGAGCCACAAAATCTTAAACAGGTTAAGGGCAAAGGCTGCCTCTCATTTCTAGTTCAAAAAAGGCACCTTCAGTCAGTTGTTCTTCTTCTAAACAGGGCTTCAACTAGAAACGAACCATTATATTTTTTTATGTTATTACCTACATACATACCTAACATATTGGAATACTCCCAAAAAAAAATAAAAACAAAAAAATGTTAACATAAATTTTATTATATTTTTTAAAATTTCCTTCATCTTTTATTATGTGTAATTTCTCTTTTTTTTTAAACAAAGCTTCTGGCGCTACATTTAAAACACATTTTTTATGTTTTTAGTTTTTAAGTAGTTTCTAAGGCTGTGTAACTAACTAAATCATAGTTAAGAACCGTTTAATTGTTGTATTTTTTCTTGATTTTTGCTTGACAATTTTTGTTTATTATAATTTGAAAGGCAAACGGGGAGAACGAGGGGAAAGTAAAGAAGTAAACAAGAATTGGCAAGTGCACTTACTAAATGTTTAACAACAAAATACAAAACAAAACAAAAACATATTAACTAATAAGTAGACCTACATACATATAATACTGTCAAACAAAAAAATACTAAACGTTTTTTTTTGTAAGAATTTTCTTAAAACGAACGACAGAAGAGAGCAAAACCACAGAGAAAAGAGAACTAGCAATTTTTTGATTACATATATACATGCATACAAATATATATATATTTAAAAACGAATAACAAGACATTAGACCCATAACAAAAGCGAATTAACTTAGTCCACATACTGCATACAAATTGTAATATGTTATACAAAATGAAACGAAACATTAATAACTAGCAATAAAATAAATAATTTCATTACCACAATCTGAGAGTATTTGTGTGTTTAATCGAGTGTAAAAGTGTGACAATTTTTTGGAGTGCACCAAGTGTAGGTCAATCTAAGCACGCCGCAAACCGGTTTGAGCAAAAATAAACATAACTTTGAAAAATTTCCCACAAAAGGTGGAATATTGTATGCACTTATTAAAAAATATGAATGAGATCTTCGGACAACCGACTCTCATTTTCATTTTGATATGGATGCAGCGTTTTCTCTGATCTCAGGCTCTGAAATAGATAGGAGTGGGCCATCAACTAGGAAATGGCCTGGGGTCAAGGCTAACAAGTCAGTTGGGTTCTCTGACATTGGGGATATTGGCCTGGAGTTCAAACTGGCTTCCACTTTTGACAGGAGAGTCAATAGCTCTTCAAACAAACAAAGTCTTAAAGCTTTTCACTCCGGCTTCCCATAGCCCACCCATGTGTGGGGCACTAGGAGGGTTAAAACGCCATGTCAAACTCTGATGACTATATGTTGAGGTAGTACACGTTTTTACTGCCATTAGGAAATCACTGGAAAGGGCTTTAGAGGCTCCAACAAAGGTTTTACCGTTATCGGAGTAAACTTGTGGGCAGCCTCGCCTTTCCACGAAAGGCGAGGGAATGCTGCGAGGAACTTCTCGGTCGTAAGATCCGATGTGGCTTCCAAATGAATAGCCAAGTACGCACACGTAACCCTTAGTGATGAGGCAGGCTCGACCCGTATGAGCGAAGGATCGTGAAAATGTGGATCTCTATGGGTAAGTCCCCCATGAGTTGAGTTTGCAGCTTTTTCCGATAAACCACACAGATTCGGCAAGAGCTTATAGTAGTCTTGACAAGATTCAGGAGTTTTGGAATCCAATACTAGGATCATATAAGGCGGATCATTAACTGGTTCCCACCATGAAGAGAAACTCGATGCGTAAATTTGACAAGGAGTCGTGTGATTGCGCATAAATATGGGAGGATGACGGGGTGCCGCTGATCATAGCTTAATGATTCTGATGCTCTCACACGACCGCATGCTCTCATAACTCCTTTTGTATCCAGGAATGGATTTAAGTTCAGAATACTACTAGAAGACGGAATGTTCTGCTTGTTCAACAAGCACTGACTCCGGCTCGAAGGACCAGATGTTTGCGCGCAGAAGTATGCACCGCGATCGCAGTGCAGGGAGCTTTTCCTGTGACGCATTCCACACCGTCCGAGGTTTCTCTCCTCTTCAACCTAGACTTAAGCTTAACCACATAATTGTAATTAGTACCAAATAAACAGTGAAAGAAAGAAGATCGACGCCCCCGAATTGTTACTTTTAAATCGATTTGTTTCGCGCCGGTTTATCTGCACATATCACCAACCACTCAGTAAAGTATTTGCCAAGACGTCCACCCCACCACATTAAAAGCTACCGCCTTCGAAGTAAGACCATGATGTCTCTTAAAAACAGAGCCAAAGAATTATCAAAACGAACAAATAAAGAGATCGCAGTGAAACTTGCAACAAAGAGTTCTAAAGAGTGGCCTCGCTGCCATCATGCTGAAGCACATATGACCTCTTGGAATACGGTTCTTGACGAATATTTTTAACCTGATTCTAAAGACCCTCGTTATTCTCAGCATATGGAAGACCGGGAAAGTCATACCGGTTCTGAAGTCAGGAAAGCCACCCGAGCAAGGATCCTCATACAGGCACATCACTCTCCTCTCACCCGTAGTGAAGATCCTATGAAGCACTACTCATTCCGACCCTCAAAGATCACCTGATGCCAGCGGACTCCCAACAAGGCTTCAGATCCGGTCGAAGCACGACTTCCGCACTCTGTGAACACACCACAGCTGAAACAACCGGACTTAACTCCAAGCGCCCCCATGAAAGTACTATCGTGGTAGCGCTAGACCTATCAAAGGCTTTCGACATGGTCAACCATAACACGCTACTAAATGACCTTGGACATAGCAGTCTGCCTAACCTAGCGAAGAGATGGCTGGCCAACTATCTCTCAGGCCGCCAAGTGCAGGTAGAGTTTCAGAAGAACCCACTCCAGCACCATGATAATGAAACAGGGAGTCTCACAAGGTGGTGTGCTCTCCCCTTTATTATTTAATTTCTATGTGTCACAAATACCCACGCCACCCGAGGAAATTAAACTTATTTGTTATGCCGACGATTGCTCCATAACATCGACAGGCAGAGACATAAAAGATGTAGAGCAGCGAATAAACTCCTAACAGGTGACAACTAAAAACCTACACAAACTTTAAAATGCCGCCATACAGCCATGCTCCCATTTTCGTATTCGCAAAAGTTTTGCGATTTGGAGAGCAAATTTGTACTAAAAACCGGTTTCAAAACGCAAAACCTTTGCGAATGCGAAAATGGGAGCATGGCTGATAGCCACAATTCTCAACGGATCTTTATGAAAATTTGACAGTTTATTTATGACTACATATACAGAAAGTATGGGATCAATGGATTTGGTCGAAAGGACCGCTATCAGCCACTCGACGTGGCTTCCGGAAAATGCCTCCGCAGGCGGCCTGTTCTACCTTGGGGTCGTATTTCCGAGTCCAGTAGGTCAGTTCTTTGATATTTTTGGCCTTTCAGTTGTTTTTGTAAGCTGCAGCACTCAGACTTCCAAAAAAATCTTCAACTGGACAACACTGCGGCAAGTTGGTTGGGTTCCGTTCCTTTGGTACAAAATTATCAAAAAGGCGATATTGGTTGCACCGACATTGAGATTTGGCAGTTTGTATTTGGTCAGGTGTGTAACTTGGTGCTCTTTGCTTACGTCTGGCAACAATATTATTCTTTTTCAGCACTTTACTGATGTGTTGTTGGTTGCAAATAAATTTTCTGGCTGCATCTCGTTGACTTATGTGGTCTTTGTTGTTAAGAAGTTGGGTTAGCTTTCTGACAGCTTGGCCGGACATAATGTTTGCTTTCCCACCACTTCCAACTTCTCTTTTTATTATTTTTCCTTGCAAAATACTATAAATAGTGCGTTTGGACTTGCCCTCTTGGGTAAAATGGTTTACTGTAAACACTTAACCTTTGTCAGCGTGCATTTCGTAGAATTTTACAACGCGATCACGAAGACGCTCTTGTTCGGTCGGCATGATGTTGACTACTTGTTAAAATTTTTGTCAGGGGGGCATGAAAACGTGTTCACAGGAGAATATAGAGAAAGTAATGTCATCCCGAAAGATTTTACGTAAAGCTCAGCTAAAAGTTTGTGCAGATTTTTAGTTGTCACCCGTTATAAAGTATATATATTCTTGATCAGCATTAACAAGAGAGTCGATCTTGCCATGCCCGTCCGTCTGTCCGTATGAACAAACAGATCTCAGAGATGGTAAGAGATAGAGGTTCGACGTGTATGGGACAAAAACTTTTTATGCTTGCAGGCAGATCAAGCCTCCCTAATTTAGAAAAAACGTCATATCTCCGTCAGTTTTATAAATAGAAGATTAGAACCTTCTGGACATATTTTGAAATGAAGATTATTTATCGATCCGCCAAAGGAATGGTAGAGATCGTATGAACGATAGTCGAAATATAAGGAGATATAACAGAGTATGTTATAGTCGGGCTTGACCGACTTTCTTTCTTGTTGTGATTAGTTTCATTGATCTTGATCTTTACTTTACTTTACTCATTCTTTTTTACCCGTTACTCGTAGAGTAAAGAGGGTATACTAAAGTCGTGCAAATGCTTACGTGTTGTGGTGGTGGTGGTGACTGATCAATCTCGTCCCGATTGAAGAAAAACTCGTGACTTTTGCATTCAGCTGCAAATTCGAAAGGCGCTTAAAATAGTTTGTAACGATTCATATTTACATACTTATTTTCAAAACAAAGCTTAAAACATATTAACAAACTTTAGTTCAAACGATTCAATTGCTTCTCACGCTTCTTTCTTGAGACCAAAAATCCAATTGTTCCTGCATTTGCTGAAAATCCAAGCGAGGCGGTAACTTCCACTCTGGGTACGTTGTACCAAAGATTTGAAACTGATATAAAAGGAACTCGTAGAATTCAAATTCAAAATCCTTGACATAATGAAAACTGATGGCCATATCCGAGCAGCAATCGCTGGACTAAAAAGAAAATGATGAATTTCATTCCATTTGCTGGTGGTTTCCACTTACATTATGCTCATAGAAAAAGTATTTGTGCAACCAAGAGGTCGTGGGTATGGTGGGCATTAAATGTTTGGGTGACATGGGCAGAAAACGTTCGCGACCCTGTAGATCTCGTGAGTCTCCAGCCACTACGCCGACATTTCGTAAACATTTGCCCAATTGTCGATCCTCGGAGAGTTGATTCAAGGGACAAAATTTGGTATTATTGAAGGCAAACAGATTTAAACGACGCAAGGCATCACGACTCAAGACATAGCCAGCTCCGCCGGACATATAACCTTGTGGGAAATCTGTACGAAAACGATGACCAAAGTAGACAGCAGCCTCGGGATCAAAGGGATGCAAGAACGAGCGCAGATTCTCCATGATTACATAACTGAAAGAAGAAATAGGGAAGTAAATAATTCTCTGAACCACTTTTGATCTTGTTCAAATAGCAACTTACGTATCATCATCAGCCTTCAGAAACCAGTCGTAGTCCTCCCCATAATGCTGATACGCGTAGGCCAGGCCCAGCCGAACTTTGGCAAATAAATTTTCACGTTTCTCCAACACATTAAGATTCACAGCACCCAGCTCTGGATCATCCTCGCTGCTCAGAAATACAAGTTTATTACAACGCTTTCCCCAGGTGCTTTTCACCTGGGCTGCCTTGGTCTTGTGCGATTCCGGCATGGTCAACACCAAACACAAAACCCTCGTCTCATTGTAAAGCCAGGCAGCCAACTCGACATCCGTGTTGGTCAGCGGTTGGGGTGTGGCTGGTGGTGTTTCACTGCCCACATACACTGTACTCTCGTTCTCCTCATTTGTTAGCTGCATATAATCGAATAGATCCGTCAATCTGATGCCTATGATCAGACCCACCACCAGGCACAAGACATTCCGATACATTTTCAGAGAGAGAAGATGAAGGAGAGAGAGTTCCTCTTTGGCAGACGCAGCGAATGCATTGCAGTGGTGTCACACCTGGCCACCAGCTGATGGGCGACTGGGGGTACCTACCACACAGCACACAGCTACTCCCTCGCGCTCAAATCAAAGAGGCAGAGCAGAAACAAGTTTTCGTTTGTGATTCGCATCAACAATGAGTCACCCGACTGTATGCTGAAGATGTCGTCGTTGTCTTTTTACCGATTCCAACAACAACAAATTTTTGGTAACAATTCACTAACAATTGGAAGAAAAGCTTAAGCATTTTGTGGGTCAGCTTGAACGAAAAAAGGTTCAATCGATTTTTGAAAATCACACCTTCAAAATAGGTTCAGTCGAATTCGGTAATTCGGACCTCTTAGCACTTAAACTCAAAACGAAGAGGCGAAGCTTATTTTACTATCAGATTTTCATTATAAAGTTCGACTGTTTCCGTCTGTACCATCCGGGATTCTTCAAAATATTCCAAACTCAATGAAAAGATGGAGCAACAAGCTAGGAAAAGGGCTTTCAATGCCCTAAAAGAAGCAATTAGATCCAACACGGCAGAAAAAAAGCAACCTATCAAATGCAAAATAAAGAGTACAAGATAATATGACAAACTAAACAAACTTAATATTATGCTAAACTTGAAAGAGAAATCGGTTTTATAAATGACAGCAAGGCCTACTGGGAAGTAGTTCGCAAACTAAATGGTCCTCATGCCAGAAAGGGAATCGCACTCAGCTCAGAAGAATTGGCGTCGCACTTCCAGGATCTCCTGTACGCTGAAATACAGATGCAAGTCAGTTACGCACTTCCACTAAAGGCAAACGATGAGTTGGATGCCATAATTACAATCCAAGAGGTTTGGAGTGCAATCCCTAAAGGAAAGCGCAACAAGTCTCCGGGCGAAGACCGAATACCGTCAGAATTTCTGATGCACGCAACACCGGAGTTTATCGAATTGCTGACAGTGGAGCACAACAAAATCTTCTGACGGACAAGGCACCTAAAGGATATCAGTCGAACATCGTTCACACAATATTAAAAAAACACGACCCCAAGAATGTCAAAAATTACAGAGGAATATCTTTTCTAAACACAGCTATGAAACCGTTCACCGCAATTCTTCAGCGAAAACCAAGCCGGCTTCCGAGAAGGATATTCCACCGTAGACAGCATTTTTGTGCTCACATCCATAGCAAGAGACTACCTGTCGCGAGGAAAGAAAAGGTACCTATTCTTTATAGACTTGAAGTCTTGAAGGCTGCATTCGTTGCGATAGATAGAAGAAGTCTATTTCTGAAACTCAGCAACTTGGGAATAAGCACAAAAATGCTGAAAATGATTCAAAGCCTGTATACAGATAGCCGAACTACAGTATGGAACGGGGAGTACTTGTCGGAGGATATCGAGACCAACCGAGGAGTGAAACAGGGCTGCCTCCATAGCCCTCTTATATTCGCTCTTTTCGCCGATGACATAGCAGATGACCTGAAAGGTGGAGTCAAGCTTGGAGAACAAAATCATGGCAGAGACCCCAGCAATGCGGCAAAAAATGATAAACGCAACATATAAATATTGTTAACCTCAGCATCAACGTGGAGAAGTCAAAGGTTATGATTGAACGGAACGGTGGCGGGCGATGGAAATTAGCTGGAGACCCTTTAGAAGTGGTAAAGGAATTCAAATACTTGGGAAAGGTTCTAACGCCAAATATGAAGTTCGACACCCACCTCCAAGAAAAGCTCAAAGACACTCGGGTAGCTATTAACTGTACACGGGCGAGCATAAATAGGAGAGAAAATGTCAGCACCAGCGTGACTTGTCATCACCTGCTATGCAGCGCAAGTCTGGGGAAGTCAGCAATACGAGGATGTAGAACGCAGTCCGACATTCTTCAACAAAACGAGAGCGTAAGTTAAAGTCGGTCCTGCCCGATTTCGATATACCCGTTACTCAAGGAAATTAGTGTTGTATAGCCTTCCCTTACACTCAAAAAAAATAGGGGAAGTTAACTTCGGCTCGGCCGAACTAAGACTAACTAAGACTACTTTTTGGACCTTACTTTTCTATGGGATCTATACTATCGGGCCTGTTCCGAATTCCGAAAACGAGTGGAATTGCCGCAATTCGAGTTGATTGCTGTTCCGAATTCCGCAAATCGACAAGAATTGACGTTTTCAAAACGTGCGCTGCAGAGTCAGTGGAATTAAAAGTAATTGCATTTTAAAGCATTAAACTAGTTCCCCAGTATGATAAACTAAAAATTCGAAATTAGTTGAACAGTTTTAAGATCGTTTAACATCATTACTTAAACTGTTTTAAGTTTAAGTATAATTTTACAGAATTTTTTTATAAACTTCTTTAAAATATTGCATGAAAAACCAAACCGAGCGGCCGTGACCAAACCGAGCTGTTCTGAATTCCACTTTACTTTTTAGTCGATTGCGACCTTCAATCGGCGGCTGCTAGGGTTGCTGCCTATGAATTTATTTAATCGGACTGCACTTTTTCTATTTCACTTAGCTTTGTTTAACCATATTTGATATCACATTTTCAAATGAAATATTTAAATACTGGTTTAAGTAAAAATAAATGGATTTAAAGAGTAAATAAGAGCTTTATAAATTTAAATTAGGGAGATGATGACAACTCTGTCTGCTGACGATAAACAAACACGTACGCGGGCCAGCCAGCCAGCTGTTTTCGAAACCGAGTTCGAAAAGTCGAAACGTAACCAAATCGTTCGGAATTGGGAACAGCAAATAGTAAAACGCTCGCTTTCGTTTCGTTTTTACTTTTTGAAAACGTTCGGAATTCGGAACAGGCCTGTATATAAAAAGTAAAATTGGCTTGTCAAGATGACACAGCCCCAAAGGGCCAAAGCCGAGCCTTTCTCAATCTCTTGGCTTGTGCGCTTCTAATTTTTAGCACAAGAGAAAGGTACCTACAGTTTAACGCCGAATCCGAACGGCAGTTTGAGAAGCTTTTCATGGCTAGTTACTGCAATGCTGGCGCCAACAGCAAAGAGGTGTGGCCGGGTGTAAAGTTTTATTCAAAGAAAAAATCTTTTCATTAGATGTTCCGAGGCGGGATCGAACCCACAACTTCATGCACAGCGGTCGCGCACTCTAGCCGCTGAGCCACCCAGCCAGATGTCTGATTTCGACCAAACTTGGTGAAATCATGGAAAAGCATACAACACTGTTAATTACGAAATTTGGAGGCGATCCCATTTAAAACAAAAAAGTTTGTCTCACTAGAACTTCTTTTTCGACCGATCATTCATACTGCAGCTATATGCTATAGTCATCCGATTTTGATAAAACTTTGTAGAAGTGTGTTAAAGTATTTAAAATAAGAATATGCCAATAAAAAGAACGTTTTCATTAAAAACAAAAAGGTTTTCCTCACTCGAGCTAGTTTTTCGAGCGATCGTTCCTATGGGAGCTATATGCTATAGTCATCCGATTTCGACTATACTTTGTAGAACTGTGTAAAAGTATATTAAATACGTTTTCATAAAAAACAAAAAAATTTTTCACTATGGCAGCTATATGCTATAGTCATCCGATTTCAACCAAACTTAGTGAAATCATGGGAAAGGATAGTAAACTAAGAAATACGCACTTTAGAGGCGTTTCCATTAAAAACAAAAAAGTTTTTCTCACTAAGACTAGTTTTTCGACTGATCGTTCCTATGACAGCTATATGCTATAGTCATCCGATCCGGCCGGTTCCGACATATGTTCAGCGTATTTGTACCTCAAGACTTCGTGCAAAGCTTTAAAACTGACGGAGGAAACAGCATAGAAACAGACGGACAGACGGACAAGGCTAAATAAACTCAGCTTGTCATGCTGATCAAGAATATATATACTTTATGTGGTCGGAGATGCTTCCTTCAATGCGTTACAAACATCCGCACAATTTTATAATACCCTCTGCAAGGGTATAAAAATAGGTCTCAAGCGGACTTGAACCACGGCCTCACCGTTGTAAGACAGCTCTCTTCGCATCGCACCACAGGCCACTTCGCTTGATGGCCGCTTAACATTTAACTTACTTTGCTTTGTGTTCGCTTAACATTTGACTGAGTTCTTTACTCTGACTTACGCGAAGGTACCCGAGTTCGAGTCCCAGTAAGGCCAGGTAAAGTGAAGTTAAAATTAATAATTTTTACAAGTTTTATGTGTTTTCAGAACAAACAGAAATGTATGGAAATGTACTTGGGCCAAGTATGCACGTACTTCTTCCATTCCCAAGTCTTGTAGTCTTAATATTACTTGGATCAAGTAGGCGCGTACTTATCTCAAATCTTTAACTTGTAATATACTTGGATCAAGTTTGCACGTACTTAATTTAAGGGACAATCATGTTGCATTTTTTATGCAAGCTAAAACTTATTTTTAGTTTGAAACGTACTTGATTCAAGTTGAAATGGTTTCATTTCAAGTATGTTTCATGCTCATTTTTTAAGTCCGATAATTCTCAAATCATGTTTTCAAACGTACTTGACTTAAGTACGGCGAACTTGATGGTAGTAATCAGTTGACTATTAAGTTCGGAAAAACAGAGTTCAAGTACGGAATACTTGATTTTTTCTCTCTGTGTATTAGCAGTGCCGAAAAGGGTCAAAATATGAGTTTTCAGCAACTTTAAGCTCAAATTAATAAAGATCTAGACCTGATAACCCACTTTCGAAAACAGATTTGATTTCAGCCGGTTCAGCTAGTACAAGTATATAAAGCCCCCCATACACCACACAATTTTTTGACGTACGTGTGACGCATACACTCATATTTCACTAACACACATAAGCGTTTTGCGCAAAAAATTGTGTGGTGTATGGGGGGCATAACATCGAGAACTTAAAAGCTAGATGTAAGAACCAGTTAAAACTTCACTTTTATTATGCTTTAAATTTGTTTACCTTGCTTGCCACTGCTTCTGCTCATCTAGAGTCCAATGTCCTTGGGTTTTTTCCTTTGTGCAGATTAATAATTCCGCCCTGCCCAAATCCTCTTTTGGTATCAATTGATACGGTAAGGTTCATTCCCATTTTGACCGAGCATTGAGTGCATACCAAGTGTGGTCCAAGGTCAAAGAACTTTGACCTGATGGTGGGTGCTGTTGGGTTTAGCAAACTTCATTCAATAATTTAGTTTAACTCGAGACAACTCACTTTTCTAATGAGCAGAACTAATCAAACTGTTTTCACTATTTTCTGCGACAGATGTTTACTACTATGCGATCGCACATCCGGTTGAATTGTCACATTAGTTCCAGCTGAAGAAACGTTTAATGGCAAAGAGTTTGCGTGCACCAAAACTCTGCACCGCCACCCCAACCCAACGAAATGCCCATGCAGATGTGTACCTAATTAGGCTTAAGGCCAACGCCTCCCTCAATGCCACCAGAAATTTGGTCAGATTTCGTGTATAATTTGAAATTCTGCCTAATATCAGCGTAAAGTTTGAACTACAAAAATGTGGAAATTCAGACATGAGAGAGGAATATATCGATGAATAGAAGCCACCCCCTGTTGCAAAAGGAGGTGAACAACAAATGTTGATTTTTTGGTGTGTGTGTGTAGATGGAATACATGGAAAAGGGGGTTGTTGTTGATTTGATAGCAGGGAGCATAAGCATTTCTGTTGGACGAGGGGCAGTTGTGGTGGTGGCAACGGCAGCTGCAACACTCGCACTCACACGCAGTGCTTGATAAATCATGTGTAAAGGTATTTTGATTTTTATTTTTTCGAAACATTGAAGTTTGTATTTTTTGTACTTTTGATCCTTTGGCAGCTGCAACACATTTGGATGCGGGCCAGCAGCAGGAGGAGGAGGAGGAGGAGGCGGGAAAAATGTGTGTATGAAAATGTTGCCATGCCAGCCAAAACAAATGTTTGAAGCAAGAAAATATTTAGTTTTTTATGCTTCTTTTTAATTGATTTGGCATGCTTCAATTTAACGCTTCGCTGCCACTTCCGTTTTTTGCATACATGTCCTGCTGCACACGTGTCCTTGTAATTTTTTCTGTAATTTTCAATAAATGCAGCAGCGACTGACATTTCCGCTCTTATGACAGGCCAATAATGAGTCACAACCCATCCTGCACACAGCTACAGGTATGTCCCATTCCCCCACTCGCCCACTCCACTTGGCACGAGCAGTCAAGACGCTTTTAGGGGTTGCACTTTGGGGAATTCCTCATAAGAAACATTCCTTTGGCGGAAGCAGCCAAGCAACACGTTCAAGACATTGTTGAGTCACCACCAAACCACCAAACCATCCCCTGTTTTTCCCTGCTTCTGCTGGGGTATTTATATGCTTCACCGGCAAAGGCTCGTTTTCTTATTGGAGGTGCCTTTGTCCTTTTTTTTTGAGGATTTCATTCATTCGTCACTTAATTGAGTTGCGGCGCAGAAATTAGGAGGAAATAAAAAGGGGCAATTTCTTTGGGCTGCCAAGTGCCAATTGTAGGTTTCATACAAATTGAAATGCCCCCCGAAGGATTGTCTCGGTTCGGTTCTTTGACTTCTGCCTTTGTCTTGTGTTTACCTTTTTCTTTTGCTTTTTCTTAGGGTGGCGAAGCCATTAAATTGATTATAAAACATTGTTGAAATGTGTAAACAGTTTTTTTGTGCTCTTGTTGTCCTTTCTTAATGCCAGACAGCACGGCGCCGAGGGAAGTCCTGCGGGTATGTGTGTGTGTGTGTGAGGCGTGGTTGCCTTAAGTGAAGTCGCAGCTAAGGAATGCGCCTAATTAGTTGGACTCTGGCATGCAGTTGAATAAATCTGAAGAAGAATGTAATGAGGGGAGTTTTTTTTATGGCATTGGATGAGCAATTGAAGGGCTTAATGTTAGGGACGAAGTCATTGCTTAGTGGAAATAATTGCTTTAGTTGGATCAGTGGTTAACTGGAGTTTTGAAGCGTGTTTTTCCATTGTTTAATGTATCAGCAAGTGGAGATAAGTATTTAGTTTAAAATGTGGAGGTCTTCACATTGAAATGAAGAGAAATTTTTGGTAAAAAAATAAATGAAATTATTAATTCCAAAGTAAACTTCGAACGACATTTCAGGCTCAAGATCGCTGATGAGTGAGGAATTGGTCCCTCATGAAACGCGTCCGATCAACCTGAAGCATCCTTTGTTGTGGCTTGTGCCTCAGTTTAAAGTTATGACAATAGCATAACAAGACTTCGAGCCAGTAAAAACTGCAAGTTAACAGTATAAAGGTCATTAAAATAGTCATAAAAGTACATTGAAAAGATTTGAAATCATAATAAAAATATTGTATTCGCTCTTCGTCCAGAAGAATTTCACTTCGAAATCAGTTCATTACTCAATGGGATTGTCGGAGGGATACGTCAGACTATCGTTTAGGAAAATAGTCTCCTGGCTAATCTTGGATTTAAGTGAAGAAGCACGACTGAATATTGAAAATGGAGGGAAGTATACTCACATTGTTCAATTAGCAATTTTCAAGAAGAATTGCAGAGGGCTATTGCAGGAGATGTAAGGAATCAAATGCTTCAAAATGGTTGACAAATCATTCGTAAAGACTACATCAATCCAGCATCGCTAAGGAGCAGATCGAGTCTTAATTTAACCGAAAGTCGGATAAATTGTAGCTTAGATAGTTGATAAAATATCCCAAAATTACAGGTTTCATTGTTTAAAAGTAGGCGCCTTACGTCTTAAACCGAACCGAACCATTTTAATTTTAGGTTTTTGGTTCGGTTTAGCATTTTTTAAAACCCACTGATTCGGTCCACGAGTGCAAAAAAGCGGTTCGGTTCGGTTCAGAACCGGATGGCATCCTCGAAATTTAGACTAGTCGATTTCACCATAAAACAAGAAAAAAGGGTTTCAAACCCGACTATAATATACTCTATACTTGTGTTAAGTGCTGCCCATCGCCAGTGCGACCGGTGCTGCGCAGCATAATGGTTTGTTGGAATGGAAAAAGAAGGCTACAACAATAAAATGGGGCAAATATTAAGAGAAATTAGCACTTATAGATTTTGGAGAATGGATCCCACTTTAAGACTCCAAACTAGTGTTGGGTAAAGGTTGTTCATTTCACTGAAAATGTTCACTTGTTCTTTTTTTCCTACTCAAGTTGTTCACATGTTTAGTTTTTCTTGTTCAGTTGTTTACGTGTTCAGTTGTTCTTGTTCATTTGTTTAGTTCTTCACTTGTTCAGCTGTTCACTTGTTCAATTGTTCAGTTGTTCAATTGTTGTTTCTTCTTCTTTGGCCATTTGATGGTAATAAAGTCATCGCAACCGTTTCACGGTCTCGGCCGCTGCCACTGCAGCTTCTCAACGTTCAGCTTTCGGCGTGTGCTGCAACAAGGTAGTGATCCTAGTCAATATTGGCTCCCCGGAGCGCACGTAAGTCTAGAACACTCGATGAGTGCCGTCCGTCTATCACAACGTGATCAATCTGGTCGCCTTGTGGTCGTCGCGGTGCTTAAATCTGGTACTACTAATGATCATGTTCCGGCCCGAAGCGAAGTCTATTAGCCACTCTCCATTATCGGAGGTTTCTTCGTGCAAGCTAAATTGGCCGATAGTCGGGCGAAAAACTTTTTCTTTCCCGATTTTTGCGTTAAAGTCGCCTAGCACGGTCTTGATGCCGTCATCGGGGCAGCGCTCATATAGGTCTGCTAGGCTCTTATAGAAATCGCAATTTTCCGATTCGTTCTTGACTTCTGTTCGGGCGTGCGCACAGATAAGACTAATATTAAAATATTTTCCCTTAAGTCTGAGTGCGGCAAGTCGCTTGTCAACTGGTGTAAAGCTGATGACAGAGCGGCACAGTCTTTTGTTGACTGCGAAGCCGAAACCAAACTCGTGCTTCGAATCATGTCCACTGTAGTAGATCCGTATCCGAAGCATTGTTTTAGTTTTCATTGGCGGATGTAATAGACGAGAATCGGGTGCCAAGTCCAAAGTAACGCCCCCTATTTGTCCCAGGATAGGATCGCCGCTCACGTTAGCCAGCAGCTTCAATCAATTGTTCAGCTGTTCAGCTATTCAGTTGTTTAGCCGTTCAGTGTTGGTTTGAAGTGTGGGCCTTTTTTGTTGGATTTGTGCTGTTTCAATTGTTGTTCACCTGGGCATTGTGATGATTAGCGATCATTGAAACTAATTTTAATCATTTTCTGGTCACACTGCGAAATGTTGCCTATTTGTTAGCCATCTCTAAAATGGTTGCCACTCCAGCATGTTGCTTACATTGAACAATCAGATACGCGGACAAAAAAACAGCTGAAGAGTCATCAAATTAAGTGAACAAGTCAGTGAACCACTCACTGAACAACTCGCAGAATAAGTGAACAATTCTGACTGAAGAACTCACAGAACAAGAGTGTGTGAACAAGAACAACTCACAGAACAAGAGCGTGTGAACAAGAATAACTGAACAACTCTGACTGAACAAATAAAAACACCTTATGAAGAACATGTTCACTTGTTCAGTTTGGTGAACAATTCAACTGACGGACATGGCTAAGTCCACTCAGCTCGTCGTGCTTTCTTCAATGCGTGTCCTTCCTTTCGTCAGTCCGTATGAACAAACTGATCTCAGAGATGGTAAGATATAGAGGTTTGACATGCATGAGACATATGTTTCTTAAACTTGCAGGCAGATCAAGTTTATTTTCAGTTTTTCCCACGCCCCCGCAAATTTGAAAAAGTCATATATCCCACAGTTTTATAGATAGAAGATTCGTTCCTTCTGGACAAATTTAGTAATTGAGATTCTTTATCGATCCGCCAAAGGAAAACAAACAATGATGGGCTGCTCTTCACCGACTTTCTTACTTGTTTTGTCTTATATTGACTCAACTCATTTTGAGTTATTCAAAAGGCTATAACTTTTTTAAATTGGGGAAATGAATATGGAAAATAAAAAGAAGAAACTAAAGAAAAGAAGAAAGAAGGAACTGTTCGGTACGGAGACCAAACAGATTGTGCCCCAGTTGGAGTTTTTATATTTGTAAATATTTTTGTTAACATTTGAATGAATTGTCATGGCACCCTTGTCCCTTGTTTGAGATTTTGTTATCTGTTTGTTATACGCCTACTTAGGTGTTACAATAATTGTGTGTGCTTCAAGCATGATGATTATTCTTGAGTTTGTTCGTTTCTAATCAAAGTAAAGAAATTAGACGGTGATTTGTATACCCTTGCAGAGGGTATTAAAAAATTTTCCGGATGTTTGTAACGCATAGAAGGAAGCATCTCCGGCCTCATAAAGAATATATATTCTTGATCAGTATGACGAGCTGAGTTGATTTGGCCTTGTCCGTCTGACCGTCTGTTTCTATGCTATCTCCTCCGTCAGTTTTAAAGCTATCCTCACCAAACTTTGCACGAAGTCTTTTGGTACAAATACGCTGCACATTTGTCGGAACCGGCCGGATCGGATGACTATTGCATATAGCTGTCATAGGAACTATCGGTCGAAAAACTAGTCTTAGTGACAAAAACTTCTTTGTTTTTAATGGAAACGCCTCCAAAGTACGTATTTCTTAGATTACTATCCTTTCCCATGATTTCACTAAGCTTGGTTGAAATCGGATGACTATAGCATATAGCTGTCATAGGAACGATCGGTCGAAAAACTAGGTTTAGTGAGAAAAACTCTTTTTTGTTTTTTTAATGAAAACGTCCTTATCATTGGCATACACTTATTTTATATACTTTTACACAATTCTACAAGTTTTGGTTAAAGTCGGATGACTATAGCATATAGCTGCCATAGGAACGATCGGTCGAAAAACTTGATCTAGTGAGAAAAACTTTTTTGTTTTCAATGGAAACGTCTTTATCATTGGCATTTACGTTACGTAGTTTATATCCTTTTACACAGTTCTACAAAGTTTTGTCAAAATTGGACGACTATAGCATGTAGCTGAAGTATGACTGATTGGTCGAAGAAGAAGTTCTAGTGAGAAAAACTTTTTGGTTTTAAGCTAGGTACGGAGATACCTGCGAAATGGTCTCGAAATCAAAGTGTATGGAGTTCACGTGCGAAATATCATATCGATAGCACAGCGTTGCCACCCGAAGCACAGCGTTTCACGCTATGTCTATCGATGATTGGTTATTTCGAAGGGTCGACAAGAAAAACAAGTGCCTTGTATAAGGAGTGCAAAAACAACTAAAAACATAACAAAAGGGTGGGAAACTTCTTAATAGAGGAGAAGGTGGCCCTTATCAAATTAATTAAAGAGAAACCTGTGCTGTGGGAGCTGACCCATAAGCAGCATTTTGATAGCGAAGCATCTTGGAGGGTATAGGTTCTACCCTCGTAAAGGAAGGTAAATATAATAATTATTGAGTTTAATTATGTTATTCATAATTGTTTGTTTTTTCTAGGAGGCCAATGCAAAGCGGCTGGGCTTTGCCAAAGCCAAGTTCACAAGCGGCCCAAGGAGGCTGCGATGAGGAGTGGGAGTTAGCTGCATTCATGTCGTTCTTCCCAGATTTATCGGGATCAAAAAAGGTGTGTGTATTTCTTGCAGATGTTAACATAAACGAATATGTGTTCTCTTCTGCAGAACGTATAGCTCCTCGTATGAGATGGCTGACGATTAGGAACCTGGGCCCAGCACCACGAATTCAATCGTGAACAAAGGCGATTTTGTGTTTAGGATGGATGAATCTAACCCTTTCCCAATGGTTAAACTTGAGAATTATTTGTGGCCACTAGCCCTGGACGAAAGCTCGACATCTACTCTTTATATTCACTTGTAAGCATTGATTTTATTACTCGATTGAGATCTTAAACTTATTATCATTGGTTTACTTTTCATCCAGAAGAAAAAGTGACTTCGCCTATGAAATACGCAGCAAGATCCTGTTAAAGAGCTGCAAGAGGCATCGTGGACTTCTTGTCAAAGCAACAGTGTGCCTTCACACAAGTTGTTGATTCAGCACCTTCTCTGGTCGTGTCCAAAGACCATCATTCGGAATTTGCCTATTGGAACTAGCTATTAAATTCAATATCGAAAGAAAATGCTGAAAAAAAATTAAAATGAAGTTCACCATGTTTCTAATATCAGCGGCTGAATCCGTCTAATTATTAATTGGCTTTAAATTATATTAAAAAAATCAACGAAACAATAATTTTATGTGCGTTTTATTTTTGTTGACAAATCCCGAGTGTTTTATTTATTTACAGACGCTATGCTAATGCTGCGAAATCAATTTGGGACGGTACTGCTCCATCTTCCGAATTGATAAAGGCTTTCAGATTGTCCCTGATGAATTTGGCATAGTCCAGAACACGACCACGCATTCATGGAAAGCTTCTGCCCCTCTTGGATCTTTCCCCAACAATTTCTTATGTTTGTTGTCTTCACAACCGCTTCATGCTACTTATGTAGAGCGATTGTTACAACTATAGCTGCATTGCAAGCCAAAAAAACTCTTCGCTGTTTAATTAAATTATTTATTTTTTCACTTGATTTACTTTGTAAACAAAACAATTAGAGGTGAGCGCCTATAAAACTAGAGATGGGCGACTTATTTCGCACTAATTAACAGAGATTTCGTGACTATTCCGCAGGTATCTCCGTACCAGCGTTCCAAAGATCAGGAAAAGTCGAATTCAGTGACTCCAGAGAAAGAATATGGCTCGAACAAAGCAAAACACTGGTGCAACTGCTGTTCAGTAATATCCAGTAGTAAAAATAAAAAAATAATTAGAAAAACTACTGGTCGAATGCGACCAGTCCCAGCGGCTGCCAACTAATAAATGAAATCGTTTCTCCTTTTCTTTAGAGCATATTCTTGTTTGAATTAATTTAGGCCTACTAAGATTCAAATTGAAATTGGCCAATGATTATTAACAACTCAGTAGGCGCTTTGTGCTTACGGTTCAAGGAAAATCTTTACCATTGGGATGCTTAGATATCTGTGAAAATTTAATAGAAAGTTTAAACGATCCAAAAAAGCCTGCTGTTTGTATAGAAACCTGAGGGTCAACTATGCACGAAACGGAAATCAACCGAAACTTTGTGAATCGTACCATGATACTCCAGACCTGAATCCACTGGTCTACAAACTTTTCACTGTGTTGAACAGTAAACACTCCACCACAATGGATCATAAAGTATTTTGCCAAATATTGAGATCTTTTGAATCTAAGTTGAAAGTCTAAGGCTGCCAAGGAGACTCTCGGATATGCCGAGCACTCCCGAAAACAGTCATGGTACGATGATGAGTGCCGCCGCGCTACTGCAGAGAAAGACGCTGCCTACAGGAGAGCAACGCAAGCTGTCAAGGAGCGATATCGGAAGAAAAGGAGAGAGGAGAAGCGCCTTTTCAGACGGAAAAAGAATGAGCAGGAAAGGCGTATGCGTGAGGAAGTCGAAAGCCTGTTCGGCATGAGTGAGGCTCGAAAATTCTACCAAAAAGTTCGGCGACTAGCCAAAGGTTTTAAGCCCGGAGCCTCACAAGGACGAAGCCGGAAATCTTGTCACAGATCCAAGGGAGGTACCAGACAAATGGAGAAACTATTTCTCCAACCTGCTGGGAGGCGATGATGAACACAATGACGCCTCTGGAGAAGTAGTGGAACCTCCAATCGATGATATAGAAATAGACCCACCGGACCATAACGAAGTTTGGTTAGCCATAAAAAGGCTAAAAAATAACAAATCAGCTGGAGCCGTTGAGCTGCCCGCTAAATTGTTCAAGGCTGGCGGCGAGGAGCAGGTAAGGTGCATGCACCAACTCCTATGCAGAGTATGGTCCGAAGAGAGTATGCCCGAAGATTGGAGTCTAAGTGTTCTCTGCCCAATACTTAAAAAAGGAGACCCTGCAATCTGCGCCAATTACCGCGGGATCAGTCTCCTACCCATTGCATATAAGGTTCTGTCATGTATCTTATGTGAACGTCTTAAGCCGAGAATGAGCGAACTGATCGAACCTTATCAGTGTGGCTTTAGACCTGGTAAATCCACCATAGACCAAATATTCACATTGAGACAAAAAATGGAGAAAACTCATGCGACGAAAATCAACACTTACCATCTTTTTGTTGATTATAAAGCCGCTTTTGCGGCTTTGGTATTCCAGCAAAGTACGTTCGACTTTGCATGATGACGTTGAGAAGCACACAAAGCTCCGTCAAAATAGGAAAGAACCTCTCCGAGCCTTTCGATACCAGACGAGGTTTTAGGCAGCGAGACACCTTATCATGCAAGTTCTTTAATCTGCTGATGGAGTATATACTGCGCCAGTGCCCAAATGCTAACAGAACGGGCACCATCTTTTATAAAGATGGAATGCTACTTGCATATGCCGATGACATTGACATTATCGGCAAATCCGAACGGGCGGTAAGCAAGGCGTTTTCAGAGATTGAGAGGCAGGCAAAACGCATGGGCTTAGCGGTAAATGAGGAAAAGACGAAGTTCCTAGTCTCAGCGAGCAGTGAGCGTACGCGTCTTGGACAATCTGTTGCAATGGGAGAGTATTACTTTAACGTTGTAAAGGACTTTGTCTACCTCGGAACGACGATAACCAGCGACAACAACACCAGTCTGGAAATCCGAAGAAGAATTACTCTTGCAAACCGATGTTACTACGGGCTCAATAAGGAGTTCAAGAGCAGAGCCCTCTCTCGGAAAACGAAAATTGCGCTATACAAGTCGCTTATCATCCCAGTCCTGCTATACGGCGCAGAAGCATGGACAATGTCATCAACGGATAAGGCGGCAATTGGCGTGTTCGAGAGAAAAGTCCTTCGGAGGATTTATGGACCTCTAAACGTTGGCGGCGAGTTTCGCATCCGAATGAATCACGAACTGTATGAGCTCTATGGGGACTATGGGGATTCAAGCGCATAAAACAACAGCGGCTGCGCTGGCTTGGACATGTTACTCGTATGGATGAAGAAGCTCCAGTAAAAAAGTGTACAGGCGGAAGGCGAACGAATTAGAGAAAGGAAGAAGTGTAGGACGACCGAAACTTAGTTGGGAAAAACAGGTGCTGGAAGACATAAAGGCGCTTAAACTGAACAACTGGTGCCAGCTCGCACAAGACAGAGGCGAGTGGCGGGCATTAATAGCAGCGGCCAAGACCGTCAAACGGTTGTGATAGAAATATCGGCCCAAATAAGAAGAAGAATAGAGTTGGTGCAAACAAAAATCCGAGGTGTAATACCTCTAAAAGCCAGAACTAATACTTTATAATTTGCTCGAAACCAACGGATCCAACTTTATTTTACATCAAATAGTAAGTCCCACCTAAGTTTATAGTTTTGTCAAGCTTCTGCAACTTCAAAAGTCCAGAAAAACTACTTTCTAAACAGATTTAAGGTCATTTCTGAATGCTATACTTCAGAATGGGCTTAATGGGCTAAAATTCGGTGAAATTAGGGGCGATACTATAACAAAAATAGGTTTTCGACATCATTTTGGATTTTCCGCAACTTCTAAAGTCCGAGAAATTGGCTTACTAAAGGAAGGGCTTTAAGAGTTTGGATAAGGTGAAATTAAGGGCGATCCAAGAAATTAACGGAGTTTTTAAAACGTTTTCTGACAAAACAAGCGACCGAACTCATTCCGAGAATTCAGAGAAAGAACCCATGCGGCTTATGTGATGTTTCGGTGGGGAGTCGCCAATGAATTTTGGCAACTTTTCCGACGGCCTTACCTTCAAAAGTCTGGAAAAAACCTTTCCGAAAAAAGTTTCATCCAAATTCGGGATATTATCCATAAGTACAGGCTTTAAGAGTTTATATTCCGCGGAAATTAGGCCGATCCTAGAAATAAGTTTTTGTTTTTTTTTTCTTAAACTAATCGTAATTTCAAAAGTCCATGAAATAATCGGGTTGTTATACTTAAGAATGGACTTTAACAGATTGTCGGCATCCAAGAACATAAATTGCGTTGAGAATTCCTTTCAGCGCAGATTTGAGTAAAGATCGAGATTATTTGCAAAAAACGGAAACTGGCCTTCATTAAATTTATATGTAATTAAGTCTGAACCACTGGACCGGACCGAAACCGCGGTGCGATTCGGTTCAACGTCGGGAGATCCAGTAGTAAAAATAAAAAAATAATTAGAAAAACTACTGGTCGAATGCGACCAGTCCCAGCGGCTGCCAACTAATAAATGAAATCGTTTCTCGTTTTCTTTAGAGCATATTCTTGTTTGGATTAATTTAGGCCTACTAAGATTCAAATTGAAATTGGTCAACAGAACAATAGTAAAAATTATTGACAACTCAGTAGGCGCTTTGTGCTTACGGTTCAGGTAAAATCTTTACCATTGGTATGCCCAGATGTGAAAATTTAAAAGATTTTCCATTGTAAATGGGAAAATAAGAGGTGAAGTTTAAACGATCCAAAAAAGCCTGCTGTTTGTGTAGAAACCTGAGGGTCAAATATGTGCGAAAACGGAAATCACCCGAAACTTTGTGAATCGTACCATGATAGTCCAGACCTGAATCCATTGAACTAAAAACTGTTCACTGTGTTGAACAGTAAACACTCCACCACAATGGATAATAAAATATTATACCAAATATTGAGATCTTTTGAATCTAAGTTGAAAGTTTTGCCTTTGGCTTTGAAGCATAGAAACTCTGTAAGACTCTCTAGTAATAATATGAACATTATTCTTGTATATATTACCCCTCTCTACCTAACCAACATGCTCTCAACACGGCAGCTGTAGAAATTTTTATCGTTTTCAAAAGTCATGCCGCCGCTGATAACGTTTCCCAGTTTCAGCATAGAAATCTGTTGTGTCAGGACCTCCCCTCTTGTTCACGGCTTGTTGGTTTGGCCGGGCACACGTGTGCCATTGAGTTAGATAAAAAGCTCCCTACAATTATACAACTCTGCTCTATGTTTATGGAAATATGTAAATTAGACTAACAAAAAGGCGAGGCGAGAGTTACGCACGCGCAGCCGAGGTAAGCAACTGGGTTGGGCACGTTCCTAAAAAAAAATGGAAATAAAAAGGCAACCCCTGCCGCCAGATAGCGGCACATATGAACAATTTTTACAACAAACTGTGTACCAGCTGCTGCGCCTGTTTTTGCCAAAAACGAGTTTATCCTTATCCAAGTCAAGGCTCGCGTGTCGCATGGCGCATGCCGTCAGCTTCGGCCTCACCCCGTCGGCCCCGGCGCTGAGCTCATTTCGATGCTCATAAATAACGCAAAACAATAGACCAGGCAAATGCAATGATCCCCAGGTATTTTTCACGTGTTTGGCACGTTTCACTCGATTTTCCGGTTCTCGATTTCTCTAGTCCTCTCCACTAATCCTCCCAAGGCGCACGCGGCGCTTTCCCCTTTTGTAATAAATTGGGCTTTAAAGCGGGTATGGGGAGGGTCCAAGGGCATTTGACAAATGGCCCAAGCAACTTCCATGGACAGCTGAAAGTTTCTTGCATGCAATTGATGAGAATAAATCTTCATCTTCAAGCCCCCAAGAATCTCGTTTGGTTTACTTATTTATCAAAGTGGAGCAATTACATTAACTTGCATTGTTCTGGTTGCTGTTGGGTGGAAATTGAGACTGATGGAGTAACTTCTAATGCATTTAAAGAGGGAACTGCCAGCTAAAATAGTTGAAAGAAACAAACTCCAACGAGCACTGATTAGAACGGTTGGAAATTTAGGATTGGAATAGTCTGAAGGTAGGCCTTATTCCTGATTTAAGTCATCACTTGATTCACTTGCCATCTCATAAAGTTTAAGTACAAAATTGTACAGACCAGCTAGACTAAACATACAAACATACAAACATTCGAACAAACAAACATACAAACATACAAACATACAAACATACAAACATACAAACATACAAACATACAAACATACAAACATACAAACATACAAACATACAAACATACAAACATACAAACATACAAACATACAAACATACAAACATACAACATCTACTGTCGAAACTAGGAATGGGCGATTCGTTAGAGTAGACCCACCTTACATACTCGTGCTAGCACCGTGCCGTGTCGTGCTTAAACAACTTTTCATCGTACGTCCATCTCTACATTTCAGTAGCTTTTTCCGTCACTAGCAATTCAAATGCGATTTGTAATGCGTATTAATTTCTAATACAGAAAACAATCGTCCAGCATAGAACAAACGTTTAGTATGTGGTTGGGAGTTCAGAATGAGATCCAAGTATAGTAATTGGCTATTCTTAGTCCTTGGCTTGATTATAGGCATACGTCTCAACGATGTCCTAGATTATATGGGACTCTCATTGGATAAACGTGTTAACATTAAAATCACACCTCACTCTTCAGTGGCCACGGAGGATCATCTCATTAGCTGGCTGAAGCATGAGACGCGTATTCTCTGCCTGGTGCTAACCCAACCCAAAGATCATGCCACCAAAGCGGCCAAGGTGAAAAGCACTTGGGGTGCTCGTTGCAACAAGTTGATCTTCATAAGCAGCCAAGAGGACAAGGAACTGGGAATATTGAAAGTAAATGTCACGGAGAGTCGAGATAATTTGTATGCCAAAGTGCGCCTGGGTTTGCGTTATGTGTATGAGCAACATTTGCATGACTACGATTGGTTCCTTAAGGCGGATGATGATACGTAAGTTTGAGTGGAAAGTTAAACATAAGAAAGCTACATCAACAGTTTTCCTAGATATGTCATAATGGAGAATCTGCGACTATTTCTGTATCCCTTTGATCCAGAGGCTTCCATGTTTTTTGGTTGTCGTTTTCTGGTTCTTAAGACCCGCAGTTTTATGTCTGGCGGCGGTGGCTATGTTCTAAGTCGTGATGCACTGCGACGCATAAATCTCTTTGCCTTAAATAGCACCACCAGCTGTAAGCTCACATCAAATGCTGAGGACGTCTCAATAGCCAAATGTCTGCAGGATGTGGGTGCGGTGCCTGGTGATTCTAGAGATACACTAAAAAGATATCGTTTTCTACCCGTAAGTCCCAAATCCCTCATGCCAGAGATGTCGCACGGCACTTGGCTGGAGAGATACTTTTTTCACAAACCAAATGTAAGTGATTTGACTTTCTAAGGAGAGATTCTTGGGAAGATGATTCAATTTTTTCATTTACAGTCCAGCGATTGTTGTTCCAGTTCAGCCATATCTTTTCATTATATCCATCAATTTGAGTTTGATATTTTTGAGTTTTTTCTATATCATTTCCGAGTTTTTGGTCTCTCAACGCATCAGCGACAATTACCGGCACGTTTGAGTTTCAAACAAATGGACCTACAATTGCAGCTGTGGGCCAATGCAGTCTCTGACAATAATCTCACAAGCGATAAGCCGCCGACAAAGAAAGCAGCCAATGTTGTGACTCCAGTAGCAGCCAAAGCAGTAACACCAAAAGTTAAGCCAAAACCTCAGGCACCTAAGAAATTACATAAAGTTGCTTTTGTTGTTAAGCATTTGAAAACTGCAGCGAAACTCAAAGTCAATCGAAAACCTAAGGCTGTTTCTCTACACAAGTCGCCCAAGACTATTCCGTTGCATAAGGTAGCTCCTGTATCTAAGCTTTCAGAACCAACTAAAATTCTACATGCACCCAAGCTAGTACACCCATCTAAAGATAGTACAAGCGATAGAAATAAAGTTAAAGAACCACACAAAGTTAAGAACCAACGGCATGAGCAAGAGTCCAAGATGACCAAAAACCCCAAGAATTAAGTAGACATTTACTAAAACTCACAAATATAAACTTTAATCATTTATTTAAAAATGTTAAATTTCGTGTACCTTTTTCATGTTGCGAGGGAGTAAAAACCCTGTAGTTCAGCTGCACCGGTGCGGCATCACTCTTCGTAGTGAGCATTCGCCTCCAGACCAACCACCAGCCAAGTATTTGCCTAATGAATTTTGTATGGGAATGCCCGGAAAACGTACCGATCGGTACGACCCTGCATTACCAGTCGTTAGTTTGGTAATGGCTGCACACTATAGTTCAAATACCAGACCAGCGATGTGATGCATTACCCGTCGTTAACGACGCGACTGACGCTCAGTGATGCATCAGGTCGTTAGGCCTGGTGGTGCCTTGACACCAGCTGAACTACAGGGAATAGCCTCTGTTTTTAAAGATCCTTGTATTATATGTAAATTACAAAATAGAATTTTACTCCACAGTAAATTTTGTCTTGAGTTTTTTCAGGTGTTCTTCGAATATGTAGTTTCCGTTCCAAAGACGATCCAATTCCCATACGACTTGTGTAGTTTTTTGGTCGCAAGCGATTTGCAGAACACTTAAGATTAAATTGATTACTAAATAATTTTATTGTTTTTTATACCCTTGCAAATGTGTTTTATAATTTTGCCAGAGTCTTATTTTTACTGCACGCTGCTAATATGTCGGAGCCGACCGGATCGGATAACTATATCTTATTGCTCCCATTGGAACGATCGGTCGAAAAACTAGTTTTAGAAAGAAAAACTTTTTTGATTCCAATGTGAACGACTTAAAACTTTGTATTTATTGATTTTCTGCGCTGTTTCATAATTTCGTCAGGTTTGGTGAAAATCGGACAACTATATGGTACAGCTCCAGTACAAAAGATGGTTTTGAAAAATGGTCTTAGTGAGAAAAACTTTTTTGGTTTTAATGGTATCGTCTAAAAATTTGGTATTTGCTTGTTTTCTATGCTTTCACATAGTTTTACGAAGTTTTGTCGAAATCAGATGACTAGCTGTGAACCACTTTTCAACAAAATTTGTCACATACCAACGAGAACCACCAAATTTGAAAGGTAATTATGGTAAAAGAAAACCCTAGGCTGGGTTTGGTCTTGGTCTCATTTGTCGTCCTTTTTTTGCATTCAAATTTAACGGACTTCAAGCTTTAGCCTAAAAGCATAAGCATTAACTCTGTTTTTGCTTTATTTGCCTTTTGCAGTTCCCAACTGCTTAAGATTGTGATTGCTTAGAGAAGCTGTCAGCAGTCAGTAGCAAAGTGTACTGATACCTCCTTTCCACAGCCACATTTCGATGCAAATCCACCACCAAATGCACCGAGTCCGGAGATAGTAACTCTATTTACTGAGCAGACCAATTCCAACGATCCAATGTTTGAACCAGACGAAGAAGACGATGGACCAGATCTTGTAACACAAGCTAAAATGGATTACGTTGTCGTCCAGCTGGGACTGTCTCAACGCAAATCTAGATATTCATCTAAATTCTTAAAACGCAAATATCTAACGAGTTCTTACAAGTTTTATTTAAACTGTTTTAAACTGTTGTTTACGCTAAGTAAGTACCTTTATGCTAAGTAAACCTGCCTTTTTTAGCCGGCTCGAGGTCATGTTATGCTTACGCATAACTTTTAACAGTTTTGGTAATCGCTTTAGATGCAGGAAGCATTGGCATAGAGGAGGCACACACATGCACATGTCACATGTCTCCCGTAATTTTTGCACGCTGGCTGCTTTGGAATTCCCAAGCAGTTTTATCGAGTTTTAGGTCCCTTTCTCTTGTGCGAAAATTAGAATCTCACAAGCCAAGAGATTGAGAGAGGCTCGGCTTTGGCCCTTTGGGGCTGTGTCAAGCTATTTTACATTTTACATATATAATAAAACGGCTGGATGATCGACAAGCCTCCTTTGTGGTGCTATTGTCTCTGTTTAAAGTTATGCGAATGCATAACATGACCTCGAGACGGCTAAAAACTGCAGGTTTTATTTAAACTTCCATAAGTATCAAGGACAAAACTATATAAAAGAATAATCAAATGAAATAGTTTTATTCATAAAAATGTTTTTCTTATTTCGTTTCTACTTTCTAGGACTAAATTCTATATTAAATTTGTGGCGTTTTTCAATATAAAAGCGAAACCCGTAAAAAACAATGGAAAAGGTTTATATTTTTTTAAATTTTCGTGATTTTGAGGATGAAATCGTATTTTTTTTGAGCTGGTTGAAAGAAATGTTTTGTAGGCCTGATGTAAAGTAAAATTTCAAATAGTTTATGAGTTATAGACCTGAACAAAAAAAACATTTTTTTTTAAACAAATCCATTTTGCTATGAAAACTTCTGGTTTCAAAATTTTGTGGTGCACTGTTTTATAGTCGGGCCTGCCCGACTTTCATTCTAGTTTTTATATATATACTGAATCTTAAACGTGGCGTGTAGAAAAGCTAAATGCTGCATGTAGAAATGAGAAAAGTATACGCGGCATGTAGAAAAGCTACATAAGCGTAGTGGGTGAAAAATACCTGTCAATCGTGTAAGAAAACTACATTTTCATGTAGTTTTTACATATTTTGTTTTCCCTGTGTACCGAAATTTGAACGGGTTTCGATACGAATTTATAGGATAATTCCTTTTCTAAAAGTTAAGTATTTCGAATGGTCCTCCTATGGAATTTGACAGATTTTCAGCCTGGGTCTTTATAGGACCGTATCTCAAGCATAAAGCATGAGGTAGATAAAGTAATCTACCTTAGCTCATCATTTCTATATTTTTGCCCATTTTTTAGACAAGATAGTTAGACTATCCGGTAGCTCTGCCATTTCCGTTAAATTCCCACCAGTTAACAGCTAATGCCTGCAAATGTTTATAAACGATGACTAAAGTTTGTAAATATCTGTGGATTATCTTGTCTGTTTATATGGTACACGTCTTCCCGCAGTGTGTAGACCTGTGTAAAGTAGCTTCTTGGGACTTCTGTTTAACTGTTTGCTGGTCTGTCTGATAAGTGGTTACTGTAAATGAAACCATAGAAAACAACAACTGTCGGCCAGATAAGAGTCTGGCTATAAAAGCAGTGTGCAAATCATCTAAGTTAACTAGTCACAGACGAACAAGATGCAGTGCATCACTTTACTAGCACTTGTTGTGCTGTGCCTAATGGCCAGCTCTACAGCGGCTCAATTGGCACCAAACCAAGTAGCAGCAGCTGCTCCACCCAGCCCCAATTTTGCACTGCAACTTAAATCCATTATACGCACCATACCACGAAAGAAGGTACAACATCTGGTCCGTGCTTACCTACTGAATGATGCCGAATTTCAGGCTTTGATAAGAGAAATCAATTCCATGGAGACTTATCGTTTGCAGCAACAGCTAGTCAATCAGCCGGCGTTGCGTCAATTGTTGAACTGGTTGTCTCAGCAATTGACCTTGGCTGGCAGCTCAATAAAAATCTTTGAGGATTTGGAATTGGAAATCAAAATCTTTAACAAATATCCCTATTGGTCGCAAACGGTGAATGGAGTGAATGGATTTGGAAATGAATTTGCTTTTATGTATCCCTTGGAGCTGATACGTACACTGTTGGAGTCGAGTGCCCAGGAAAGTGTGGTATTTGCGGAATTCTGGCGTCGTGTGGTGGCTCTGAAGCCGATGTATGAACGTTTTATATCCACGCCTGGGGCAACGGCATTCGCCCAGCGACTCCAGGCTCGAGGTGTCAATGTGTCTGCTGTGGATAACTTTGTACGCTATCAATTTGGTTGGAGTAATTCCACTGGCAGCGATTATGAATATACTTATGATTATTTGGGAGGAGGATAGGATAGGACAATGCATATTTTGATATATATTTGACGGTGTTTTTTGTCGGATCCTAGAGGGATTTTCAGTACTCAAAAATATGAAAAAATACATAAAACTAAAATAAACTACTACCCAAAAAAAATGCATATATCTTACGGTGTTCTTTGTCGGAACTGAGAAGGATTTACAGTATAAGTGCGAATAAAAATATTCAAAAATATATAAAAACCACATAAATCCCCACCCCAAACCCTTAACAGTTCTGAGAATTTCCATTTCACTTGCAGCCATAAATGTCAGTGCAAAAGGCAGCTGCTTTAAACACTCTCCACCCCCTCTCTCTCACTCTATATCCATATATATTGTATGTAAGTGTATCCATGGCAATGCCATGATTAAGTAACAGATGAGCCTGATGTGCCCTGCAATGTCCTGTGCCAGTGCCTCGTCCTGGGTCGCACATGCGATTTAATTGAAACAAAACCAAACAGGAAACGGCGCACGGCCTAAAAGGGACCGAACCAAACCAAACCAAACGAAACCCAAATGGGGTGCTTTTCTGTAATGAAGTTCCCTGCTTTTGCTCATCTACAGTTACTCATTAAAAGTGGAATTGAAATTGCAACGGAAACTAGTTAATGTGAGGCTATTGTCAAAAGCAGAAGCGCAAGTCGTGCAATTTTCACACAGCCGCGTCAAATCTTCTACTGAATCTTTTGGTGGAAAAAAAAAACTCGCCCCTTTTTTTGCGGTGAACGCGTCCAATTGGAATTTTATATACATACATTTATATGAGCGGGGTTAAAAAAGAAATATTTTATATGCGTCTACCCCGCCTCCCGTTTGCCCATGGAACCCTCCCTAGACATTTCATGCACTGTGACTGACGTGCGGATATGCGCATAGAACCGGAGTTCGAGCTGCATTTTTGCCACCCCTAAAAACTGACGCCCCAAGTATGGCACATTTTAAAAACCCTATTGAAATCAGTAACAGCCTCAGCATAACCAGAATCGAAATCGCGCTACGCTTGAGAGTTCAGGTTCAGAAATTACAGTAGAGACTGCTTATAGTTGTTGGGCTAACACCGTGAAGTTACATAGTATTTCTTCTTCTTCGGCCATTTGATGGTAATAAAATCATCACAACCGTTTTACGGTCTCGGCCGCTGCCACTAATGCGCGCCACTCGCCTCTGTCCCGAGCAACATCCCACCAGGAGGACACATCGAGCTCCGCAATATCTCCCTGCACCTGGTCGCGCCATCTCCGCTTTGGTCGACCCGGCCCTGGCTTGCCTCCTAGCTCGTTCGCATGCCGACTGTACACTCGTTTTGCTGGAGCGCTATCATCCATAAGGGAAACAGCAGCCGCTGTTGTTTTATGCGCTGGACAAGCTTAGTGTCCCCATAGAGCTCGTACAGTTCGTGATTCATTCGAATGCGAAATTCGTCTCGAACACGCCAATTGCCGCCTCATCCGTTGATGACATTGTCCATCCTTCTGCGCCGTATAGCAGGAGTGGGATGATAAGTGACTTGTATAGCGCAATTTTCGTTTTCCGAGAGAGCGCTCTGCTCTTGAACTCCTTACTGAGCCCGTAGTAACATCGGTTTGCAAGAGTGATTCTTCTTCGGATTTCCAGACTGGTGTTGTTGTCGCTGGTTATCGTCGTTCCGAGGTAGACAAATTCCTTAACAGCCTTGAAGTTGTAGTCTTCCATTGCAACAGACTGTCCAAGCGTAGACTCACTGCGCGTTGAAAGTAGGTACTTTGTCTTATCCTCATTTACCGCTAAGCCCATAAGTTTTGACTGCTTCTCTATCTCTGAGAACGCCTGTTTTACCACAGATTCGCTTTTGCCGATGATATCAATATCATCGGCATATGCAAGTAGCATGTTATCTCTGGTAAAGTGCCCGTTCTGTTAGCATTTGGGCACTGGAGCAGTATGTACTCCATCAGCAGATTAAAGAAGTCATACGACAAGGTGTCACCCTGCCTAAAACCACTTTTGGTATCGAAAGGCTCGGAGTGGTTTTTTTTTGCTATTTTGACGGAGCTTTGTGTGCTTCTCAACGTCATCATGCAAAGTCGAACGTACTTTGCTGGAATACCAAAAGTAGACAGGGCTTCAAAGAACTTTGACGTTATCGGCGTGTCAAAGGCGGCTTTGTAGTCAACAAAAAGGTGGTGGGTGTCGATATTTCTCTCTCGGGTCTTCTCGGGTCTCGGATTTGTCGCAATGTGAATATCTGGTCCGTGGTGGATTTGCCAGGTCTAAAGCCACACTGGCTCAGCGGCTAGTGTGCGCGACCACTGTGCAGGAACAGTTTTTTCTTTGAATCAACTTTACACCCGGTCACCCCTCTCTGCTGTTGGCGCCAGCGTTTTAGTAATTAGCCATGAAAAGCTTCTCAAACTGCCGTTCGGACTCAGCGTAAAACTGAAGGTCCCTTTCTCTTGTGCAAAAATTAGAAGCGCAGAAGCCAAGAGATTGAGAGAAGCTCGGCCTTGGCCCTTCGGGGCTGTGTCAAGCCATTTTACAAAGCCACACTGATAAGGTTCAATCAGTTCACTCATTCTCGGCTTTAGACGTTCACATAGGATGCATGATAGAACCTTATATGCAATGGGAAGGAGACTGATCCCGCGGTAATTGGCGCAAACCGCAGGGTCTTCTTTTTTAAATATTGGACAGAGTACACTTAGACTCCAATCTTCGGGCATGCTTTCTTCGGAGCATATTCTGCAAAGGAGTTGCTACATGCACCTTACCAGTTCCTCACCGCCAGCCTTGCACAATTTAGCGGGCAGCTCATCAGCGCCAGCAGATTTGTTTTTTTTTAGCACTTTTATGGCTAACAAGACTTCATTATGGTCCGGCGGATCTATCTCTATGTTATCGATTGGTGGTGTCGCTACTTCCCCAGAGGCGGCATTGTGCTTTCTTCATCACCTCCCAGCAGGTTAGAGAAATAGTTTCTCCATTTGTCTAGTGCCACTTCCGGAGTTCTGACCACATTTCCGTTCTCGTCCTTCAATAGTGTGACTCTGGGCTTAAAACCTTCGGTTAGTTGCCTAATCTTTTGGTAGAATTTTCGAGTCTCACTCCTTCCGAACAGCACTTCGACTTCCTCCCTCATGCGCCTTTCCTGCTCATTTATCTTTCTTTTGAAAAGGAGCTTCTCCTCTCTCCTTTTCTCCCGGTATCGCTCCTTTACAGCCCGCGTTGCTCCAGACTGCAGAGTTCTCCTGTAGGCAGCGTCTTTCTCTGCAGTAGCTCGGCGGCACCCGTCGTCGTACCATGACTCATGACTGTTTTCGGGAGTTTTCGGCAAATCCGAGAATCTCCTTGGCAGCCGTACTCATAGAGTGTCAAATATGCTTCCACTGTTCGCCTACACCAGAAGGGCCAGTTTTGCTGAGTAGGCTTCGGATGTCCGTTGTGATTGCAGCTTCTCAACGTTCAGCGTGTGTTAGACTGTGCGGCATGTGCCACACTGAGCCGTGTGCGTACTTTGGCAGCAACAAGGTAGTGATCCGAGTCAATATTGGCTCCTCGGAGCGCACGTACGTCTAGAACACTCGATGAGTGCCGTCCGTCTATCACAACGTGATCAATCTGGTTTCGTGTTGATTGACGATCAGGGGACTTCCAGGTCGCCTTGTGGTCGTCGCGGTGTTCAAATCTGGTGCTACTAATGACCATGTTCCGGCCCGAAGCGAAGTCTATTAGCCTCTCTCCATTAGCGGAGGTTTCTTCGTGCAGGCTAAGTCGGCCGATAGTCGGGCGAAAAACTTCTTCTCTCCCGATCTGTGCGTTAAAGCACGATCCTGATATCGTGATCGGGGTAGCGCTCGTATAGGTCTTTTAGAGCGCTCATAGAATCGTCTTCTTCCGATTTGTTCTTGTCTTCTGTCGGGGCGTGTACACAGATAAGACTAATATTAAAATATTTTACCTTAAGTCTGAGTGCGGCAAGTCGCTTGTCAACTGGTGTAAAGCTGGTTAAAGAGCGGCACAGTCTTTGTTTTGTTGACTGTACAAATTCATAATAGCTACAAATATATGATTTAGTTTTCCGAATCAGGTAGATTACCATTACAAAAATGGTTCATTATATAAGGTTTCCACTGTATTGATTCGGAATCAGCAGTCAGTTTACTATTCGCGTCCCTTTTATCCCTTCGTCCTGTATGGTTTGTGGCTCGTGTATGTTTTTAGTGTTTGAAAATGCACCTGGCTAAATTTTTGGCTTCGATTCCTCTGGGTTCGACTTGTAGGGCTCGACAATCGGGTGGTTGCATTGTGATTTCCATAGGGCACATGCCTTTATATGCACCAGCCCAGGCAACGGGCAACTCCAACTGTGCAAGGACATTAGCAGCAACAACAAATGAACGTTGGTCGCTGGTCGCGTGCCCGGAGCACTTCGACACCCGACTGAATTGTGAATTGTGATTGTTTTTTTTCCTTCGTTCGCTTTCCTTCCTACTTTTTTCCTTTGCGCGCTCATGCAAAACGCTTTGACAAGTTGTGAGCGTTTGTGTCCTGCGGCGCATAAATACATTTATGCATGTGCTCATATATTTGCTGCATAATTTTGCTTTGACTCATATGGGAAAGGTGGGGGCACTGTTTTATATCTATTCCACACTTGAGCAAATTTGTACCTAAAGGAGGGGTTAGTCATTCACTTCCTATTTGGTTTTGTTTACATTTGAGGTGGATTAGAGTGCAAATTCCTTAAGCCGGGTGGGCTTACAAATTCTTGGTGCTTGGGGTGAGCCCATGTGGCGATATTTTCAATGGAAATGAAACGGCCAATTGGGGTTTTACCAACTGTCGAAGCTTAATTGGGTCGATGCTTAAAATAAGTCAATTTCAAATTATTAAAGAAAAATATAAGAAAACAAAGTAATCCCTCGAGCGGGATTTGCAATTTGTTGCAAAAACAAAGTTAAAATCCAACTCAAAAGTTTATTTGTCTAAATCTTTCTCAAGGCTTAAAATACAATTAATAAATTTCTCTCCCATCAAACGAAAATCTCTTCCCTCGGCATTTAGAAAAAAAAATTGCATGAAATTATAAAAGCAAAAAAATTCAATTACAGCTCAGTGGCAGCTGCTTCGCCCCCTCGAAAAAAGGCTTCGACAATGGGCAACATGTGCTACAAGTGGAGCATCCTTGAGGAGCTGCCCAAGCAAAAGTGCATGCGGCTGGCTCAAAAGCCTTTTGAGACACAAACACACCCAGAAAAGGGAAAATGCATTAAACGATGCATTTTCGAACATTAATTATTGCCAGCGAGATTTTGAGACTTACCAAGAATCCAACCGACAGACAGGCGAGAGTTGGGATTGCACTTGAAATTACCATAAAAAGGATGCACTTAAGGGTTAGCAATGAAACAAACAACAAACAAAATGCGTATTGCTGGCCCCCCAATGGAGAGATGGGTTGGGATGGCAGCTCCTGGGTCGCAGTGGGTGTTGTTGTTGAGTGCAAATTTGTGCTAAGCATGCCTGCAAGCGGAGAAATCAGAGCAATCGGAAGATATAAGCCAGAAACACTGGGAGAAATGAGATGAACTTCAATTTGTTATCTAAGCGGTGAGAAAAACAAACAAACAAGCTTACAAGCTCGTCGTGGAAGAGCTCAACACAGTTATAAGCAATTATCCATACACTATTCCCTGTCAACCCGGAGAGAATAGAGCAGACAATATGATCGGATTCATCGTAAGTCTGTTCTACAAGCGCAGAAGAAGTACTACACGCCGACAAAGCGACTGGCGGGATCCTTTATTGCATAGTGCAGTTTAGCTGGGTTCGTCTATGATGTTGCGTAGCAGATTCGGACCACTGTGGAAGCTTGTCGTAATCTAGCTAACACTATGTGGATGAGCATAGCAATTGCAATATCTGTGTCGCTTCCGACGGACAGCAGAGAGGCAAACATTTATCGCTGACACCGTATCAATTATGCCCCTTAAGCAGGAACTTATGTCGAAAAACATGAGTCACTTATTATCGTATACCGACTCAAGGCTGGTTTGAGCCTTGGAGGAATTAGAGTTCATAATTGGAAATTTCCCGGGTGTCCGGCTCAGCGGCTAGTGTGCGCGACCGCTGTGCAAGAGGGGGTTCGATCCCGCCTCGGAACATCTAAAAAAAAGTTTTTTCATTGAATAAACTTACACACCCGGTCACCCCTCACTGCTGTTGGCGCCAGCTTTGCAGTAATTAGCCATGAAAAAGCTTCTCAAATTGCCGTTCGGACTCGGCGTTAAACTGTAGGTCCCTTTCTCTTGTGCTAAAATTAGAAAATTGAGAGAAGCTCGACATTGGCCCTTTGGGGCAAGCTTTTTTACATTTGGAAATTCCTTAACTGTGCCTAATGCCTCATCAGACAGACATGAAACTAAATTGATAAATTTCTTACATATGTGAGCGATGGATTGTTGTGAACCAGACTTTTGAACTAGCTTATAAAATTCTTAAGCTCAGAAAGCTTACCGCCGAATTTTAGGAAATCGCATCTAGGGTAAATAAAGGCTATGCTGATGGGAAAAACTTAGAGACGCATTGTGAGCAGTCATTGAATGTGAATCCTCTTTCTTAGTGGCTCCCAAAACAAGGCCTTTGTGCTGACAGATAGATCTTCCAATATAGCGCGACTTCCACTAGAAGCAAATGTATATAATTAGAATGGTAAGTATGTATCATTAAAACTGTGGGGGCGGAAGTTGGCTGAGTTAAGCATGCGGCAATGACTTGAATCGAACAACAACACTCCTCTGACGTGTAGCTGCAGCTTTATGTAGAGCTAGAACTTGATGTCTGGTGACAATGGCAATTGTGGCATTGACAGGAGCTCTGTTTAGCGATCGTGCAATTTATGCTATTAAAAACGACAAGTGCTTTGCCGAAGAAGCCTTCTTTTGCCTAGCAACAGCAAATTAGATCAGAAATCTGGAGTTCATTGCAAGAAGCCGATTATAGCTATTGCTTCTTCCTTTTTCGACGCGTTTATATATACAAATTAGCTGTATGTTTGTATAGAAAAACCGTTTAAGCGGCAATGCTTCGGGTTACTTCAAAGGACGTTCACTTTGAGACTTATACAAGTGGGTATGTTGCTAATGCATTTACATAAGTATGTGTGCATGTAAAAGCATAAGCAACTGGACATTCAATTAATAAGCGCCAACTATTGATTTGCTTGAAAGCTTGGAACTTTATTTGGCTGGCTCGTGGTGTGCAATCAGTTTTTGACTTTGGCTGCAACCTGCGTTGAAACTGCTCTTCTCTCTTGTGGTAGCTGCGAGGCGTTTTACCTTCAAGCTTTCAGGAAAAAGTGGCATAGAGGGAGATTAGCTTCTTCCAACAGCTTGAGATGAGGCTTTGATTTTCAAAATTTTCTCAGTACAGGGCAACAAGCTACGGCAAAGCCAGGTAGCTTAGGTGACTTACAAATTCAGTGATTTATCAAAGTACCGAAATTTCCATGGAAACTATTATCGATGTCCCTGCTCGGGCGCCATTGAAAATTCCAACAATTATTTTTATTGGATTTACAATAGAGGGTTTTTTTTTGCTAGCTTGCAAGACGACGCATTCGTTATAATACATTTATTTTGCATAATTTAAATGTTGCCTAATAAATATTATTTGGTTATCTAACCAACAGAGCAGCAGCAACCCAAATCTACAAATTACATTCATTGTCAATCATTTCGTTGCTCTGAGAAGCAAAAGCGTAACTTTTCTTATTATTTTTTGTTTTTGCTCTCTTGATTTGTTAAATTCTTCTATTTTGTTTGCCCTTGGCGTTCAGCTCAAGGCGCAGCAGACATAAATCAGTCTTGCTTTCGACCTCATCGGCGTCAGTTATTGATCTGACCCACCGCAAGTCTCGCTTTCGTTGGGCTCAGCATCAACTGTCGTTCTGATCTGCCGCAGCAATTTTCTGTCGCTTGTCGTAACAACAGGGATCAACTTGGATTCACCTGTGTGTTAATTAGCAACTTTTATAAACAACTGTATTTCGCCAAAGCAATTGCTGTCTAAGAGAACATCTTCAATAACAACTTCAGTATAATCCAGCATCTTTTACATTTACTTTAAATATCTTCATCTTTGCAGGGTTCGGAATTGATCACGAGCGAGCCGTGCTCTGCTTCTTTTCGGCTCTCGCTCAGAGCAGAGAGTCGCTGCTCGAGTGCCAGGAGCACTAAGCGGCTCACAGCTCGTTAGCCACAGCTTTTGGCTCAGAGCTAAGAGCCACATCTCGGGAGCCGTGAGCTACAACCGGCTCTCGGCTCGTGAGCCACATCTATCGGCTCTGAGCTGTGAGCCATAGCTCTCAGCTCGAGAGCTTCCTATGCAACCTCCAAGAGCAGAAACTGGATGAATGACACGGCATCTCAAATCAGCAGTCCGGATTCAGGAAGCAACGCTGTTCGATAGAAGCTATCTCAATGGTGGTAAAATGTACTTAGTGGTACAAACTCGACGTAAATAGCGCATTTAACTCCGACCGCTGGGAAAGGATTCTCCAAGCTCTCACATTTCTTGGTATGTCTGCGTTCTGGTAATACTTGTAGCTTATTACCTTGAGAATGTCACATTGGATGGGCGGAAATCATACAGAGTCACAGAGGTGGTTTCATAGGGCTCAGTCACAGGGCCGAATCTGTGGAACGTCTTGTGTGACGTAGTCCTTCGGCCGATAAGCGTCAGTATTGTTGGTTTTGCAGACGACACCGCCATAATCACAGAAGCCAAACAACTGGAGGATATCTAGTGCAAATCAAATGAGACCAAATGTCTAGAGGTTAAAGGGTCCTTAAAAGTAGCGGTCCTTATAAGCAGCAGGAAACGTGTGGATACTGCCAATATAAGAGTCGGAAGCCAGCACATTTTATAAAGTATTTGGGGGTTAAGCTGGACCATAAACTTTAAGAGCAATCAAAGCAACAAATGCTTTATCTGGAATTATCCCAAATATCGGTGGACCTTGACAACGTAGTAGATGGCTGTTCTGCAACATGGTCAGGTCGATGATCATCTACACAGCACCAATATGGGCCCACGCAATGAGCTGATGAAACGAGAATGAGTACAGGAGGTGTGCTCTCCGAGTTACCTGCAGCTTCCGGACAGTGTCAAAGGACGCGTCCCTTATACTAGCTGGTATGGTGCCGCTGGGACCTTTTAGCGATGGAAAGCAGGGGGTCCGATAAACATCGACGAGAAAGAATGATAATTCAATGGAAGCCGACAAGAATGGCAGCTGGACAAGAAGACTGATATCAGACATAAGGCCGCGGACAAACCGACTTTTATCTAACACAGCTACACAGGAAAAATTGCGAGATAACATCAAGCTCAAAAAAAAAATTGATTAGATCACGACGTACGGATTGAAATTTCAAGCCAGAGTCTTACTAGATCCGAGATATCTGAGATCAAGTCAATCCTATTCGTACTTGAAATGAGAAAATCCGGGACTGACCGGCTTGTGACAACTTTTGACATTGATTTAATCCGGGATATCTCGAATATCACGATGACTGAACATTGATGCTTTAAGTCCTATCTGTATAGGCTGAACCAAGAGACATATCCGTTTTGCAGACACTGTGCGCAGACCATAGAAGACGCAGAATTTATATTCTTTGTCTGTCCGAGATTCGTTGCCAAACGGGTCTCTCACTGACTCTGTCGACTTTCTACTTAGCTCGGAAAACGATTCGAATGATATTTGCACCATGACTGCTGAGTTTCGATAAACCTTGCGTCGCGCTGAACGGCAGCTCAATTCGAATTCAATCACTAGATAGGAATCTAGTGGAGGCCTTCGTGCCATCTCTCCCCTTGTGAAGTAATACTTAGCCGCAGTTCCGCAAGAGGAACACGGAAAGTAGGGGTGGTTTTATTGGGTGAGGAATTCCGAGTCCCACACTTCATACAAACTAGTTTTTCACGCTTATTCTCCATGAACCTAAGCTCAAACCAGAACCAAGCTAAGCTAAGGTTTGGTGACAGGTTCGAAACTCCGAATCCCTAAACGTTTCAGATTTATAACTTTTTAGAAGATTTAATTTTTCTTTGATTTAATAACTTTTATTTTCAGTAGAAATAAAGAACCACTTTGGGTGAGAATTTTTGGTTAAATATAAATAATTTTTTTATAATTTCCCTCACATTAAATCCACCAAAAGCAACAATTAAAAAATCTCATTAAAAATGTTCTGTGGATTTTCCTATGCTTAATTTCTTTCCATGTTCTTTTTTATGAAAATAACGCAGCATTTGTGGCTGACAAGTCTGACAGTTTGTAAGTTGATGATGGAGTTTGGGTGGCTGACTGGGAGGGTTGCCCAAAACAGGGTTGGAATTTGTGTGTCCTTGCTTCTGGAATTATCTGGCTGTTCGCGTGGCTGGCGTACTTCTGAGACTTTTGTTATTCTATAGCTGGCGGATTCGGATTCTCTATAATTCTAAGCTGCATGGCAAACATTGATTCCAAGGGGTCACCACTAGCCACCACCCTGGCAGAACGACGACGACGACGATCGGCAAAAGCTGATGCCGCTCTGGGAATACTTTAAACCCAATTGGGGTGGCGTTGCCAAGCACGTGCCTACCGTAATACAACAACAATGGCGTCATGTTGAACATAATATGCCATATTTCTATGGCCCTTAACGGGAATCGAAAGTGCATTCCCTTTCATGGCAACCACTACCACTGGGAGAGAGGACGTCGACAGCGGCGTCGCATTTCGATTATATTAATGCAAAGCACACAAGCACACACACACACACACAGTCACACACAGTAGCGTGGTGGCAGCCCAAAGTTCGAGTCCAAGTCCAAGCTGTTGGCTCTGTGTCTACTGTCTGCTGTCTGCTACCTACCCCACCAAATCCAAACTTGACAAGCTTTGCCTGGCGTCTCTGTGCGTAAAAGAGAGCCGCAAAAACCTGATAAATGCAATACCAAATTTTACACTTTGAGAAATTGGAGGGGAGTTAAAAAAGCTATACGAAATACTCGAAAGCAATGGACCTTTCCATGTTTTTTTGAGGATCGGACTTATACGGCGATGTCCCAGAAATCTCTTTCAGCCAAATTCCCCCAAAAAACCTATTCTCGGTGTCCTAGAAATCTCTTTCGGTTGGTTTCAAAACTCTCGTATTTTGGTGGGAGATCAATACACAAACCAATCAAAAAAGCGACTTCACGAACCCACGCAATATTTCACTGTTTTTGTAGTAGGACCTTAATCTTATACACACACCTTTCGAACTTGACCTTCGAAGGAAACGAAATCTCTCGAAGTTCTGGGACAGCGACGGATTTCTCTAGCGATTTGCAAACCAACCGAAGCCAAAATATCTAGAGATTTCCAGGACACCCCCGATAAGTACAAAAACGAAAGGAAAATGAATATAAATGAATATGATGCATATTACGGATTTGGCATGGACGTCTGCAGAAACCTTTGATTTTGTACAAGATAATCCACGACGTTTTCGAATTTCGATCAGCTGTCGGCCTTGTCCAAACTTGTCTGGAGAAGAAGACGACTCCATCATGGACTGGTCGGTAGCCAAGGAGCTGCTGTGATCGTCCTTAAACACTTTTTCGGTGTACCGTGAGAAGTCTGCAAAAAATTGGTTTATTTGTAAAAATGTCTGACAAAGTTTATATTCAAATTATTACCTGTATTGTCAACAGGTTCAAATTCCATTGAGTAGGAAACTTGTAGGATACAAGCCACCCTTTAAATCCGGAGGGACCGGACCTTAGCTAGTTCAGCTCTTTAAATATAAATAAATTGTAAATCTCATACTTTTGATATTTCTTGTTGGAAACTGACCTGTACTTTTTTGACAAATTTTCCAATTTGTTTTTTTTTAATCTCTTGGTGAGGCGGTCCAAAGTCCTTCATTTTATCAGCCATTTCCTTGTAGATGTGACTGTTCTTCCTTGGTCCCCTAAGTTCATCCATGTTTTCCTCCCACAGCTCCAGGAGTCTGTATGTGGCACCAGATGTCCACACATATCTCTTGGATAATACTACAATGGGTTGAAATTTAGATTTATAATAACTTCAAGACATTTTGATCCGAAATCATAAGTTCTTGCTGATGAAAATGGCTAGCTTTCTATACTCAGTACCAAAGGTACATAGAGTATAATAAGTTTGCGCAAAAGTATGTAACAGCCAGAAGGAAGCATCAACATCCGAGTCGATATAGCCGTGTCCGTCTGTCCGTCTGTCTGTCTGTCCGACTGTCAGTCCGTATGAACGCACAGATCTCAGAAATGGTAAGAGATAGAGGTTTGAGTTGTATGGAACATTTGTTTCTTATACTTGCAGGCAGATCAAGTTTATTTTCATTTTTTGCCACGCCCCCTCCCGCTCCCGCAAATTGGTAAAAACGTCATATCTCCCACAGTTTTAAAGATAGAAGGTTCGTTTAGTTAATGGGATTCTTTATCGATCCGCCAAAGGAATGATAAAGATCGAATAAACGGTTGTCGAGTTATAAGGAAAACAAACAATTATGGGCAGCACTGGTCGCAGCGGTGATGGGCAGCACTTCACAGGTACAGAGTATGTTATAGTCGGGCTTGACCGACTTTCTTTCTTGTTATTTATAATTCCCGCTAAAGATTGACAGATGATTATTGTTGTGCTAGTGACGATAGTTGAGCACGATAGGCAGAAATGAGCAACATTTATCGAATATAAGACAACACTTATCGAGTATAACGAATGAACGCACCTGCATCCAAATGAAACTCAACTTTTTGTCACCACTAGGGCCCTAAGCTTTTTGTATGGAGAAAAAGCTCCTTATTGTTGCTTAATGCGAAACGCATAACGCAGTCCTTGTCTAAATAGCCTATTGAAGTCTCTGAGATCGACGCGCTCAAACGGACAGACGGACGGACGGACAAATGGATAGACGAACGGACGTACAGACGGACGGACAAATGGATAGACGGACATGGCTAAATCGATTCGGCTGTTGATGCTGATTAAGAATATATATACTTTACAGGGTCATAAATGCTTCCCTCTACCAGTTACATACTTTTGGGAAAGGAAAGGGAAAAGGGTATAAAATAGGGGAAGTTAACTGTTTTTATACCCTTGCAGTCTCCATTGAAACAAAAAAGTTTTTCTAACTAATACTACTTTTCGGACCTTACGTTTCTATGGGAGATATACTATATAGATGTCCGATTTCAACCAAACCTACTAGAATCATGGAAAAGCATAACAAACTAACAATTACATAATTTGATGGCGAATCCATTTAAAACAAAATGTTTTTCCCACTAGAGCTTTTTTTTCGACCGATCACTTTTAGTGCAGCTATATGCTGTAGTCATCCGATTTTGACAAAACTTTGTAGAATTATGAAAGCGTATAAAAATTAAGTATATGCCAATGAACTTTCATTGAAAACAAAAGTTTTCTCACAAAAAAGTAAATAGGTAGGAGGCGTTTCCATAAAAAACAAAAAGTTTTTCTCACTAAGACTAGTTTTTCGACCGATCGTTCCTATGACGCTTTCTATAGCTCCGGTGGGTCCGCGGCGGCGGGGGGGGTTGACCGCTCGTCTGCTATCTCCTTCAATGCGTTACAAACATCCGTACAATTTTTTTCCTCTAGGGTATAAAACTTTTTTTTTTATGGAAATGCCTCCAAACTTTGTATTTCTTGTTTCTTCTTTTCCTACTTCCCAAATTTCGTCTCGGTTCTTTTTGCTTCTGGAAGAGTCTAAAAATTAGTCTTGTTGATAAACTTGTTTTCTTGTCTTGGCTTTATTTTGTTGCTTTCCATTCTCAGTATTGTCAAAATCGGTGACTTAGCTATAGCTGTCATAGGAACGATCGGTCGAAAAACTAGTTCCAGTGAGAAAAACTTTTTGTTTTCAATGGAAACGTCCTTATCTTGGCATACACTTATTTTATATGCTTTTACACAATTCTTCAAGTTTGGTCGAAATCGGTGAATATAGCTATAGCGCGTTATGATGATCGGTCGTAAAAGAAGTTGTAGTGAGAAAAACTTTTTTGTTTTAAATGGGGTTCGTAACTAACAGTGAATTATGCTTTTCCATGATTTAACCAAGTTTGGTCGAAATCAGACATCTTTTCCCATAGAAAAGTAAGGTCCAAAAAGTAGGCTTAGTTAGAAAAACTTTTTTGTTTTCAGTGGAAGCTGCAAGGGTATACAAAACATAAGTTATCTTTCCCCTATTTTTTATTGAAAAATTCTATTCAGCGACATAGCTCATTTCTAGTTGAATGGATACGTGAACAAATACTGTGAATGGAGAGCGTTACAGTGCGATGATTACAAAATTTTGCCCAAAATAGAAGAGCTGGACTGGGACATATGGTTTCAACCAGACGGTGCCACATGGAACACAGTACGCGAAACAATGGTCCAATTGTGCGGAGAGTTCGGTGAACAGTTTATTTCACGTTTGGGGCCGTTCAATTGACCGACCAGATCGTGCGATATAAGGTATTTAGACTTTTTTTGTGGGCCTATGCTAATGTCTATAGCGAAAAGCCAGCAACAATTGACTGGAATTGCACTGGAAGCCAATTTTAAGAAATTTATTTGTAACATACCGGCCGTTATGTTGGTGGCAGCTATTAATGCGTCTGAGTTGCGCCAGTTGCTGTGAAATAACTCTCTGAAGCAATGGGAGCAAGTTCTTGCCAACTGCTGCTTTAAAACGATTCTTACCTCCGACCTCAAAGCAGGGAAGATCTTCGTCGTACCCCCTAAAAATGTTCTTAAAAAATATGCATAATGTAAGAACAAAATGTTTATAAGACAAGTTTTTTTTTAGTTATTAAAATAGAACTGGTCTCTTATCCCCAATTAAAGCTTAATTAAAGTTGTTATAAGATAAACAATGTTGGGAATTCGGTTTGGATTCTCCTTGTTTTTCACTGTACCGACAAACTTCAGAAGAATGTGATAAAATGTGATTCTCAAAATATTCCATTTCGATTTTGTGACACCTCGAATTCGTACCAGATCGCTGACAGGTGATTTTCATTCATAGAAATGGAAAGATCCCTACCCTGCAGAAAACAATTTCCGTTTACCAAACAGCTGTTTTGCAGTGTCTCGCAAGGGAAACACTCAATGAATTTTCCTTTAAACATCTTCTTCTAAGCCATTGATTTCCAGTATTTGCCACATTTTGGCAAATTTGCTTTGCCCTTGTGACCTTTTCTTTGGTTACACACACACAATTAACGGTTTCATGGTTATCAGCTGTTGCCAAAATGGGATGATGCCTGGTCTTTGTCTAGTTTCCGATTTCTGTGAATCAAAGTAATCACATGTGTTCGAGTGTCCAACAATTGTGGTACGTGGCAAACTTGGCTGAGTTACCTTGCCAGCGAAGCAGCTGCAATTTCTCTCAGTGCCAGTGCAAAGGACTTTCACTGCTGGTATCGCCCCTCAGTGAGCGTGTGCCTGTGTGTGCGAGAGTGTATGAGGAAAAAAGGGTGACTAATGTGTGTGATTGCTAACAAAAGATTCCGGCTTTTGCGGCTCTGCCGGCAGCGACGCGGCTTCAGCTTTGTCGGGCTAAAAGGACAACGACATATCCCTGCTGCTGCATTGGGGGATGAAAAGTGCTAGCGACGCCGTCGCCGTCGCCGCCGTCGACTACGTGAAACCCAAACAATGATTTCAATTTCGCTTTCCTTTGGCACACATAAATAGCGGCGTCAGGATAACAGGCTAGTCATTCGCAGCACAAACGTCGAGTCGCCAGGACCTCAATTTGTTGTTAAGTTTCCATTTTCCTTCTAATTTATGGTCAAACGTGTTTTGTTTAAGTTTGCTCTTAAGTTTGCCATCATTTTGTTGCCATGGCCAGTGTGGCAGCAGCTCCCGCCCCCGCAGCCAGCACCAGCATCAGCATCGCGCCGCACAGCATACAGCTGCAACATGGTCTGGGCCTGCTGACCACGGTGGCCTCATTGCCACCGAAATACCGCAGTCGCTATTTGAATCTGAAGGCAAAGTGTGAAATACCCTTGGATTTGTCGGTGAAGCCACCCACACCAGAGCCACTGACCATTGCAGAGGAGGTGCCGCTGCCCACAGCTTTTACGGAGGTGTACAGTGAACCAGCGGCGGAGGAGGTGCAGGAGGTGATACCATTGAAACGCAAATTGAGTGTAGAATCGAGTGTGGAACAGTTGGAACCTGCCACAAAGTTGCCAAAAACTCTTGACAACCCCGAAGCCACACCAGCCAAACCCATCAAAATCGCCGACTCCGCCCCCAGAACCAGTAAAGCCTCGGCTTCCACTAGCAAACCTTCACGCAGTAAGGCCACACGTAAACTGAAATTTGATGAGGAAACCAGTTCACCAGTTTCGGGTACCATTATACGTCCACTGGAAGATATCACCGATGGTTCGATGCAGTACAGCAATGGCGACATAGATCCCAAATATAACATAGTAGAGATCACTGAGGAAACCAAGGCTGAGTTGGCCGCCATCAAAAATGTTATAGGTGATTATGTGTGCCGTTTGTGTCGCATCAAGTTTGAGGATGCCTTTGGACTGGCAAGACATCGTTGCGCCTGCATAGTTTTACTGGAGTACCGCTGTCCTGAGTGTGGCAAACAGTTCAATTGTCCCGCCAATCTGGCCTCCCACCGCCGCTGGCATAAGCCCAAGAAAGACACCAACAACACAGCCAAGAAGGAGAATCGTAATACCACCAATACCACAACGGTTCCCTCCAAAAAACCTGCTGAGGACTTGGCCTTTGAGTGCTCCGAGTGTGGCAAGAAGTTCAAGCGGGCAGCCTATCTACGCAAACATCAGCTGACACATGCCAAGAAAGAAAAGGAACCAGAACCCGCTGTCACCATCACCGGCAGCTTCCAAACCACACATTATGCTCCCTCCTCCAGCGGCAGTTCACAATCCCAGCACGAAGATGAAGGCGTTTTTGTGGCCACCACAGCCAGCAGTAGTCACTATGACTACGATCCTGATTATCTATCCGATTGCAGTTCTTCCACCTCCTCGGCGGGCTATGGACGCCTGCAGATAGTGGAGCATGGTCTGACCGAAGAGGAAAGTATTGCGGCAGCTGCTTTGACCAATCTACGTAACTGCGCCTCGGTCATCCAGCATACCACAATGGCGCATTGAGTGAGTTAATTGTTAAGTTTAGTTTTATATTTTTCCCAACTCTTGTTTAGAGAGAGAACTACAGCTGAACGAGACCAAAGACACGCTTAGATTTACACTGGAAAAAACATTCAGTTTTAGTTATCATAATTTAGTTTCTAAATGAGTTCTAGTCATTTCTAATCTCTGTACTTCAGTCCACATTCCCCCCAAAAACCAAAGACGACCAATCAGTCTAGTCAACTTAGTTTTAAAGTTTTTGTAAATATTATTTGTAGTCAGTTCACAATTGAGAGAATTTGGCACTTATGCTAGTCAGCTTCAAATATAGATCTCGAAAAGGAAAGTGCTTACAAAACAGAGAATATTTTTCTGGTAGGCAGTTTCCAACTAGTCAGTAGAGTATATGTAGTCAGTTAGAGGACAAGTCTAGTTAGTTTTTTACCCAAACCAAAAATTTCAAACCAAAGATCTTTACTCTTTCTCCTTACACCAGTTTCAAATTTTCAATCAAGTCTACTCAAAATCTTTTCTAAAATTTCCTTTACTGATCTTTTTATAATAATTTATAATATTTCCTCCTATCAAGCCCAAGTCTTTCACTAAAAACGTACTAATATACTTCTCTCTTAATGAAAAAAGCTGTTGCCAATAGAAAAACCTTCAAAAAAATGTTTGAGGAAAATTTTTTTTAATCCTGGTATGACCTCGAGCCGGCCAAACCAAACCTTTGGATTACTGAAGACTTCAACACTTTTTGTTTAAGTTTTAAGTTTCGGCAGCAGTTTAGCTGAAGTGAGCTAGTGCTATTTCAATTGAAGTTCGTTGATGTTTCTATTTACAAATGTTCAATATATTTTTGTTTCACATTTTCTATCAAAATTCATGAAATCTCATTGTTAACGTTGTCTTTATACTTATCATATATCTCTAAGGGCCGATTTCCCATCTTCTAGATAACTGCTGTGTGACAGATAAGTTCAAAATTTAGTCTGCTATTTACAAAGTTTAAAAGTCGTGAAATCGGCCCTAAGATGTCGGTTTTCATAAATCTCTAAAGATAAACTTTTATCTAATTGAACCTGTCTTATTTCAAAAAAGAAGGCTAAGTTTTCAAAGTTTCTAGAGATATTTGCTTTGCTATTACACTTTCGTTAGAGAATCTCTTAGAGATATATGATAAGTGTAAAGGCATTTCAAGTGGTTTTCGAATTAAGGGATAAAACTTATATCATGAATTCTTAAAAACTCATTTCAAATTCGTTGAAGTTTTTTTACTATTATATTCTATTTCTTAACAAATTCGTTGAAGTTTCTAAAAATGTATACTTAGCTTCTGTTTTACAGTCCTTTTTTAAAATTCACGAAAGCTCACTTAAAAAGTGTGAATGGTTTTCTATATTCAGTTTAATGCGGTTCATGATGCGTTTTAAATTCTGTGGCATTTCATACGTTAAGCATCTATTAGTCATTTATTCTGCAGTGAAAATTCCATTTTGCACTTCAACATATTAAATCTTTTGAATGACGCATTCATCTTTCACTTATGGTTTTAAGACTCCTTTTTTTTAGTGTCTTGCAACTTTTGATCAGCATTTCAACATTCAAATAAAATTTCATTCAGCTTTCATTCATCTTTGCGAAGTACTTGCTAAGCTCGTTTATCACTCACTTATCATGAATAAATTGTGAATTCTTATTTACAAACTTAATTATATAAATCAATATTTCATTTGTCAAACATCATTCAAGTAAGCAATCATTCACCAAGCATTTCATTCAGTCATAAGTCAATTAAAAGTCAACGATCTTTAATCAATTACTAATGATAAAATACTCAATCATTAATCTTCAGATTGTCTTTGGTTTATTTATAAATTAGTCATTAATTATTCAATATATTATATATTTGGTTTTAGTGGCATAAAGGGCCTTTGCTTGTTTTTAACTTTAGCACAAGCTTATCACTAATTCCTAACGTCAAACATTGAGCAGCTTTAAGCTCAGTAGTTGGAGCATTCTACCAATTCTACACGGCTGGCTAACTTAATGATTCATTATTTATTCAACATTTTTTCATAAAACATTCATTGAACATTCAACATTCATTCATCAACCATATTTCACACATTCATTTTTCATTCAAACATCATTCGTTAACCAATCATCGTTCATTCGTTTTGCAATCATTTATCAGTCACTAATCATTCAAAATTCATTCATAAATCATTCACCATTCGTTCTTGAATATTCATCATAATAACAGATGAAGAATATTCCATTCATGGTTCATTATGAAATTTCATTCAATAATCATATATAATTCATTCAGCAATTAACTTAGCAAACTTTTATCATTCATTCATGTTAAAGTTCCTATTTCGCCCATCACTCTCAATGAATCATTCATTCAATATTCTTTCAGCGACTATTCATCATTCATTCCTTAATCCTTCATTTATGGTTCAATATGCAATCTTCATTCATCAATAATTACACAATGCATAATAGACATTTTCCAGTATATCGATGGTCACGTGGTGATTATAGATGATTTACATGTTCTCAACACGAATATCAGAAATAGACAATGAAGTCAAGATTTATAGTAGTTTAACTTTAAGCTTAAATTATTAAAAATCTAGACGTGACGGGCCATTTCCCAAAAACAGATTCGTGTTCAGCAGACAACAATTAACTAGAATCACCACCATCTTTTCAATATTCTGGATCTTGTTGCCTAGTGTTTTTCATTCAACATTTACTCATCAATCATCAATCATGTTTCATTATGAAATTTTATTTATCAATAATTTTTTACTCATTCGTTATTCATTATGCATAATCATTCCTCATTCGTTTCGTATGTGAAGGTTTATATTTCACCCCTTCATTATTAATAAATCAATCATTCAATACCTCATTCATCGACCATTCATTCCTGTATACTTCATCATTCGGTTTTCATCTATTCAAATGAAAATATGTAAATTCATTCATCATTCAATAATCATTCCACATTCACTCATCAATCATTCACCATTCGTTCATCATACATTTTTCATCAAATCATGGTTAATTATGAAATTGAGTTCATCAATCATGTATCATTCATTCATCAACCATTTATCATTATTTCATCATTCATTGTGCAATCTTTATGCATCAACCACTTATCATTCATTCTTCATTCATTAAGCAATCTTCATTCATCAACCACATATCATCCAATCATCATTCATTAAGCAATCTTCGTTCCTCATTAATATTGCGCTCATCACTCTCATTGAATCATTCATTCAATATTCAATCATCGACCATTCATTCAATAATCTTCATTCCTCATTAATATTGCGCTCATCACTCTCATTGAATCATTCATTTAATATTCATTCATCGACCATTCATCATTCATTCAATAATCCATGATTCTACATTCTTCATTCATTCATGACTAATTCATTATTTTTTATTATTTCGTCATTTATTCATGAATCTTAAATTATTCATTCATTCATTTTGAATTAACTTATCATACATGTGCTAAATATTCATTAAGTTCATATTCCACAATCATTCTGAATTCTTCATTCGTTATGCATTTTCCTTAACCATTTCCACATTTATCAATCATTCATTCAACAAGTAAGGTGCATTCTCATTGACTAAGTTTATTTTTTAAGCAACATTCAAAAACATTCAGTCAAATTCAGGTTTATATCAGAATAGAGGTGCCGCTAGGCAATGTCCAAGCAGTTCAACTACTTTTGTAAGCTACTAGGACATACACCCAGAAAAAAATAGTGAAATTTTATAGTTGACTCAAGAATGTTTAATGTTAGAAGTTCGATAAGAATGAAAATGCTTGATCCAAGAGGATTTCATATTTGTATTATGAATGTTTATTATCAGAAGTTCAATAGGCATGGACATTCTTGATCTAAGAGAATTTCATACTTGGATCAAGAATGTTTAGTGTCTGATGGAAATGAAGTTCTTGATCTAAGAGCGAAGTTCTTGATCCAAGTATGCATTTTTGATCCCGTTTTTCTCGGTCTAAGAACTTCAATACTTGAACCAAGTACGAAACATTTTCAAACCAAAATAGACAAATTCTTGAATCAAGTGCTAAACGTACTCAAATCCGAGATTGTTCATTTTTGAATCAAGAGCTTAGTGCATTGTTAAAAGCCAAGAATGTTAGTTCTTGTATCAAGAGCTCATCAGAAAGAACTTTCACTCTTGAATCAAGAGCTCCACAGATTCAAAAGTAAGGGCACCCGTATTCCAATCAAACAACAATTGAACATCAGTTTTTTCCCCCCATTTGGTTAAATTTACTTCATAGAAATTTAATTGTCAAACTATGTAGTTTAGGGAGAGGACCAGAGCCAAGAATGCCGCTCGCCGGCTTTATTGCTGCTCGTCAGAGCAATTGAGAGAGCATCGTTCAGTTTGAACGAACTTAACGATGAATGTACAGCTGTTATATTGGCCAGTGGGTCTTACATGCTATTTATTACTACAGTAGCAAGTTTCAGCCGGCTCGACTAGCGCTCGACAACACCACAAAGCTGCTGCAGTCTTTGCCTCTAAACTGTGAGTCTAAAAGCCGTCTCTCCATGCCAGCAATGCCATAACTGCTTGGGAATTCCAAAGCTACATGAGTGCAAAAAACAATGGCGCTAAATAACAACCGATACTGTGAAGCGCACCCAACGTTATTAGTTTCTTTACCTCGCTCAAGTCGCCTAAAAACACTTAACTAAGAACGAATTTAGCTCGATTTCAAGAGCGAATTTCTTGAAAATCCAAGAGCGAAAGGTTTATCTGTTATTTTCTGGTTGTAGAAGCTATCATTTCTTTCTGGTGCTGGTTGTTGTTTGACAAATAATTTTGATTACATGGATTAGAGTCTACCAAGATATAAGCATTGCATCAGACAATCAACTTTTTCGCTACCTTTTCTACTTTTTTCCACTTTTCTAAGCTTCAACTCTTTCTCTCTTTTTCTCTAATGATTCCCAACCATTCTAGTCTCCTTATTATAAGTCATTCGATCTAGTCACCTTTAGTCAACTAGTCAGTTTCAGTTTGATCTCCCGAAACATAAGTATTTATGTATATATACTCGTATACATTCGGATACAGCTTTAGTTTTATAAATATTTTTAGGTTCAAAAATTTAATTTAAACTTTCCAAAAAAAAATTCAGGCGAAATTGTGCAGTAATAGTTTTTAAGTTCTCCTCCTACCCAGCCCTTTCCCCACAAGTAAACTAAGTGAAAGCCACTACCAATGGTTAACCAAAAAAAAAAAGTCGAGTGTCAACTCTAGTCATTTCGTAGAAATCTAAGTTCTTGGAGCTTTGACTCCTGCTCCATTTTCTCTTTTAGTTTAGTTAGCTTAGTTAGTTAGTTATTTTGGTTAGAAAACGGACTTTGAACCAGCGTCACACTACCAGTAAAAGTATTTACAATTTGTAAGCATAACAACTAGTTACCCCTGTCTCTGTCCCTTTGTTTGTGTATGGCCAGAGGCCCACAAACAAAACGGAGAACAAAACCAGCGGTTGTGTACTTAAAACTAAACTTAAGACCGAGCAATATCACAGCGCTATTGTTCCTTAGTCTGTAAACATAATTTGGTTGTCACCACACACAAGAGTACAACGAAAATGGGAAACTTTCGCTCAATTTACCATGTAAACATACATTAAGACACACATATATACAAACATATATACGTAACATACAATAATACACACAAACAAATATCAATAAGCAGCAGCAGCATATCCCTTAAGTGAGATTTTGTGATATTAAACAAGTTAAGCCTAAAGTTTACAAGCTCGATTTTTGATCGAGAAACAAAAAAAGAAAAGTATTTTTATAACATATTTTTTATACCTAAGAAAAATGCCAGAAAATCTATAAAAATTGTAAATCATTTTTCCAAAATAAATAAAACTAAAAACAGAAACATTTAAGGGTAATCACATTTTAATTGCAGCATATGTGGGGGTTGAAACTTTTGTTTAATGATGTCTTGGCAATTTTCTCATAAATTACGGAAAATAACGCTGCACTAAAGGCCATTGACATGGCCCATCGATCGGCTGTCCAAAACAAATAACAACACGCATGGAACGGAAGTGGACAGATGCAACTTGCGCCTAAGTACACACAAACATGGAAAAGGAAACGCAAGGGGTGCGTGAGGGTGTAGGCAGAAGAAGGTGGTTGGGGGTTGGCTGGACCAAAAATTTTTCAGAACTAATGATGAGGACCTCAATGTCCGGAAATGCGTATAAAAAATGTTTAATCAAATACAAATGCATGACTGGATATCTTTCGAGGGAATGTGGGGGTGCGACTGCCACAACAACAAGAGAGGGTGCGTGTGCGGTGTGAATCAATTTAAAAGCGTCAAAAGAGCGGTACACTATTTAAGTGTAGATGTCCTGTGGAAAGTTCCTCTTAGTGCAGGGACATCGAAGGGTGTTAAAAAATTATGAAAAATCATGCTGAAACAGAAACCACCCTAATAGAGAAGTAGGCAAGCACAGTGATCCAAAGTGGTCGAATCGGAGAACATATTCTTTGGTGTAGGTATGGACATTGACGTACAATGCACAGTACGTTCAAGTGGCCCTTGCGACACCAAGCCGAAGCCTGTTACGCGAGAACCCCAGGCAAAATAGCAGCCCACCTCCCGCCTAACCGACCGAGAGGCGCAGCCGCAAACGTGCGACACGAAAGCCTGATCGAAAAGTACAAAATAATGTTAAGTACGGGACAGAGTTAAAATAGAGGTTTTTAAAGCAGGAGAGAAGTTCCGAGTGTTAAGCGGTAGAGTTTGTGTAATCAGCCGAGGTAAAAGGACCTCAGGATTCCAGTTCAAGCCACGAAAGGCAAACAATAAGAATTGCTTTTGCACAAATTCTATTCTACCTTGATGGGTAGAATATTGCGGTGACCACACACATGAACCATACTCAAGTGTAGGACGGACAAAAGAAGTGTAAAGAATCTTGGTAGTGTAGGGATCGTCAAATTCCTTCGACCACCGCTTAATAAACCTAAGAACACTTCTGGCCTTATTAACAGTAGCAGTTACATGAGAGTTAAATTTAAGTTGATGGTCAAGAATAACCTCAAGATTATTTACTTTTTTTAGGCGCTGCAATGCCACATTATCAAGCATGTAAGTGACCTTCTAATCGCCACCTTCGCCGACGACACGGCGGTCATGGCGCGTGACAGATGCGTATACTCGGCAACAGACGCGTTGCAAGAGTATCTCAAAAGGTTTGAGAACTGGGCCTGTCGTTGGAACATCTCCATCAACCCTGAAAAGTGCGTATCTGTCACCCATACGCTCAGAAGAGACAGTAGCCCTGGCGTCTCCTGCATGGAAGGGTCCTCCCTCACAAATTGGCCCACAAGTATCTTGGAGTGACACTTGATAAGAGGCTTACCTTTAAAGTTGCATGCAAGCTTCACAGCAAGGCGAAGAGTATGAGTTGGCTTCTCAACGCCAACAAAACACTCTCGCTAAGAAACAAGGTCCTCATATACAAAGTGATCCTGGCACCGATTTGGAGGTACGGCGTTCGTGTGTTAGGCATCGCCGCGAAGACCCACCTGAACAAAATCAGGGTCTTCCAGGCCAAAATCCTGAGGAGGATTACTGGAGCCGAGTGGTTCATCCGAACTCAAGACATTGAGATAGAGAGTGTGGCGTTCCGATGGTTGGCGACACAATCAACAACCAAGCAGCGAGGTACTTGGATAAGGTCGCCGCCCACCCAAACAACCTCGCCAGGTGCTTACTTCGATCGCGTAGGATCAACGGAATCAGGGCAAGACGCAGGCTCCTAAGGATTCACCCAGGTGACCTGGTCCAAACATAGGCAACGAATTGGATGCACACAATCTGATTGATATTCCTTCTTACCGGCTACACAATTTTAAAACCATATACCCCCTCACCACTTTACCAACCTTAAATTTAGTCTTAGAGTTTAAAAATCCTTACATCTAAGCACACACAAAAACAAACCCCAAACATGCAACAAAATAAATGAATAGTATAACATCCCCCTACAATATAAGTTACTTCAAATAGTAACAGTACATTGTAAAATTTAGCCTTAAGGTATCTAAATAAATAATTAATCAAAATGAAAAAAAAAGTGACTAATTGTGGTAAGCTTCTGTAAAAAGTCATAACCGTACGTTCAAACTGTTAAGGTTTAGAAGATTATCATGACATCAAGAGTGAAATGCATCCAAGTCTGCTAGCAAATTATAGCAGGAAACCAAATCATTATAAGTATGTTAAACTAATTCTCACATCATCGGCGTACATAAGCACCCGAGAGTGAGCCAAGACTGAAGGAAGATCATTGATAAAGATAGTAAAAAGCAATGGGCCCAACTGACTTCCTTGGGGAACTCTAGAAGTAACCTGGATGCACTTAGAAAATGAATACCGAAATAGAACTTCTACTAAAGGGTGATTTTTTAGCTATTATCTTTTTGGCAACACTGTCAAGCATCTGCAGTTTGGTCTATTATTTAACCATGAATCGTCTTACAAACAAACAACGCTTGCAAATTATTGAATTTTATTATCAAAATGCGTGCCCTTTTAAGAAAGTTTATCGCGCGCTTCTTCCATTTTATGGTCAGCTTAATCGACCCACTGAAGCGGCTATTCGGGCTATTGTGACTAAATTTCGCACCAAATTTACATTGTTGGTCATTAAACCACCAACACGCTTACGTAGAGTGCGAACTGAAGAAAATATCGCAGCTGTATCGCCCAGTGTTAATGATGAGCATCAATTATCGATTCGTCGCCGTTCGCAGCAATTGGGCCTTTGTTACTCAACAACGTGGAAAATTTTACGGAAGGATTTAGGTGTGAAGCCTTTTAAAATACAAGAATTAAAGCCGAACGACCTACCGCAACGTAGAATTGTTGGTGAATGGGCTCTTGGAAAGTTGGCCGAAGATCCACTTTTTTACCGAAAAATTGTGTTCAGCGACGAAGCTCATTTTTGGCTCAATAAGCAGAATTGTCGATTTTGGAGTGAATATCAGCCAGAAGCATTGCAAGAGCTACCAATGCATCCAGAAAAAGTCACACTTTGGTGCGGTTTATGGGCTGGTGGCATCATTGGACCGTACTTCTTCAAAGATGATGCGAATCGTAACGTAACTGTGAATGGTGAGCGCCCAAAATGAAAGAGCTTGACTTGCATGACATGTGGTTTCAACAAGGCGGTGCCACACAGCACGCGCAACAATGGACTTATTGAGAAGAGAGTTCGGTGAACATTTTATTTCACGTTCGGGACCGATCAATTGGCCGCCTAGATCGTGCTATTTAACGCCTTTAGACTATTTTTTGTGGGGCTATGTTAAAGCTCATGTCTATACAGACAAGCCCGCTTCAAATGAATCATTGGAAGACAACATTAAAGCATTTATTCGTGTGATACCGGCCGAAATGTTGGCAAGAGTATGTCAAAATTGGACTAAGCGGATGGACCATTTGAGGCGCAATTATATGGACCGTACTATCGATTCAAATAAAGATTTTATGCATTTTTCTGAATTTTATTTGTTTTTTTTTAACTTTCCCATAGCTCTTAAAAAATCATCCTTTAGATAGAAAATTCGTTCCTTCTGGACATATTTAGTAATCGGTATTCTTAATCGATCCGCCAAAGGAAAACAAACAATGATGGGCTGCTCTTCACTGGTACAGAGTATATTTTAGTCGTGCCTGACCGACTTTCTTACTTGTACAACTCATTTTGATTTAATCAAAAGGCTATAACTTTTTTAAATTCGGAAATGAATATGGAAAATAAAAAGAAACCAAAGAAAAGAAGAAAGAATGAACTGTTCGGTACGGAGACCAAACAGATTGTGCCCCAGTTGGAGTTTTTTAATTCGTAAATATTTTTGTTAACACTTGAACGAATTGTCATGGCACCCATGTTTGGGAGTTTGTTATCTGTTTGTTATATGTATTTTATTGGGGCTAAATCAACTCAGCTCGTCGTGTTGATCAAGAATATATATACTTTATGTGGTCGGAGATGCTTCCGTCTACGCGTTACAAACATCCGCACAATTTTACAATACCCTCTGCTTGGGTATAATTACCAGGACCAGAAAGATATCCTTTGCATAGCACTGATCTGGTCAAAAATTAGCCCCCGAGGAGGTATCGACGTTTACTTTAAACGCCACGGCTTAATTGGCCACTGCTTAAGCCACTTAATGCAGCTGGAATACAAGTTTGATTTTTAGATTTTCTGTCGGTCACTATTCTGTCATGCTGTCCCAGGGTGCTCTGGTCACTTGACCACTGTCTTCAGTAATATGTTCTTACTCACACTTCATTAAAAATACTAAAACTACCTTTGCCTTTTGTGTGAGAAAATGCGACAGCCTTTCGTTGATCCTTGCACCACTGTGACAGGGTGCAGCATCAGGCTACTATTACCGGGGTGTGTGTGGCTATCAAAAGTCATCCAACATCTGTGGCTATCGAGTTTCAAATTCATAAAAAAAACCAAAATAAAAACGCACTTTTGTTGCGCTGATAACTGATATGGGCAAACAGTTTTGCACCTTGGCACGAGGATATGAGGCCACACACACAAAATACCTTTGCTCGCGGCGCACCCGCATGTGTCTGAGGCTGAACACTCCTCCTAAAAAAAGTCTCAGTTTCTGCGGGTAGCCGAAGGGCAGATGTAAAGCGGCTAATTTGCACCTTTAAGAGGTGCACTCGAACATTTGTGTCATTTATGCAGGACCTTTGTGTTGAGTTGAGAACTAAGTGGCCAGATGGGTTGAGCTGATTTCAAAAAGCAGCGCCTAAAGCTTACTTAGCTTTTTAATGAGCCCGCATGCAACTCTGTGGGAAAGCAACCCTGTGTTGGGTTTCACCCCTTAGCAAGTGGTCAGGTCCCGTGTAAGTGTCAAAAAATAACGGTTTTAAGGACTTTTTCTCAGCGAAACTGAGACGCACGCCTACGCTACGGGCAGCCGGAATTGGCATTGCAAATCCTTCGCACACCTGACATTCATGTTGTGGCTACGCTAAAAGTCAGACGTGTCGAGCGCTTGGCACGCAAAGCCCCGAGCTAAAAGTTGTACAAAAAGTGGAAAAAGGATATTCCGTGCGTGAATTAGTAAAAGGTGAAAGGAAAAGCTTTTGTGTTGCGGGTGTGTGTGTGAGTGTAAGTGTGTGTGTGTGTGTTTGTGTGCAGTTATTTGAAGGATAAACAACTGGTTAATTGTGTGGCAAAAGTCACAGCATGTGCTGGCCTCCCCCAAAGTGGGTGGCTTACAAGGGGTGGCACTGCCTTGACAGGGTGGCTCTCTCTCCCTCTCTCTCTCTCTCTCTCTCTGAAAGCTTTATTGATTAAGCTTTTGGCTCTCTAACTTGTTGAGATTTACCCAAAAATAACGGTAAATAAGTCAGAGAGAGCCAGCGAGCCAGGCTTTTGCGTGCTTTGGTTAAATTTTTCACAAATTTTCATTTTCAGTTTTTCTCCCGACTGTTTTAGGGCGGTTCCACAAAGGCGCAAAGCCCCAAAAAACTTCACTTGGAACGTGTGTGTATGAAAAATAAAAAAAAAATAAAAGAAAAATACCAAAATATTCAAATTCCTAAAGAAAACCCAAATCAAAACACAAATTGTCCCAAAAAAATATCAAAATAAAACCCAAATTGGCACAGAAAAGTAAAGTTGTTATGATGCCTGCAGGCGAAGGCATGTGTGTGTTTGTATGAGTGTGTGTGTGTGTGTGTGTGTAAAATTCAATAAAATGCCAAGAACTGCAAATTGTCAAATGTACAAATTACTATATCCATATAAAGTAGAAGGACCCTCCTTTTACACTTATACACATGCAAATTGATGTCAGAATGTAGTTTTGATTTTCTCTGCGGGCTTTGTGGCTTATTTTCCTCACTCTAAGTGTATGTGTGTGTGTGTGTCTCTCTATGTGTGTGTGTGTTTGTGTGTCTGTGAATGTCCTTCGCTGCTTACGTACGCAGACTGACTGACTCGATTCAGGCGGCTGCCTCAATGGCTGGCAGGTCGCTGTCTCTGTCTCTGTCTCAGTCTGAGTCCTTTGTTCTGTCCCTGAAATGAATGCGTATTCAATGAGCAATGAAATCCGTGACACATTCGCGCCTTCGTCTTTTCAGCATTTTCCATTTAATTTATTTTTTATTACTTTCCAACGCTTTTGTGTTCAGCTGGCCGATTTTCCCCGTTTTAAATGAAAAGCGACATTAACACCATAACCTCTGACATTTAGTCGCCCCTCCCTCCCTCCCTCCCACCACTGGCCACATGTGCCCTCTACAAATCTTCTTGTTTTGTGTGTTAATTTCAGCTGAGCAAAAGTTTCCTTGAAATTGGCTTTCGCTAAATGTGGCAAACAAAAAAGTTCATTTGAAGTGCTCGCGTGTGAATTCTAAGACAACGAATCGAATATACATATAAATTACCAATAAACTTGCTGCATTTTGTGCCTTTTTTCGGTTCTAAAACAAAACACACTCGAATTATAAATAAAGACACACAAATATCAAAGAAAAAAACCAAACAAAACTTGTTGAAGTTTCTGATTGATGTGACCTGTGCCAGTTGGCAGAGGCGAGACTCAATGTGTTAAGCAATCAGGTATGTTTTTCAACTTTTTTGTTACAATTAAAAGGTATTTTGTAGATATCAAGCAGGGGAAATATAATTTTCAAAGCAAACTTTTTTAAATATGCTAAGAACTCCATTTTGATTTTGATTCAAAAATGAGTTTCACCAAGGTATGCGGAATGAAATACGAACAAGTGTTGTAAAAATGGGAGAAATTGAATTTTTATTTTCAAATTAGGGTATTTCAACAATAAAACTGTATGACCATAACCATCTTTCAGTTAATAGTCTATGCAGCCTTGAAAATAACGGTCTTGCTGAAGCCACGATCACTTATGACTAGCCACAATAAAACCTTTTAAGGATACTTGGTTTTTGTGATTTGAGTGATTTTTCAGGAGAATAGGAAGCTTTGAGAAGTGCGTGGGAGTCCATTTACTGTGATATTGGTCTCGTCATCGATAATTCAAATCTCGTATGAGTTGGAAGTGAACAAATTTATGGAGAGTTCCCTTCTCATTTTTGATTGTTCCCAAGTCTGAAATATATATATAATATATTTTTTATTCAAAGTGAATGTTAGCAGGCTCAAGGTCGAGGTTTGATTAAAGTTCAATAATCAACCAGAAAATTCAGCAGAGAATACATTTGAACATGAACAGTAGCTGTGGCTGTGTAGACGGCCGTTTCGGCTGCCGCCATGGCAAAGCCTTCGTCAGTACACTTTCAGTTGCTGTCACACCAACAAGCCATTTGCAAATCCTATTTATATTACCCAGTTGGCTATTAAATTGTTGTGAATTCCAAGTGCACAAATTTATAGTTGTGTCACTCACTTTCGAACAAATTTGCTTTCGAAATCGCAACACTTTTACGAATGCGAAAATGGGAGCTTGGTTGTATAACTTTTGGCCCACTCACGATATGATTTTGCTCCGAATCCAGGTTTTCTCCCACTCTTTACATCCGATGTTAGTTTATAAATGCCTAGTCCCAGGAACAAAAAATTGTATTTTTGACACAGTACTTCATATGAATAGAACACCATTGCACAGCAGTTAAAACTAAAAACTTTTGAACAACTGTCTTATTCGTACGAAGCATTGAGACAAAAATAAAATTTATTGTTCCTGCGAACAGGCCTTAAAATAAAAGTTATCTTGCAATCAAAAACCGAAAAATAATGAAACATTTTATTCATCGTCTGCCTTGGAGTGTTGGTGCAATAATTGCGAATTTTATTTCGACGCTCTGCTGCATTCAACGTCGTGATGTAAGTTTTTCAATTAGGGTATTCACTAGCTCCCCTGTACTTCGGCTGCACCGGTGCGGCATTAACGAATTCTCTAACTCTTCGTAGTGAGCACTCGCCACCAGACCAACCACCAGCCACGAATTTTGTATGGGAATGTCCGGAAAACGTACCGATTGGTACGACCCTGCATTACCAGTCGTTAGTGTTGTGATGGATGCACACTATAGTTCACGTACTAGACTAGCGCTGTGATGCATTACCTGCCATTAACGACGCGACTGACACCAGTGATGCATCAGGTCGTTAGGCCTAATAGTGCCTTGACACCAGCTGAACTACAGGGTCTCGTAAAATGGTAAAGCGTACATTTACCACACACGAGCTACTGAGCGACCCTTTTTGATTGACTGTAGTAATTTTCAGGGCCAACTTTGTTTGTAAAAACCTGACGTTATTTCGGCCGAACAAATTTTTACCCAAACCGTCACCTTTTTGTATGGCGAAGGCACACTTTATCGGCTGCCTTAAGGAAATTTTCAGTAGAGGCAGTCTTTATGCCTTAGTGTAAATTGTCTATAAACCTGATGTTTAGACGAGCTATTATTTGAGTGCCAAAACTTGACTAGTGAATATAAAACAAAATAAAAATGCCAAGACAAATGGAGCAACAAGCTTTGAATAAGCGAAAAATTCACTTGGTCCTTTAAGAAATAGTATGCAAAATAGCTGTATCAATAAGGAAAATTAAAACAATGTTTGAAGTAGGTGATGACGGCTCTTTAGGTCTTGTTACAGACAGATTTTTATTGATTGTATTTTTTTATGTTTTTAAATCTTTGGTGTTCACGACTCCCAGTTCAGCTACGGAATTGTTAAAGTTATTTTAAATTTTTTGTTGACTTGTCAGCAGAATTGTTGTTTTCTTCTTGTTCTCAAATTGATGACGTACGACTTGAAGGAACATTTTACAGCATTGATCAGCTTATCGGCCAAGCACTCGTACATGATATTGGTGTTCCTAAAGATATCCCCAGGTGCTCCAGTGCACAGCAGCCGGATGGCATGGTTAACGCGACGCAAGGGCGAAACATCCACCATGAATCATCTCGAGCGAGCACTTGACAGTGCGATAGGAACTTAGCTTCTTGCCATTGTGTCGTCCCTTCAACATCAGCATGCAGGTCAGCCTATCCACAATGGGGCACGGGCCTTGGGGAAACGCTTGGCGTCATAGCATTCTTCCTTTGCATTGCCTTCCAGTTTTCTTTTTAAAAATTTACAGTTTGCTGGTGTGACCGCATATTTTTAAGACAAAAATCTCGAAATGGCTCGATACTAAGTATTTTAAATCGATTCTTTGAAAAATTTTACAACACTTCAAAACATTACACTTTTTCACATTTACGACTGATTTTTTAAACATACCCTAAGGCATGTTAAATTGCTTCGTAAACTTTTGGATTTACACTTTTACGCTTTGCCATTTTACGAGGGCTAGTGAATACCCTCAATAATAAGTTTTATTTTTGACTTTCTTGAAATGTTGTGGGTGCCTTTGGAAAAGTGTTCGTATTTCATTCCGCAAATCTTCATCTTAAAACCATCAAAAAAATCTCGGATCGGACCTGAGATTGATACCAAACTTTGTATTTAGACGTTTTATCGTTCAAATATAACAAATTTTAATGCATATCGAAAATATGCAAAATATATGCAAAAAAATATGCCTAAAATATGCAAAATATTCTAAACATATGCAAACGAATTTCATCGAAAAATTTAATTCCTGAGGTATTTACTGTTCGACAAAGATCACTAGCACTGGTTCATCGATAAGAATGGCTTCAATTTTCTTTCGAACTTCCTCAAAAAGTAAAACTAATTAACAAATTTAAGGAAATATGAAGCTATGCTAACAAAATGTCTAACTTCGATGAAGGATTGCGGCGGAGGCAAGTAGCAGTCTTCTGAAAGCTACATTTTTCCATATTTAACTTAAGTCCAGCTTCAATGAGTACTTTTAGAACAATTTCTAATCTAAAACCCAGCTCTTTTTTCGGTAGTACCACCACAATATCGTCCTTATAAACAATTAAATACAAATGAGCAAGATCTCCCAGTGTTTTACTAATTGCACGCGGAAAAACAGATGGCGCATTCTTAGTCAACTCTGTGTCAAGATCGATTAGGTTGCCTGATTGCTCAGTCGTAGTGCAAGAGCACTACGTGAAATAAGATTTCCATTATCTAAAATGTACAATGTGCTGTATGTACCAGCATCGCCAATGCCCTTTAACATACCAACATTATTAAGACTTTCTCCCGATAACTTCTTACTAACCTTTCTCTAATAAATAAACATTCTTTTTAAGAGTCAGAAAAAATCGGGTAGATCCCACACCGTTAATTCATTCTGCGTTTTGAATCTGACACGAAGGACTGGTTCACCGTCTTCTTATTTCATAGATTCCTTTAAGTGTCCCGGCAAGCCACACCGAAAACAGGTCACTTTGGGCTTCTTGCGTTGGGGTCTCGACTCCAAACTTCCTCGCTTCTTGACTCTGCATTCCAACATTTTGTGTTCTGGATTTCCACAGAAACGGCACAGAATGGTTGACAGTTTTGGTATTTTGTGAGCAGGTTCGTCATATCCTCACGGCCGGCACTGTATTTCTGCTCGAACGATTCGTTATAACGTCGGCACAGATCTTACTTCTGATGTCTGGATTGTCAAGTTAGCACTATTATTATTCGTTCTCTAGCTTGTTTATAAAATTAAAAAAAAGTATCATCCGTTATCATAATAACACCCGGACAACTTTATAATACCCTCTGCGAGGGTGTAAAAATGACTTAGAATATAACGTATAATGCTAAAACAAGTAAGATTGTCGGTCAAGCTCGACAATAATATACTCTGAACCAACGAAAGTGTAAGCTTAGTATGAATTTTGATGCTGCAGTAGCTGCTGAAACCAGCGCTGCTACTGCGCTGCAGCAGTGAAAAGTTTTTATACCCTTGCAGAGGGTAATATAAAATTGTCCGGATGTTTGCAACGCATTGAAGGAAGCATCTCCGACCACATAAAGTATATATATTCTTGATAAGCACGACGAGGTGAGTTGTTCGTCTGTCCGTCCGTCTGTCTGTTTCTATGCTGTCTCCTCCGTCAGTTTGAAAGCTATCTTCACCAAACTTTTCACGAAAACTTCTGGTACATATACGCTGCACATTTGTCGGAGTCGGCCGGATCGGATGACTATAGCATATAGCTGTCATAGGAACGATCGGTCGAAAAACTAGTCTTAGTGAGAAAAACTTTTTTGTTTTTAAGGGAAACGCCTCCAAAGTACGTATTTCTTAGTTTACTATCCTTTCCCATGATTTCACTAAGTTTGGTCGAAATCGGATGACTATAGCATATAGCTACCATAGGAACGATCGGTCGAAAAACTAGTTCGAGTGAGGAAAACTTTTTTGTTTTTAATGAAAACCTCATTTTAATTGGCATATTCTTATTTTATATACTTTAACACATTTCTACTAAGTTTTATCAAAATCGTATGACTATAGCATATAGCTGCAGTCTGAATGATCGGTCGAAAAAGAAGTTCTAGTGAGAAAAACTTTTTTGGTTTTAAATGGGATCGCCTCCAAATTTCGTAATTAACAGTGTACTATGCTTTTCCATGATTTCACGAAGTTTAGTCGAAATCAGACATCTATATATTATAGATCCCATAGAAAAGTAAGGTACAAAAAGTAGCCATGGTTAGAAAATCTTTTTTGTTTTCAATGGAAGCTGCAAGGGTAAACAAAACTTCGGCCTAGCCGAAGTTAACTTTTCCCTATTTTTAATCTTTGAAAGCAACTTCCATCTGTCATATGATGATACTGCCTTTTCATCCACATCTTCTGGAACGTCCAGCATAGGTCTTCCATTGATAAATGGTGTAAGCACTGTCACTCGTGGTTCTTGTATTTCTTGCCTTATTTGTTGCGTGGTATGATGATGAGGTCGTGCACACTTTGCGCTGATGTTCCTTTTGGATTGAAGTCTACATCCGGCTCGAAGGACCATAATGTGCAACTTATTCTATAAACTAAAGAGCAGATAGTACAGCTCAACAATCTATCGAAACGTTCGCACAATTGCCGAATCCCTAAGAAAGAACACAATCTCGTACTTGTTAGGAACTGATCTTTATTCATTTTAGTCGCTGCTTTTATAGTCTAACTTATGTATTAGGACATGAGTCAACTGCCTTTACATTTAAATTTATAATTCTTATTGTCCCTGTTCATCATATGAACCTCATTTATTTCTTATGTATATCTTATGTAATTATGTTACCTCTCTTTCTTGAGCATCATTTTACTTATTTCCAATTAATGTTGAGCTTCTCTGACTTATTATTCTAATAGAATCCTTGTTTGTGGTCGCTTCGCACCATATGTATGGGGGGTGTTAAACGGGGACTTCTAGTCATCTACTTAACGCAACCCTTTCAAGTGGAATAATATTTTGAAACGTCTGCGAGGGCTGTATGTTCAGTTGTGAACAGTGGTTATCAATAGATTTCACAAAATAAGATATGTCGCCTTTGCAATAGGACTTCGAAAAAGGTGCATATCTATTAAGTTTCACAATTAAATCCCAAATGGTCCTTCGAGCCGGATATTGTCTAAGCAATGTCTAGTAAAAGAATGCCAAATGAATAGTGTATGAACAAAAGCATGGGTCAAAAGTTAATCTGGATAATTGAATAGCTTAAATTAATCTTTAAATTGAACTAGAAAAAGCATTCTTCCCTTGCATCACCCTACAGTCTAATGTTTTTTGAAAGAGATCAACTGGATTTCAGCACCTTTGGTTCTCTATATCGAACATTGATTTCTAAGTATTCACTTGGCAATTTTCATGGTCATTTCATGAAACATTTCAAACTTTAACTGACAATGCATAAACCTTTAAATTTAAACTCAACCTTTTGTGATTAAGCCCTCAATATAATCATTTAATCTAAACTCTTGAAATAAATATTAATTACAAAAAAAAGAGAAAAAAGAGCTGAACCCCAAATGGTTTTCCAATCAGCACAACCCAAAAGTGAATTTATTTTCCTTTTGTTCCCCAAAATTTTTGTATACTTTTTTTTTTGGCGTCATAACAACATATCCATTTACGGATTAAGCATACAGTAAATTTCCTAGCAACTTATCCTTTATAAACAGCCGTCAGAGCTCGCACAGGAATCCTTTTTTTTTGGGTAATTTTAAGGCTTCGACTTCCGTTACAGAGGAAAAAAGTCTATTAATAAAAATAAGCAAAAATCAGTGCCCAACCAGAGGAAAAAAATTGACCCCCAAAAAGCGACGAGAAAATAAAGGAAAAACAAACAAGCGAAAAAGAAGTAAAGTTGAACGAATCAACTTGTCGAAAGGAGCAAAAGCGTCTGCCAGCCCCGAGTGCGTTTACTTAAGCAATCAACTCGACCCCAAACACACACACACACACACACAGTACAGAGAGGAGATATTTTCGTTATATTATAACAAGCAAAAGAGGCCGCAAAACCCTTTGGCAGTGCATTTGAGTGAGTGTGTATGTGTGTGTGTGTCTCAGACAAATAAAACATGTTTAGTTTTTCCAGCGAAATCAAAAACATTTACACGCATGCACAACACAAGACGTGCAAATTTTCACCTGAACAGATACACACACACACACACGCACGCACACGGAGAAGACGCAGCCTCTGCGCTGTGTCAATATGTGTAGCATACTTTTTGGGGGTCGCCTTTCAGCATTATTTGCACCTTTTTGCCAAAGCTGCTGCGGTCGCTTTTGTGTTGTCCTTTCGTTTCTTGCTTTTTGCTGCAACTTCAAAGCTTCTTCTTCTGCTTGACTCCTTCTTCTTCTTCTCCAGGCGTTGCTGTTGTTGTTGTTGTTCTTATTTAGTGCCCTGCCAGGGCGTTTTATGCGTTGGTTTTTCGGGCTATCTGTGTATCTGTGTCTCTTTGTGTTCTGCTTTTGCAGTCTTTGCTTTTGCCATCTCTTTTATGATGTGCGCATAAAATATTTGTCATACATTTCTTGACAAAAATCTCATATTGGACTGGTAACTGTGCGGTGCGATGCGTGCGTGTGTGTGCAATCCTTTTTGGTTTTTTTTTTTTGTTTTCAAGGAGCCACGCCCCAGCTTGCATAATCCCGGAATCCATCTGTGCTCTATCTCGATGTCGCGTTTAACGAACTGTGTCATTTACACTTTTTTCTTCCTTTTTTTTTTCTTTTTTGACAATAAAGTCAAGTCCCGTCGCTTTGCTCGCTCCTCGATGTGCTCGTGTCAAAGTAAAAATATTTGCCTTCAGTCCGCTTGACTGCATGCACGTTTCGACTGTAGCTGCAGGCCCTCTCCTCCATCCTACATCCGCCATTCTACACCCTCTCCCAATGTTGACTTTTGGCCGGGCTCGCTTTGACGTCGATTACGCAAAGCCAATAATGAAATGACTTTGGGGTTTTGATTGGCAAAACATTGCGGGCTATAAATGCCCTGCTGCTCTCTATGAGTGTGCGTGTGTGTGTGTGTTTGTGTTTGCGCTAAAATTCACGCTCTATTAATGCCACGATGTGTGGGTTTAACTCACTCCCTATTGTGTATGTGCACGGTGTCAACATGGGCTTAGCCTTCGCTTCGATTTGCCATTTTAATTAGCACTCAAAAAACTAGAAAACTGCCCTCCCCAATCCCCCTTCCCACTGCCATTTTTATATTTATGCTTTGGCCCATAACTCTAGCTTTGACGCGAGACCATAAATATATATTTCGAGCAGGCAATCGCGTTTCCCTTGAATTGCCTTTTTATTTATGTGTGCACGTTTATTTTCTGGCCAATAGCAAAAACATTTTTCGATGTGCTTACCTGTGACACTCAACAACAACAACAATAACCGGTTGCTATAAAATGGTGCTTACTCCAAGTTAAATTACTTTTGCACAGAATCTATTTTCTTACAGCAGTAAGTCATCTTGAGGCACAACAAAGGCTTCACTTAATAGGATGGCAGGTGTTTCAAGAACCACTTCTAAAATCTGCATTCCGTTTCTGAACCTGCAAGAAAATTCTTTCTAATCAACTATAAAATAACTTTCCATATAATCCATAACCAACTTCCATTTAGGTTTACTCTGTTGACTGGCTAACAACTTACAATTTCATAGAATTGCACTGTTTCAATGACCTGCCGATCCAATCATACGCAGACTTCGCTTAACATTGAAATAAGTAATAAAAACTTGGAAATTTATAACTTAAGCTTGAGCTCAAGCCGAAGTCACGAAAAGTATAATAGTAGTTAAATATTTTGTGCACATTTGACATTTACTTTTAATAGTTTGAGTACAATCAGAGAGTTTTTTGCTGATTTCTTTTTAAAAATATTGGAGTGCCCTTTGCTGGCTTTGCTTATGCTATTTTGCTAAGGTATTTTTAACAGCTTTTTGTGGTTTTTAAGAACAATTTTCATTTTATCAGGACTCTTATGTCAAAATCATTTGTTCCATAGTTGCGTGATTTGATTTCTGGTAAAGAAATCCGACATAGTTAGCAACTGCATTCAAGCGGGGTTGTATGCAATTTTGCAAGCAAACTTTTGGTCATCGACCTAGCAGCGAGGAGTATGTCTCTCACAAACTCCATCCTTCTGTTTCTATACTATCCCCTCCGTCAGTTTGGTGAAGATACCAAACTATGCTCGATGTCTTTAGGTAAAAATACGCTGCTCATTTGTCGGAACCAGCCGGATCGGATGACTATAGTATATAGCTGTCACAGGAACGATCGGTAGAAAAACTAGTGGTAGTGAGGAAAACTTTTTGTTTTCAATGAAAACGCCTCAAAACTACTTACTTCTTAGTTTGCTTTGCTTCTATCTTGTGAGTGATCCACCTTAGCTAGCTCAACTAGGAGCTGGTTGTAATGAATGACTGTTTATTACGATTGTTGTTCTGTTCTTATACATTTTTAGGATATCAAAATTTTGAATAACAACCGCAACATTTACATATACATATGTTACTAAGGTGTTATTCTTACAAACATATGAGGTCCTTGTGACATTTACATATACATATGTTCCTTGGATAATATTATTGTTACCAGATGTGATCTGGAAACCTTCTGACGCAAAGGTTTCTTGGTTCGTTCTATTAATGAGGTACCTGAATTCAAATGCCTTTGCCCAAAATATCTTTGGACATATTGCCAGGGCGAAAAATTTTATTTTGACATCGGACTTTAATGTTAATATTGATTTTAAGTGGACAGTATTTTTACATAGGTGTGATATCTTTTCTTTTCCAGGTCTTTCTTAACATTTTTGAACTAACCTTAAATTTTGCGTTCATGTTTTTTAAATCAAATTTTAACAATGCCTTGTTTGCTAGAATATCTTGCGGCGGCCAAAAAAAAGTTATGAATCTTGGTTTTCTCTGGTTGAAAAAAATTTGATAGCTCCAGGATTGCTCTTCTTCTCAGTCGTGGAGACCGTCTCTCCCTTTGAAGATTGTAGTTTTTGGGCCTTGTACCCGATGCTGCTACTTTTCTTCCTTCCTTCTTTCCTTCTTGACTAAAGTCACCTTTCCTCCTTTTGAAGCCCTCCTTAAGCCGGGCAATTCCCAACGCTTGGCAGGTGCATGATTTTGGCCATTGATAGCCGGAAACCTCCCCACGCAAGGCCTTTCCATACGTTTGGTAGGTCAGTGCTTTTGGCAATTTTTTATTGCTGGAACCCTCCTCTCGAATGGCCGTCCCCATCGATTGGCAAGTCAGTGTTCTCTCCTTCCTTCTGATCACCCCCATAGGTTTTCCTCGGAATACAATTTTTTCGACCTGAGCAAATGCCGTTTACTTTAGCAAGTTTGCCTTTTCAGGAACGAAGGTCCAATGATCAATAAAACGCAATTCTCTTGCGAGAGTTCCACCCACGCTCAGTTCAACTCGGAGCTGGTGACTGAATGAATATTTATGTGGAAAACTCGTTTATTTTATATATCTTGGTCAGTTGACCCCAGTACTGAATGTATAGATTATCAATGCATGAGTCTTCTTATATGCTAACAATTTTTGCTCTCCCGTTTGGGAGTTCGTTATCTTAATATATTCTTAGATGGCATCTGCGCTTGTGTTCAACTCAATCTAATAGTTGCACTTGTTCAAAATGTCTTTGAACATCTATATATTAGCTGTCATAGCTAAAAGAGAAGAGTCTGAAAAGTAGTCTTAAGGTGAGTACTGAGAACGTTGGCATTTTCCTTCAAGAAATTTACTAGATATTCCCTTTTTGCGTGAAGGAGGCCCAAAAGAATACGCTTCGACCGCAGAATGAACACCAACCATTTTTTAAGTGATTTTTTTATATGGAATTTGACACCTAAAGGAAAATTCAAACGTTCTCAGTACTCACCTTAAGTCACCTTAAGTGAGAAAAATTTTTTGTTTTTAATGAAAACATCCTCAACATTGGCATGTATTTATTTTAACTACTTTTACACTACTTTATAACGTTTTGCCAAAATCGGATGACTATAGCAAATAGCTGCAGAGTTTCAGCAAATTCCCTGCTTACAAAACAATCTGGCCATTTGACATTAGCAAACTACATAATGTTGATATGTTTACATTAATGTTAATTCTCTGTTAATAACCATAAGCGAAGGCTGAGTGGAATTATACTATAATTAATTCCACTGAGTAATGGGAACATCGAAATCGGGGAGGGTCGACCTTAACTTACGCTCTCGTTTTTATACGGGATCATGAAGTTGATCATGAAGCTGAGCAGCCGAGTCGATCTAGCCATGTCCATCTGTCCGCCCGTCTGCCTGTATGAACAAACAGATCTTGAAGATGGAAAACAAACAATTATGGGCAGCACCGGTCGCAAAGGTAATGGGCAGCACATCACAGTTACAGGAAAACTTTTATTGGTAAAGTATCCTTCAATAACTAGCCTTCTGCTACCCTTTTTTGGCAGCTTATGCTAGTGTGATATTGGGTTTTAACAGTACTTGGCAGTGTCCATTTGGGCTTACCGATAATGTATAAGTGTTTAAATGTAGGTATTTAGTGGGAAAGTATAAGAATTTGGTGTAAATGGTGTCCTGCTAGAGTTCAGGTCCTTGGGTTAGACTCTCTTTAACCTTCTAATTTGGATTCTCCGTCTTCTTAACAATTTTTTAGCCAGTTTGTTGGGGTGGTGAGATAGCTTGTCAAGGTATATGGCGGCCTGTTTGTTAATAACATCTCCAACCATGGGAACTCCAATGTCCTTTTCAATATCCCTGGTTCTCAGGTACCATTCAGCTTCCGTAATGCGTCTAAGGATTTTCGCTTGGACCACTCTAATCTTACTCAGGTGAGACTTCGCCGCGATTCCATAAATTTGTAGGCCATATCTCCATACTGGAGCCAGAATAGCCTTGTAGATTAGGACTTTGTTCCTGAGTGACAGCTTGTTGTTGGAGTTCAGGAGCCACCCCATGCGCCGTGCTTTGGCAGCCACTGCCTGAGCTGTTGTCTTGACATGGTCTTCTGTCCAGTGAATACTCCCGGGCAAAGGTGTCACGACTGGTGGAATAAGTCACCGAAGCACACTTGTCCGTGTTAATGGCAATGTTCCATCTAGCGGCCCAATTGCTAAACCTATTCAAGTACTCTTGAGGGGCATCTGTGGCTGAGTATATGCATTTGTTGCAGGCAAGTATGGCCGTGACATCAGCAAATGTTGCCCGAATGGTTCTTGTTTGGGAGGTCGCTCCGTCCTGAGCTAGCTCAAAAGCTCTGTCCGTCAGAAAGCTCTTGATTAACAGGTACAGTTGGGGCGGAAAAAGTTTCTTGATCTTGGAGAGCAGTCCTCCGTGCCACACTCCATCGAAGGCCTGCTGTATGTTAAGGTAAGCTGCAACTACGTAGTCTTTCCTTAGTTGACCACTCGATGTAATTGTTCGGGAGTTCCAAGGCTCAGTCGGAAGCCAAATCGGGTATGGCTTTTCGAATAGATCGAACATTATACATTCTTCGAAGGATACAGCGCTCGAAGATTTTTACAAGGGAGGATAGTAAGCTTATCGGCCGTTAGGAATCAAGGCAGGAGGATGATTTTCCATTCTTGTGAAAGAGAACAATTCTGGCTTTCTTCCAGGGTGATGGGAACTAAGCCATTTCCCATCACCCTAGAAGAAAGAAAGAATTGTCAGAGCAGCGTTTAAGATGAGCACCAAGAACAATATGCCTGGGGTCTTACGTACCACCAGATCCTTGATTTCCCTTTTCACTTCAGGGAAGGTGATTGGCGGAACTGGGAGGGCCATTTGGAGGGGGACATCTGAGACTAGTTGGTTCCGGCGGGGCGAGGATGTTTCATACGGCTGGAACCGCTCTTCTAAGTTCAGGGCAAAGGCTTCCACTCGGTCCTGTGGTGATTTTGCCCAGGAGCCATCAGGACGTTAAACTGGGAACTTTGACGCAACTTGCCGCTTGAATCGTTTGGTGAGCTTCCAAAGCGCAAACTTGGAGCTCTCATCCGCAGTAGCTTTCTCCAGCATTCGGTCTGTCGCCTCTTGCCTCTTGCCTGAGTGTGGCAAGGACCTTCCTTACTCTGTTGGCAACTCTGCGGTATATTCTGTGAATCCGGGGGTCATTTGTGCGGATATACAGGGTTGAGTCTAGTAGAGAGTTCTCCGGGTTGATAAGTTTGTCCAGTGGGGGGAGTAGCCTTCAGGGCAGCTTGTTGTACTATATTTAGGAAGATAGCAACAGCATCTTCGACATCCTGCGTGGTTTGTTCTTCCATATTAAGATTGACGGAATTCGCCAATTCGCTTCGGAAGGTTTGGATGTTGGATCCAGATGGGAGTAAGAATTGCTTCTTGGGGATTCTTTGTGGGGACGTGTGGATAGTAGCCAGAATAGGAAGATGATCTGAGTATAGTTCGTACTCCTCCTTCACAGTAAATTGGGCGGCATGAAACCATTTGTATATGAAAAAGTCAATAGTAGGTCGGACGACCAGTAGCCAGAACCTGGGCAACCGGTTTTTTCTGACGTCTACACATCCAATTTGGATGATGATGGGAATAAGTTAATATCACGGGTCTTTACTTAAAATAGTGTCGTTTAGTTGCTGTCTGTTAAGGGGGTCTTCTCATTCAAAACCCTTTTTTTGGACCCTTTTTAAAAAAATTCTTATTTGAAAACGCAAAGAATAATTGAAAAGGTTCAAAGTAAATAAAAAAATTTTTTTGCCTCGATACGAGGGCTGTTCAAAAAGTAATGAGACTTCAAAGTTGGTAGTGAAAAAAAAGGTGTCGTCACGGCGGCCACGATTCCGGGTCTCCGGAGCGTCCGAAATGAAAAAAAAACGGGGTTATAATCAGTATAGATGTAATTCTCGGCTGAACCTCAAACTTAATTTTGTGATTTTTTTGACAAAATGGCGGCCATTCAAAAAAAAATTTCAATTTCGGGCTTTTTTTTTGTAGTTTAGTGTAAAAAAAAATAGTAAAACATTTTTTAAAATTATGGTCGAGGTTCAGCCGAGAATGGTGACAATTCTGCGTCGATTCCACTTTGTTTCATGAAAATCGGTTCAGTTGAACTGGAGATATCATGGCCGCCAGTTCGAAAAACGTGGTTTCGAGATAAACGCGTTTAAAGTTTGAAGTAATTTTTTTGGAAAAAAAAAAATCAAAAATGTTTAAATGCAGTTTTAAAGAGCTGACAATTCTCCGTCGAATTCACTTTGTTTCATCAAAATCGGTCCGGTAGAACCGGAGAAAACTTAACGCATAGGTCAAAATACGAGGGTTTAAAAAAAAAGTTGCTCAATGAGAAGACCCCCTTAAGTTTGCAGTTGCTTGGGAATTTAGGTCACATTGGGTCACTAAAAGGACTATATCTCCTAAACTAATTCGAGTTTTCGAAAATCCTTTTGGGGGGATATTTTTGAATATCCAAGCTATAAATAAATGCAAAAAAAAGTCGAAAAAAAAAGTTGCTCAATGAGAAGACCCCCTTAAACGAAGCCATCTTCACATGATTTTATAAGTGAGCCCGCATTTGAATTCCCTTGTTAGTGTGCCCATTTTGGCAGTCGTATGTAAGTGTGACCATTCGGAAAGTTTGATAAAGAACTTTTGGATAAATTATTTTCATTGAAGTGCTTCGTCTTGCTGCGGCCAATAAAAGTAAATCGGGAACCGGAAAATTTCGGGATTTTTAATTAATATCGTCCAGTCCCGGTCCCGACACAAGCTATTCCGTCCGGTCCCGCAACCCCCGAATCTATTTCCTACTTAATTTAAGTACAAAACATACCTGAAATCTTAAGTATAGCTACAATCCCGAACGATTTAAAGCTAAGCCAGACGTTTTATTTTGAGAGTACATTGCAAATTTTGTTGAAATTCAAGACAGATCCTCATTCCTTGATTCTTTCCTTTTAAAGAGTATTTTGCAATTGAGTTGCCTCATTCAAAAAATGTTTTTTTCAGCAATATTGTATTTATTTTTATTTGGTATTTGTTGTTATTGTTACTGGTTGGGCGCTTAATAAATATCTCAATCGCTTACACGCGGCAGTGGCGCCTGTCTCCGCCCCCGTCCGTCCACCCACCCAACCCACACCCTAAACTACCTGCCCTCCATTCCTGGCAAGCGATGCGAATGTCGAATGTTTACATAACGCTCTGGCACAAAAGCCAAATGCCTGAATGGCTGTCTGGCTTTCTGGCTGCTTGGTCTGTCTGGCGTACTCGTATTTAGTTACCTATATGATTTCATATCGCATGAATTTTATATAAATAAATCGCAATTGGCTGCCTGCACAGTCGCCGTCTGCGCGGGTTTTTATAAATAACATTTATTTGGCTCATTTGGCTGTTTATGGCCAAAAACCATGTTGCCATGTGGATTTTTAAAGGCTTTCCCCGAGCCGTTTATCGTAATTACAATCTCATGTAAGCGATTCTTTCGCCGATGCTGTTGCACAACCCAGAGGTCATAAAGTTGGGCTAGTTGCAGGCAACTAAATTAGGAGGGTATTTGAATGCTTTTCCATGCTATTCTATATATTCTTCTTATTTTTTTTTGGGTTAGTGGCTTGGTCAAACGCTGGGGGAATAATAAATAAGTGTGTGTGCCAAAAAAATAAAGAAGAGGAGCCATTTTCATAGTTCATTTGGGTTAGTCGAGCGAGTGGTCCCTTTGTCGATGGAGTGTGACGTTTATTAAACTCAATTTAAAAGAATGGCGGCTCATTTATTTTATTACTGCCTGTCAGTTTTGTGCCGGCCATGTCAAGTGCGGCTAAAGTTACACCAGAGAGTAGCAGAGAACCCGAATCCAAATCCAAACCCAAAACCAAACACTGACAAGAGAAGAGCAGAGAAAAAAGTAAATGTTGATAGTGGCACATTTCCATGGCCGAAATTAGTAATGTATTTGTTTGTGTGTGTGTGTGTGTGTGTGTGTGAGAGTGAGGTTTGAGGCATAACAACCATTTGTTATTGATATTGACAGTTGCAAATAAATGAGCAATTTGCTAGGACCATGTTTTTTTTTGGAGGAGGGAGGGAGGGCTTTCTTTTTTGTGGTGTGTGCTAAATTTGCCTTTTGGATTTTGTCTATGACATGTTTTGCTACACAATTGGTTCTTAAATTTGCTTAAAAGTAAACTGAGCAGAAATGAAAACATCTGTCTGGAATACTAATACATAAAGGATGTGATTAAATTCAAAGCTTTAAGTGCATTTTGTCTATTTTCTCTATCAAATTTTAGTTGGTTGGTGGATGATTATACTTAACTTGTCTAAGAACCGCAATCAGCACCTCAGATAGAATAAGATCCGCAGCCTCTTTATGCAGTCCACCTTTGTCTTGCCTCACTCCGCAGCATATTGCAGTTAAAGCAATGCAGCATTATGCAATCTTCATGAAAACAGATTTTCAGAATTGATTTTTGATTGAGTTGTTCAAGGGTCTTTGATCAGAGCAGAGAACTGCAATGAGCCGCCACGAGTATAATCGCTCAGCGCTCAAGGCTTGTCAGACTCGAGTATTGCCCTTAATCATACTCAAGTTGACTCAGCGCTTACAAAATCGAAGTTCTGCTGCGAGCCCTCATGAGTAAAGTTCGTTCGGTACAAATACTCGACATTACTCCTAGCTTCGGCCGCGAATGCCGAAGTCAAAGATCTGCTGCGAGCTGTTACGATCAACGCTTGTACACAATTGTCACAATCACACAAAAAACAACAATTTGTGAAGGCAAAAGAGATAGCATGATGGCCTATTTTTTGCATTTTGCATAAGCTTTCTCTTTCCTTCTTGTGGCATGTTGTTGTTTGAAGTTTTCAAAACACAACAGCAATTGCATAAGAGGCTTGTTGAAGCTCGCTGTCAACCAGCAGAGTACGTACGAGTAAATTCTGTTTCGAGTCCAAGTAAACACGAGTAGAGTGTCGAAAAGGCTTGGCCATTGCTGGCAAAAAGCTTATTTGACTGCTGGTATGAAAAGCTTATTCATATTATTACTTGTACGAAGCAAAGAGCTTACTCGTTCTAACTCAATGTGCTTGCGATCATTTGGAGTGTGTCGAACCAAGGCGACGAGTCCAACCAAGCCAAGTAAACGCACGAGTGTAATCGAACATTAGAGGCTTATTGCAGGTCTCTGGATCAGAGCTAAACGTTTTGAATTCCGAGTGGTTAAAACGAGTAGCATACTATGAGATGCCCGAATTTTTTTTATTATTTTAGGCCCAGAATTTTCATACAAAAATTGAGAGAAGAAGAAGCATGCGGAACGATTTCCTTGCACCTTACATTTTCCCCTGTTGGATTCAAAAAGTGTTTTTGCGGTTAACAGCGCTAAGCAGAGCTTAACATCTCTTAAGCGAACTCTAATAGGCTGTGGGCCTTATTTTGAGTTGCTCAGCTGGTGCAATATTGTTGACATCAGATGTTACGCGCTGTTACTTTTCATGTATGCCATTGATCAGCTGGATTTAACTAAAATAAAACAATGGCAGAAAAAACTAAGCGAAAGAGCCGCTTGGAAATGTTTTTGCATGAAGACAAGGTTGTCATTTAGGATTTATCCCACACCAAACATTCGGACTTACATTATGTTAACAAGGCTTGGAGTGAAGTGCAGCGTCTTGTTCAGTCATCGGCCCAATAATTTAGAACGAAGTGTGAGACCAATGTGGCTGAATCAATAATAAACCAAAAATGTCAAGAATAAAGTCGCCTTCTACATTATTGGGAGGGAAAACCATAAGCATAAAATCTACTTGGCGCTGAGCAGTCGGTTTCAAATCTCTCAACTTTTGTCATCTAACCTTGCATTGTAGAGAGTCTTCAAAAGTAAAGGCAAGCAGTTGTAGTTCAAAACGAAACCGTTTATACGAAAATCTTTAGAGATTTTAACAACACACGCGTATACGTATCTTCTAGGAGCTGTTCATTTACACAAGGTCTTTAATCAGAAGGAACAAGCTTATGTGTTGAAAAATGCTCGTTCAACTGATGCTTGAAAAGCAGGAAAAGCTATTATACACAGAGAAAAAAAATAGGGAGAAGGTAACTTCGGCTCGGCCGAAGTTTTGTATACCCTTGTAGCTTCCATTGAAAACAAAAAAGTTTTTCTAACTAAGACTACTTTTCGGACCTTATTTTTCTATGGGATCTATACTATATAGATGTCTGATTTCGACCAAACTTGGTGAAATCATGGAAAAACAGAATACACTGTTAATTACGAATTTTGAAGGCGTTTCCATTGAAAACAAAAAAGTTTTGCTCACTAAAACTAGTTTGTGGACAGATCGTTCCTATGATAGCTAAATGCTTTAGCCACCCGATCCGGCCAGTTCCGACAAATGTGCAGCGTATTTGTACCAAAAGACTTCGTGCTAAGTTTGGTGAGGATAGCTTTAAAACTGACGGAGGAGGTAGCATAGAAACAGACGGACAGACGGACAGGGCTAAATCAACTGAGCTCGTCATGCTGATCTAGAATATATATACTTTAAGTGGTCAGAGATGCTTCCTTCAATGCGTTACAAACATCCGGACAATTTTTTAATACCCTCTGCAAGGGTATTGTTCGGGCTAGAAGCACTGCGCTTTGCCGCCCAAGTATAGTTCTAAGACTTTGCCAACCTATAATTAATGTCAATCAAATCAATGGCCATCTGCCACCAAATTATGTTTGTTTGCTTTGATACTCGCTCTTGTTAAACATATTTCTCCCTCGCCTATTCTATATTTAAACATTGCAGCTGCACAGTCGCTCTCTCAAGCTCACACGCAGCAGCGCAGTCGCCAGCGACGCTTTGGTGGCATTATTACTTTTGTAAAGTGCAGGCGAGTCACTTGCATATGAGAACTCGTTTAAACAAGACTTGTTAAATTATTTGCGCGCCGTGTTAATTTTATTTTATTCGGTTAACTTGGCCAATTGGGGAGGCAAACCAATCTCTCCACAGATATAAAAATACACAAAAAAAAATGTTATTTGCTACACTTTTTAGTCGAAATAAATAGTAAGATATCTGTTGACAGTCATTGCAAAAACAGTTTTCTATTATGAATAGATAAGAAAACTGTTTGTCTACTTAGTATGAAGGGCAGTTTCCAACATTTTTTGAAATCTAAACACTGCTGATTATGGAGTGTGACCAAGCCCCAGCTTATTAAAACTTCCAAAGATTTGTTGTAAAGTGTGGTCCCACTAGATCTTCGTTTCACCTTGACGAAATATGTGGAGCGGTAAGCTAAATTACTTACATCGGAGGCCCGTCTAGGCCTCAATCAAATAACAATCCTCCCGAGCGCTGTAAGATAACAGTGATTCTCTCTCACCTAGCTCACTCACTGCAAATTTGCGATTTCTTGTTCGATCTCATGGTCACGTTGAAATATCGTTCGATTCGATAAACATGAGTTATGCTGGGCTTACACCGCTTCACACTGTGACATTATTGTCTGTGACAATTTGTGACAAAGGTTGTCACAGGTCAAGAGTGTTTACATTGGCGACACATAAATTGTGTGTCACAGCGCTGGAACAAGACAAATGAGTTCTTTTGGTGTGAACGATTTTTGTCATTGTCACAGAGCGACACAATGCTAAAACGTGAACGTGCTCGTGATCAGTGAGCCAGTTCCACGTATAAAACAACAATAATAAGCAGACGCTAAATTCTATATTGAATCGACAGCACCTCAGAACAGTTGATCCAAGTGAGTGAGGTGAAAGGCGGAGCGGTGGGTCAGTGATTCCAGTTCCGTGTGGATGCGAGTGCGTCGGGCGAGGGACAACTGAATATATCCATCAATTATGGCGAGGTGCGCAATCATGTTCAAGTGATCGCTGCCTGGTCTCCTTCACCCCGGAGCAGGCTAAGTCGCATCTGATAGACATCAAGTTCAATAGAGCCATCCTCTAAAGTGGCCTCCACCTAACATAGGAGCTGATCGAAAGTTGCTGCATTCCTGCGCACATCATTTGTAAATTTGTACAAAATACTTCGCAATTCTCCACTCAACTTGGCATAGATTCCTTCTTTCCTTGAGGTCAAATTAATTTTGTCGTCGCAGCAAGAGCACTGATCCTCATCTTTGTCCGGCAAGCACAACCCAACATCAGTAAACGCCGCTAGGTCTGGCTCCTCTCAGGAATTCATTTAATGAAACCAAAAACTTTAATTTAATTTAAATTAAAAAAAAAAAACACGAAATCACCAAAAAAACTGGCGCATATTTACCTTTATCAAAACTCTTAAGTCCCAAAAAAAACAAAATAATATTGTCACAGTGTGACAGAAAAACCAACTTGCTCGATGTGCTTGTCACAGGAAAAATGAGTTCAAATGAGCTGCCTCATTAAAACAGCTGTTCAAGCCATTCTTGTCACAAACCTGCCAACTACTGGTACAGAAAGTATGTGACTCCAAGTGAGTACTTGTGTTCACATTGAAAAGTACTCATTCCTGTAACGCATGATTTCTGTGACAAGGCATCCGATGTTCACATTGCGCTGTGACACTGAAATGTGACACTCTGTGACGCAGTGTAAGCACAGCACTAGTCATGAAAAAACGGCGGAGAGAAACGAAGCGTATGTATCTACTATAATTTTGATTACTTTTTGTTATTAGTATTATTTCATAGGAAATAAAACATCTCTTCTCACTCACTACTTGAAATACACAAACATCAAGAACAGTCTGTTTGGGTGATTTTTCTTTGGTATACAAACTATAGTGACCTTGCCTTAAAAGTACCAAATTTGGATTTTTGTGGCCGTACTTTAATTGTAGCTTCCACTTGTTCACAGAGAAAAACTTCACAAAATGTCGCATTACATGAAAATTAGTTTTACTCACATGTACGGGCTTCAATGACGCGATTAGTTTCTACTACATGTCATGCCACTTTTAACTTTCTGTTTTCTTTATTTAGAGTGTGAAATTTAGCAGCCGTGTTGCTAATTTTTTTTTCTCTGTGCAATAAATTAAAATTCAATTTAAATTTGCTTTAAAATTTTGGCCACATAAAGTGATTTAAAAATTATTAATTATCTTGGATCACGTTCCTGTGATAACGAGAACAATAAACCCCAATATAATCGACTGAATAAACATTTAAAACTGAGCAAAAAATGGGGTAAATTATAGCCTGGTAAAAATATGGCAGTGACTGACATTTCCAGTTGTTTTTTCGCCAGTCGAACTTATGACTAAATTTGAGATATTTCCCTGCAAAAACAACATTTTTTCCATATTTATTTCCGAATGCTTTTATACAAACAAAAAAAAGTGAGTGTGCACACACATTCGGATCACTTTGAGCTTTTTATGGTCATTTCTTATTTTGTCGACACATTCAGCATATCAATTCCATGTGAATATGAATTAAATATAACTAATCTAAGCCACGACCAATCATTGCACTTTCTGCCTCAATGGATTATTAAATACTTGTGTGCCCAAATGGATTGCCAGCCAACCAAAAAAAAAAAATATGGCAAAATTCCCTCTGCTGACCACTTAATGGGACGCGCTCGTGCCGCGCCAAATTGGTTGAAATTAGTTTTAGCCTTGTGCGTTAAAAATTAAAAGAACTGAAAATCAATGCAATGTCCATTGGAGTTCAGTTCAGTTCTGCCATTTGCCGGCGTTCTCATGCCATCAGGATAAACTGGCAGTTCAATAATGAATAATAACGGGGCCGAGTTAAAAACTTCTCTTTCTCTCTCTCGCTGTAGTTGCAGTTGGCCCGCTGCGCTGTCACAACAACTAAGTAAAAACAACAACAACAGCAACAGCCACAATGGCGAATGGCGAATGGCAAAAAAAAACTTTGGCAATATATTTGCAACGCATTACGTGGCATGTCAAGCATTTTATCGCGCGTATTTTTCAATTTTACGCGGAGCAGTGGGGGGTCTGCCAATGACATGACCCGGCCCGGCCCGGGCAATATGCTAGCTGCAAAAATTAAAAAGAAAACCAAACGAAACAGTTTTTGCCGCTGGTTTTTTTTTCTAATGCTCGCTCATGTGGCGCTCTTTGGTCATATATTTCTTTGGTCGCACAAGATAAGAGGGTCGACGTCGGCCAGCAGCATGTGCAAGTCAAGTAGAGCCCCAGAGAGTGTGTGTGTGTGTGTGACCAGAGTTGCAACCTTTCCGAAAAAGCAGGGGAAAAAAATAGGAAAAACAGAAACCAACTCAACGCCCATTGAAACACATTTCCGATGGACGCCTCATATCCGCTTTTGTGAGCGTTGAGCACAAACAGGAAACACATTATAGCAGCTGGTAGACAGACTTATGTGCGGCACTGTTTGAAAAATTGTTACACACACGCCGAATGCTGCTGTCACTGGCAAAGTCTCTGCTCGTGTTGTTTTGCCTGTTGTTATTGCATCATTTTTTACATTTTTGGGTAAATAAACTGCAAGGAGCGAGGAGCGAGGAGCTAGGAGCGTTGTGTTGTGTTTTGTGCTGTGAGTTGCATAATGGCCAACAAGACTCATCTATCAAACTGCACGACTAGCGCAAAAAGCGTAACATACTTCTAAGCTTTCGACCAGATTGGATACAAAAAGTGTTGCCTACTTTCGAGCGGCATGAGTAATTCGCTATGGCCTGGACCGTGTAGAGAGAGGGATGGAAAAATTATTTAGAATTCGTGTGGAGAGTTTTACTAAATGGGGTTAAATGTTGAAAGCGGTGACAATAAATGACGTTTCCGAAATCGTTTTTTACAATTTGACAAAAGCTTGCAAAAGTATCGAAAGTGGTTTGTTTTTCGTTTCTCAGTTGTTGATGTCAAATTATTGACATTATTGACTTCGTTATAACTGCGCTAAACTGTTCCACAAGGTCCAGAAACAAGATTTGTGCGCTGAACATCATCTAGAATCTTCATGACCTCTTAAGTAAGCTAAGTAAAGTTTAATTTTGCTGCCTTTTCAACGGGGCTGTAATGTAATCATTACCTCCTGTATTTAATTACTTTTCAGTACAATAATCACAACTATTCAGATAATAAACAAACTTCCTGATTACGATTATTTAGTAATCGTAATTTTAACTTGGAGTTACGATTATATTAACTAATTCTTTAGAAGATAGTATAAAATGTAATTACTTTAACAATTACTTGAGTAATTGTACGTATAAAGGGTGATTATTGATAATTGTACTTAAAAAGTAGTATTATTTTTGTAATCATGGCATCAAATCGGTCCGAAACAGAACCCCTGAAAACCGTAAGACTTCCCATTTCAGCGTTTCAAGGTGTGTTTTGACCTGGTGCTTCCAAATACTGAGTATGACCTTAAATATTCAGCTTTGGCGTTGATTTTGGCGTATGTCCGGCGGCGTGAATGATTTGTTGCGCTTGGGGTTATCGTATTGAACCCACTTTTTATCACCAGTCACACTGCGGTACAAAAATCACTTTTTGACGTTTTTGACTTTTGAGGCTTCAACATGAAGTTTTGGAAAGCCCATTAAAACGAAGACTTAAAAAATATTGCCCTAACTACACAGAAAAAAAAGATCCAAAAATTTCCATTTGGAATGGTTATTTCTAAAATATCCTTTTAATCAACTTAATATCCTTTCAATCATCTAACGGAGCTGAAAATCGTCCAAAGGATGACCATTTTTCATACCCTTTGGACGATTCTCAGATCCGTTGGATGAAGATTAAAAGGATATTAAGAAGATATCCATTCCAAATGGATAAGAAAATCATCAAATGGATATTTTTATACCCTTGCAGAAGGTATTATAAAATTGTCCGGAAGTTTATAACGCATTGAAGGAAGCATCTCCGACCCTATAAAGTATATATATTCATGATCAGCATCAACAGCCAAGTAGATTTAGCCATGTCCGTCTGTCCGCCTGTCCGTATGAACGCACAGATCTCAGAGATGGTAAGAGATAGAGGTTCGACATGTATGGGACAAAAACTTCTTATACTTGCAGGCAGATTAAGTTTATTTTAAATTTTTGCCACTCCCCCTCCCGCCCCCGCAAATTGGAAAAAACGTTATATCTCCGGCAGTTTTATAGATAGAAGGTTCGTACCTTCTGGATATACTTAGTAATCGGGATTCTTTATCGATCCGCCGAAGGAATTGTAAAGATCGGATGAACGTTAGTCGAGTTATAAGGAAAACAAACAATTATGGGCAGCACCGTTCGCAGAGCAGCACTTCACAGGTACAGAGTATGTTATAGGCGGGCTTGACCGACTTTCTTACTTGTTTTTTCTGTGTACCCTCTGTACTCTCTGCAAGGGTATATCAAGTAGATTTAAGAATTTGTATCTATCTCTCCTTCTATCCCAGTTACTGGTAAGAGTATTACCGGCTTACATATGCCTTTTGCACATTTCTCTGCCACTTATTTTGCTGCTGCAGTTCACAGAGTTGGCCATAAATATTGTAAGTGTGCGACTGCTGGCATTAGAAAATTTTTGTGTGCTCCAGCCTCATGGGTCCTTTCATTTTAGCAGCAGCAGCAGCAGCATTCTTTTCTTATTCTCTTTCCCCGCCTCGTTTTTTTTTCTTCTTGTAGTTGTTGTTGCCGGTTTTATCGCTTTTTGGCGCTGCCTTTGACGTCACCTTAATTAATGGGTTAATGCGACGCTGGCAGCGACGTCAACTGAATTTGGTAATTAAGCGACTTTTGTCGTTGGCCTTCTGTGCCAAATGAATTATGCGTCGTCTGCCGACCACAAAGGAGCGACTACAACTACACCACAGCAATTTGGCATTGATTTAATATTTGAGTTTAATTAAAATTAAAAACTACGAGCCGAGCGAGCGAGCGGAACGTGACTTTGTGTCCTAAGAATGTCATAAATAACACTAATTGTGAGCTCCTTGATGACGAGTTGTGATACCGAGTCCAAGGACCTCGGACACTTCATTTACGTAATGTAAGCAATTTGTGAAAATTGCTGGCAATTTCGCAGATGAAACTCCGGGCGCAAAGTGCAATTGGGCGCAAAACTTTTGCGGCTCCTCCGAAAAGGAGAACAAAAACTGCGTACAAAAAAAGGAGGAAGTAGATTAAAGATAATGAAGATGCAGTTTAGTCGTAGAGAGAGAACACTGCACTGGCAGCCACTCCATCACTTGCAAATTAAAATTAAGATGAATTATGGCCAGGAGGACGGAAGGCAGGCAACATTTTTAAGCGCAAAGCGAATTCCATAAATCAGGGCGAAATGATCAATGACTGCCTGCCAACTGGGAGATTGAAGGCACGTATCGAGAATGGCAATCGACTCGACACTCAAGCTCATATCCTTTATGACGTCAACGTGTGCCGGGGAGGGGGTTAGGGTAACAAAGTGTTAAGCCAACAGCTTCATCACTGCGTGTGTGTGTGTGAGTGCGCAGGAATGCTATTCCCAGCCTTGAAGGCGGTATCTGCAAAAAGGGGTCAGCTCCAGACCAGTTAAAGCTTTAAGCATTGATTTATAAGTCTTCTGCTCCGACACTAATCCGTTTTTGGCAAGCAAAGTGCAATAAAAACGACCTCGGCCCGCCCATTTGCCCCAGCATTGGCCAAAGCATTGCACACTATTAGTTGCAGCTGCCAAAAGTGATGAATGTGTGAAATGTAAACTTTGTTACCGAGAAATAACAGCGCCAACAGCTCAGCGCCAAATGGCTGAAACAGGCCAAAAGAAATGCAGGCGGCGGCGGCGGCTGCGAAAGTAACCAAAGCGACAGCCGCCTGTCGAAAATTGCAATTTCTGTTTTCTCTCATCTTTTTCCCTGTTTTTTGCTTCCCTCTTTTTTTTTTGCGGCCAAAATCCAATTAAAGCCTCTGTCGTTGCGGGGGCAGCAGCTTCTGATTGAATGTCAGACAACGCCGATGTATGTGTAATAAAGCGGAGATTGTTTAGCTTTGCCCTAGAGAAAGGAGCCGAAGCTCAAATCTCTTTTGTCACCCAACATTTCATTTTCACAGCCATCATCGAATGGGAGTTGCGCGAGTTGTTCATCAAAATTTTATAGTGTCTGCCTAACAGCAGGCTTTAGTATTTACCTTTTCATATTCGTTCAGGAAAATTGAAAAATTTGAAAAAAAAAGTAAGCCCTTGTGTGCTAGAGAAAGCTGCAAAAATTCGGACTGGAATGTGGGATCACAATAAGCATGTTTAGACAAGGATAACTGTTTTGTGGCAAACATGAAGAGATAAATCTATCTCTTGAAACATATCTAAACCTATAGTTCCAAGTGATCCCGACTAAAGAAATTTATGAATTCTTTAACTTAATGTTAATAGTTTGAATTCTAGATCTGGATCTATTATCTCTGGTCAGAATTGACCTAATCTAAGGCTTTCGAAGGTATCACGGAAATATGTTTCAACCAAATTCTAACCCAAAAACCATTTTTTTTTGTCCCAGAATTCACTTTTCGTAGGGTTCAAATCCCTCGAGCAGTCAGCTAAGTGCACTAACAAAATAATTTTGATAAGCGTATCCATTGAGCCACAAATGTGCCGTCTCTGAGTATTGAAGTATTTGCTATCGAGCTGAACAATTTTGAGTAGAACCTATATCTTTTTCCTTCACGCTGCTAATAAGTCAGAGCCGGTCGAATCGGATGACTTTAACTTACACTCAGGGAAAAAACGCATTGTTAAAGCTATATTTATCATCTTGGATATTAAAATGCTCCATTTGGTATTCATACACTATGTGAAACTTGAGATCTAACTGCAATTGGTCTTATTTATGCGATATGCCAGAAATATAGATGAATACTTTTAGGCAGATGTTAGATTCAATATAATTTAACTAGTATTTTAGCCGGTTGTGCGTGGGCGCAACTGGTTGAGACGGCAGTCCAATTGTGTTCAGTCCAAAGATCCCGAACTTGAGTTTCAGTTTAGGTAAAAAGTTTATATTTATATATTCTTGATAAACATAAACAACCGAGTCGATATAGACATGTCCGTCTATCCGTCTGTCTGTCCGTCAATAACTATCTTTTTTGAAACAGTACAATAAAATCGGACAAAAAACACCAAAGTTTTATAAGATTCTATTTTGCTTGTAAAAAAGAGTGGGGTCAAGCATTGTCAGTTAGCACGTGTGTATGTTGGAGTGTGTGTGTATGTGTGAGTGTGTGTGTAAGTAAATGAAAAACACACGAAATCAAGGGAACAGGGAAGTTTGGAGTCGTGGCACTCGACTACAGCTCCCTTACTTGTTCTCTTTGTAGGTATGGGTAACACTTTGTGGGATTCTGGGTTCATAATTTAGATATCGAGTAACAGTTTAACATCTTTTGATGATATGAGGGTTGAAGAAGATTGGGGGGTAGATAAGGTCAGGTTCCTGTCTGAGAAGAAACGATCTAGGCTAGGGAGGTAGGTGTTCATTGTATGCTCAAGTGCTCCAACATCTCTGTCGGTGATGATCTTGACCTTCGGTGGCAGTTGAGGGATGCCGGCTGGCGGTCACACTGTAACGGTTGTAAGGACTGGAATTGAATGTTGCGCAGTTTCTTAAAATATTTATATTGCTAATAACTTAGCTGATCTATCAGATAATGCTGATTTCTATATATCTCCATCAGTTGCGAGTGCAACAGCGATGGCATCGATACCATTTTTGCTTGCAGCTCATGGCCCAACTCTTTTGTTTCTGTGCCCCAGTTAGTTACTTTAATATGTTTTCGGCTCATTAACTTTTTCATTAAAAATTAATTAAAGTCGCAAGTTAATTAGGTCTAAGCGTATTTATCATTTTTCGCGCAAGTTTTACATTCCCGGGCATGACAGGCGAACGACAAACACAAACCAACCGAACCAGCCGAACCAACGAGCGAACGACATGCCAAAAACTTTTCCCTTGGCTTGCGTGCTGCACCCCCCCACCTCCCCCCCCTGGTTGTAAAGTGTCATTAGTCTGGCAAGCATTTTGGCATAAATTAGTTTCCAAAAGGGGAGGGAGGCGGTGGGGGTGGGGGTGGATTCGGTGTTGGCTGAACTGAAACATTTTTGTGGCATCGCCTTTAGCCTTTCAGCGTGTAATTATTGATGAATGATCTGCCGCTTAAATGTTGGCGCATGCTTCAAGCTGCACCACAAAGTGGAAGCCCGCTTTGATGTCGATGCAAACAATGGGCTTCTATGGATACAGTTAAGTTGCTTGCTCCTGCTCTGCTATGCTCTGCTCTGCTCACTCCCAATCTCTGTCCCAACAACAAAAGCTCTGCTAATATTGTAATAATAAACAATGGGGCAAGTGCTTTAATCGCTTTTAGCTGATTATGTTGCCCCGGCTAAGTGCTTGCCAAGTGCTCTTGGTCCAATGCTGATGCGGATGAAGAAGTGTGGGGGATGGGGGGGATTGTTGTAGATTTAAGGTGATTAGACCGTGACCAAGCTAAAGGTGCATTGTTGCGGTACTGAAAGGTATTCTTATCCTCTCCCCGTCCATTATCTACTAAGGTCATTGTTGTGCCTGAGCTGCTGCTCATGTCATACAGCGAGTGAAGAGAATGTTCTACAAAGTAAGTGCACGTTTTTTTTTTGTTTGTTAATTTGTTAGTTAAATTTATAGAAAAAGTTTGTACTTAATTTGCTACAGACAACGGAGAAGAGTGCGTGCATAAACACAATTTCACAAAAGTTGACTACGAATTCGCTTTGAACCCACAACTTCTCTGTGGCTTTTTGTTATTATTAATTTTAATGTGCTACAGGAAAGTATAACTGTAGTTTAATCTGTTCATGGCAGTTAAGTGCTGCCATTTAATTTTATTTATTTTTATGGGGGTAGCACTTTTTTTTTTGATCATTTGTTGAAATTGAAATAGAAATTTAAGAAGTTCTATTCATCATTGAAAAAGAAACAAAAACGAGAGCGTAAGTTAAAGTCGGTCCAGCCCGACTCAAGGGCATTAATCTTGTATCGCATTCTCTTATGTTAGTTAACAGAGCATTAACATTAATGTGAACAATTCAACATTATGTAAGCAAAAAGAGCCAAAGGCACCAAAAAGTATGCAACATTTTTTATAACTTTGCCATTTATTATCCGATTCTTATGAAAATTTCGGAGATTGTAGATATTGGGCACATACACTACACTGCAAAATATGATAACTTTAAAATTGTTGGAGTAATTAAACATTTTTTATTGTGGGGGCGTGGCCAAAATTTGAAATAAACTTGATCTGCGTACAGACAATAGTCTACATACAAAATTTGGTTGACCTAGCTCTTTTAGTCTCCGAGATCTAGGTGTTCATACAGACAGACGGGCAGACTGACATGGCTATATTGACTCGTCTGTTGATGCTGATCAAGAATATATAAACTTAATGGGGTCTGAAATGTTTCCATCTGCCTGTTACCCACATTTGCACGACTTTAGTAAACCCTTTTTACTATACGAGTAACGGGTATAAAAAAGTGTGAGTATGGCGAACACTCATGAGGGCTTCATTTACAAACATACTTGATACTCAGTATTTAATGTTCTTCTTCTTCTACTTTTTTGGTCTGATAATAGTCTTGGCCGCTGCAACTTATGCCCGCCACTCGCCTCTGTCCCGAGAGACCTCCCACCGGGAGGGCACATCCAGCTTCGAAATATCTCCCTGCACCTGGTCGACCAATCTCGTCTTCGGTCGCCCCGGCCTGGGCATGTTCCATAACTCGTTCGCATTTCGCTTGAACACCCGTTTTGCTGGAGCTTTATCATTTATACGGATAACATGTCCTATCCAGCGCAACCACTGTTGTTTTATGCGCTGGACAAGCTTGCTCTCCCCATAGAGCTCTTACAGTTCGTGATTCATTCGGATGCGAAATTCGTCGCCGACTTTTAAAGGTCCGTAAATCCTCCGAAGAACTTTTCTCTCGAACACGCTAATTGCCGCCTCATCCGTTAATGTCATTGTCCTTGCTTCTGTATAGCAGGACTGGGATGATAAGGGACTTGTATAGCACAATTTTCGTTTTTCGTTACTTAATGCTATCTACCGGGTGGCTCAGCGGCTAGTGTGCGCGACCGCTAAGCATGAGGTCGTGGGTTCGATCCCGCCTCGGAACATCTAATGAAAAGTTTTTTCTTTGAATAAAACTTTACACCCGGCCACACCTCTTTGCTGTTGGCGCCAGCATTGCAGTAATTAGCCATGAAAAACTTCTCAAACTGCCGTTCGGATTCGGCGTTAAAGCGCACAAGCCAAGAGATTGAGAGAGGCTCGGCTTTGGCCCTTTGAGGCAGTGTCTTCTTGACAAGCTAATTTTACTTTTTTACTGACTCGATACTCAATACTTTTAACTCATTACTCAATATAAATTACTCAAAGCTAAGTACCTGTTACTAAGTACTCAATACTCAGTACCCGATACTTAGTTCTCGATACTCAGTACTCGCTACTAAGTATTCGAAACTAAGTATTCTCTACTAAGTACTCGATAATAAGTTCTCGAAACTATTACTCGAAACTCAGTGTTCGATACTCACTACTCGATTCCAAGTGTTCGTTACTAAATACTCGATACTAAGTACTCGATACCCAGTTTTCGATTAGCCCTACTCCATTCTTAGTGCTCGATACTAGGTAGTCGATACTAAGTACTCGATACTCACTAATCGAATTTAAGTGCTCGATACTAAGTAGTCGATACTAAGTAAATATAATGGACACAGGTGTGTAGAGTCAAAGCCTTTAAAGCTACTCCAATTCTATTCGATTTGGAATGCTAAGACACAACCAGCCCTTTGGTTTTCCAATGTACATTTTTTGACGTCGATTCGTAACATATGGCTTTGCCAAAAATGCTCAGTAAGGTTTGCCATTTCATGAAATTTTTTTTATCAAAAATCGTGCTCTATGAGAAATGCGTTTCGCAAATTACTTCCATTTTATGGTCGTCATAATCGACCCACCGAACAGGCCAAATTTCACACCAGTTTCACTTTCTGGTTCTCAATAATTGGGCTTGTGTTATTCGACCACCTTGAAGGACCTCGTTATGAAACCATACAATATACAGCTTGTGCTGTCCACCTTGTCGTTTGTGTGGTAAATGGGCCTTAGAAAAGTTGAATGAAGATCCACTTTTTATAACCTTTCAGAGGGTAATTTAAAATTGTCCAGATGTTTGCAACGCATGGTATATATATTCTTGATCAGCACGACGAGCTGAGTTGATTTAGACATTTCGTCTTTCCGTCCGTCTGTTTCTATGCAATCTCCTCCGCCAGTTACAAAGCTATCTACACCAAACTTTGTTCTAAGGATTTTAGTACAAATACGATACAGTACAGTACATAACAGTACAGTACAGATGATTGGTCGGAAAAGATGTTCTAGTGAGAAAAACTTATTTGTTTTCAATGGAATCGAATCTAAATTTCGTACATGATAGTTTGTAATGCTTTTCCATGATTCCACTAAGATTGGTCGAAATCGGACATCTAAAAAATAGAAAAGTAATGTCCATAAAGTAGTCTTACTTACGAGTACTTATGGTACTTACAAACTTAGCTTTCTATAAAAAGTTTATAAGTTCTTGCTTTCAGAAAGTTGTATTCTAAAATCAATTTCATTCTGGGTTTTTAAGGCAAGGAATGTGAGGATAATGATTAATTAATGAACGGTGAAAGCAAGCAAATTTGGAGAGTATAGGGTGAAAAACTTAGGGATCAAGAAATTTGTGTTCAAAATTTGAAGAAGTTGGCTCTTTGGATAAGAAGCGTCATACTTACAGTACTTCTGTCTTCAAACATTCTTGATTTTGGTAAGAAATTCTCAATTTATTTTTTGCTTTTTTTTTAATTGTCTTGTTTCGATGGTCATCAGCCTCCAATGGTCGGCCAATGCGAAACATTCAAATCTTTAGATTGCTGTAATCTTCCTTTTAATAAACTTTTCTATTTGTTTTATACTTGCAGTAACTTGGTGTCACTTTCATCAATCGTATGGACTGCGGTCCAGTGTGATTTAGGATCAATTGGTAAGTTTGCTAACAAAGTAAATATGTTCTATTTGTATCACCCCACTTAAATGCGTTTAAACCTCTTTAATTAAGTTAAGCAAATACAAAATAAAAATCTCCGTCCAATTTATGTTGAAATACTTATCTAGAAATGCCGATCTTTTTGTCATATTAAAATTTCATTTTATGTAGTCATTGTCAATTTTGGTGCGTCTCTTATCTGAAATTAAGGCTGCCTGCGGCCTTGTCTCTGTCAACATTATCCCTGAATTGGTTGGTGCCATGGTGCTTGGACCTGGCCCATTTGTATATATTTTCGTTAATTAATTTTGCCACGTTAACATTTACGAACCCTTTGGCAATTAATGACCGCAAGCTAATTGGCTCAGACTCTAACACACACACACACTCGCATACACATCCTTTCGGCTGTCCAATTCATTTGCATTGAAAGCCTATTTAAATTTTAAACAAATTGTAAAACGTAGAAAATTGGCTTTTAATTTCGCATTTAATTGTTTAAACAATTACCCACTGCAAATGCAATAAACACCGAGAATTTATTTTAATTCTCGCTGCGAAATGGCAGCCCCAAGGCGCCAACAAACTGTCAACGTGTTGCTCAAAGCTTTTTACAAAATTAAAGCCCGAGCTGCACTGCACTGGCACTGGCGAAGGACTCTCCATTGCCATGTCCTGTGTCCTGCAAGTGTTTGCTATCAAATTAATTGGCACTAAAATTAGCACGAACGTTGGCAGTAGTAGGAGCATCCCGAGTGCAGTTTTATCCTACTTTGGACTTTGTTCCTCTTTTTTTTTTCTCCATTTGCACTAAGTACACGGATTTTGCATTAATGCAACACAGCCGTCGCCCATGGAGTTGCGCACTCACATGAATCATTCATTGATTTAATTACAATGATTGCATTTGCCAGTAGGAGGTGCGCGAAGTTGCCTGCCAAGTGGGGTTTTAATTAAAAGTGCTAATGCAAAATAAATAAATTGACAGGAAAAATCAATTTGTGCTAATAAGCACAGCACAAAATTATTTACAAAACAACATTTTTTAGGTAATGAGCAAACATTTTGGGTTATGTCAGTAAATGGAAATGGAATTACATTCAAAACTGCTGTTTTAGTCAAAGCAAAACAGTACAGCCCTAATCAGTTTAGCCGTAACCAATATAGCCCCTATCAGCATAGTATTATTGGACTTTTCGGACCTAGGGGTGGATTTTCCGAACTGGGAGGTATTCGTTTTTCTTATTTTGTCCCAAGTAGAGTACTCAAACCGAATCTTACATACATCGGCTCAAAGCAGCGACTTACTCTTATGCCCCAACCGCGGTTGAAGTCAACCCCTGCCAACTTAATGAGTAGATTTCCAATAACTCAAGAACAATTTTTTCTATTTTAGTTTGGCCCATAGAGCTGACAAAAACCAAAAGTTTCGTTTCTTAAAAATTTTATTCGTTTTTCAAGTTCGTTTTTCAACATCGGAAAATCACCAATTTAAGTGGAATACTATCCTTACAAACCGAGTATTCCGCTCAAATCATTTTTTAGTAAAAAATTTTCGAAATTAAGGAGGTCTGAAATCTAAAACACAAAAGAATTAATCGCATACTTTCTTAACGGGTTAAATAAATTCCAGGAAAGTGCTTCTCCCAAATTTTCGCATCAAATTTATCAATTTTTGCTTCTATCTCAAACCGAGTTTGAACAATCGTGAAACGGTCTTTTGCTGCGGAGTTTTCGCGGTTTAATATTGCTACGACCCAACATTGGAAAGTTACATCACAAATCCTTACAAACCGAGTTTCAAGTCAAACGGATAAAAGCAGAGCTCGCAAATAACAATTGACTCAAAAAACTGTTATTTACGGATTTCAAGAGTCAGAGAAAAGCCGCTCACATCGGTTCTTGAATGAAACGGTTTGTGATCAATGAACAACCCATTGGTTTTGTTTCCCTTTTGCTCTGCTCAATCACTGACCGATTGGACGCCAAGACATTTACATTTGTGTGTGTGTGTTTTAGGGTTGTCGATATTTCTCAAAATATCAATATCGATAATTTCAAAAATACAAAATTTCAGTATCGATATTTGATTTATCGAGTACAAAAATATCGATGTATCGATAATATCGATATTGTCTAAAGCTTACAAAAAAACTGAAAAGCTGACTACTAATGAACAGTGCCAATGGCCATTCTATCTGATCCTTCCAATAGCAATGGCATAAGATAAAAATGACTTAGTTTTAGTAAAATTAGACTATATTTTCAAAGTAAGTTAGTAGTGCATTTTTTTTTTCACTAAACCTTAAAGATTAATAGATCTAGAGCCGATTTCACATTTTCCATATAGAGCTATCTGTCACATAAACTAACAAATAACAGAGTAAAATGTGAGTTTATCTGACAACTAGCAGCTATCTAGAGAATGAGAAATCTGCCCTTAGCTTACTAAACTTATATAGTGACAGATTGATTCTCATAAAGATTGTTGATTGCTCTTAAGCAATAGTGGTTGGCCAATGACTTTAAGAAAACCCGCTGCTTAATGTGTTCCCCAGTCATTCTGCTGCGGGTGTCGGAAACCACTAGTTTGATTGCGGATGCCATTCGTTCAGATGGTACAGAACTTCCAGGCGCAACTAAGTATCGAAATGCGATTTTAGACAGCTTGGTCCATTCATCCATATTAGCTCGCCAATGAGTGCGCTCATGTCGTGGGCTAAGTTGGCTTTCTCTAAATACCCGCTCATCTCTTTAGAGGATGGTTTATTCGGAGAATTGTGGGGCAGTGAGACATCTTTAGTGCCCTCCCATACTGATACCTCACCAGCATATGTTATAGTCTGAAATAATAGGGGAAAGTTAACTTCGGCTCGGCCGAAGATCTGTATACCCTTGCAGTTTGTTTTTCTTAATAAGACTATTTTTCGGACATCACTTTTCTATGGGAGCTATTCTATATAGATGTCCGCTTTCGGCCAAACTTAGTACAATCATGGAAAAGCATAACCAACTGTTAATTACGAAATTTGTAGGCGATCCCAATTAAAACAAAAAAGTATTTAGAAAAGTATTTAGTAAAGAAAAAAGTTTTTCTCACAAGAACTAGTTTTTCGACCGATCGTTCCTATGGCAGCTATATGCTATAGCCATCCGATTTTGAACAAACTTTGTAGAATATTGTTGGAGCATATAAAACAAATACATGCCAATTTAAAGGACATTTCCATTGAAAACATAAAAGTTTTTCTAACTAAGACTACTTTTCAGACTCCACTTTTCAATGACAGCTATACTATATAGTGGCCGGGTGACTCAGCGGCTAGTGTGCGCGACTGCTGAGCGTGAGGTCGTGGGTTTGATCCCGCCCCGCTATTCTTTGAATAAACTTTACACCCGGCCACACCTCTTTGCTGTTGGCGCCAGCATTGCAGTAATTAGCCATGAAAAAGCTTCTCAAACTGCCGTTCGGATTCGGCGTTAAACTGTAGGTCCCTTTCTCTTGTGCTAAAAATTAGAAGCGCACAAGCAAAGAGATTGAGAGAGGCTCGGCTTTTGCTCTTTGAGGCTGTGTCATCTTGACAAGCTAATTTTACTTTACTTATTTTACTTATACTATATAGATGTACGATTTCGGCCAAACTTGGAATCATGGAAAAGGATAGTAAACTAAGAAATACGAAGCTTTGAGGCGTTTCAATTGAAAACAAAAAAGATTTTCTCACTAAGACTGGTTTTTGGACCGATCGTTTCTATGGGAGCTATATGCTATAGTCATCCGATCCGGCCGGTTCCGACAAATGTGCAGCGTATTTATACCAAAAGACTTCGTGCAAAGTTTGGTGAGGATAGCTTTAAAACTGACGGAGGAGATAGCATAGAAACAGATAGACGGACGGACGGACAGTCGGACAAACGGACGGACAGACGGACAAGGCTAAATGAACTCAGCTCATCATGCTGATCAAGAATATAAATATACTTTATGTGGTCGGAGATGCTTCCTTCAATGCATTACAAACACCCGCACAATTTTATAATACCCTCTGCGGGGGTATAAAAACACAATTCTCACCATCCGAACTTTACTGACGCTTTTCCGGGTGAAATTTTCCAAAACCCTGCCTTAGTAAGCACTTTCACCACATAAGGAAACTCCTGTTCAACTTTCAGCCCTCTTACCGTTTAGGCTGTGCGCTTATTGCCAATCAGTCAGTGAATCAGTCAGGACAAACTATTTTATATTTATAGAGAAGAGAGATAAGGCTGCTTGCCTTAGCTCAATTTACATGACCTGATCGCTCAGCTGATTTATTCAGACCTGAGTGTAAAAAAACTCAGCTGAGGTAAAAAAAACTCAGCTGAGCAACTCAGTTAGGCATTTACACATGACTGAGAAGCTTAGTTGAGTCAGTTACAAAACTAATGATTCATTGAGAGCTCTGCTGTGCGGTCAGTTCAATTTGAGACAGTTCTAATACACCTCAGCTCAGCTGAGTACGCTTGGACTCCTGTTTACTCGAGCTGACAGATACTCAGATACAAAACTCAGCTGAGAGATCAGGTTGTGTAAATTGGGCTTTTTTTGCGGAGTTGCTCAAATTTTCAATTGACAATAACTTCTAAATATTGAAATCAGAAAACGCTACGATTAGTATATGTAAAGTGAGCAAAGCTTACAGAACAATTCTGATCTCTCAGTTTTTGTTTTACGTGGTATGTGCCATAGGTAGGCTTAAAACCACGGTACCCAGTATGCCCTGAAAAGGGCATAACGATACATGTGTCTGGTAGGGACTCAAGACAAAAGCCCCAGGTGACCGAAGTCCCCTGGTGCCAATTTGAAAAGCACACTGGTCAGGTGTTACTTTTCCCCCTTGGTGAGGGGCGAGGTCAATCTAAGAACCTCTACTATAATCTCGGCTATAGCACCGTAGGTAATTTACGTACTTATTCGTCGAGCCTCTAAAAGAGACTCTACCCGCGATGTGGGTATCAACGCACAGCAGCCACGATACTCCCACGGGCCTGGGGCTGCTATTTATCCCGTGGTACCGATAAGTGGCCGGAGTGGCTCAGCGGTTAGTGTGCGCGACTGCTGAGCATGAGGTCGTGGGTTCGATCCCGCCTCGGAACATCTAATGAAAAAGTTTTTTTCTTTGAATAAAACTTTACACCCGGCCACACCTCTTGCTGTTGGCGCCAGCATATTGCAGTAATTAGCCATGAAAAGCCTCTCAAAAACTGCCGTTCGGATTCGGCGTTAAACTGTAGGTCCCTTTCTCTTGTGCTAAAATTAGAAGCGCACAAGCCAAGAGATTGAGAGAGGCTCGGCTTTGGCCCCTCGGGGCTGTTGTCATCTTGACAAGCCGATTTTACTTTACTTTTTTACCGATAAGATCGGTGGGCTTCTCTCTTTTTTGACTCGACTGTCTTGGTTTGAGAGTACCGACTGGGGTCCGCAGGGTTGTCAATCCCGTCATGATGTCCCTCAATCATGATGCCCCTTGCGGGAAGTACATAGGGACAGTAGGAATCTCGTTAATCCATTCATGCACTTCACTAATTAGATGACGAGCAAAGCTTAAAGCACAAACTTTAAGAAAGTTTCCCCATAATATTTTGTTTTAATTTTCATTAAGTTTGTGATCGAATTTTCCAATTCCAATTCCGCGCCAACATGACTGAACAAATGTCTATGCCAAGTCTAGGATCTCTAGGCTGTGGGTTCATAATCAGTCGGGCCTAGAGAACAAGGAAAATATTAGAGACAATGGTGAAAAGGTCTTGCATGTAAATGCGTTGTTCAAGTTTTGGTAGTAAGGTTTTAAAGTGTATTTAGTATTGTCGAGTTCTGTCAGCTATGATAGAATGAGGAAGAATTCCTCTCCATTCGTCGTGCAGAGCAAAAGCAGAGCTATCAAACCAAGCCCCAAGACCACTATAACCAACAATGGTCAGAAATTTATTTCAGGCAAGCCCAAACTTTGCTCTTGACAGTGCAGACACTGACTCATTTGTCAAACAACAACAACCACCTGGATCTATCTATAGCAACCACCTATATCTCAGTGCTTTACAACTTCCAAGTTGTAAAATGTTCAGGCAGCTTCAGTCTTTTGTCTTTTCCCCTGCTGCATTTCACAACCTTTGACCCCTCTTTTCACACCTCGCCTGTCCAATCTCTAGCAATTTATTTAAGCTTAATTATTTGGTTACCAAAAACAACACCCAAAAACCCATAAACTTTTTAAGCTGTCTGTATTATTGACTATCAATTTTCTTAGTTGGGCAATTTTCAGCAATGAAAGAAAAACTGCACACACACACACAGACACTCACAATACATAAATTGCATTGACAATTGCATCGAATTGGGTAAATGCAGAAATTATGGCCAACACTCGGCATATAATTCAAATTAATAGCAGCTTATGGCACTCAAATGGTTTTAACGGCCAAAAAGTCAGTCAAGCAGCAAAGGCGGAAAAGCGGAAAAGCGAATGCCAAGTGTGCTAGTGCCACGGCCACGCCCACAAAAGACCACAAGCTGTGAGCAAAGGGATTGGAGAGAAAATCCCATGCATAAAATGGTTTGCTGCCATTTGATTTAAAAATTGACATCTGCTATGGATGGCGGGGCGTATGCGTAATCTGCGCTTAGCATGCCAAGCCACACACACACACACACACAGATCCTAGCATGCTCACACAAAAGTCAGTCATAAAAAAGCCATCAGCTTAAACTGTTGCGGCCATAAAGGTTGAACAAAAAAAAAAAAAATGGATAAACTGCTTAAAATTTAACGAAACAATGAGCTAAACTGTCCGCCCACACACAGGGCGGACAGAGGATGAATGCATTCCAATGCCACACGCAAGTGACGACCATGAAAGCGTAAAAATGTAAAATTAACACGCAGCTTCTGGTTTTAGTTTTGTGGCGTTTGCAACTGCAACACTAACAACAACAACAACAACAGCCAACTGGGACAACTGGACAACCGCAGCCATAAAAACCACACAAAAGCAAGAATGAAGTTGTTGCCGCTGCCTGCTGTTGGCCACAAAAAGCGCTTGAAAAATATGTTAACCACAGTTAAAACAGGCGCCAGGTCAAGCGTGCGCTTACACACACACACACACACTCGCACACACACACACGTGCGGCTGCCCTTAAACGCTTGGCATGTTGACAAATGCCGCACAGACGTTGCCGACATCAAATGAGCAACAGCAAAAGCAAACCTGAAGCTGACCTCGTAGTCGTCGTCGTCCTCAACGCGTTGGCAGTTTTAGTTGCGCTTAAAAGCGTGCTACACTTTTTTTTTTTTGATAAGCGGCAGGCAAACACCAAAAACAGCTTGACATTTTGTTTTAATGCAAATGTCATGGCGGCAACTGTCAGCTTATGGTTTCACTTGTGTTGAGTGTTGCATAGTTTTTGGGGGGGAAAAACTTTAGGGAAAATGACATTATCAAAATTAGCCAAATGTACAAGCCTTGAGTGAAGGATTTTGACAGCTGGTGGAGAACAAATTTGCTTGTCTTTGCTTACGGAGGATAACTAAACTGTTGGAATAAACTCAAATTCATTGAGCCTTTTAATCAATTTCCTCTTTCGCCAAAACACCTTAAAGCCTATTCAAATTTCTTTCACATTCATTGGTCGTTTCTCTTCGGCACTTCTCCACTTCCATTCCCTTCAAATCTTATTGATGAACGTAATCCATTGCCCCAGTTCAATACAATGCTTACAATAATATTTTTTTGTAATTTTGTGTGTGCGCTTCCCATTTTTTTCTCTTCTTTTTTTCTTTTTGCTAATAGCATTAGAAAATGTTGCACAAAAGGGTTAAGCTATCGTTTTAAATGCTCCCTTTTTGCTGGGTTTTTGCCAATGTCTTTCATGCGCTTTCATGCCACTTTGATTTCGCTTTGTGCATTTACCACGGACGTTTAATAGTTGAAAGGTAAATTGCACAGTATTTTCCTCAGCAATGGCAACAACAACAACAACAACAGCAACAACTACTACACTTCCGCTGCCATGTTGCCCCCATTGTTGTTGTTGTTATTGTTGCCACCCAGCACGGAAATCATTTGATTTGCCATGTTCGTGCTCTGTAAGGCGATCAAAGTGTTTTGCATGCGCCCCGGGCCAAGGAACGAGGTAAAAGTCGAGCGAACAATATATCGAAAATATATTTTTTTTACTACAATATTTGTACGAAACATAAAGGATTACAATTTAAAGGCTTAAGCTGCTTAAAGTCAGGGAATGTGAGGTGAAGTATTTAAAATGTTCAATTTTTTAACTTTTACATATTTCGTCTTAAGTTTTTTGCTTAAAAATGGGCTTTAAACAGAGGTTAAGTTGTTCAGGGCAAGAAGTGTTTAGTAGCCTTCTCTTATGTAAATTAATAGAACGTTAACATTAATGTTAACATATTTACATTATGTTAGCAGATAGCTGACCCCAGGAATATAGCAAAATTTGTGTGTCTTTAGGAAGCGTTGAAAAGAATTCAAGGTTTTTGTATGCCCCAAATATATGTTGGGTTTTCTTTAATTAAAATATAATGATAATACATTATTGTTAGTTAGAGTAGAATAAATGTTTGATACAATGGATATGATAGCAACTAGAGATCAGCTTTTATAATTGAACCCGACTCGAACTTCGTTTGACTTCTTTGCCTCGTCGGCACCCGAAATCTTTCACACCTCTGCGGTACACGTCTTTGATCGAAAAATTCAATTGCCCTCGTCTAAGGCTCGCTCTCGGCTCCCAGCTTACCGCTCGTCGATGCGCCTTCGCTGTTCTGCTTCTGTCGACTTGTCTGCTGTTCAGCTACGTAGTTCGCTCCTACGTCGTGTGGCTCTTACGTATTTCTGCTACCGTTTCCAGTTGTGTTCTTCGTAATGTCTAGGAAAAAAAGGTGCTGCATCTTTGCGATAGTAGGTCTTAGGAAAAGTCAGCGACATTTCAACCAACTTGTATTTTTTATAACTCCGCCATTTATTATCCCATCTTTATGAAAGAGATTTTTGATTTTGGGTACATAATTTAAGATCGATGTCTTAAAAATTGTAGGACTTGAAATAAACTTAATCTATCAAACGGCAGATGGACATTACTGTATCGACTCGACAGTTCATGCTGATCAAAAATATAAATGCTTCGTTCTGTCTGTTACCTACATTTGCACGATATTAGAATACCCTTTTTACTCTGAGAGAAGAATTCATCTAAAAATGATTGAATTTTCATATTCGCTTAAAAACAAGTAAGAAAGTCGGTTAAGCCCGACTACAATATACTCTATACCTTCCAAAGCTTGTGTGTGAAGTGCTGCCTATTGCCGTTGCGGCCGGTGCTGCCCAGCATAATTGCTAGTTTCGATGAATAAGATGCGAATTAGCTTTCTTCAGGCTGTTACGAACTTTTCGACAAACTTAATATACTCTGTGGAAAAAAGGTGCACAAAATTCAAATGTATGCCTAACACAGCTAAGTAAACAGTGTCACCTTTTGATATTTGTAACCAATGTATACTTAACAAGGTAGGCGCACTCGCTCTCTTCACTTGTATCTTCATTTAGTCAATGAACAACAGTTGTGAGTGAAGCATCTCCGCGGACAAATTTTTTGTGTGTTGCCTCTTAATTTTGTTTGATACTTTACGAGTTTTTGCTATGGCTCCATACTGCTGTAATTGCATGAAAAGTTATGCTTCAAAAGCAAATGCAAAATTAAGGGAAAGTTACCTTCGGCTTGGACGAACTTTTGTATACCCTTGCGGCCTCCATTGAAAACAAAAAGTTTTTCTAAGACTACTCTTCGGACCTTACTTTTTTATGGATGTCCGATTTCGGCCAAACTTAGTGTAATCATGAAAAAGCATAACAAACTAACAATAATGAAACTTGGAGGCGAGCCTATTTAGAACAAAAAAGTTTTTCTCACTAGAACGTCTTTTTGGACCGGTCATTCATACTGCAGCTATATGCTATAGTCATCCGATTTTGAGCAAAATATGTAATATTCCAAATAAATAAATGCCAAGTTTTAAGACATTTCCATTGGATAGAATAGCAAACTAAGAAATGTGAAGTTTGGAGGCGTTTCCATTGAAACCAAAAAAGTTTTTCTCCCTAAAAGTAGTTTATAGACCGATCATTCCTATGACAGCTATATGCTATAGTCCTCCGATCCGGCCGGATTCGACAAATGTGCAGCGTATATGTTCCAAAAGACTTCGTGCAAAGTTTGGTAAAGAGAGCTTTCAAACTGACGGAGGAGATAGCATAGAAGCAGAAAGACTGACAGACTGGCAGGGCTTAATTAACTCAGCTCGTCATGCTGATCAAGAATATATATACTTTATGTAAAGTGTTTAGTTTATTTGTTAATGATTAGGGTCTGTGAACAATGATTTAGAACTATAATTAGAATGCAATACAACTCGTTTAACAATGTTAATGTTTGTGTTTCACGACGACTTAATTACGACTTGCTATTACGGCTGCTGCTGACGACTCTCTCTCTCTGCTTCCTTCTTGCTCTCCTTCTTGACGCCTGCTGCTAAGTGTTGGACAACGTTCACTGCTACTGGTGTAACTAGGGATGGGCGACTAGTTAGAGTCGGCCCACCTTACATTTATGTGGTCGGAGATGCTTCCTTTTATGCGTTACAAACATCTGGACAACTTTTTAGTACCCTCTGCAAGAGTATGGAAACTTGCAACGTTCTTCATGATTTCAACATAGAAGAACTCAACTAAACACTAAGCGCGCCATGAAAGAACGGTCACACCAAAACGAAATCAAATCTAAAGAAAATCTCATACAGCCTCAAAGTCGAATTAAAGAAAACCTTTAGAATGACCCTTTAAAAAAAATATCGCCGAAAAATATCACCAACAAATATTTAATATCCAATATATCGCCTCTGAAAAATAACCGCTATCGATATATGGTCTTTTTGAACAACATTTTTGGACGATATTATTTCTGGCATTCCTCATTGCGATGGAATGTCTAGTGTCCGAGTTAAAAATATTGGGAAATTTTTAGCAAACTTTTCGACCCACCCACGCATAAGCTGCAGTTATGCTAACCCAAGAGAACAAGCCACTAAGGCAAGCGATCAGGCCATTGTCCAGTAACTTAAAGAGGAAGAGACCCAAAGCTCTACTCTGATCGGTGTATAACCAAGCTGTTGGCACACGTAAAGTTTTTTAAATCGTTTGCTGCTGGAATTTTACCCAACAATCATTTGGTTGGAAATTTAGTCTCTGTTTTGGTCACTGTTTTGGTCTCTGATTTAGTCACTGTTTGGATCCATGTTTACGTCACTGTTGTAGTCACTGCACTGGGCACTCTTTCGGTCACTGTTTTGGTCACAGTATTGATCACTATTTCGGTCACTGTTTCGGTCCCTTTTGTCACTGTTTTTGTCACTCTTTAGTCACTCTTTGGTCAGTGTTTTCGTGACTGTTTAGTCACTGTTATGATCTGTTTTTGGCACTTTTAGTCACTGTTTTTTCTCACGGTTTTGGTCACAGTCTTAGTCACTGCTTTTGTCACTGTTTTGTCACTGTTTTGTTCACTGCTTAGTCTCAGTTTTTGTCACTGATTTCGTGACTGTTTTAGTCACTGTTTTGATCTGTTTTTGGCACTCTTGGTCACGGTTTTGGGCAACGCTGTTGACCTTGCAAAGTCAATAGCGTTGCCAAAGAAATCTGTCGCGAAGACAATCGTTCCCTGGATTTGCCCCCCAGTCGACCATCCGTAAAAGAGCTTCGAACTAAACATCACATTGGCAGCAATTCTTTTAAGATTCAATATAGGTTTAAATATCGAGCTCAGTTTAATTTCAGACATTCTTGCACCAAGCAGAATTCGAAATAAAATCAAGTAAGAATATGCCACAAAAATTGGATCTGAATGTGGAAAAGTAGGGTTTGAATAAGAAGCTAATATTAATACTCTGAGTTTTTGAAATAATCCATCGTTTTTTGGACCTGTATACAGATTTCCTTGCTTTGAGTAGGCATGTCACAAGAGACAAAGCAATGGTGATTTTAGATCGTTTAGCCTCATGTGGTAGCATTTAATAACAAAGAACCACTTAAACAAATTAGTTGTTATTCTCAAACGGTTGAGATCCCTGTAATTGTCTTACCCAAGCCAAACATACCAAAATTTATTTGATACTACAAAATATTTGTTTACTTTTCGAAATGGATTAGCATATAAATCAAATGGAATATCTAAAATGACACATTCGTCTATTCATTATTTTAGCTCGGCTCACAAATGAATTGCTATAAATTCTGTGCATTTTCTGTCTCTCTCTTTACCTCTGTGGTGCGATATCTCAGCTGAGACATTAGTCGAGCAAAACTTTCATTTCTATGCAACACATTTTACTCTAATCCTCACCTAGCAGCAGTTCAAAACAATTTACGTGGCCAGGCTGCATATCTGTGTCCCCACTCCCTGTCAGTGGCAGTTGGTCCCCTGATGTCAGTCAAGTGGCGTTGTCGTCATCGTCGTCTGCTCGTTAGCACACACCTCGAAGGGCTGCCACCGCAGAAAGGATTCCCATTCCCATGCCCGGCTGCAGTTGCAGTTGGGAGTTGTGAGCTGCGAGTTGCGAGTTGCCTTGATGTCTGTCATTTCTATAACAACTTTTGCTACTTCTAGTTAAACCGCACCGCGCGCACACACGTAACATCTTTGCACAGCCTTCAGTCAGCAACACTTTTGCACAATTACATACATTTTTAAGTGCGTTCGTGCCTGTCTTCTGCTGCCAGAAAGAGTTGTTGTTGTTGTTGTTATATTCATAACTACTTTAAGCCACGCCCACACACACTCACACACAGAGAAGGAGAGAGAGGGAGAGATGCTGCTGCCTTTATTAAAGTTTTATCGCATTATAAATTTACTTCTCGAGAAACAGCACGAAAGATGAGGGACACAGACAATGACGTCGTTTCATGTACACCTGTTTCAAGTTGTTTTTATTATTGTTGTTGCCGCTGCTGCTGCTGCTGCTGCTGCATATTTGAATACACTTTTCGTTGGCCGCTTAACTTTAAATCTCTTTGGCTGTTGTTTCGGCAGAGTGGAAAAAGTTTTCCCAGCTCTGGACAAGTTAATGACAGTTTTGTCAATAAGTTGCTTTTCCCTCGTGCAGCCTAATGCACTAAAAAGTTTTTTATTATTTCAAACAAAAATGTAAAATGTATTCCATATATGAATATAGTTTTTTTTTCAAAAGGCTTTTGGGCTTTGTAAAGTTTGGCCAGGGTGAGGGAGGGCTGGGAATTTTATCATTAAAATTTAGTTTCCATTTTCAGCACTCAACTTTTTCACTTACTTTCGTATTTAAGTTACAAATTTGGGTGCTTCTCTCAAATATTTGTGCAATGCTTCACTTGTTGTCTTTGCTGACCATCTCTCGGACCGGCGGGTCCCTACCTCTAGAGCACAATTTCAATTTCAAGTGCACTCGGCCAACGAAATTTTCACTGAGATATTCAAGCATTTTTCATTTATGCAAACTGAATTTATGGCTATTTTTTCCCTCTCTCTCTCTGTTTTTTCGCCCTGTCTCTCTTTTCACTACGAAATTTCGTGTACAAAAAGCGCAACATTTATGCAATTAAAGCCAAATTAGCAATGAATGCAACTCGAGTGCTTTTGCTTTTTGGTTGGGGTCTACAAAAGTTGCCATCAAACTTTTGGCCTTTTGTAAAGTTTTCAGCTTTTTGTGTCGAGCTGAGCTCCCCCTCATCTTGTTGCATTGCCCTTTTGTGCATAGTTATTTCTCTTTTTTTTTTTGGTGGGGGAGTGCAGGCGGCCGGGGGAGAGGAGTTAGAACAGTTCACACAGCTTCCAATTAATTTAATGCCTGCAAGTCTAATGAGCGTTTAAGCCTTTTCAAGAGAAAAGCTGCTCGCCGCCAGCTTCTGGGGCTGTTCGTTGTCATCATTTAGCTGCGGCGCTCATAAGTAGGCAATAGTTTTTGTTTGAGATTATTTTGACAGTGAGAAATATGAAGAATTCTGAGTTAATTCCTGCATAAGTTTTGTGGTTTTACTTATCCCACTTGTCGAGAAGAAAGTATGGCTATGGTTTAAGGAGAGAGTTAGCTGATAGTTTGAAGACTTCCAACAAAAGAAAGTGCATAATAAGGCGGTAAGGTTCAGCAGGTGTAAAAGTGAACAGATCAACTGACTACATAAAGCAGAGAAGAGACTTGAAAGCCAAAATAACAAACAAACCTTGGGCCTACTAGGAACCTGCAACCTAAAGAAACTGGCAGGAGCTTTAATTCGAATAATGTTGGCTGGATGCTATATCAAATATTATGGACATGTACAAGCTACCACACAACAACTGTAGGAAATGCGAGGATCCATAGAAGGAGTAATAGAAGGTTTTTCAGGAAACATTTCATTTGCAATCTTTCGGCTATCTTTTAGTACAACTTCTCAATGGTATTAAAGACAACGGGTACGCTTGGGTCCCCAAGATATAGCGCTTTGCCTACAGAGAAAAAAATATGCGGTTCCAAAATCATAACCAAATGGACTTTATCTTATACTTATACTTTGGATAGAATTTATATATTGGGAACTGGTAAGTTAAAATCTGGTAATACCAAAATAAAGTGTGACATCTTTTAAGATAAGCGGTCTCACAATGTTTTGATGTACCAGCGAAATTTGTGTGGTTTACAGTGAGTTAAAAAAATCCATTTGGCTTAAAAATGGAAATTTCAAGAGAAGATTTATAAGGTTTTTTTCACAACTTTCGACTTTCTCAAAAAAAAGGGCGGATAAACTCAGCTCTTTGTATGGTGATAAAGCACCATCAAATATCAAAGTAACTATATCACTGGTAAAGAGAATTCAGTCATGGTCGTAGTTCGCCCAGCGACGAGTTCTATGAAGGTCGTCCAAAATCGGCTGTTGTGCCAGAAAACATCGATGCTGTGCGAAAACAGATAATGCAAGATCCTCATGTAACATACCGAGAGATTAAGGCATCCTTAAACTTTAGTTCGAGGTGCTTCAAAAGACGTTTGACAATCCAAGTCACATAAACCGTTCGCGCACGAAGCCCTGCGTAGCAAATGGTTGCCTATTTCTGGGCCGAATGTGTCATGTATCCACTGTTTTGCTTCAGATGCATTCTCTTTCATGACATTGCCAGCTCTCAATCATCAAGAATTGATGGGTAATCCGCCGTACAGCACTGGTTTGGCATTCAATGCTTTCTGTTTATTCCCAAATATCTAAAATAAACAGAACTGCGAAGCTGTAAAATCGACTTAAGCGAGAAAAATGGAAAATATTTGAAAACAATATAGTCATTTGATTTGAAAATGTTTGTTATATTGATTCGAAATAAAAAAGTACCCAAGAACAAGTTCGAAAGGTTTGAATCAATCCGACAATTTCAAGCAAAATGACCCGAGATTGAAGTAAGTACGGATTTCCAATTTAAAAGCGAAAGAAACCGAGAACTAGAAAATCACTCTCAACAATAATGAGTGCACACCAGAGAACTCAAAATCACTTTTATCTTGATTTCATCATACACAAAAACTTCCACTCACGATCAAATGCTCAATAAGCTCAACAAAGCATGCCGTTGAGTTGAATCAACGTTATACCAGAGACCGCTTCAAACGGTTGATTACGAGCCGATCTTGCAACATGTATTGTAATTCATACAACGAAACTCTCCATTCGAAACCCTCAGCATCATAACAGTCAAAGCGAAGTGCAATCTTGCTCACCAATACAAACGCATTTTTTCTATTTTCACCTTTTGCCTAGCCGCTACCAGCAGCACAAACTCTCTCTCTCTCTCTCTTCCATTTGTGTCAGCAGCGCAATTTCAACATGCCAAAAACTCATACGAGGTAGTTTGTATTCTAATCAATCGTTGTTGAGCAGAACGAACAGACATCCGAATTGATTGGTATGAAAGCGAACATGAACATAATCAGAGACCTAACAAGGTTCGATCATGTGTGTGTGAGCAGGTTGAACAATTGAAAGCAAGTTGATTCGGGTGTTGATTATTTGTAACGAGCTCTTCTGACCCGTACACCAATGCAGGCTTAGCTCAGGGATGTCGAGATTCGTTCCAACAAATTTTTATTGGACTTGCAATAATAAGACAGAATAAGATTTATGCTATTATTCAGCAGAGATCCTGTTCACTTTATTTCTGAGTTATCCTTGCCAAGTCGCAAGCTCCGCCTGCGCTATGGCAATTCGCCGCTCACGCTAGATACGCCGTGCCCGTGTAACATACGCACACTCGCAGGCTTCCTTTCTCGTACAACAATCCGCGATTCTTCCCTACTACTGTTTTTCTCCCAGGACTCCTAGGATACGCTGGCTTAGAACTCTCGCTGTTGACGCCGACTTTACGTGCAGCCCGCAGCTTGTACTTGCGCTCAGCTCCCTTGTCCTTTTGAAGATACTGATCCTTGATCCTCCAGGATTCCGCACTCGCTTTCCGAATGTTATTCGCCGATTTCGTTTGTCACACTTGTACTTCCGCGAACTCGATCCGCACTCGCTTAAGTTCCGGTTCACACTGAATAATCCCTTCTGTTGGCGGAGCCTTATATGGTCCTCCAGAGCCGCCTTCTAGTACATTCGATCGGCTTCCAAACGGTACTTTTCGCTGCCTAGCAACAGCGCCCAAGCGTCCACGTGTCTCGCTTCCATTGGTCAGACGTCCCGTTCGCCTCTCCATACCATTAGTGTGAATACACTGACCAGCTATTACTCCAATTGTAACGGCACCTTCTCCGACCGGCTGGTCAGCGACTCTCTATCGAGCTACTACCTTTGCTTATTCGCCGCGCCAGTCGCTGAATTCGCCGCGTTTCCCATTTCGCAGCGTATTTAAATTCGCCGCATTTCCCCTCTCGCCGCATTTCCCCTTCAAACTCTGGCTTTGTGGGGAATATCCATTCCTCACAACCTTTTGCAATCACCCCAAACCGTTCTGTATGTGCCATTGTAATTGCAAAAATGTAGTAGATTGTGTAAGATTAAAGGATTAAAAAAATCTACAGTTAAGCCAATCCTCCTCGTAATTGGATTGAGAAAATCTGGGATTGATCGACTTCTGATATCGTTTCGGATTGAACCTGATATCTCGGAATTTTTTCGCATGCAGGAACATACTGTCGACTTTTACATATTTTACATCTTTCGATAGAAGTTACTCGTTACACCAGAAATCGAGAGCGACCATGTCAGTTCGATTACAGTTGGATTACTCCTTTGATTAATCCCACCAAGGCTGACTGAGAATATCATGAATCATGATTTATGATTTATATGCACAAAGAGAAGTAAAACTCATCCTAAATTTAAGGTCAAGTTTCATTAAATCCAAGGAAGTCTTGTGTGCGGCGTGGCGTTATTAGAGTTCACTAAATTCTTCTTTTGTGGCTCAGCTGTTAGAGTGTCGCCCGCTGAGCAAGAGTGGTCTCTCGCTTCGGGACATCTAATGAAAAGTTTTTTTTTTTGGAAACTTACACACCTGGTCACCTACACTAGCTGTTGGCGCCAGCTTTGATGTAAATAGTCATGAAAAAGCTTCCCAAACTGCCGTTCGGATTCGGTGTTAAACTGTAGGTCCCTTTCTCTTGTCCGAAAATAAGAAGCACACAAGCCTAGTGCCAAATATTATTCTATTTATTATTAATTCTTGTTTTAGAAAAACTTGTAAAAATCAGTATTTTCAACTTTAGTGTAATCTTGGGCCAAGATTTTCTTGCCTCCGTTGACTTTTGATAAAGTTAAGCCTCGACTTCGGGACTTAATCAAGGTTTAAGATTTTCGGATTGTTATATTTTTGTCTTGGTGAGGAGTTCTTTATCTTTACTTTAGATAAAGTCCTTAAACAAATTTATCCGAGGTCTGAAAAAGATCCTTATCCCATCTGCCAGCTTTTGACTACAGTCAGTCATTGCATTCTGCTTTCTAAGCGTGATTAAAATGTGTTTTTTCCTGGCCTAACTGTTATTTTTGATTGCATAATTTGAAAAGTGCAAAAGAATTTGTATCAATATAAATTTCAGCATAATATTTTTAATTAAAAATGAATGGAAACAGCGTGCAAAGGCAAAAATGCACCTGGTGGCCAAATAAACAACATTTCACCAACAGATTCAACTCATTGGTAGCCTCTCACTCGCACAGACCCACCACTGCGATGCGATATTTCTATGCTGCACACATGGCATCGCATTTCATTAGTTTGGCTCTCATTTGGCATTCAACGAACGTTTGCATTCAACTTCAATTTCGCTTTTGCAGGCGATTTTTATTGACGTTTTTAATCAGCAGATGCAGTTGCTCGGCGGAAACTTGCAACTCGCTTTGAGAGTCCACATCAGTTGCAGCATTCAGCATTCAGTTTCACTTAAGTTTTATTGCGCAGCTCTCACACCTATTTCATTAACAAAGTTTCATACTACCCATTGATGATGCATGTGCCGCCCGGGTGGTGGTTCGCCTTTGAAATGTCTTTGCCTTCGTGTGGGTAGCAGCTGAGACTCGTCTCTGCGTGAATTCAATTTGATTGACGTTACGAGTTTCTGCTGCTTCTGCTACTGATTCCAATTGCAATCAATTTACTTTTGTGCTCTTTCGCATTCGAGTTGCAAACTTCATTAGAAATTTTCCTTTTTGCCTGCCGCTGTCATTCTGCCATTTGTTGTTTGCCTCAGTTTGCCTCAGTTGCCAGGGCTGCAGTTAAGTAGCTGGAAGAAATGAGAGTGGGGAGGGGGGTAAAATGGTTGAGAAACGCAAACAAAAACTTGTCATCATATGTGAAAAGTTTATCTGCGGCTGTTGGTTAGGGGTTGGTGGTTTCCATTGATATTGGACGCAAAAAAAAAAGTTTGTTTGATTTGATTTAAATCTCTGAAAAATTAGCTCGAAATATTTACACTAAGCAAAAAAACTCTTGAACGGAATGGAATTGATAAGATCGAGAATCTTCAAAGAACTTATAACTTTTAAAAAACATTAAACGAATCATCTATAGCCATCTAAGATTGAAAAATATCATGCTTGATATGAGAACTAACCTTGTTATTCAATGCTTTTTGCACATGATTTTTCCCCGAGTGTAGACTGTTTTTTATTCATTTTCTTCCTGTTTTTCTTACTCTGCAAATAACACAAAAAAAAAAAGTTTTAATTGAACTGTTTGCTTTTACTCCCATTTGCATATCATATTTTCCACCCAAGACCCGCAAGCCACACAAAAATATTGCGCAATATGCTGGCGCATGATTTTTCACGCTCGTTAATTCAAGAGCGTTGTGTTACAGGATCCCTCCTTGTTATGACCATATACATTTATACACACATATAAATATTTTTTTTAATTAAACAACATGTGCTGGATTTTAATTTGTAAGGCAAATAAAAAGTGGACAGCATGTAAAACATTGCAGTTGTTGCTTTTGATGCACCTTTTGGGCCAGGTGTCGCCGCGAATTGAACAACTCTCGCAACATGCGGCAATAAACGAGCATTTCGTACAGTTTGTTGCCGGAAAATTGGCTCTAATCTGTTTAAACTGCAGAGCTGCAGCTGCTGCAGTGGCTGAGTGGAACCTGGTAGTTCTAGTGGCTGAACACAGGACTCAGCGATTGACATGTCCATGTAAACCCATCAATCACTTCAAATGGAAGGGGAAAAAAAAAACGGGGCTGCTGCGCCAAAGTGATCCTTTTATGTTCGGGCAGTTGTCACTGCAATCAGCAAAATAGCAAAAGGGGTTTGGTCACGCCCGCACTAGTTTTTTATGGGCATCAAAGGAATTCTCTGCACAAGGGGTTACTTCAACTTGATCAAGAGGTTTGACAGAGAGGTTTGGCAGATTTTTTTGGAAAGTAAGTAAAAATTAAAATTGTAGGCCCAAAGACAAATTTTCAATTCGTTAGCATTGAAACCAGAAAAGATTTCCTTACACCCATATTTTCTACGGCAGCTATACTAAATAGTTGTTCGTTTTTTAGTTAACTTGGTGCAATTATGGAAGCTCTTAGAAAACTAATAAGTAATAAGTTTAAAGACAATCACATTGAAAAAAAAAAATAGGGAAAAGTTAACTTTTTTATACCCTTGCATTTTGTTTTTATACCCTGTTCCCATTAAAAATGGGAAAAGTGTGATCATGAAGTTGTGCAAAAGTATGTAACAGATAGAAGGAAGCATTTGCGACCCTATAAAGTATATATATATTCTCGATCAGCATTAACAGCCGAGTCGATTTAGCCATATCCGTATACCAGATTCAAATCGAGTTTGTTTCAGATTTGGAAAACTCCTTCCCCTCCCCCCTTAAAGCGCAAAAAACTGTCAGAGCCACAATTTTTAAGTTAGACCCTCGAGACTTTATATATATTTTCTAAGGCCTAATGTCTATCTATTCTGAAAAGATCAATAAGATCGGACAAAAATCACCAAAGTTATATACGAATCAATTTTGCTTGTGGGAGAGAGGGGGGTCTTGCATTGTCAGTTACAGCGCGCGGCCGCATGCGCGCATTCGTTTGTGTGTTTGGAGTGTGTTTATGTTTTTTTAAATTTTTTTTATTAGAGATAGTATCTTCATCTTTGGACATCACAACCGTTTTACGGTCTCGGCCGCTGCCACTAATACCCGCCACTCGACCTGTCCCCAGCGACATTCCACCAGAAGGACTTCGCAATGTCTCCCTGCACCTGGTCGCGCCATCTCCGCTTTGGTCGACCCTGCGGGGTTAGATAGTATAAAGGTATAAAATAGAGATTGCAAACCATTACTTCGCGGGGCGGATGGCGGTCATGATAGCCGCTAAGTCTGTAGTGGCTGCACGCCAGGTCCTCTCTCTGTGCCGCAGATCCTTCATGATGGCGGCCGCCATGTTGGCTATGGTTTGCCACCCACTCTGGCTGGACAGCATACACTGGACGATGTTGTCGGCCGTCAGCTGCTTGTTTAGTGCGTGTGAGGCTCTCGTTCGCTCGCCTCTATAAAGTGGGCATCCGGAAAATGCATGGTCGGCGTCTTCGCTGGTGTGGCCACCGCAGTGATCGCAGTAGGGGTCCTCCTCGTGCTTGAACCGATACAAGTACGCCTTGAAACACCCGTGTCCTGTCAGCATTTGGGACAGATAAAAGTCTACCTGCCCGTGCCTCCTGTTGAGCCAAGGATCCAGGTTCGGTATCAGTCGGTGAGTCCATCTGACGCTTGTCCTGCGTCCAGTGCGGCCACTCCGTCTCTCCGCTGCTAACAGATCTATTGGGACTGTTCCAGCAACAACTAGAGCAGCCTTCTCTGATACAGTGCAGGAGCAGCTGGCGATTCTGAGGGCGCAGAGTCTATATACCAACTTGCATTGGCGACTGTAGGATGTATTTAATGGAAAACACACGGGAACAGGGTATTTTGAAGTCGGGGCACTCGACTACAACTATCTTACTTGTTTTAATTGTGTTGTCGAGACTTAAGGTACGATGTTATGTTAATTATTAATTCTATGAAAATCATTGGCGGCATTGGTGTGCTCGGTTTGTGGACGTGCATTCTCCAGCTCTACCCAATACCGCGAAATGACACTATTTGGGCAGTTCAACAAATTGTGCAAAATGCAGCAGGCCATAATGATGCTTGAGGTTCTATTGCACCTATTGTCCGATCCCTTGCCTAATCTGCGAAAGCGAGCCTTTAATTGTCAAAAAGCATGTTTTTAAGTCCCCCTGTGCCAAAACGCTAAAAAGGCTATGGCTCCATTAGTCGAGTCCCACGCAGAACCACAGGCACGTCAAAGCAGCATTCATTTTCATATAAGCTTCCACTCAATTACTAAACTTTCAGCCAAATATCAACAAAATCAGAGCATCGGCTGTTTTTGTCCACGTGGCATTGTGAATGGCAACAAAATGATGTTTTGTCAATGGAAACGACAAAGATTTCAAGAAATGAAAAAGATAGAAATGATGCCAGTGGAAATCGGCATTAATCTATTTATGATTTTTATATTCTCTCTAGGCTCCATGTCAACAGAATGATGTCATGGACTGCTTGGAAGACTAGGGAAGATCTCAATGATGTTTTTACCCTTAACTAATGATTGTTCTTTATAATATAGATCCCATTTATGTATAATACATCTTTTAAAAGTACGCAGTGCCTCAGCAATTGGGTATGGTAAACCAATTTCTTCACCTGACATGATGGCTTCCTTAGCAGCTGAATCTGCTCTTTCATTTATCTCAATGCCTACATGACCCGGAATCCACAAAATCTGAATTTCAGACATATCAGATCCATATACTAGACTATGAATTTTTGCTATGAAAAAATTGTCGGTGGGTTCATTCTTTTGTAACAGTTTCACTGCATTTTTTGAATCAGTTAAGATTGCCAGCTTATTTATGCCCAAGCCTTTTAGTTGAATGCTCGCTAAAAATATAGCTGCTTACGCAATAAAAGTTGATGAAAAATTTTAGCAGATTTTGAAAATTAGCTTTTCTAAGTTTCCATCAAAGACAACACGTCACGGGAGCAGCTCTATTTTTATCAGGCCGAAGATGAGCAAATCGTAAGCAAATTGAATCCTGGTTTTTAAAATTTTTAAGAGTTTTTTGTCCCTGCTTTTGATAATTAAAAGTACTTTCCGCTGAATCTCTAATTAAGTTCGTTTAATCTCAGTCTTTGTCCAAATGTCATCTTCCAACTTAACCCTGCTCTTCGAGTGCTCCTCAAGTGTATATTCCAAGCATGATTCTACGTCAAACTCTTCGGTTGGATTTTGTTTTTTATCAAAATGCTTTTTTGGAATGCCGCAAACAATGGAAATTATGAAAACGGCCAGGCGGCAGGAAGCGGGGGAACGTTTATTGTGTTTTTCAAGTGTTGACAGGCGGACCTTCTGCTCTCTGGGTGATTTTCGTTTTTTTTTTTTTTTATCAGTTGTCCGTTTACGTTTTTGTTTTTGGTTTTTGTACCAGCAGCAATCATGCCATTCTGCTGTCAATAAAAATTTACCCCTCTCGCACAGCAGAGGAAGTCTGTCAACATTTTGCAGTTGTTCTATCTCTGCACTTGTGTGCCTCGTGTACCTTTGGAAAATGTCATAAAAGTGCTGGCGCTGGTGCTGGTGCAGGTGTAGTTTTGTGTTGTTGGCCTTTTATTTGTTTTGGACATTTGACTTTTTGCTACATTGCGCATACGCACTGTTGCATTTTAATTAAGGGCAAAATAGATTTTTGCGCTAAAAACACACAAAAACCAATTAAACCAAAGCAGCAGCAGCCCAAATAAAATGCAATTACAGCGCCTGGGAATGGGGTCCACTAAATTAATAGCCAAACGAAACACACGCGCGTCTCGACAGCGTAATGGAGGAGGGGGGGCTAGGGAAATGGTGTCAGGTTTTCAGCCACCGCAACAAAGGGCACACAATTTGCAGCGTTAATGTCCTGGTCCGGGGTTTGTGCCTGGCAAATGAATGCGGCGACTAAATGCTGGGCCCAGGACCTTCCAAGTAATTGCAATTGACTGTGGTAACCATGGCAGTCGCATCAACCCATTCATAAATGCATTTAGCGTGTCGCGGTGTCGGCTTAGGATCAGGTGTGGAAACTAACAAGGAAACAATTACCGTAACAGACACACACACACACACACGCACACGCACAGAACCATCGACTTAATGAGCAAATGAAGTCGATTACAGGTGTACTGGGGTATCTCGTTTCATTTCCCCCACCGAGTTGCAATTCGTTCGTGACACTCGCAAGTTTAAATATGAAAAATGCTGATTGCAATGGCAGATACAGCCAAGCGTAATGGATGATATGGTGGAGGGCAAAGGATAATGCTAGTTGCTAGTGTGTTGTGTCCCAGACATGGATATGCATAATGAAGCAAAATAACTTAGTTTGCTGTGCCGATATGCAGACGATATGCAAGTGATACAGGAATTGAACTTCGAACTCAAGTTTTTTGCAGACAACAAAAAAAAAACTGATAAATATACGAAAAAATGTGCAGTTAATAAACTCCAAGTTGAGTAGAAAAACGTGAAGCTCTCAGAAAAATGCTACAACATGAAATTCAAAAGTTATTCAAAAGATATTTCTCTAGAATGGTAATAAGTACTTACTAGTCTTATTTCAGCTATTTAGATCTTATACCCGCGACTTTGCTGGTATTGGTAATTCATTTATTCCAAATTTTTGGATGTGAAGCCTTGAAAATGAGTTCGAAGTCAGTCGGGCTTAAAAACGCAACGAGCGGAATTTTTTCCAGTTTTTCTTTCGGTAAAATTTGTCCCTAAGCTTAGAGGATCAGCAGGACTTGCCGCGTACAAAAATTTCATGTCAATTGGATTTCAGTTAGACCAGCAACTGTAAAACTGCTTAAAACAACAACAAAATATACGTAGAAGTTTTTTTCTCGACGATCGTCTCTTTACAGGGAGAGCTGCACTGAGAGCCACTCTCTCCACTCAAGTGACGACTGAGCAGAGAGTACACTGATTGCTGGCCCTTGTTGTTGATTCCAGAAAAAAAGCACTTCTTTGCTTAGCTCACCTATCTGTGTGTAGCATGTGTGTGTATTGGTAGAACTTTTAATTCGTTATAAAACCATAAATAATTACAATTAATTTTTTCTGATTGCAATGGCCACATCTAAATACTCATAAGAACATTTGGTATAAATTTTATGGTAATTGAATTTGTTTTACTTTGCTAAAACGGGAGCTGTAGTTTCGTATGAAAAATTCTTAGCGCATTAATATATAGACAATCAGGTCTGTTATCATCAAAACGAGAAGGTTAAGCTAAAGCTCCATTTACATGACCTGATCGCTCAGCTGAGTTTTCGTCAGCTGAGCAACTCAGGTCAGCGTTTAAACCTGCCTGAGTAGCTCAGTTGAGTCAGTTACAGAACCATTGGTTCATTAAAATTATCTAGTTTATTTGTGAATTGGCCGCGCAGATTGCCTATGTTGGTTTTTATATCCGCAAGTGATTTGCTCTCAAGTTGTGCCGCAAACTTTTCCGAAGTGGCAATCCGTACGATCTGCTGCACCTACAAGGTGGAATTGGAGTAGTCATACAGTGCAGGCTCAGCCTCGTACAAGTCAATAAGGCGCGTTACTTCAATTTTAATGTTTTATTTCAAAAAGCCGTGATTTGACATAAATCAAAAACTAAACCGATAGCCAAAAATCGCTAACAATTGTGTACCGAAAGAATGCTCGCACACTTCAATCAGGCAACCCAATGACGCTCAGCTGAGTGGTCAGGTCAATTAGAACCGCTTCTATTTATTTCCCCCGATCACTCACCTAAGTAAATCTGGTGCCTACTTAGACGCCTGTTTAAACGTGCTGGTCACTCAGGCGAAAACATAGCTGAGCGATCAGGTTGTGTAAATGGAGCTTATTTTCGTCTGATACTAATTTGGACCAAATTTAGCTAAATCTGTTTGAAAGCGTTTATTATTGCCAGAATTGAAAAAAATCGTTTTTAGAATAAAATGTGAATAACTGAACGGAATTTACGAATCTGATTTTTTTTTAGTTCGACGGTATTTTTACTCTAAGAATTCAGAAAACAGAATGCTTAATAAGTTTTCTATTCGTCATAAGGACTGCTTGATTTGTCCTAAATTCTCAGGCCTGCCCGTTTCTATGTAACAATATTTTTGATGAGAAGGAAACGTCTAGACAAGGAAACTAATAATTACATTATTTAATACACGAATCAAACTCATTCATTATAGAAATCATTCATAATATCTCTACCACGGCTTACAAAATTGCCTAGACTTAAGTTGTAAAAAATTTGATTAGATTCTTTGATCCGAACCTTAATCCAAGCAAAGGCGGTCCGGTTCGAGTCCAGATTTACGATGTTAACAATTGAAAAAGTTCGGTTCTGAGTTTGTTTTAAACTCTAATCGAACAGGGTCTCAGGGGTTCGGCTTAGATTAACTCCATTTGTACAAGCTTACCAAAACTTAAAATTGATTTTATACTGAGGGAAGATCTTGATGTTGAAAAGAAAACATATCTTTATGAATAAAATTTGGAACGCAGTTTCTATGGTTTTGAGCACCTCAATAGCCTCCAAGAATGTAACTCACAAAATCATCATTATCTATACATATATTTATAAGATGTTGTAGGGACCTGCATGCACCGAGGTGGCATCCCTGTTAAGGCGATAGACGTTATTATCGATAGGTCGGCAGTCATCGTCATCAGTCGTTCAGCAGCCGCCGCCGTGATCAGCAGACTTCAGCCGTCAGTCGTAAGTCAGCCGAAATTAGGCCGTCAACTAAACATCAAACACATTCCCATTTAATCTTATTATTATATTACCTAACTAACTACACGAGTATCTATAATAAAGACACATATTTATCTTACAAATAAATACCATCGTGGGGCCCAACATTAAAATTCGTCGAGAAAATTCAGTGCTTTTCTAGAGGCAGACCTGCGACTGAAAATGTCAGCTATCAGCAGATTTATTATTGAGCAAAAAGTTGTCGACGCAGAAAATTTAATCGATTTCTTTGACCTTTACACACTTTTTTGAAACTTTTTTCTTTTGCTATGTATTTTTTACTCTAAAACGATTTGTAAACATGAAATGTCTGCTTATCTGAACATATTTCAATCATTTCAAATCAACTTATGGCGCAGTTTGTGTTCCTTACAGAATGTTTACACTGCTCGCACAGGCATTTCTCCATAGCCTAGCTATAGCTGAGAGACAGCTTAGTTATTTTCCAGTGAAAGTGGGTAATGAGATTCAATTAGCCAGTAAAGCTCTGTAGATCTGTAGCTTAACTAAAAGTTTTTTTAATCTTAATGATAGCTCCTAGTAATCTTTCGGTTGAGATGTACTCCAAGGTATACAACATTGTTTGAAAGCGGGGACATGAGCTTCTGAGTCTAAACGGGACGTGTTATCTTGTTGATCTAAGAGGGCCAGTTGGCCTGCCACTCCTAACTTTAACTAAACGGCATATGGCGAATTGTCGTATCATCAGCAAAAGATGATAATGTAAATCAAGATATGAAAAGGGTATAGTACATAGGGAAAAGAACCTCAAATGCTATCCTGCGGCACACTGTGGGACTTAAATCATTGATAAAGGGGTCTATTACAAAACATCGAACATTTGAATTTCAAATATTTCTTTTCTTTTCCTAAATGGATTTTAAACAAAGTGGCTGTTAGCCTTCCCCAGCTCAAGGATTGATCATAGTTCAATAATCCACAGAAATCAACAATGATTTTCTACATACTCAGACAGACTGTTTTGACGGCCTCCCGGGCACATCTCAACAGTGAGCTTTAAACGCTGCCATTTGCAAATACCAATTTTGTTTTAAGCTAGGAGGCGAATTAAAGCTTGAGAATTATAGGAAAAGAAGATCCCAATTAAATCTACTTTTATCTCTGACTTATAGCCCATTCAAAAGGTAAGCAATTGTGCTTGAAGGTTTCTCAATATGTTAAATCTTTTGTTGGTTGCCCAACTCTTAAGATTTCCGCACATCGAACAGAGTAAACACAGCACCTTTTCCAGAGCATTTCCAAGTCGATCCTTAGCCCCTTCTTTGTTCGTTTGTATTTCCGTACTTTTTATTTGAATTTTATATGCAAAATTTAGTAAATAGCGTTGGTTGCTTTTACTTGCTTTAGTTTTATTTGTTCGCTTTTATTATTTGTTGTTGCTGTTGTTGGTTTTTACTGCTCCGCCATGTGTGAGCCACTTTTCCCCCTCTCTCCGTTGTGGTGTGTGTGTGTGTGTGTTTGTATCTTTGTGGCCTGGCACACATTCCAACATTGTACATCATGCGATTTTATTTACATTTTTCGTGTGTGTTTTCATTGCATTTGCCGCAGTAAAGCAAACAGAAACAGAAAAAGGCAATACCACAGCCAATATATTTAGCATGTTTAAAATTACTTGAGGATTTTGCTTCATAATGCAACGCCCAAACCGCAGTTGACATATTTATGAGCTGGCCGCAGCACTCTAAACTTTTGCCAGCAGCAAAAAATAAAAACGGTCAATCAAAGCCGCAAATTTTGGTGCCTTGGTCTGACACCTGGGAGGGAAAATCGGTACATGGCTGCCGCCAGCAGCTGTGGAAATGTGGGTGCATAAAAAATGCAACACCGGCCAGCAGCAGCTGCTGGAGCCGCTGTGCACACACAGCCACATTAAATATGACCAAGCTGGCCACTGTCGTCTGTCAGGAGCCTGACTTTATATCCGGGTGAGTGTGTGAATTTGCACACATTGCAATTTGCAAAAGGCAGGTGGCTGCAGGCAGCTGCAGCTGTGGTCATTTGGCGGTTAGCCGCCTTCATCTTCGATTTCTCGAAACTATTAAAAACAATAAAAAAAAAAACTTGCATAAAACAAACTTTATGCCTGCTGCTGCTGCAGCTGGTGGCCACAACAAGCAAGGTTGTTACCTGTAGGGGTCAGTGTGGCTCTGCGGACAGCGGACCACATGTGGTATGCGTGATATACTGGTGCATACTTTTATAAGGGCTTTAATATTTATTGCATACTTTGCGGGGCACTTGAGAGGCAGAAGGGAGGTGCATTAAGTGTTGCTGTTGGCACGTTCAACTAATTTGAAATTAATGAAATTCTCTGAATAATTGAATTTGAATCGTTGGCATCTGTGCAATTAGGCGCTGCCATCAAAATGCACACACACACACACACACAGGCAGAGGAGCCAACAGGCAGTGCACCTCATTATAGTATGTCATGTCATCTCATTATGTCGGCCTAGACGACTCTAAACCATACACATATGTGCACGCTTATGTGTACATTATGTAAAGCCATAAGCTCTCACACACTGACACACACACACACCAACAGAGCTTGGCATGCAGATTTACAGTGCCGTTATTTAGTGCATGACAGTTAAATGAGTTGTGGCCTTTATCTCCCAGCTAGATTTGGGTGCATTTAATCAAATAGGCTTACAGGCCTCAGGACACAGAATTAAACTGAACGAGAAAATACTTTAAATTGCAACAAATTGCCACAAATGCAGCCACTTGCCTCGCCGGCTGCCTGCCATCAATTAAAACACACACAAAGTTTGCCAAATTGCCCGGAAAGATGGCAAGATGCTTACGAGTCACTGGCCAATTTGATTGGCAACTTCGCCCAGAGTTGAAATGATTTTTTCTCATTTTCTGAGGCAGAAAGAGAGAGAAAGAGATTGAGATGGCAAAAGTTGTCCGGCAGATATATATTTCTTTTATAGCAGATTCGTTAAAAGTTTGAGATTGAATGTTGAGAAGGGAAACTGTAGAAAGTATGTTAAAACGAAGAAATGCTAATTAATAACCATTGAAGTACCAACTATAAGAGGATTGTGGGAAATGTACAACGGCTTTGATCGGGAACCCCCAAGCACTTGTGTCACTTTCTCGTAGTTCACCCACTGATATGGAGAGCCTCATGATGACGGTCCCATGTGGGTCTTTTCCGGTCTGAAAAGTGGCAGTGGGGGTCCACGTAGATCTGTTTTTCGCATAGTACATACCACAAAGCTTGTAGAACTGTAATTTAAAATGGCTTGACACAGCCCTAAAGGGCCAAAGCCGAAGCTTGTGCGCTTCTAATTTGTGCACAAGAGAAAGGGGCCTACAGTTTAACACCGAATCCGAACGGCAGTTTGAGAAGCTTTTGCATGGCTAATTACTACAAAACTGGCGCCAACAGCAGAGAGGGGCGACCGGGTGTAAAGTTTATTCAAAGAAAAAACTTTTTATTAGATGTTCCGAGGCGGAATCGAACCCACGACCTCTTGCACAGTGGTCGCGCACACTTGCCGCTGAGCCACCCGACCACAACCACAAAGTTTAGATTTCCATAAAAATAGCTGATTAAAACTATTGGCATAATTGGTTTTTCGCAACTCTAAGAATCACAGCAGACAATCATTAGTTGGCAAAAGCTGACTTTATTAGCTGGTGTACCAAGAGGTGATTTGTGTAATCAAGATTTCTGGTATGCAACATTGAAGATTGGTGTATTTTTGACCTGTTTTGAACACTTTTGCAAAAGGAGCTTATGCCTAATAATTGGGAAAATTTCATATTTAGAAGTATTTAGAAGCATCTGAATCTAATAAAACCTTTATTTTAAAGAAGTTTGAAAAATGAAGAAAATTTTTACTTGATTAACTTCTTTTCAACAGAGAAAGCAAAATTGGCTACACGTTTAGAAACGGCAATCCTTTCTGGCAATCCGCCCTGCCAAATTGCACAAGCAAAATGTAGAAGACAGGAAGCAACAAGTGGCATGTAAAAAACTACAAAATAGATGTAAAAAGGCATGTAGAAAAGTTATATGCTGCGTGGGCAAAGGTAAATGGTATTTGACATGCGAAAATCAGCTTCTTTTTAACGAACTTCTAAATTTTTCATACAGAAATTTGTGTAGTATTGGAACTTTCGGCCATAACTTGATATTTGGCTGGATCGTAACCGTAACAGTGTGGTTTTACACCAGATATTACATTGCGACAAGTCCTGCAGTAGCCACTCATTAATTTTGTTTATTATTTTGTTATTCTTTGAAGCCCTATCCACTATTGGTATACCAAAGCAAAGTTCGTACGACTGTCACTAGCTGAAGATGTTTAGTATGGAATCTTCGTAACAATTTGGAAATGCTCAAAATTTTGGCTTCAAAAATTCATATAAATTGTTGTTCAATTATTAAAACCCATTTCAGCATGATTATTTCCATAAGCTCAAAGCTTTGTTCCTCTAGCCCTCGTTTTTTTTTTCTATTTCCGCCCCATCTCTGATTACAGTCTATCGCCTGTGTTAAGCGCCTTTTTATTTAACTAAATAAACTGCAGCGCATCAGAAATTAGAAAAGCGAATGCCAGCGGCGAAAATAAACAAGCGAACGTGTTGACGGGACGGTTGGGCGGGGGGGTCAGAGTTCAGAGGGTCACAGCATGATAACGCTGCACTTGTTGTTAGTGTTTTGCTTCTTTTATTCTCCATTACGCTTCTTTTTTTCCGTTTTTGTCGCTTCCTTTAGCTTTGCCCTGGCAAATTTTTATCTCCATTTGCGCGTTGCGCTTTTATTTGGAACTCTATTTTTGGTTTTATTTTTGGTCTTTGCCCCAGCTTAAATGGCAAAATCACGACGAGGACAACGCTGCGCTTTTGTTTTCCGAGTTTAGGAAATGGCAAAGGAAAAAAAAGAAGGATATTATTAAGCGTGGATGTCAGCAGGCAGCCAGCGGGACAGCAGATACTCCCTTTTTGTGCTTGGTGTTTGGAAAGCACTTTGCCAAATTAAATATTAAAACCATGTGCACTTATGCAACTTTAATGCAATTTGTACCAAACGAGCCTCCAAGAAATGAGAGCACACTCACAGGCACACACACTCAGTGGCTGTGGCTTTTGGATTGGCGCATATAAAAAAGGATTAATACACTTAAAAGGCTGCCACGCTAAGCGTCCATTTACATGAAAGCCAAATGAAGGCACAGCAACAACAACAATTTGGCCAATAAAACGAGCCAAGTTTATGTCGCGAGCAAAGCACATGAAAAATTCAGCAGTCGAGAAATGGCACAATGTCACACCGACTGCAACTTAAATCACATCCTTCCCGGTACAACAGAAACTGAAACAGAAGCAGAACAAGTGATTTTCGGTCAGACAATGCACCAATACACACTTGGCTAAGCTCGGTGCACGAGTCTATCTGCATGCCACTTGCACTCTGCCACTTCCTTGGCATTTCACGTGCGCCCCTTGCACCCTGGTTCCGCCTGAAACAAAGTCGCGAGCGGTTTTGTTTTCCCTTGCCACATTTTACTGCATGACAATTTATTGAGTTCTTGTGTTATTCTTTTTCTGTTTTTATTAGTTGAAGTAGTTGCTCCTACTTTACCAGAGTCGCTTGTTTGTGCCTTTTCGTGCGGTTTCGTTGCTATTTTGGCTGGTTGTAATTTTGTATTTTATTGTTCCTCTTGGCCCGCCACAAATGCGATTTTGGTTTTTGCCAGAGATGGTTTTCTTATTTGGTCCACATTCAAAAAGAGTAGCTAATATGTTAATGGCAAAATCTAAAATCTAATATCGAAATATTGTTCAAAATTTAATCAAAATCACAACCTCAAGAAACCCAACTGTATGCATTTCTGCATTAGGCAGAAAACCTCGCTTACTAATATTCTGATAACACTAGGCGACATGAGTCAGTATTTTAAAGGGATGTCGGTGATTCTAGATGATTTTCGTGTGATGAACACAAATCTGTTTTCGGAAATGTTCCTTCACGTCTAGATTTTTGGTAATCTAAGCTAAAAGTTACTTAAAATGCCTTTTTTGACCATTTTTAGATACTTTTTGTGGGGAACCTATAGTTACAATTGTCTCAGCTCTCTTTAATGTTATTGTTGGTCGAGTATTTATGCACTAAACTCTTAAATTGTAAGTTGGCAGCCTTGCTGTTATAAGGAAATCAAACAGTTATGGGCAGCCCCGGTAGCATCAGTGACGGGCAGCACTTCACAGGTACAGAGTATGTTATAGTCGGGCTTGACCGACTTTCTTTCTTGTTTAAAGATGACAAAAGGCAGGAAAGTTGCTGTGAATGGAGAGCGCTACTTTTTTTTGCCCAAAATTGAATAGCTGGACTTGGCTGACATGTGGTTTCAATAAGACGGTGCCACATGCCACACAGCATGCGAAACAATGGCTCAATTTAGAGTTGAGTTTGGTGAACAGTTTATTTCACGCTTGGGGCCAGTCAATTGGCCATCTAGATAGTGCGATATAACGCCATTGGACTATTTTTTGTGGGGCTATGTTAAGGCTAAACACGAAAAGCCCGTAGCCAATACTAAAAAAATTATTTGTAACGTATCGGCCGATATGTTGGAGTGAGTATACCAAAATTCGATACAATGTTTGAACCATTATGAGGCGCAGCCGCGGTTAGCATTTACATGAAATTATCTATAAACATTAAATTATGTAAAGTAGTTCCCTGCCGAGGTTATAAGTCAGGTCTCTCCAGGGGTCCTTACAAGGAATTTGTAAAAAAAGTGGGACATTGTGGGTAGGAAGGTGTGTCGTATTGTGCCAAACTTATTACAAGCTGGGGTCCTTGGTGGACACCAGAGAATAAATTTGACCTAGAGACCAGGGAGCCTGATAGGGAATCCTCGGTGGAAGCCAGAGAATAAACCAAACCTAGAGACCCGGGAACTTGAGATAACCTCCGTAGAAACCGGAGGATGAACTTGACCTAGAAACCAGGTAACCTGTGAGGAATCCTCGGTGGAAAGCGAAGGCTATACTTGACCTAGAGGCTACCCTGTAGTTCAGCTGCACCGGTGCGGCATTAACGAAATATTTAACACTTCGTATTGAGCACTCGCCACCAGACCAACCACCAGCCAAGTGTTTGCCTAACGAATTTTATATGGGAATGTCCGGAAAATGTACCGATCGGTACGACCCTGCATTACCAGTCGTTAGTGTGGTGATGGGTGCACACCATTGTTCAAGTACTAGACTAGCGCTGTGGTGCCTTACCTGTCGTTAACGACGCGACTGTCGCCCAGTGATGCATCAGGTCGTTAGGCCTGATAGTGCCTTGACACCAGCTGAACTACAGGGAAGGGAACCTATGGGAAATCCTCGGTGAATGAACTGGACCTAGAGACCAGGGAACCTGAGGGGAATCTTCGGTGGACACCTGAAGATGAACAAAACCTAGAGACCAGGGAACCTGTGAGGAGTCTTTGGTGCTAACCGGAAGATATACTTGACCTAGGGACCAGGGATGCTAATGGGGAATCCTAGGTGAAAACCAGAGAATAAACTTGACCTAAAGACCAGGAAATCTGAGGAATCCTTGGTGGAACCGGAGGATGTACTTGACCCAGAGACCAGGGAATCTTCGGTGGTTACCAGAAGATGAACTAAACCTAGAGACCAGGGAACCTATGAGGAATCTTCGGTGGAAACCAAAAGATATACTTGACTTAAAGACCAGGAAATCTGAGGAATCCTCGGTGGAAACCAGAGAACGTACTTGACTTAGAGACCAGTGATGCTAATAAGGATTCCGCGATGGAAAACCAGTGGAAGAACTAGACCTTGAGACCAGGGAACCTTTAAGAAATCTTCGGTGGAAACTGGAGGACCAATGATTTTATCACGAGACACTTGATAGCTACCTGTGTTTTGGGTTAATCCGTCCGCGTTCAATTTGCAACTAAAAGGAAAAACACTTTTTGAATTTTATATACTTTTCACAAAAACTCCAGAAATTCATTTTATTTGCTTTCCTTAAAGGTTGTCTTTAACTATAAAAGCACAAGCTCTATGCTGCACCTGCCCTAAGAAGCCATGCGCCTTACAGGGAATTTTCCACTCGACATGTATTTCACTTTACCTCGTTTCTTGGTCTTCATTTTGTCCTCTGTCTTCTTTGCTCATTCACACTTGAATGCCTGGCTGTCGCTGCCCAAAACTCTTTCGTACCACTTGCTGCCTCTGCCCGCCTTAGGGATAATGTTGCTATGCGTTCTCTCGGTTACCGAAGTTCTACTCGTCTAAGAAACATTTTCCTTTGCTCTCTCGTTTGCCGACGCTCTGCTCAGCTTAGCAAAATATTCTCGCCGTGACGACTGCGCGATCCTAACGGGCCATCTGGTGACTGCGCTGGCGTCGGCCGTTGGAACCAGTATTAAGCTTTTGCTTTTGCACCAAGACTACGCAAAGCACAAACGTTTTGGCTACTTTTTAAGTAGTTTGCTGAGGACGCATACTGGGAGCGCCGTACCTAGTTTGTTGTACCATGGTTAGAACCAAGGTATACTTAACCAAGGCGTATTTAACAAGGTGGCAGCAACTTTGACGTCGCGTTGCCTTACGAAAAATGAGAGCAATCGAGAGAAAGAGAGCGAGAGCAAAAGAGTACTCGCATGCACATGTATACACACACACATATGAAAAAGACCCAAAAAAATTTGTCCGTAGTCGTGCGTCGCTCGCAACGTTCGAATCGAGACTGAATCGTAAGGCAACAGCAAAGAGGGCGACGTCGACGTTGCTGCCACCTTGTTAAATACGCCTTGTACTTAAGGTACATGTCTAGTTTCACACCCAAAGTAAGGGTTTACGAAAAATTTATTACTCGAAAAGTTTACCACTATCGACAGCGGTTTTTTGTCGATAGATAATTGATCAAGCTAACTTTTAAAATTTTTTGTAGTTGTTGTTGCAGCGGTTGTTGTTGTAGCCCGCTAAAGTCGACCCATTTTTAAAAACAAGGGCCTGGTGCGTCAGATTTCCAGAGAACGCGTACGGATAAAAAATTAGGGTTTTGTTGGGAATTGATGTGGTTATGGTGAACAAAAGGGTTGATCAAAAAATAGGGATTTTTTTTTTTTTTTTATTTACGTATTTTAGTTCCTTTGATGTTTTTTTGAAACATAGTTGTCGAAAAGTAAGAGACTTATTTTTTTTTTTTTTTTTGTTTTTTTTGATTTGCGCCCGACCTACCTGTACAAAAATCAAAATATCTCGAATTTGTATTTTTTTTTTGCTTAAAAATTTCAGGGGATGTTTTTAACAATTTAACGCATGATTTAAGCCAAAAAAAAATCGAAATTTTCAAAATCTGAAACTAGACATGTACCTTAACAAAGTAGCCGCACTCACTCTCTAGCCCTCTTTTCTCGCCACTTAACTGTCAGTCCGTGAACAACAGTCGTGACAGTTTGTGTTCTGCCTCTTCATTTTGTTTGACACCAGCGCTCTTTCGTTCTCGCTCATTTTGACATTTATATAAGAGGCGGTGAGAGTGCAAGTGCGGCTACCTTGTTAGGTATACCTTGCTTAGACCGGATTTTGTGAATTAAGATTTTTGGGCTCTGGGCGGGCTTCAACCCCTTTAGCCCCCTCCTAGATCCGCCACTGAATCCCCCTAGTTTTGGAAAAACAAGAACATGGAAAAACGGCCCTAAGACTAGTTTGGTCCGATCAAAAGTAAAGAAATTTTGAATATAATTTCTTTTGAATTAAAAATGGTTACACATGGTCCCAGCCAAGATTGGAACCCAAAACCCTTTCCAAAAAACTAAAACTAAAGCCATTGGTAAGTTTTGGGTTAGAATTTGATTAGAGAACCCAAAAAGAAAACAACTCTAAGAACTCATTTTTTAAGCGGAAGTATTACAGAATCAGAAAGTGTCAGGAAAGAGCCAAATATTTTTCAAAATGAATTCAGAGTGTTTCCCACAATTAGTTCACTCCATTTTCATTTTATTTGCCCTCGCATTTCCCCCACTTACAAATTTTCCACTCTTAACCATTCAAGATGCTTTCCCTGTTTGGGGCTATCTTAACAGCAAGTCCACTTTGTTATTTACGAGCTTGGCATTTTGGCAGCTCTTAAATTTAAAGCTTGTCAAAGGATATGACGAGGCAGAGGGGAGGGTTGCGGGGGTAGGGCGGATGGGAAAACATTAAACATTTGCTTGTTGGGAGGAAATAGTTTCGCATTTTATAACTCACTTAAAGGCGCCAGGGTAGAAAGCCAATTAAAATGAGCAGACAGGCAGCTGATTAACCTTGGTCATGTACACAAGACATACCTATATATGTATGTATAAGTATGTGTATATAAGCGTATCTATGTATATTTTTCGGTGAGGTGACGCCTGCTAGAATGCAAGCCCAAGTGACCGTCGCCAGGTCACGTCGTCGCCGCCAACGTAATGGTAATTGTGCGAGTGCAGCAATGACGTCAGCGTTCGCACACACTCGGCTGGCCACGCCCTCTCCGTTCTGACCATGGAGGGCGGCCAGTTTGCCCCGGTAATTGTGTGCGCTGCTGTGCGCTTCGGTTGGCAATATTGTTATGACCAAAAACCAGGTCACAAAGGACTTCCTCCTCCGGCTCTGCTCCGCCTCGTCTGTTATCGCCTTTCTTCTTGGCCTCAGCTTTCAGCGTGAACGCGCGCATATTTTATTTGATTTATTTTTGAAAAAAAAAAACGTAAAAATCGCATAATTCAGTCAAGAAATTTCGAAGCAGCTGTCCAGTTGTAGATTTCGCTGCTTCTTTTGAGCTGTTTTGCATTTAATATTAATGCCGGTTTCCTCCATTCTCCATTCCATTGCAGGGGCATGCATCAACGGCTCAACTCACTGTAGCGACTTGTCGACTCTCGCCTTCAATCCCTGACCAGGTCTCCAGTCATGGCACGTCGTTCTGCTGCTACCGCTGATGTCCCAGCTCCTGCTCCTATTGCTGCTGCTGCTGCTGAATAATTAATGCAGTTTTGGTAAGTGCATTTGCCAAAGAGTTTTCTCAGAGCTTAGTTGGAAGTTAAAGTAACTCAAATCGCTGGCCATTTCATTTAAATTCATGTAAAGAACTTTTGAGCCTGACAAATGAACTGTGCTCGTCGCTGTGCTGCGGGTGGGTGGGTGGTGCTCCAATGGCTCATGCATAAACCAATACGCGACATTGCTTTAGCCCTCAGCCATCAGCCGGCAGCCTTCAGCTTTTGCTTTTACCTTCTGCTTGGACTGGCAAGCGTTTACGCGCCGGATGCGGAAATTGTACAACAACAATGGCAACAAAATGCCAGCGGGAGGCAACGGCAACGGACAAAAAATGGCGTTAACGGCACCTACACCCACTTGCTTACACACTCCCCCCACACACACACAATATTGTCCACTATTTTCACACATTTGTATGGCTTGTCAGCTCGGTTGGGTCGTGTGGAAAGTGGTAGGACGGGGGCAGGGGACGGTCGGAAAGATAGCCATTATTTTGGGTCACTCTTTGGCCATCTCGCTGTCCCTCTGTCTCTCTCTCTCTCTCTGTTGCGTAAGTTCATAAGTGGGCATCCTGAAAATGTTTGTAGGTTTGTGGAAAGCAGCTGAAAATATATTTCACTTAAATTTCCTTTTAATTCTTTTATGAAAATTCCTTCGTTAAGTCTACTTAAATGAAAGAAAGTACCGCTCAGTGGTCAGTAAAAATAGTTTCCAGCTATTTCCACTATATTTTTGCTAAAGAACGTTTTGTCGTTGAAGCGTGATTTGTGTTGTTTACAAAGTCTTCAAAGTTACGCTTCGGCACAAAAACATAAATAAGCGAAAGTTGGTCAAGCTCGACTGCAATTTACTCTTTGTTTACTACTGATAACTTTTCAAGGTGGCGCCACAGGCACTGTGTGAAGTGTCAGCAACTGTGAACTTTTTAATAAGACTCCAAATCTCAGTGGCCGCGTTCAGCAGAAGAACTTGCGCTCTGATGATTTCCGCCTCTACGCGTTCTGGCATCGATTGCACGATTCATCGATTCAACGTCCACTTCCACGTCCACGCCAACTGATCTGGTCTGTTGGTTTAACTTTTCGCAGCAATCAAAATGAATTAATTAGACGTTATTTGACTAATAGCAATAGAAGAGTTCAACAGGCGCACTAAAAAATTTTTAGGATATCGGCTGTGTCTTAAGCCTGTTTCTCCCAGGGTAGACGTAAAATCCGATCGAAGAGTTTGATGAAGTACTGCAGAAAGGGATCGTTAGGTTATGGGGCCCTACCAGCATCATGCCCAGCAGATCACTCAGAAAAGTTTTCGCATATCGACTCCATTAGACGAACGATTATGCCATTGCGATAATTGGCCAACTACTGCTCAAGCTGCAACACATCCTTACCCAGCTACAGTGGCTCCAAATCCTAAAATGCTGGCCAAAAGTCGAAAAACGTATTTGATATGGCTGAAAGTTTGTACTCGGGGTGTTTTTGCGGTCACTGATTACGAATTCGTAGTCAGAATTCGGAAAAAACAAAATGTCGGATCCAAAATGGCGAAAAATTTAATCGGGGGTTTTCCATTCCAAACCATCGTGGCCAGACCCAGCTGGGTCAACCGTATCGAAGTGGCAACAACAATAGCACCAACCAGCTTCTGATCGCCAATACCAGTTTGGCACACCCAAGACCCGCTTTTCTGGATTTTGTGGTATGGTTTCAAATTGAGCTGACCACTCAACTGAGCGTCATAGGGTTGCCTGATTGAAGTGTGCGAGCGTTGCCACTTCCGGGCTTTCGATATACAATTGCTATCGATATTTGGCTATCGGTTTAGTTTTTTTATGTACGAGTATGTCAAATTACGGCTTATTGAAATAAAACATTAAAATGGATGTAACGCACCTTGTTGACTTGTACGAGGCTGAGCCTGCGTTGTATGACCCCTCCAATACCACCTTGTAAGTGCAGCAGATCGTACGGATTGAAACTTCGGAAAAGTTTGCTGCACAACTTGAGAGCAAATCACTTGTGGATATAAAAACCAAAATAGGCAATCTGCGCGGCCAATTCACATATGAAATTGATAATTTTCATGAACCAATGGTTTTGTAGTTGACTCAACTGAGCTACTCAGGCATGTGTAAACGCTCAACTGAGTTGCTCACCCGAGTTGCTCAGCTGACGAAAACTAAGCAATCTGCGCGGCCAACGACTTGCAATTTCTGATGATTCTCTGTTGAATGACACTGAATGCTTAGGTTTGGTTATTCTCTGGCTTATTACATTTGGTCAAAAAAACATTGTCGGTACAGTCGATAAACTGTCTCACCAATCATGATTTCCAAATTTATCAGTCGCAATCGGCAATCACTGTATTCACCGCGTAAAATCGGCATTCATAAATCAGTAGTCGAAAATCGGATTTATCTGCTGAATACGCCCATTAATAAAATGAAGAATTTCAACTAACGGACTACTAACATATATCTGGACGTCATTAGCGTACATGTGAGCTTTACAATTAGACAAGTTACTTGGAAGATCATTAACATGAACAAAGGTCCTAAAACCGAACCTTGAGGCACACCACGCGTTAGGTTTTTAAAATGAGAAGAGGACGATCCTGAGAGCACGGACAATAATCTGTCTGTTAGATAAGTCTTAATAAGTTTACTTGCAGTGCTTGTAAAATTATAAATATGGGTCAGTTTCGTATAAAGAATATTATGATTCACAGTGTCAAAAGACTTGCTGTGATCAAGGAGCGTCAAGAAGACAACGTTGCTTTCGTGCAGGTCTTTTCTAATTTCGTCAGCTATATTTACTATAGCTGTTATGCAGCATCTTTTCCTTCTAAATCCTGATTGCACTTCAGTTAACAGTGAATTGTTGCTAGGAAATTCTTAACTTTGAGCAGCCATAATACGCTCAAATGCTTTTCCCAAGAATGGAAGAATGGCCGAAACTCATCTTTAGCTTTGGGTATTGGCAAGATTTTTGCTCTTTTCCATATTTCAGGGAGAGGACTGGGGTGAGGTTTCAGGGTGAGGACTGTGTAAAATATATGTGTGATATGATCGAGAAGAAAAGAAAGAAGAAGCTTTAAAAATTTAGTATTAAGGTCATCGAGGCCAACTTCATTTGATTTGAACATAAGGATACTCTCTGGGACATTACAGGAACTAACTCATACATAACTAAAACTATTATCACAGTAGGGTACGAAATTCAGGTACATATTGCAAGCAGCTTCAGGTACTTGATTATTTATAAATTGCTCATTTATTTGGCTTACGTCAATATCAGTCTTGGCCTGTGGTTTATTATTGAGTATTATCAAATTTTTAAGATCTTTCCAATTGTGTCTTGTCGATATTGAGTTCTTAGACTGATAACTGTAAAAGTCACGTTTAGTGTTATATATTGTATTTGTCGTCATTTTCCGAAGTCTTTTGTACTCGTGCATTCGTTTCATAGCGCCATCTCTTGTATGCAACATCTCATTTGTCAATGAGTCTTTTATTTTGTTGTTTTATGCTGTTGTTACGATTTCGTTATGCGTAAGCCCCTATACAACGAATGTGACCGGCGCGTACATACTGTGGGCTTCCTTCTCCTAGAGCATCAATAAATTTTAGCATGTTGCCAGGTGAATCAAATAAGATGGCTAAAACATCGCCTAAACAGATTCCTTCTGGAAGACAATCACTAAGATCATTTAATTTTAAGGCGAAGAGAAGTGGACTAATCAAATAGCGCTGCCTTACTCCCGATTCGGAAGTAAGCCAATGTGACCTATGCACTTGGAATAAGGTAAAGAAAAGTAAGGGCAATTGTTTCGGTACGAATGATTTTAGAATGAGTATCATTTGATCTAAGCGTCATGCGTCACGCCGATATTGCCTATTTTGTGGTTGCTTGAGTAAGGCTGGAATACTTTATATTAAGTATCGAGTACTGAGTATCGCCTGTGTATCAAATATTGAGTAATGAGTAAAGAGTACTGAGTATTGAGTATCCAATGCTGTGATTTGAGTATTTAGTTTCGAGTGCTTAGAATGGAGTATCGAGTACTTTGTTAACAGTATCGAGTACTGAAAATAGAGTACTGCGAATAGAGTACTGAGTATCGAGTTCTGAGTACTTTGTGTCGAACATTGTGTATCGAGTACTGAGAATGGAGTACTTTGTATTTGTACTATTTTTCGCTGAAGTTTAAATAAAATTTGATACATTTGGTAATAAGCTATCATCCTCCTCTTCCACTGGTACGACTACATATCTAAGTCATGTTCTTCCCTCAACGTCGAGTTGTGGAAACTTTTCCCCTACACTATTAAGAACTCAATGCTTCAGTGTAGACAGTGAAGTAATAAATTACCAAAATTCTCTAATTTCTTTCTCTATGCCCAATAAGATAGGAAATCGGCAATGATTCGGATTGTCTGTATGTGAATTGCCGAATGTGCTCGGTTCCCTAACAATAGCTGGAGAACTCTGTTATATAAGAAGTCGACTTTTGCTGGAGATTTTCTAGATAGAAATTTTTTTAAGGCTTACTAACTCAGAAAGGGAATTGTGCCAAAAAACTATCATTAGAAGACTTCGACTTTAATTAAACCATATATCAAAGTTGAGAAGATATTTTCAAAACTACTTAATTCAAAGCTGAAGCCCAAAGATGTTGAAATAGAGGGGTTTCGTTTTGTATAAGTTTTTATTTCAAACTATATATTAGGAGTTGGTAGGTGGGTACGAACCAAAGCTACCCGCACAGTTCTTTGTCTACTCTCTTGTAATTTTTTACACAATTCTTATATTTATGTACTTTACAAGCTCAACTATAAAATCCATTGTAATTTCACTTTACATACCAAATAAGTAGTGAACCATTAATGTAATGCTCAATTGATACTTGCCATTATGTCTCACTAAAAGTGTATTGAAAACTTCGTCGTGCTTAAGTTGATGTCGCTGTGTTATTTATGTGTGCGTTGCTTGCCTTATCTTAATGCTGTCTTGATACAACATTTTCATCGTTCTCGTTGTCGTTGCTGTTGTTGTCGTACTGCTTATCCTTATCCGCAACATCGTGCTCGTCCTCGTCCTCGTCGTCGTCGTCGTCCGTTGTCTTCATCTTCGCCTTTCGCCTTTGCTGGCTTGGTCTGGTCGTCGTTTGTTTTGTCATTCAATTCAATGAGGCTAATGTCCGTTGAGTTGTGCACCGCACCTAGTGCTGCTGTTGCTCCGTTCTGTGGATGTGGATGTGGCTGTGGCAATGGCTGGTGCTGGGGCTGGGGCTCGGCTCGGCTTGGCTCGACTCGGCTCTTCAGCGTCCATTGCTTCATGCTGTTGTTGAAGTGCCATTAAGTTTAGTTGTCACTTAGCCTCTTTGCTTTTATACGACCGTCCGTTTGTCCATTTTGTCGGTTGTCGTCTGCCGACCGTTGTTGTTATCCTTTTGGCTTGAACGTCTTAAGCGTCTAATGCCATGGTCATAAAAAATCCAACTAATGCTTTAAAGTGGGCCACACACACACACACACACAGAGAGAGGGGAGTGCGAGAGGGGAGAAATAGATTTGTGAAACAGAGGTAAAGGAATCACAAAAGAAGCTGTTAATTCGTAATTATTTTTTTTACAGGCTTACATATATAAACCTTACTTTTTTTAATACGAGAAAGAGATGAACAGAAACTGGTTACGGCCGAGTGCTGTGTCTGTTTTACAATAACAATTGTGCTGCTGGTGCATAGGTTGTGAACACTTTTATCTTTTGTCTATTTATATTTTTCGAACTTTTAAAGGAACACGAAAAAATTATACGTATTTACTCTGAACCATGGTGGAATTAACAAGGTGAAGCCGTCAGAGCTGTCTATCAATTTGCCTGTGGGATAGAAAGAGACAGCAGAGCATATGTTTGCCTCTGCTTGTGTATTGTGTATCGCTTCTAGCATTCACAACGCACTGGTCATCTGGCACTACAAACACAGAGAGCGCTGTATCGCACGGCTATCAAGTTTAAACCTGCTCATGTTAATATGTTATGATTGTTCATAACTGTGGTGTCCTCCGTTTCAAACTGATCGAAGAGACGATTGTTTTTATTGAGATTAATCTTTATTCACTTTGTTTGCTTAAAAATATTGGGCCTGTTCACCAGCACACACCAATCATCTAACATAAATCAACAATCACCAAAAAAGTGTTTGGCTGCTGGTGAACGGTTTTTGATAGAATTTGCAGCCAACAAAACTATCGATATTTTTTATTGGCGGAAGTTTTGAACTTTTGACCGCAAATAAAAAAAATATTTAAATATGAATAACATCAAGTACAATCCATTACATTGGATGTGACTGTTGTCAAAAACGCCGATATGGCGAAATTTCGACCTCTTCGGTGGCGACTTGGTTGTCTCTGGTTGTCCCAGATTGGCTACTTGTAAGCGAAGAGGAAAACGCCTTGCAGATGCTCTCCATTGAGGAGTTTCATGCGGCCAGGTTTGAGGAATCAATTGGGGGGCCTTCTTGCAGCTCCATAATAGACTCTGGATGAGATGCAGAGCAAGAACACTCGAGACCATTGTACCCAAGATTGTGCTGCATCGTTTATGCATTGCACTGGGAGTTTATATAGTGCACATGCTGCAGCAGGATTGGCCGTGTGCCATTGAGGTGATCAATAAGTTCCAGCAGCAGCGTATACCATATGTCAGTGAAGATGTGCAGCTCTGGATCACGCTAGAGGTGCTGCAGGCCATACCGGAGGAGGCACAAGTTATACACACCTCGGTGAAGCGAGTCATCTATAGGGCAGAGCTGGGCAAGCGGGTGCCGGTGGTGTGGCAGACATGCGAGACGTATGTATTTAAAGCTGCAAGTGAGACGCAGTGAATGGGACGCGGTGTGGGCACCTGGATTAGGAACATTGGCTACTCCATTGAGGGCTTTTTGGTATGTCGAAACGGTCACCTACTGATGAGAGGGACTCTCGTTTTGCCAACGTCCAAACTGCAAAAAGCAAAGACGATTCCTTGCCCATTTTGTTTTAATTTCTACAAAATTAATTCTTTGTTTATTGCTGTCAGCTGTTTGCTATCGATAACAATCACAAATCAAATCAATCTAACAAAGAAATACTTTGATGGATTTACATCTAACACAATCACGAAAATTAGCAATCATGATTGCACATCACGCCCGTTCACCAGCACAATCTAACAAAATTAGTCGATTTTTGGTTATTGATTTATGCTGGTGAACACGCCCATTGGTTACATACAACTTAAAACTTTGCTTAACGGCTTTTAATTACATCACCTTGTTTCGCTCTGGAGATTCCGACATCGACTAACAAGCTACGTCATGTTGTTCGCGTTGCAGCTTGACTCACACACACATATAAACGAAAAAAGACAGAGCCGGCTAATAAGTGTGACCGCTTCTTGTTTGCCTATCCTACATAACTATGTACTCACAACATCACAACGGATGCGGTTACTCGATAGAGCTGTTTTAGTAAACTTCAGGTTTTCTTTATCAGTATACTTTGCCCAGCGACTTAAAGGTCACCTACTCCCATTTCGTGCTTGCATTGTTATAAAAACACAAAAACGAGCTTCTAGTTTGGCTCCGTCTGGAAAAATTCCCATCCCATCAACCAAGAGGAGCAGTCTCTAAAGTGCGACACGAAAGCCCGAAGGAAAAACATAAAATAAAGTACACTACGGACTAGATCAGTCAAAATAGTAGCTTCTGAAGCAGAAGGAAATTCACAGAAAACACGAAACGTTTCATGCAAGGCATACTTAGTACACGGTTTTTTGTCATTAAATGAAAACTGAATGAATATTTGTCAAAACTTGTTTCTTCTTTTTATTCGGTCAATAAATGGCTATGAATCGTAGAACTACTTATTCGAAATGGCCACCTTGTGCATTCCAGTAACGCCAAAGACGCTCTGGCCACTCATCGATCGCAGTGCGCACCTCTTGCATTGGTCGATTGTCCACTGCTCGAACAAGGGCGCGCTTCAGACTCAATATTTGGGTGTCGACGGAACACAGATTGTAGTTCAATGGATTCAGGGCTGGGCTACGGCTTGTTTGCAACTAATGTCGTGTTGAGAGGCTTCACAACCTTTTCCATTGGGCGCAACATTCATATTTTCATTCTGCTCTGCTCACGACAATAACCGAAAAAAAAATGAAAAAAATAAGTTTCGGTCTTCCCTTAACCGATTGTGTGCTGCGCTCGCGCTCTCTGTTAAGCGGCTGTGTTTGATCGCTCTGCACAGGTCAGTCTGTCAGCAACCCCATAAACAGACCCATTTCAGTTTTTTTGTCAAAAAATATTCTTCCTCTTTAACAAAACGCCAACCTATGCCATGACTTCCGGAATTTCTTGAATACACGATGCAGATCCACTTCAATTATGTGAATAACGTTATGTCGTTTCCCGAGGGGAGGTACCCTAGAAAAGTAGCAACAGCATTGAAGGAGTCGAAAAATGGGAAGAACTTACTGCGGAACACAGAGTGGATTTAGTCGTTTCCAATCGCTCCACGTGAAAGGATGGACAGTCGAAACTGCTGGGTGCAATTCGCATTAAAAAACAAGAGACGTATGTTCAACGAGCACGTGCAAGCATCACTCGGATCACCTACAAGACTCTTGACTATGAGCTTGGAGACAATACGTATTTCAAGAAACAACTCGATACCTTAACCATCTATTATATTTTCAGAGCTAGAACTGAGGTGCTGTCCCTGAACTACAGGTGTAAGCGCGAGTGATGAACTGTGCAGTCTCTGCAATATGGGTGCAAGAGAGGATGTTGAACACTTCAGAGCCATCTGTCGGATTCTGAAGGAGCTTAGAGTCGACAGGCTGGGAAAGTCACTGCTCTCGTTGGAAGAGCAAAAGGCTGAGCTGAACGGGAAATCATGGGAGCGGCTGGGAAAATAAAATATTTACGGGATGCGTTCAACTTGTAAGGAAGCGTTTTCTAAGGGTGGGGTCGGTCTTTCTTGAAGTGCTGGGACATAGGGGCATAGAGATGGGGCTCAAGCGAAAGTTGGTTAAAACTGACCCGAAAAATTACTCCAAATATAGAAAGGAAGCTCCATATGGGTTTTGAGGGAAGAATATGAGCATGGCAATCCCCGAAAGGCGAAAGTCTAGCCCGGGGGATCCATGGACATGCCTTGAGGCACGTAAAAGTGCTCAGAATCATCGGCAAGGGGTATCCGGGACCATGCGCTCCGCGAGTATCTGCTGAGGCTTGTGAAACTATGCCGCACCTACTGCAGGAGACTACCTGATCAGTATATTGGTAGACGAAGTTGCAATACTTGGCTTAAAAGCTATGAGAGCCACACGTTAGGCGAAATCCTGGAACATGTGCTCCCGAAATGTCTACCAAGGCCAGTGAAACAGTGCCGAATATTCTTCAGGTGACGACCTGGCAAGCATACTGGGAGACGAAGACTGAGGACTATGCTTAGGGCTAGTGACGCCACATGAAAGGTGAGAACCTGGACCATGTGCACCGAAAATGTCTGCCAAGGCAAGTGAAACTGTGCCGAATATACTTCAGGTGACGACCTGGCAAGCATACTGGGAGACGAAGACTGCCTACTCTGCTCATGACACTGGATTGGCCACCTCGTGGGAGGGGATCGAAGAAAACACCACAAGGTTCTGTGCTAGCGCTATGAGAGGTACAGGCCCGCGGCTGCTGTGCCCTCTGTTCGGTAACACACACACACTACGCATTTTGCACACGCGGTCATGAAGTGAAAAGACGGGTCATCGGTGTTTCGCTTCTTTGAAATGATTTTTATTTCCTGCACCTCATGTTTTCTTTTCTGTACTTAGGCGCACCGAGAGTTCTTTAGCGAATTCTTCTAACCTCAAGCCCTGTGTCTCGCTTACCACGTTTATTCCCTGTGGGCGGGGGTGATACCTGCAGCCGCCTCCTGTTGGTTGTGTGGGCGTGGGCACTTGTCCAGTTCACCGCGTGTCTTCAGTTTGTCTTCGCCTTGAGATGCGCGCCGCGTGGTTGGCGTCGTTGACTTCCTTTACCACCGACTTTTCCGCGCACACGACCTTCCTTCTCCTTGGTCAAAATCCAACTCCACGAGCGCCAAAAACGTCGCGCCGATCGGGGCTTCCCGCTGCCTCAGAACTATGTGACCAGCGCGGGTGCGTTAGTGATGACACTGTGGTGAACTGGAACTGGTTCGTGCTAGTGACTCCCTTGATCTTAATAATGCTAATTAGGGATGTGTTTCTTTTGACTTAATAATAATCTCGTGTGCTTATTCTAGGGTTTTTGTGGCGTACTAAGTTTAGTGCGTCACAAACTACAGAACAAGAATCTTGGCGGAAGCTTTTTAGGAAACTATTACGCCATAATATAATAGTTTTAAGAGCACCCCAGGGGGCCACCCTTAGGAGTGAAAGATCTGCGACGAGCGTTGCCGGCAGGTGGTGTAACTCTGAAGAGTAAGTCTTCCTATAGCTCACTAGGATTAACATATAAGTAAATGTACAATCTATCGATTAAGGCTGACGGCAATTATGCCATGCCTAAATATGCCAAATGTTCTTATTTTTTAATAAAGAACCACAACTACTACTACTACCATAAATTTTGAGCACTCCTTTTGTAATGTGAAATATTTATTAATAAAGTTTTGCTAAAAGGGATCACTACATTCATTGACTGTTAAGAAGTACGATGTTCGCCGAGCCATCAAATATTCCTTAAAATAGAATAGAACACCTAGGATTCAAGGGGAATTATATATTTTCGAACTGTCTTACCTTCAAAATATCTTTCCGAACAGATTTAGGTGAGATTCTGAGTGTTAGACTTAAGATCGGCCCAACAGGGCTAAGATTCGGTAGAATTGAGGGCGATATTTGAATAGAAAGAAGTTGTTGACATTATTTTGGAGTTGTCGTAACTTCAAAAGTCCGAGAGAATATACCATTGAAAGGAAAACGGCAGAAGTTTTTGACATAATTTCGGATTTGATGGGTCCTCAAAGGACCGAAAAAATGACATTCCGATTAGATTTAAGGGTAAGTCGCTACGATATAGTCAAGGAAGGTCTTTACGAGTTGAGATAGGGTGAAATTAAGGTGATCTAAGAACAGAAACCAGTTTTTGAAACGTTTTGTGAACTGTGTTTCTATTAAAAGTTTGAAAATTTTACCAGATTTGAGGAAAGTTTGTGATATTCAGCGAAAACGGAATGTAACTAAGACTGAATTAAACCGAAGCCGCGGTGCAGTTGATTTCAAAAATCATATAGTGAGTCGGTGGTTCAAAAACATTGGGAACTACTGAACCGAACCAGTCCTTATTTCCGATCGGGTTGCATCCTTGATGTTTGTTATAAGTTATGTTTCTTCATATGATGCCCAAAAAAATCCAAGGAGGCTGGCGAAACTCAAGGTTTTAGCTTTAGTAGACTTTGCCTTCGACTACCTCCTCTTGTCAGCATCGCTATTACGACTCCAATATCAAGACCATGTCGCAGTCGCAGTCTAGAGGTGTATGACCCAGTTTCTCTTCCTTTCAAAGCTGTATAGATAACAAACAAAATATTGCATACTTTGTAGGGCATTTATCTTGATTTTCTTATGTATCAATAGGGGGTATTAGGAAATTAACTTAAAATTTGTTTCTAAATAAATTCAACCTAATAAACTACCCCAAAATCCTTAAACAATCATTTAGAAACTTCTTACTTTCCGGCCGGCTTAGAAATAAATCCTGAAATTAAAGTCAAAAGTAATTCTCTCCCACTTAAAGCAGCCTTCAAATTGCTCATAAAAAGGCCAAATGGCCAGCACCCGAACGCCGTGGCGTCTTGTCTTGTCGCTTGACGCGCTTATCTCTTTGCGTTTTATCGATCGTTTTGCGTGTTTGTCTTTTGTCTGTTTGATTTTCAGCTTTAAACGAGAGCGAGTCCATCGTCGGGGACTTAACTCCTTTATTTTTATTTTGATTTTTATTCGTTTTTCGGCCATGCCAGGCCAGGCCAGGCCAGTGGAAATTGCGTGTTAATTTTCACACAAACAAGGAGCCACCGAGCGACCAACCGACAGTCGCATATTCTGTTTGTGCTTTGCGGTTTTCTCCTGGCCGTTTGTGCGGCTTTTGTTTAAATATTTGCATTTTTATTGTTATAGAACACTGAGGAGGTTCAGTTTTTGGCTTCTGCCGCTGCCTTGCTTTATTAGCCCATTTCGGCCGCAATCGCTGTTGACACAAGCTTTGGCCCATATCCCTTTGATATCCATTCTGGTTCCACTCCGTCGGCCTGCCAATTGTGGGTAAAAAGTTGATCTAAATTAAGTGCAAACCGAATTTCAATTAACTTTGCAACTCGGAAAGTGCAAAAAGTTGGCCAAAAACTTTGCGGCCATTCAGCTGCTTGGCTTTGTTTGTCGATGAATTTTCATTACGTTGCAAATATTTTCCTTCGGAGCTTCACAGCGGGCAATCATGTAAACAAGCCGCGCCAATTTGTACCCGAAGTTAAGTTCAAAACATGTCAAAAAAGCCAACAATGGACTGAAAAAGAGGCGCATAATTTATAGTTTGGCTTCGCATACATTTTGCACTGCATTAAAAATGCAGATACAATAGCCCGAAAATGAAGGCGGGCCAAGGGAAGGGAGGGAGGGTGCAAATTTCAAGTTGTCAATTTATGATTATGGCACCTCGTGAAGCGAGAGAGAGGCAAAAAATGTAAATTATACGCCCAAACTCAGGCGAATAACAAGCAAATTGCATGTGCGCGGTACTGGGAAAGGGGAAAGCGGTGCGGAGGGGATTGTGTGATGGGTGACGGGTGATGGGGTTACAGTGTGGTTGCCAATTTTAAAGTTAGCATTCATTGTAGTAGTTGTTGTTGCTGTTGTTCTGGCAGTAGTTGCCTTTGCCTTGCCAGCTTGTTACATTTAACGCTTTTTAACGCCGAATTGACTCACTCACACACAGACACACACACACACACAGAGAGAAACACACATTTTGCCTGTTATGCAAATGAGAATCGCAATTCTCTTTTCCCTTCTTCTCCCCCCAGCCGCACAGGTGCAATCAAATATTACGTATACGACGCGTTGTTCGCCTTAGTTAGCAGCGGCAAAGCCAAAGGCAAACCCAAGTCATTGGCATTGGCTGAATTTCAAACCAGACTCGTCTATAGAGCAGTTGAGTATGGCGAACAAACTGTCAATTTGAAGTTGTTGAAGCTGTTATACAATTTCATTTTATGGCCAGCTGGAAAAAAGGTATATTGAATTACAGGGAATGTGTGTGTGAGTGAGAAAAGCTACAGCTATGGTAGATGCCTTGAGGCATGCTTTGTCAGTGGAAACGAATTGTTGAAGAGAATCCAAGAATTTGTAGTTTTAATAAATTTTGTAAATTTTCTAATGAACTGAAATATTCTCAGAATGATTTAAAAAAAATTATTTACCATGAATGTAAATGTTGAGACTGGCACTGACGGCGATGACTAGCGAAGACACAATGCCGCTTCTGGAGAAGTAGCGATGGTATATTTAGAGACAGACCCACCGAACCTTAATCAAGTCTGGTTAGGCATAAAAAGGCTAAGAAATAACAAATTAGCTGGCGCCGATGAGCTGCCCGCTGAATTCCTCAAGGCTGGCGGCGAAAAATTGGCAGAGAAGAGAGCATCCGAATGAATCACACTTATCTTGTCGAGCGCATAAAACAACAGCAGCTGCGCTGGATAGGACATGATACTCTTATGGATGGTCAAGCTCCAGCTAAAAAAGTGTACAAACGCAGAGCGAAAGAGTGATGGAAGACCAGGTGAAGAAAGATATCTCGAAGCTTGGTGTGTCCAACAAGAAAGAGGCGAGTGGCGGACATTGATTGCAGCAGCCGAGACCGTAAAACAGTTCTGATTTTTCTATCAGGCCAAAGAAGAAGAAAAAGTAATCAAAGGTCCAAAAAATAAGCACAACACTTTCAGTTGTCTGCAAAAAGTAAAAAAAAAAATAAAAATGGCGAGATAAGATCAAGTTTAAAAAATTATTTGATCTCGACCTTTGGATTGAAATTTCAAGCAGGAGTCGTACCAAGTCAATCCTGTTCGTATCTTTGATGAGAAAATCCGGGATTGACCGACTTCTGACATCGTTTGCGATTGATCTGTCACCTATCAATGGCAACTTTCTTTAGATTGATGTGTACATTCATTTAAACTTACTTTGTGTAAGTCTGATTATGGGAGGGTTTATTGTGATGATATAAAATTTGTGTAAAATTAGTTTATTGGTTCTGTCTAGTGTGTGGGGGGTTGCTAGGGAATTTGTCTGTATGGAAGTTCTCTAGGGAAAATCTTCTTGAGGCGTAGTCTTACTCTGCTTCCGGCTTTTCTTCGTCTAAGCAACAGTCTTCTGGCAAGGGTGTTGGGGTGACTTCTCAACTTGTCCACGTATTTGCCTGCCTGTAAAAATATGACGTCTCCGATCTTTGGCACGTTGAGATCGCTCACCAAATGTCTTGTGCACATATACGAGGTTGCTCCCGAGGGCGGACACGAATCTTTGTCAGATGAGATTTTGCAGCTATTCCATACACTTGGATCCCATATCTCCAAGCTGGTGCTATAATTGCATTGTAAATATGCACTTTGTTACGGAGTGAGAGTTTATTCCTACTGGAGAGCAGCCATCCCAGTTTCTTCACTCTGCCGTAAAGTGATCTTACAAGCGCTTTGATATGGGTTCCGAATGTATACTCCCAAGATGTCCAGATATACTCCCAAGTATTTATGTCCAGGCAAGTGCCGTAATAGCTGCTTATTGAGAAAGACGCCAGGACACTCATCGCGACGAAGTGTGTATGTTACACTGGCACATTTATCCAGGTTTAGCCCAATGTTCCAAAGCTTAGCCTATCTGCTGAAGTCATACAAATATTGCTGAACGACATCGGTGGCATTATAGATGCATGGGTCTCTCGTCAGCAAATATTGCAATGAGTAAGTCTTGGGGGTCTTAAATGGGTATTGTTCCTCCTGCAGGCATGTCATAAGTGTATAGAGAGTATTGGGTTGGTCCGTGGACACTTCCTTGTGGCACACCAGCGCGTATTAACCTCACACTGAAAACAGTTCCTTCCAAGATTACTGAGAAGGTCCGGTCCGTAAGGAAGCTTTTCACAAGGGAGTAAAGCTGAGGCGGAAGGATGTCTTTTACCTTGTAGAGCATAAGAGAGAGTAAAGTTTGTCACCCTATTCAGCTGCTCAGGGGTCCCATGTTACTTTCTAAACCCGAACTGAAAGGGAGGTATCACACACCCCATCGATTGCCATGATTCGGGCTAGTAGGCACCTCTCGAAAATTTTCGATATTGTGGATAGGAGACTGATTGGACGGTATGACTCGACCTCCGACGGGCTTTTGCCAGCAGATTTGAGTCTTTTTCCACACCTTAGGAAAGTGACCCAGTCGCAGTGCCGCGTTGAAAATGAAGACCAGGAAGAGCACCGCTTTTACTGGGAGGGCTTTCATCACTCTATTGTCAAGGCCATCCTCGCCTGGGGCTTCTTATTGCTCGTATTTCGCTTTTCTTTCTGTTTCTTTAAATCTCTGAAGAGCACAGTAAGAAAATATCCAAAATGACTGGCCGTGCTGCGAGGGCTTAGCGGGCCACTACGTGCCCATTGCCATTTTAAATATACAATTTTCTTCCAAGCTAAACCAGAATGCAGTGAAAACTTTGTTAGCGTGGCAAACTTTCAAAGTAGCTTTTCTTCAGAACTTAACTTCATTTCAAGGGAAACAGCCAAGTCGACTACGTCTCTCTCTCTCTCTCTCTCCTCCTCTTTCGGTCTCACTCTAAATGCCAATCCTGACTAGTTGTTATTGCTGTTTAGTGTGTGTTTTGTTGTTTTTTTTTTATTTTCTGTTTGGGGGCAGCAGCAGCGGAAATGTATATGAGTTCTGAGCTGCTACCCAGTTACCTGGCAAATCGCAAACTCGTTCTACACCATCTCCAACATGTGAAAGGGCATAAAATTTGATTGTGATTGAAAAGTGTAGCCTACTTTCGGGCGGGCGCATATAAAATGCATGTAATCAAGCGAAATGGCAACGAGGCAGCCAGAAAGAGAGAGGCAAATACGTTGCATTTGCATGTGGCCACGCCCATTGGCCATACACAATAATTGAAATTTGATTTGATTAGTTTTGGTATTGTTGTTGTTGTTGTTGTTGTTGCTGTCGCCGTTGTGTGAACAGAATTAAAATGACAAATTAATTTGAATTGCACGCCTTAACGAAATCTTTTTATAATCAACTCATTCTCTCCCTCTTCCATTTTTGATATAATTAAACTTATTTGGCTTTCCATAATTGCCATTTTCCCCGCAGACAATTCAATAATAATTACACAGCAAGTGACAAAAGGAGCGCAGAAAAGAATTTAATTAAGTAACTTATTGGTTATTATTTGCATTCCTTTCCCTGGCCAAAAGATAATTCGCAGCGCATTTTTGTGGCTCTGCTCTTTTGTCAACGCAAAGTAATTAAATCAATATTAAAAAAAAAAGAGAGAAACGCCATCTATGGAAACGTGAAAAACTATTATGTATATTTTAATAACAAACGAAAAAGGGAAATTGTGGAATATTATGGAAAATGGCGCATATTTGTGCACTTTAATGGGGCAGTTTGTTCGCCTTATTGATAAACATGCTGCGGGTTGGGTGAAGGGGGAGTCGTAGGTGGCAGCGTTGGTAAATAATGAAAAATGCGCTGCATTTTCCGCACCTTTCTGTGCGGCCAAGTGGAAAGAAAAGAAGTGGCAAACAAAAAAGGCAAAAATAAGCGAAAAGAAAGAAGCCAACGCACAAATATTGGCTTGGAATTTTTCGTATGAATTATGACCCAAGCGATTGGGAGGGGAGCAGAAGGAGCAGGAGCAGTCCCATTCAGGAAGGAATTCAGTGGCGCGGATTTTTTAAGAGGGTTGATTGAAGTGGCCAAGTGAAAAGGTGTTCCTAAGTGCAGATGCCGAAGGAAATGGCCACTGATAGTTGGGTAAATAGTAATGCGCGGCAAATGATATTAGCATATGCTTCAGAATGGGCGAGTGGAGGAGATAACAAACAGGGTTGAGCAGGGGGAAAGTGCAGCAAAAGACATTGTGAAAAAAGCTAATAAAATGAGTTACCGTCTGATTGTGAGATTTGAAGTATAAAAATAAAAGAAATTACCACCAGCTTCACCGGGCGACAGCTGTGGGAACATTTTACGAGAGCTTCTTGTCGTTTGCTGTCCGATGAAATTAGTTTTGAGTATTCTTTTTGGTATAGACGGTTGACTTGGCATTTCAATTTGGTTCAAAGAGTCTAGTCTTGGTGCTACTCTGCAGCAGGGTAAGGACGATCTTGACTTCGAACAAACTAAACACAAATTAACCTTTCTTTTCAAGTCTTGGGCAATTTCTTTGGCCTTTTCTAGCTAAGACGCTGGCAAGAGTGGCTGTTGTTCATGATTGGTTTTACTTTCTTCTCGTAATAGACCAAAGTGTTTCTGAATGCACCAAATATTTTAACGTTGATCGAGCTCATCAAATTGGACTAGATGAAAATTAATTGTCATTTTACTGGGGATGAGTCCTTCGCTAGAGATACAAAGTCTCTAAGAAAACTATTCAACAATCCAATAAGTGGTGAACCAAAAGCTTGGATTAACTTGGTAAACCAAATATGATCTGCGTTCGCACCTCCAAGACGAAGCTTCTTCCAAATGTCATTCTTTGCAGCCTTGTTAATAATACCCTGTTTTAAATGTACAAAGAATATAAGCAGATTGTGAAAATTTTGAGTAAAAGGCGGAAAGAAACATCTCCAACAAAGCGCCAAGCCGAGCTCCACTCAATATCTTGGCCTGTGTGCTTCTACTTTTCGCACAGTTTAACTCAGAATCCGAACGGCAAAGTTTGAGAAGATTTTCATGTGTAGTTACTTCACAGGCTGAAGCCAGTTACTGATAAAAGTGACCGGTCGTGTAAAAGTTTTTTAAAGAATAGACTTTTTAATTGATGTTCCGTCTGAGAGGGGCAGAGCGGTGCTCCTCGGGTCCACGGAATATTTAACATTTAAAAACGACAAGCGCGTGCTTGACTACTCGCCGATTGAACTCCCGCGTGGGTTCAGGCGGCAAGCACGCGGCATGATGGCGGCGCAAATTTAGTAAAAGCTCTTTCTGTCGGCCGTATGGAGAGGCTTTACTGTGCCGCAAATTGTTTAAAGTTGTCCTTAAAGCATCTTTTGGTATAAAGTTAGAAGATACTGACCTATTTGGAGACTGCGGTTAAAATATTGCAGACATCGCCCAATCACGCATTTGGGCAGAAAAAATCATCACCTTACTATATATAAGTACACAGAGAAAAACAAGTAAGAGAGCTGTAGTCGAGTGCCCCGACAACAAAATACCCTGTTCCCTTGACTTATTGTATTTTCATACACATATACACACACTCATTACTTGATATATGTGAAGTTTGGAAGGTGTATCTTAAAAATTGTGGCTCTGTCAGTTTTTTGTGCTTAAAGGGGGGAGGGGGAGGAATTTTCCAAATGTGAAACAAACTCGATTTGAATCCGGTATACACCTACCTACATGCAAAAATTTGTGACTCTAGCTCTTATAGTCTCTGAGATCGACGCGTTCATACGGACAGACGGACGAACAGACGGACGGACAAACGGACGGACAGACGGACATGGCTAAATCGAATCGGCTGGTGATGTTAAAAAAAAAAATATATATATATATATATACTTTTTAGGGTCGCAAATGTTTCCTTCTACCTGTTACATACTTTTGCACAACTTCATGATCCCCCTTTTCCCATTTCAATGGGAACAGGGCATAAAAATACGTAAAAATTACACAAAAATGTAATTTTTCTACACGTTAAACAGGGATTTTTAACCCACTACGTTTGAGTAGCTTTTCTGCATGCCACGTTTAGCTTTCTCATTTCTAAATGCGGCGTGTAGTTTTTCTACATGAACGTTTAAGATTTTCATTTCTAAATGCGGCATGTAGCTTTTCTAAACTCCACGTTTAGCACATAAACGGTGTTTTTTTAGAGCTATAGGAAAGTTTTAAAAAAAAATAAAAATTCAGAAAAACGCATGAAATATTTATTTGAATCGATAGTACGGTCCATATAATTTAATGTTTGAAGATTATTGCACGCAAATGTTGACCGTGACTGCGCCTCAAATGGTCCATCCATCCGAACTCCCCTCTCAATAAGTCCATGGTTGCGCGTGCTGTGTGTCATCGTCTTGTTGAAACCACATGTCATGCAAGTCAAGCTTTTGCATTTTGTGCAAAAAAAGTTGGATATCATCTCAAGGTAGCGCTCACCATTCACAGTTACGTTACGATTCGCATCATCTTTGAAGAAGTACGGTCCAACGATGCCACCAGCCCATAAACCGCACCAAGCTGTGACTTTTTCTGGATGCGTTGGTAGCTCTTGCAATGCTTCTGGCCGATATTCACTCCAAAATCGACCATTCTGCTTACTTACGAACCCATTGAGCCAAAAATGAGCTTCGTCGCTGAACACAATTTTTCGGTAAAAAAGTGGATCTTCGGCCAACTTTCAAAGAGCCCATTCACCAAAAATTCTACGTTGCGGTAAGTCGCTCGGCTTCTATTCTTGCACCAGCTGTATTTTAAAAGGCTTCACACCTAAATCCTTCCGTAAAATTTTCCACGTTGTTGAGTAACAAAGGCCCAACTGCTGCGAACGGCGACGAATCGATAATTGATGGTCATCATTATCACTGGCCGATACAGCTGCGATATTTTCTTCAGTTCGCACTCTACGTAAGCGTGTTGGTGGTTTAATGTCCAACAATGTAAATTTGGTGCGAAATTTAGTCACAATAGCCCGAATAGCAACGCTTCAGTGGGTCGATTAAACTGACCATAAAATGGAAGAAGCGCGCGATGAACTTTCTTAACAGAGCACGCATTTTCATAATAAAATTCAATAAATTGCAAGCGTTGTTCGTTTGTAAGACGATTCATGGTTAAATTATAGACCAAACTGAAGATGTTTTGACAGTGAAACAAAACACGAAACGTGCGTGAGCTGTTTAAACCAGTGTTGCCAAAAAAGATAGCAGCTAAAAAATCACCCTTTACTTTTGTATTTTTTTTTTAAAATCAAGCCATTTCGACTCATCATTTAAATAATTTCTCACTTTTTTGTTTGCTTTTGTGCTACTTTTCATTCGTCGAATTGACTTAGTAAGATCAATTTTTCAAAAATTTTCCATTATATGGAGGAAATCAACGAGAAGCTGGACGAAATTTTGGACAAAGCTGCTGTTGCATCTCTGAATAAAGGAGGAAAAATGAAGGAAGAAGTGTGTTGTTGCATTACTTGCGCTGTTAGAGGCACAAATTGAAAATATTGAAAAGAAAGCCAATGGATCGGAGGGAACGAAAGGTATATAAACAGAAAATTAATGAGAAAAAGAGCACTGGCCTTCAATAAAAATTATGAACAAGAAAATAAAGAACGAAAAGAACTACCCAATGATGCTGCATTGAGAAAATAATATAGCCAACGACTTGGAATGGCAATCAGAAACAAAATGTTCATCAAAGATGATAATAATTTAGCGAAAGCGCTTTAAAAAAGAACGTGTTTCTCTCGTTGATTATGCCCGACTGACTTGACTAGCCCTACAGTCGACTGCCTGAAAGTTTTAAGTGACAATGTGAATTTCAAGGCCTGCTGAGTCGGGGAAAAATTTTTAATTTTATTACCTATACCATCGAAAGTAAGCAATTGCCGTAAACAGAGATTTTAAGAACAGCTTTATCAGTAGCTTAAATGGAGCCCTTCCTTGTCGGCAAGGTCATAACTAGTTGGGAATTCCTAAGTGGACCAAAGAGTTGACTAATACTATCAAATCACTAACTCAATCTTAGAAAGTTCGTTAAAAAACCAGCAAGGTTTTACTTCTACGAATAAAAGGCTGAGATAACTTTGTTGAAGTAATAACTAAACAAATTTAATTACTGATCAGCTTAAAAATAAACATAATTTTCAGAAATTTGCAAATAGGTAAAGATCAATTAACAAATCATCCTTTACTTTCCATTAATTTCGCTACTTTTGCCCAATTATCCCCCCCGAGTTGCCACACCACTGTCTACGTGGGCCAAGTTGTGGTAGTTGTTGTCGGCCTCCTTGGACTTCTTTTTGGTCTTTATAGCGTTTGTTGTTGGTTTTCTTTACTGACAACATAATAATAAGTTTTCTCTCTTTGGGTTCCAGTTGTTGTTGTTGTTGTTGTTGCTGTGGGGCACACATTTTCAAAGGCCAACGTGCAATTTGTTGTTGCTGTTGTTGTTGTGGTATTGAGCGCAAAAGTTTGAGGAAGGCAAAAGGAGAAGAAAAATATTATGCACGCACAGAGCAGACAAGGCAACTGGCCATAACTGCACACACACACACAGGACACATGCGAGTGTGTGTGGCGCTTTATGGCGGCCGCCAACCGTTTTTCCAGTCGTGTTCTTACACACACTTTAAATTATTTATTTTTACACTTTTGCTGTAACACATTTTAAGCCTGTGTGTGTGTGAGTGTGCAGCTCGGCCTACGCCACCGCCAACCGCTCTGTATATTTGCACATGTTCTGCAGAGGCCCTCAGACCCTGTGCTGGATTTTCTTTTTCAGAAACTTGTAAATTATTTGCCTTTTGCCTTATTCCTTACACACACGCGTACAAATTGTCTTGAGTTTATGTGTTAAACTTTACATCTACAAAGATTCTTTTGGGTCCTGTGCCGGGGCCATTGTGTGTGGGTGTGCCATGCCTGCATGGCATGTAAATGATATGTTCCCTTTGGCCACATCCAACGTCAGCAGATGACGACGACGACGACGACGACGTTGGCTTTTATTGCTCGCCCGTTTTGCTTTGTTCAGCTGTCGTAGCCGTTAAACAAATGAACAACATAAATAATTGCAAAACACACACACACCCACCCACACTCACACACACACACATCCGCATTTGCTAAGTGAAAATCTTAGCATACTTAAAGGCGCTGCACGAATTGACGGCAATCAGTTTGAAGCTTTCGAATTGAGATTAATGAGTTTGTTAGGCGGCCCCCGATATGAGTACACCGAAAGTTTGATTTCCATTGGAATCTCATTTGATTTTGATTAATTTGGCCACGTAAGCATTGTGTTTTGGCTTATCCTCTCTCAATATCCATGCAAACACTCAGCACCGCTTAGCCTCTCACTTGACATTCTGCACTAATTGCCGGCACACCCTCGACCAGCCTTAAGCTCTCCCCCCCCCCCCTCCACCTGTCTGGCCGCATACACACACAGGTAACTCAATTGTTGTTGGAGCTGATAACAGGCCGCAATCAAATCCAAAGCCCATTGTGATGCGGTTGTCTAATTGCAGATACAAATGCGATTACATTAAGTGCCTTGTACGAGCCAAGCAGCAAAACCATTTCAAATTTATGATAATAAAAGTGTTATGAGAGAGGGTGAGTGGGAGAGGGAGAGAGAGAGGCTGTTATATATATATACACTTTATCTCCCACGTATTCACGATGATTGAGATAGGCGTACGCCAACCTTGCTTTTACTTTTCAATTGCCTTGCTAAGTCTAGGTGTATATTTAAAGCGTATTTCTAATCAACTCGATAAGGGGAAACAAGTTGACACGAGTCTCGGAGTAGCCAAGTAGAGTACTATGATTTTGGCTTAGATCTGGCAAGTCACTTAGCTAAATGAAATTCTATTTTAATACCCAAAAATTAAGTTCATTGTGAAACTTTATTGCGCCAAAAGTGCAAAGATCTGGACACAAAGATTAAGTAAACGGGCTTGGATTGATTTGTATCTGGGTTCTTGTTTCGAACATGAGTTAATGACAAACAGTTCTTACACTCCCGATCGAATAAATTTTATATACAATGTCAAACTCTACAGCAAAACTAAAAGGAAGAAGAAAGTACTGTCCTTTAATCGTAAGCAAATACTCGTATATTTCACCTTTTCTGTTTTAATACTTACAGTGTACTGGCAGATGACTGGTGCCATATATGGTCCGAGAAATCTGTCAACATTCCCATGTATTTTTCTGGTCTGAACAGACCTGCCAGGTAACTGGCACTTATATACATATAAGGCATCCTGCCAGTGAGTCGAACGTACCCTTACAATACTATATGCAAACCATTCGGCGGTTCACACAGATTCTGAGCCATCGGTTCGGTTCATTACATGGTTTTTTGAGCTAACTGAACCGCGGTTTTGGTTCGGTTCAGTGGTTGATATCAAGATACATAATCGGGGGTGTCCTGGAAATCTCTAGAGATTTTGGCTTCGGTTGGTTTGCAAATAGCTAGAGAAATCCGTCGGTGTCCCAGAACTTCGGGAGATTTCGATTTCTTCGAAAGTCAAGTTCGATAGTCGAGTTCGAAAGGTGTGTGTGTAAGATTATGCTCCTACTACAAAACCAGTGATATATTGCGAGGGTTTGTGAAGTCGCTATTGGTTGGTTAGTGTATTGTCTAGTTGGTGTATTGGTTGGTTTGCCAAAATCTCCCAACAAAACACGAGAGGTTTTGGGTTGGAATTTGGTTGGAAGAGATTTCTGGGACATCGCCGAATGAAATACTATGATTTCTATCGTAATGTGAATTTTCGCACACTTTGGAAATTGAATAACTATAAACCATTTGAATATCTTTCATATCCTTAAAAGAATGTCGTCTATAAGTTCCTAGAGGAATGCTTTTCGAAAACAGAGAATGTCGGCAATAAAAGCTATTTATCATATTCTATAAGAAAAAAACTCTCCAGCAGAGCTAGCAAATAACAATTGACCATTTTTCGTTGTCCAAAAATAACAGTTTTTTACGGACCCTTTGAGCAAAGAGTCAAAGATGAGCCGTTCTTATCGGCACTTGAACATTTCGCTCATTCCTTAACGAGCAACCAATGGTTTTATTTCAATTTTGCTCTGTTCATTCGCTGACCGAATCGACGCGAGCGAAAATTATAAAAGTCACATGCGTTTGTGTGTGTGTGTATGCGAGAGTGAGGTGTCTGTTTGGGCTTCCCAGTCGGACTTTTCAACATGAAAGAATTACAACTTTCATGCCTACTTTTCACGTGTGAAGGCCTGCAAACACCTGAGCCTTCGGCTTCCTTTTGTAATGGAAACGCTGAAAATCTCAGGGGTTTCAACCGGTTCCGTTTGGGGCGACGTCATCAACAGCCTTCGGCTATCTGACTTTCACACTACTGCAGATGTACTTACTTTGTAAGGCATAGGAGGGAAGACCTGAGACGTTAGCTGCCGAACCCCTGAGTTTCGGTCAAGGCATTTATATTGGCTGAAAGCCTTTTTTAACTGTTTAGGAAATGGACAGGCAACCTCTGTCCAAAATGTACCTATGGCTCGAGATAAATAGACCGACCGACACCGAAAATCGTTTCAGTTTTAATTCCTTCTTGGGAACACCGGCTCCTTGCTCACAACAGCATTGAAACAAAAACGCAAGAGAAAATCGAAAGCATTGCGTCGCCAGTGAGCAAACAATGTCCACAGATGAATTCTGTTTACTGGCGAGAAAATGTTCACCATAGAAGAATCGTTCAATAAAAAGAACGATAGAGTGTATGCTGTGTCATCAAAACGAACGTCCAATCCATAGCTCGCAAAAAACTGTTAACACTTTTTTCAATGCGACCAGCACCAGTGAAAAACAGAAACAAACTCAGCACTAGCGGTCTCTCGCTGAGCGGAACACATTTTCTCGCACCACATGTGTTTTCTGTTACGTGCTTTCGGTTGAGCAAAACACACGAGTCGGTCAGCCGACAACCTCCGACAGCAACTGTTTTGAGCGAGCACTCACTAAACAACTGCCTGCAAATGAGCAGATCACATAGTGTCTGCGAAAAAAGTTTTTTGTTGTTGTTTTGTGCGTTTGGTAGGCTGTGCAACACACAGTCACGCATACATACGCAACAAACAGTTTGGAAGTTTGCTCTCGGCAAAAGTGTCAGTGAAAGACAGGAGAGAAACAGGAACGAAAAAAACGGTCTTTGCTCTGAGAGCAATAGAATTGAGCAAAACCCGAACTGAAACTGTCTTTCGCTCCCTGTTTTCGTTGTGTCCGTAAACAAACTGTTTTTTGCCGACACGTTGAAAGTGTTGAGAGTTTTTTGCGACCTCTGGTCCAAACTCATTCCGAGAATTCAGAGAGGTGGTTTGGTGGGAAGTCGCCTATGATGTGGTCACCAGGCTCCATTTTTGTGAAAAAGGAGTCAAAGCTTCGACTTATGGCTTGCTCTACTCGACTCCCAAATATTGTGTCTTTCAAGCGCGACCTAGTCCGAACAGTGGACAATTACAAAATGCACGAGGTGCGCACTGCGACCAGAGAGACTTCGGCGTTGCTGAAAGGCACAAGGCCACCATTTCGAAAAGTTGTTCTACGATTTGTAGCCATTGACTTTTCGAATAAATAGACGAACAAAATTTTTGAAAAATATTCATTCGTTTTCATTTGAACTTGAACTTGAAATTATTATTTTGCTATCCTTTTCCATGATTCCACTAAGTTTGGTCGAAATCGAACATCTATATAGTGTAGCTCCCGTAGAAAAAAAGGTCTGAAAAGTAGACTTAGTTAGGAACACTTTTTATACTCTGTACCAGAGGTACCAGAGATTTGTTAATCTTTGTTATTAAGCCTTTCGAAAGCAAGTTAGTTTAAGACCTCGCCTAAGCTTAAGTTCAATAATTATCAGTAAAAATAGTCGATATTTTCAAAAAATAGATATTTCTTTAAAATAATTAGGTCTATAAAGGTAATTATGATGTCATTTGAGACGTATTAAAAATTACCATCACCATCACTGAGTTCAAAACCTAGAGATCAAGGAGCTCTGAAATTTTGGAAAAGGGTTTGGTCGGGGGGTTCGACCCGTTGGAAATGCTTGGACCGGTTTCTTTGCTTATCAAACCTATCAAACCTGAAGCTTCAATCATGGAATCTTATATCATTGAAACATGCTTTCGTAAAAAATAAGACTTATTTTTGATGAGAATGGAAGCGTTTGATGATGAGAAGGAAGCGTCAAGCTTTGGAAGCTATAAATAACAAATAATTGATTCCCGAATGGACCTCATCCACGGCATACTGGACGGCTGGACTTAAAAATTGAAAGCTTAAAATCGCCTCGGAAAAAATTTTCGATAACAAAAATATCGATATATCGATATTATTAATGGTTAATGGTTTCTGAGCGTCCACTTATGCTACACTGTCAGATTAGAGTCCAGCTCAAAATTGTGTTCTTTTCCTTATTCCAAAACCTTCGGTGGATAGTAGATAGGGACAGTAGGCATCTCACTAATCCATACATACGCGACACTTAGTAGATTGCGAGGCGTTTATCTATAAATATCCACCTTTTTAGCCTGACTGACTGGTGACCGTTGCACAGCCTAAACGGTAAGAGCGAGAGGGCTGAAATTTGGACAGGAGTTTCCTTATGTGGTGAAAGTGCGTACTAAGACGGGGTTTTGGAAAATTCCACCCGGAAAAGCCAGAAAAGCGTCGGGAAAGTTTGTATGGGTAATTTTTTTTTCATTCGATTGACTTGAAACTCGGTTTGTAAGGTTAGTATGCAAAATAATTGGACACTTGTTTTCCCGATTTCGGAAAATCCGCCCACAAGGAAAATTCTCGGAAAATTCGATATGCAAAAATCTATTTTTCATCCGATAGACTTGAAATTCGGTTTGTAAGGATAGTAAGTGAAATAAATTGAAATGTAATTTTCTGATGTTGGAAAATTTGTCCTTAGGGTCGGAAAACTCATGGAAAACTCAGCAGCCTAAGACCGATTTTCATCCGATTGGCTTTAAACTTGGTTTGTAAGGATGGTATAAAAAATAACGATGACGGTAACTGCAACGATAACGATAGCGATAACGATAGCGATAACGATTGCGATAACAATAACGATAGCGATGACAATAGCGGTAACGATAACGATAACGATTGCGATAGCGATAGCAATAGCGATAACGGTTATGTTACCCAAAACCGATCAGAAAAGAAAAACAATATGTCAGTTCTATGTGATGTCAGTATAGACCAGAGGCAGGCAAGAAATACATTCACATTTTTTTCATTGGTGTGTGTGAGAGCAGCGCAAAAATTTCTCTCTTTTCCAGTAGCAACGACTGCGACGCGAACACGTAACGCAGCGGAGCTTTAACAGTTTATACCGTGTGTGAGGAAGCAGCGCTGCTGTGAGATTTTTCGTATGCACGCCAGATAGCAAGCTGCCGGCCCCTGGTATAGACTGACGGCGGCGTAGCGAAGCGCGCGGGGAGATATGCTAGTTATTGATAACTGAATTCACTGGTCTATGTTACCTTATTTTTAATTTTTTGGTCTTCTATTTAAATTGGGTAAATCGTGAGCCGAACCAAGGCGCGAAACAAAACCATCACCCACACACCTCGAACCGCTAATTTTTGAACTTACCCATGTGTTCTACAAATCGCTTCCAACACAAATCGTTTAGTAATTGCAATCACTTTATCTTTCAAAAGTTGAAACCTGAAATTAAATACCAAATGATCAATATTTTTGCATTTAAAAGAGCATTCACAGTTCGAGAGTCTCAAGCACTGCTTTCGTTTTTATGGCATCTCATTGTGTTCGGCCTTACGAGCGGGAGGGAATCTTGTAAGCATATCAATAACAACTCCAGTCGAGCAGGTTTTGTTTTTTAATTTGACTGCTTAACAGACTGTTGCTCTCTCTCCGCATCACCATAACGGCTTACTCTCTGGCGCTCTGCCCGTTCGTATTGTTGACGATTGCCGGCTGCCCTCAGTGGGTCGCTCAGTTGGATCGCGAGCTTCTCTCTTGTCAGTTCGTCAACGTGGAAAAGCAATTAAAACGAATTTGTCAACTTGTGATTTTCTAGACTCTTTCCCCTTTGAATAAACATTGCTAAGTAATTAGTTAATGTTTGTGGCTATTTGCTATTGACGCGTTTTGTGTACTTTATCAGTCGGTTGTCGGTGGCGTATCAGTCGAGTGCAACCACTTAAGTATGTTTGCATAAGTACTTTATTGCATTTCCAGTTACAACACATTCATAAATAATTAAGGCAGAGGTTTTCATTAAACAAAGTAAAAAAAAAAAAACAAAAAGAAAACAAGCATAAATTAATATAAGAACCGACAAGCGAAATTCGTTTTCATTAATCTTTACCACCGCATCTCTCTCGCCCTGCCTCGCCCTCCTGTTCTTACTGCCAAGACAGACAGCAGAAGGGAATAAAAACAAGATAAAGCAATAAGCGAAAATTGCAACAAGTTTGTGGCGATGCGTTCGATGCTTAACAACAATTGCATTTTAAATTAATTTCCAACTCGAATAAAAACGAAAAACAACGAACAAACGACGAACTCAACTCAATTAAAAACGTTCAACGGCCGGCGAAAAAAAGTTACCTTTTTGTGTATAAACAATTTTGTTGAACTTTTTATTTATGTACAAATATTTTTTGTCTGTTTATGCGGTTGTTTATTAACTGTGGTTATTGTTTTTGTTTTTTTGATGATTTTAATGGCACTTCCACGCGACTAAACAAACGCCATAAAATTCACAAGTAAAAATCTATTGCACATTTTCCACTTAACTTTATTAAACGCGTAGCCGTGGGTCATTTTTGTTGTTTTGGAAAAATAGTGGAATGTCACGATTGTGTGCGGTGTGAAAATTGTTATTATGTTATTAGCATTTCGAATTGGATGCCAACGGGAATATCCCAATTAACAGGCGATTTTAACTAATGCTGTCAGCACACATCAGCAATCCAATCTGCTGCTGCTGCCGCCAGCTCCCCTCCGCACGCCAAATCTCTTCACCCAAATCCACCTGGCAAATGTCAAATTAAATTCTAAATATGTGCACAAAAATGTTTTTGGCAGCCGGGAAAGAGCTTTTCCCTTTCAGTGCGTCGCGAAACGTTGAGTTTTCCCAGTGCGTCACCCTTTTTTTTTGGAGGGTTCTCCCCCTGTTTTTCAGTATTTTGCATTTTGGCTGTTCTCTGTTAATTACTTCATGAATTTGATAGTTTCCCATCAATGTGGCAAACGGTTGGGTTGCACTGTGGTACTGATGTAACTTCCCCGTCTCGAATTCCAACTCTTATTTAAATGGGAATTAGTTGGAAAACTTGATTTCTAAAGCTTAAGTCAATTTAAATATAGTTGTGCTGAGGCAAAAACAATTTGACCAACTTTTTCATAACCCACAATCAATCATATCAAATACTATTTACATGGTATATATGCTCATTATATGAATTGCGCTATGAGCGCTTGGGAATTCCAACGCAAAAATGGCGAAAAAATGGAAGTAAGCTAAATAATGTTGCCTGGTTTTTGGCCAACTGGTGTGACTCTGTAAGTTTCTATTGTATTTGTGTTGTCGGTTTTGAAGTGAAGAACCTTTAGTTTTGATACGGAGAACTAACATATTCAAAGCATATGTAGAAACATTTGCTTGGTTGAACAAAATATAAAAAAATTCTACACAAATATATGGTTTTGGCAGTAAGGACAATTTTCATTTCCACTTGTGCATTAGAATTTCTTTTCGGTGTATATTTTCCGACTTAACTTTTAACCTCTTCAGCCAGCTACATTCCTAGATGTGAAAGATCGTTATCCAAATCCTTTTTCCACTCTTCTGAAATAACCGCACATACACCATTGAATTCTTCCAATAGCTCAGCGCATTTACCGTGAGCCTCCCTTTCTTTTATTTTCGTTTCCTGTTAAGTCAACAACTGCGTTCCGCTTATCGTTACCAAGAATTGAATCATACCCAATATCTTCGTCAGGCACCACATGGAGCTCTACGTTCATTTCTATACCGTCTATGTTCACCAGTATAGTGAAACTGACAAATGTTAGAACCTGCCTGTCAAGCATTTCTGTGCTCCTTTGATGGTTAGGTTCTTTAATCCCAAGAAACTACTCCGACGCATTAAGCACAAGTCTGCTCCCGTGTCAACTAGACCTTTCACTGCAATGCCCTGGTACAGAACATTCTTAAACTCCAAACCTGATGGAGTAAATGTACTTGACTGTTTATACCCTGTTCCCATTGAAAATGGGAAAAGGGGGATCATGAAGTTGTGCAAAAGTATGTAACAGGTAGAAGGAAGCATTTGCGACCCTATAAAGTATATATATTCTTGATCAGCATCTACAGCCGAGTCGATTTAGCCCTGTCCGTCACTAAGATCGGACAATAAACACCGAAGTTATATACGAATCAATTTTGCTTTTGGGCGAGAGGGGGGGCCTTGCATTGTCAGTTTCCGCGTTTGCGCGTGCGTGTGTGCGTATGTTAGAGTGTGTGTGTGTATGTGTGAGTGTGTGTATATGTTTATGAAAACACAAGAAGTCAAGGGAACAGGGTATTTTGTAGTCGGGGCACTCGACTACAGCTCCCTTACTTGTTTAACATCCAACGAAACTGAAAAATCATCCAATGAAAAATGAAAAATGATCATCCCTTGGATGATTAAAGTAATGGATCCTTTTTTGGATCTATTTTTTTTTTGTGTAGCGCTATTTTTGTTGTTTACAGAAAGTTGAATAATCTACTTTGGCTGGAAATTTCAAGAGATGGTTTCGTAGGATTATTTTTTTAACAAAAGTGTGTCGATGGACTCAGAGTTCTTTGTATGGCCATAAGGCACCATCAATTATCACTGTATATAGCTGGTATAGTCAACTCAATTGTTGTCGTAGTTCGCTCAGCAACGAATTCCGTGAATTCCGAATTCCGTTGTGCCAGAAAATGTCGATGCTGTGCGTGAACTGATAATGCAAGATCGTCATATGACAAACCGTGTGTTTGAGGTATCCCAAAACATTAATTCCACCAGTATATGTAAGATGTTGCATGAACTTGCATTAGATTACGCATAATTAGACAATTGCTCAATAAACGGGACCAATGAAATGCTAAAAAATACAATCGCGGTGCTTCAAAAGACGTTTGTAAGATCGTCACAGGCGACGAAACATGGATATATGCGTTTGAGCCGGAAACAAAACACCAATCGACCGTGTGGGTGTTTTCAGACATGCCAAATCCCTTAAAAGTTGATCGCGCACTAAGCACTGCTAACGGTCAATTCTGAGTGGTACAAGGCCATTTGTTTGTAGAAAGTCTTCGGATAAGTTTTGGGTTTTAGCTTTCAGGTCGTGTTTTTTCTATTGTGATTAAATATAAAAACAAATAAATCGACACTATTTGTGATTTTGGGTTAGGTTAGGTTGCGATGGTTGAGCGACAAGTCGCTCTCCCACTTAGGCCACTTGGGCCCGTTGCGATGCCATATATTCCCTGTTAAACCCTAGGGTTGTGTTCGATACTGAACCATTGTGTGGACAGAATGTAATTAATTAGAGCTGGGATCTCTATGTCGGATGTCTCCGATAGGTTGAGTAGGAGGGGGATCAAGAAACCTAAGCTCCTAGGCAGTGCTGTACCGTGTCCTCCTCTTCTTCAAATCTGCAACTGACCAAGTCGCGCCCGTCAGGGCCCCTTCTGTACCGTAAAAGTGTTAATCTTGGCCACGTTAGTCTCGATACCGCACAGGAGGAAAGGTTTTTCCACCGGTCCGTAGCGAGGCGCAGTGTTTCAGCTTTTTTTGTGAAGCTTATAGGTAGAAATAGGCATCTCTCTGAAAGGAGCTCGGTGGTTGTGCCTAGTCTGGCCAGTGTGTCCGCAGACTCGATTCCGTATATGTTCCGGTGTCCAGGCACCCATATTAGGTGAATACTGAAGTGACGGCCAATCTCATTCAGGGATAGGCGGCATTCAGTGAGCGTTTTATCATTATTTGTGTAAGAGTCAAGTGCTTTAAGGGCTGCTTGACTGTTCGAGTATATAAATACGTTTCCTTCTTTTACCGTGAGTGTGCTAAGGTAAGTGGCAGCTTCCTGAATGGCTACCAACTCCGCTTGGTACACACTACAGTGATCAGGGAGACGGAACGATAGATTAAGGTCTAGGTTGGATGAGAAAACACCTACACCTACTTTTTCATCGAGCTTAGAACCATCCGTGTAGATATTGATGGCGTTGGCTCTACTGTGGGGAAGGTTGTCCCACTGATTTTGGGTTTCACGGATATATTTCGGATTCTTTCAGGGAAATGTCACAACGTCTTGCTTGTGAGCTGCGGAGTTTAAAACTGTCTTTGGAGAAATTCGCAAGTCCTACGGACGAAGACGAATTGTTCTCCATCCTGACAATGCAAGCTCACACACCTCACATAACACAAGCGACTGTTTACAGACCTGACTTATCACTTAATAATCTCGTAAGAAAAATTGGAAAATTGCAGCTCGCTTAAAAACTCCCCACCCTGAACCACCCTTTGCGTGTCTCCGAACTTCCGCTTCCATTGCGCTTTCAGCAGCTCTATGGGATGCGACGTGTTTAGCAAGTTGCGGCGTTTCTGCTGATCTAAACCTGGTCTGCCGTTCCACTTGTTTATCGCGCCGCAATAAGCTCTCTGCGATGTTATGTGTATAGTAAATATCTGGCGTCGATTGCTCTCCTGCTCTGCCTGTTCTGCCGTTTAACTTGTTCATCGCGCCGCGCTTGTAATTGTGCCGAATTCTCAGAAGCACGTTAGGATACGATGGGCTTGGCATATTACTGCCGTCGATTGCTCGCCTGTTACGACGTTTTAGAAGCTTTCCGATCCGATTGATAAAGAAGTTTCTTGACGTCTCATTACACTTATCCGTCATTTTATTAGACTTTCGTTTTCCAGGCATATTTAGAAAATCACAAAATTACCTAAAGAAAGTACGTTCAATCTAAGCCTTCTTTGCTCATATTTAAAAATTAAAAATTTTAAAAGAAAGTTAAATAGCCTTCGTATTATTCCAGGATGTCAACCATCCTCCAAATCTGTTCAACCATTTCAGCGTGTTGAGAAGTCACCAAAGTTTCGTTGGATTTGAAAAGGCTGTTCGGTCTATTTTTAGGTTTTATAAGAATTATGGGGGAGTTTTGTCAGTGATATCAGTAAGACTAACAAATCCTCTGCTCTTCCTTTTAAGGTAACTCAAAATTCTTACCTAAGATTACTGCTCTTCGTTCCACTGTGCGAGATGGATGATGAAAATGAATATGCAAATGGGTGGATGGAAACGCAACTGTGCGTGTGTTTGTATTGGGTCGCGCATTTTCACTTGAATTGAGGGGAAAATTAGATAATGTTTGTTCTTTTCTAAACCATATCAATTTGTGGTCGCATTAATTTATGATGCTCAGGTTAGTTGGTTTTGGATACCAATTAGCGGGAATTGCCGAGTTTTCGTTGACGTCGTCACTTTCTGTACACTTGCCTCAGTCTGGGAGCATCCTCAGTGGCTGGCAAGTTGGATGGCCTCCAGCTGTGGCGCCGCTGCACCGCATGAAATTAATATTAATCGCAACAATGCATTTAAGCCGCATTTAGCCGATTTAGCGGCGGCTGCTGCTGCTCTCTTTCTTCTTTTATTGCAATTTATTTATTGTTTTTTGCGGTCGTGGCGGTTATTAAAATTGCCGCTGGCAATTTGTAATCATTAGGCTTTGTCAGCCTGCCAAGGCGGTTTCCTTTCAACCGACCAAACAAACATCCGCTGACAGGGCTGGCTGACAAAAGTCAGTGACATTTTTGGCCAAAAACTAATACCCATTGCATTTATGCAAATCGCTCGGCACGGACACCGGGCACAGGACACGAAGCAACTGACATTTGCACATTTAACGTTGCTCCTTGTCATTGTTGTAGTTGTTGTTACTGTTGTCCTGGCACAATTTAAGTGGCCACTTGACTAAATTAATATGACACTGCTGCAAGTGCCCAGGACTTGTCTTTTTCTCTCACTCCTTTGCACTCATCCGGCTGTCGGCTGTCGCCTGTCGTCTTTTTGGTCGACAATATGAATAATTATGACGTCAAACTGTCAACTGATTTGCATATTCATTCAGTTTCCCCCAGTCACTAGTTAGTCAATAGTGCACAAAAAAAAAAAAAACACAGAGGAAGCAACTGGGAATTGTATGCATAAATCAGCTGGCAGCATAAAGAAAGAGTTTTGGGAATTAAATTAATCAATCATCGGTAAACTTGACTAGAATTTCAATTGAGTGAATTGAAAAGCAAAGTAAATAAACTGCAAAGGATTATAAAAATGGCAGCGGTTGGTTGTCATCCACAGACTTGAGCTTAATTCGTCAGTTTTTCTATACAAGAAAATTGATTTTAAATCTTATTATAACTAAATAAAAAGCCCTAACAATGGGAACTAAAAGAAGAGAGCTAAATTTCATTGATGAAACCATTAAGGTAATCTGTTATAGAAATTTCAAAATGTATCATTAGAACTACCGTATCAGTTTCAAATTGAACTCGACGTAAGACCTAAACCATAAACAAACGACTAATATGGTGCTTCATAAAACATTAGTGTCGTTTGTTTTATGGTTTCCGAAAAGCACATTTCTTGGTATCAAAATATCTGATTAAAGCAACTTTATTCCATTCAAATGTTGCTGCTTGAACGGTAATTGCTTAAGCTGCCTTTAGACTTGTCGTTTACATTGATAGCACACGCGTGACAGTGCAAAAAATCACAGTGAAAAAATATTAAGCACTCGGCAAGCAATAAGTCTGGTGGTGCTGATGTCAAGTTCCTTGGAGATAATATAAATAGCGAAAAGGCAAAAAAAAAAAACCAACCGAAAAAAAAACTTCCTTTAAAAAAAAAAAAAAAGGGGAAAAAAAAACCCTTCAAAAATAAAATTAGTTACCCTGTTTAACTGCTCTGGAGTTCCGTGCGACCTTCTAAAGTCAAATTGAAAGGGCGGTATTCGATGGCTGAGCTCATCCAACGCTAGTATCCTACACAGCAGGCACCTTTCAAAGATTTTTGACACCGACAAAGGAAGCAAGCAAATTGGCCGGAATGATTCGACCTCTGAAGGACTCACACTGGCAGTTCGAGCTGACCAGGGGTATCAAGGACACGTTCCACTCACCTTATCCGCAAGGTGTAGACATGGCATCGAAAGTTTTTCGTGACACTCTCTATGAGGGTGTTAGTGGCATCCTGGAGAGCTCGCTGAAAAAGAAGCGTGGTTTCTTGGAAACGGTGGAATTGCAAATTGGCCTGAAGAACTACGATCCCCAGAAGGACAAGCGTTTCTCCGGCACCGTCAAGTTGAAGCACATTCCCCGTCCCAAGACGAAGGTGTGCATCCTTGGCGATCAGCAGCATTGTGATGAAGCCAAGGCCAATGGCGTTGAATTCATGGATGCCGAAGCTCTCAAGAAACTGAACAAGAACAAGAAGCTGGTCAAGAAATTGGAAAAGTCCTATGACGCTTTCTTGGCTTCCGAGTCGTTGATCAAGCAGATTCCCCGTCTCTTGGGTCCTAGTCTGAACAAGGCCGGCAAGTTCCCTGGTCTGTTGTCACATCAGGAATCAATGATGGGCCAAATCGAAGAGGTCAAGTCCACCATCAAGTTCCAGATGAAGAAGGTGCTGTGTCTGTCGGTGGTCGTTGGTCATGTGGGCATGAAGCAGGATAAGCTGGCTTAGAATGTCAACTTGTCGATCAATTTCTTGGCCTGGCAGAATGTGCGCTCCCTGCACATCAAGTCCTTCATGGGACCACCACAGCGTCTGTACTAGATGTGAGAATAAATTACACCCTTTCGGATTGAGAATTTAGGGGTTATCTGGCGTTTGTATCTTCTGGTGAGAGACCAGAGGGCATAGTTGGTGCTCACATCTGATGTGACTCGCTCAAGGAATCGATCAAGTTCCAACTGCTTGTGTCTGGTCAGCAGCTTTTTAACTCGGTTTGACACTCTACGATAGACTCTATTAGTGATAGGGTCACGGGTACGAACATAATGTCTCCGGAGTCTTCTCTTAAAAAGGAGTAGAGCGTCAAGAGCAGGAGGGAGGCGAAGGGTGCTGATTTTGTACTTGCGTGGAGCTTGCAGCTTGAGAGTTAAGCGCAGCTGCATGCACCTTGTTGAGGAACAATGCATATGTATCCTCGATGTCTTTTGGCAGAGCAATTTCCAGATTTAGGTCCAAAGTTAGCTCCAGATCTCTGCGAAGGCCTTAATATCTGTTCCAGGAGGAAGTAATTTGGCTCTGGGTACCGTGTTTTGAGTTGATGCTGCCATTTCAACCGCTAAAGGAAGATGATAAAGAGACGAGCTCAGAGCATAGTTGGTCTCTATTTTGAGGTCACTCAATCTAAGTCCATTGAAGATTGCAAAATCAATAGCACTCGGCATATTTCGTTGAGCATAGGGGGAGTGTGTTGCTTCATCTGTGGCTAGGATTTGAGCAGACGTGTTGTTTATGGCTTCTTGTAGACTAACACCCCTTGCATCAGCCTGAAAACATCCCCAGGATCTGTGTTTCGCATTGAAGTCTTCTCCAATGAGAAACTTACTCCCAAGAGTGTCAAGCAGGTTAGTAAAGTCTGCCGTATTCCAGGAAAAAGCTGGAGGAAGGTAGAGCGAAGATACGATTAACTCTTCCACACTAGTGGCAACCTGAATGGATGCCTTTTGAAGTCTATCTTGCCTCACTGGGGTCAGCTGGAAGTAGGAGAGCTGTTGTCGAGCAAGGATCGCAGCACCTCCTCTTGAGGAGTTGCTTGGATGGTCGGCCTTATGTAAGTCATATCCTGCTATGTAAATGGAGGTGCCGGGCTTAAGCCATGTTTCTGTTAGGAGTATAGGGTCGATTCGTTGTTGGAAGAGGATTTGCCTTAATTCTTCTACATAGCTAGCAACTCCTCTTGCATTCCAGATTCCGAGACGTAAGTTAGGAGCCATTATTTACGTTCTCTCAGTTTTATGCACATCTCCCTGAGAAAAGCATTGTTGGATTTAAGCTCCATTATCATTTCTTGGAGCGAGTCTATTTTAGTATTTATCGACTCTGTTGCAGCCTCAAGACTTCCGAATTGTGTATGGGGCTCATCAGTCTGAAAATTGGCTTGTCCATGCTTTTGGGCAGGATTGCTGGCTATGTTGCTTCTGTTGCTACTGATGTTGGATCCACTTGCCCTAGCAGGGATCTCAATTTGCTGGCCAGACCTTAAAGAGTCAGCAAAGGACGTGAAGGTTTGAAACCTTCATCGGTATTCATTATTTCAACCTGCAGTTTATAGCCGACTCGACGTTACGTTATGCTTACGTATAACTTAAAACAGAGACACACAACATCTCAAAAGAGACTGGTAGATCATACAGCTGTTTCATGAGGGACCAACCTCAATCATCAGTGATCAATGTCTGACTGTGAACTCAGTTTCTTTTCAATCGATTTCAATTATTTTTCTATGCTCACTCTGTGAACAGTTTGTGCCAGAGTTTGAAGAAAACCCTCTTAATGTTCTCAAATTTTGTAAGAATATTTTGTTTTCTAATGGTTTCTTGTTCTTAAAACTAAAAATAAGCTTATAATATATAAACTTTACTATGTAAGTCTGGGAATGGAACTCAGAACCTTCAACTTAACACGAAAGGCAGCATCTTAACACAGTCGACCATCGAGCACATGAGGGACAGTGCGAAAAATCACTGTAAAGAATGCTGACATATTGTAAATGTAATTAAAAATCTATTTTAATAATGCCATGTTGGCTTAATACACCGGTGGTGCAGATGGCAAGACTGTTGCCTAAATAGTGTGTTCGAGTCCACTTACAGTCCAAGATTTATGAACACTTTTTTTTCGTTTTATTTTATTGTGGTGTTTCACCACACTTAAGTTCTCTACAGTTGTTCAATTGTACAACAGTTACTCATCTTTGCATTTACAGAGTCTTTGGTTGAGCCCACATTAATGGAAAGCCCATGCTGTATTCCTTATTTAATAATATCTTAAGCCTCATTCCTTATCATAAATTCTATTCAACATTTTAGATAAAACTTAAATATGCCCACAAATTGCTGGCCAAGTGTGAGTAAAGTTTTGCTTTATCTGGCCTATCTGCAGTCAATTGCCTTAAATGTGATTTAATTTTCCACCTCATGATGTTGGACGAGTATGTGAGGCCTTTTGCACTCACGTGTCCTCACTAAAAATCCCAGCTGGCTTGGCGAACTCTTTTTTTTCTCATTTTGCAGGCATCTTTTTTCTCCCCCATTTTGTCGTCTCTTTCATGTTCATGTCACACTTGGCTCGCAGTTTTGTGGCCAGGCCAGGGCTATGAAAATAACCATAAGGCAATTGCCCGGGCGGGTTAGAGCAGCCGCAGCCCCGCACCACCCCCAGTGTTGGTGGCACTCATAAGCCTTGAATGGTAAATGTCAAAGTTACTCCTTGGCGTAACATTCGACACATTGGGCGTTGAGGTGCGAGTGTGTGTGTGTGTGTGCCTGCCCAGCCTGGATTACATTACACTAAGTTCTGTGCAAACACAGTTGGCGCAGTTCATTAACATGTTACATGGACACGGAGTCGAGTTGAGTCGACTTCGCTCTACTTTGGCTTTGTTTGTCTGTGCAAATGTATGCGTAAGCACAATACGCCTCCTCTCTATGCTATGCAGGCGGCAGGAGCATGTGTCCTCCTCTGCTTTATGCCTTTTCCTCGATGCGGAAGTATGGCCCCGACAGGGTTTACCCACTTCAAACTGCAGCTGAAATAGAAGCAGCTCCTCCTAAGCTGTGCATTTAAATGTGAAATATAAATAATTAACACACATACACAGAGACAGTCAGACAGACACGGACGGAGACGGAGACTGAGTCCTAAGCTGAGCTTAGCAGCTTCCTCTAATTAGGTGCGCTTTTTGGTGCAGGGAAGCAGCACAATTCTCCAGTTAATTTGCACTTTTAATGCATTTTCGACTTGTGGCTAGTTTTAAGCCAAAACGAAATTTCAGTTGCATACCAGAAACCGAGCCCAGAGTAGCCACAGAGCAGCCACCGCAGCTCCTCTCTCTCTCTCTTGGATATGTTGCACGTCAATGAGTCCCAAAACAAAACCCAAAAACAACAACAACAACAACGGGCACATATAGACATATATACATACTTCCAGTTGGTATAGTTTGTAGTCATTGCCAGGCCTGGCAGGCCGTAAAACTCACAGCAATTCGTTTTAATGAATCCATCCACATCCAACAACAGGCCACAGAGAGCTGAGGCTCCGGCTCCGGCTCCGACTGCTCTCCCTCTCGTCAGAGCAACTGATTGTATCAACTTCCTAAGTGGATTTTGCAGTCCAACTGGCATTAAGCTCTTGGCCGCAGGTAATTTCGTATGAATGAAAAGCAAAAGTCTGGTCCCCCAATGCCCCGCTCGACCCCTGCGCCCCCCCTTAACCATGTTCACCCCTGCCTCGTGCTCGAATTCTGCAGTGTTTTCTTGCACGGCTGCAGTTTGTTTTGTTTGCCGAGCCACAATGACAGGACCCCGGACCAGTAACCAACCAACCAACCAACCAACCAGCCAGCCAGCCGCACCTACAGTAGGCACTCATGAGCATCAGAAAAGAAAACGGGAAAACTTTTAACGGGTGGGGGGTTTCATGTTGATTGGGAAGGAGGTTGATTTTAATAGGTGTGAGCTTTGTAAATAGAATTCTAAAATATTATTCAGTTAATAAAAATTCATACAAAGAGTCAGGGGAATATACAAAATTGGGTGCTTGAAACAAAGGCTGTAGTAAGCAGATAAAGTAAGGAAGTCTTGTGGGTTTTAGCCAGGATGTAAACCTCTAAGATAATGCAAAATGTTCTGTCTAAGGTCAGCGAAGCTTGTGTTTTGGATCAAAGATTGAACTTTGGTTCCTTAGGTTGCTTTAGAACTCAAGAACTCTGGTCTTTGAGTTTGTTAAGGTCGAACGGACTATCAGACTTGTTCTCAATTCCACTTCCGCAAAAGTTTTGTGATTTAAAACCGGCTTACGTACTAGATTTGCTCCTTAAATCACAAAACTTTTGCGGAAGTGGAATTGAGAACAAGGCCGTATCTAATTATTATGGTTATCCTTCATACGGACCTCTTTCATTGCTTTGCCTGGACTTTGAAATTTGAAGTTTGGCCACTGACTCTTATGTTTCTCTTAATGAAATGATAGTGTTGAAATTTCAAAACTAGAACTAATTTTCGTTTTCGAACCCCAAACTGAATAAGTAGGTCCGCTTCGGTGGCCTAAAGTGAAGAAGAATCGGTTCATAATCCGGCTCGAAGGACCCAAAAACCCGAATCGATACAGTTTTGCAAAGTTCAGTCCTTGAAGCGCTTTGCTGCCATAGATTTTTGGCCTTTAAAACTGGTTCCAAAACGTTATTAGAAGAATAAACAAGCAACCCCATATCACAGTCCAAAGTACGTCTTTGCCTGTAGATCTTTTATCTAACAAGCTGTAAATAAACAAAATAACCATTTTTCTTGACTTGCCCGTCTCGAATACACCCATACCGTTCGGTCTCCATCCCGAAATCATATTTTCAACTCACTTTCGTTAAGCTAAATGTCCGAACTTAAGAATTCCGCAACACTTCCATTCCCCCTCAAAATTTAGTAATGTAAATAGTGGATATTTTTCTCCTTATTTGGAAACCAAAAATGTTTAAAATTCCAACTTTAAACATTTTTAACGCTTGCTGTAATAAAGTGTCATATGCTAATGTGCACATCATCCATAACTTCCGTGTCTTTTGTCAGATCTTATTAAACCATAAAGTCCTGCCCATAGATCGACTTGTACGATTTTGATGAAATTTTGAAATGTGTGCCTGAGTGACCTTAGAAGTTGGTAGAAAAAAAGATGAGAGTGTGGCTAACACTCTCGGAGCCTTGATGTGAATCTTGTTGTATACGATATGCTCCGCCTATCACATTATTGCGGTTGTATGTTACTATATACTCGATACTCAAAACTCGATTCTCAGTAGTCGATATTAGTACTCGATACTAAGTACTTTATAAGCGGTATTTGATGGTCAGTACTCGATTCAAAGTACTCGATACTAAGTTCTCGATATTAAGTACACGATACTCAGTACTCGACACTCAGTAATCGATACTCGGTACTCGATATTAGGTACTGGATACCAAGTACTCGATACTAAGTATTCGATACTCAATATTTAATAATCAGTACACGATTCTAAGTACTCGATACTTAGTACTTAGTACTAAGTACTCGATACTCAGTACACGATACTCAGTACTCAATACTTAGTATTCGATTATAAATACTCGATACTAAGTTCTCGATACTAGGTACTCGATACTAAGTACTCGATTGTAAGTACTCGATATTATGTACTCGATACCAAATACTCGTGCCATTCGACCAAATTTGATAAGTACGATTGTTCGTTTTGTGTATAGTTAGTTTTGTTGTATTGATAAAGTACTCGATACCAAGTATTCGATAATCAGTACTCGATTCTAAGTACTCTCTACTAAGTACTCAATACCAAATACTCAATACTCAGTATTCGATTCTAAGTACTCGATTTTAAGTACTTGATACTAGGTACTCGATACTCGGTACTCGTCTATAGTCGATATTAAGTACTCGATATTTAGCACTCGATGTTGCCAGTACTTTAATATTAGAAGGGTGCCTCTATCTCTACTGTAAATTTAGTGCTGAAATTTTAGAGCTTAACCTTATTTTCGTTTTCGAACCCTTTTCTAAACTGAAGGTCCGTTTCTGGCTTAGTTTCGTGAGGTCTTAAGGCTAATATGGTTCAGTTCATGGTCTGGCTCGAGGGACCCAAAAACTCGAACTGAACGGGTTCTGCGGTGTCTTGGACCGCACTCTTCAGCGTTGAATTTTGGGTCTTAGAAACTGATTGCAAGACTTAATAAGAAGAATATTAAAGCTCCTCCTTATCACAGTCCGTTTTGCCAGAATACAGATCTTATACCTAGCAAACTGTAAATGATCAAAACAAACATTTATCTAGACTTGCACGGGGTTCGTCCCATATTTTCAATTCATCTACCTAACGCTACAAATATGATCTTAAAAACCCCACTGGATTTCCATTCCACCTCGAAATTTTAGTACAAAAAACTGCTGTTTTTTTTTTAGTTTTGAAAACTAAATTGTTTAAAATTTAAACTTTAAGTTCATTTATAATGAAACTATTTTAACGCATGCTGCATTCAAAGTAGATTCAAGCATAACTTCTGCACCTTCTGTTTGATCTTATTGAAACTGTTAGCTAAGATTGTTATTAGCCTTAAGTAAATGTGTTTACAATTATGCAACATTTTCTTATTAATACTGCCATAAGGTTTAATGTATAATTAAATATAATGGCGCCAAATTAAATATAGGAACTCAAGTGGAACCAAAATCCCTGGCTCACTATTTTTAGAAGCTTCTCTAAATGAGTCAGCCAGTCTCTGCTTTGCTTTATCCATGATTGAGAAGTTCATATAGCAATCGCAAAATGCAAGTTCATTCCTGCTGAGTTTTATTGATTGACTTACAAATGAGTGCAATCATTACTTTGCACGATACTGAGGCATCAGTTTGCTTCAGATTTAAAGTTATATATTCCATCTACTAGAAAGAGATTTCACTTCAAACAGCGATTTTTAAAGGAATCTCATTATAAAACGCAGTGTTATTCTTGGGTGGACTAAAAGCACCCGCTAAGCGAACACCAATTTGGCTTTCGTAAGGGTACCCCGATGGACCAGAACCTGTGATATTAATATGCGGTGCTGGGGCAGAGTTGCTAGAATATGAGGTCCAAAAAATTGCTAAAAATAGCTGAAAAAAAGGGGGCTAAAAAATGGCTAATAGTCTATAACTAAAAAATTAGTGTTCTGAGGAAAATATGAGTTATAACTACAAAAATACTTAAAATAATGACTACTAAACGCACTGGAGTCAGATTGTCCATATTTTTGGTAGTCAGAGGCAAACAGGAATCAAAACATTTCGAAATACGAAAGCTGTATTTTCACTTGTTTGATGTCTCATAAAAGTTTTACATTTGTCAATATGAGAAGCACAAAAATATATGAGAAGCTGCATAAGAAGCGGGCTATCTGAGATCTCTGTGGAGCAATTTAGTCTTCACAAGGACTGTCTGACTAAAGGCATACTCATCGTTTTTATTGGACCGCAGTAATGACAGAACCATTGCGGTAGTCTCAGTACTAAAACTTAGCTCTGACTTGGAAGTCCTGTTACTAAAAACCTGGCTGTCCTAAATCATCTTTTCTTTATTCACTTCTGAGGTGTTGTACTGAGGACAAGTTTTACAAAATAGAAGCCTCAGGTTTCAAACAGAATTACTGGACATTATTTATGGATATAGCTTATCATAATTTAAAAGTTGCCAGATTTTTAGCCACCCTCTAGTACGGCTGGGGTCAGTCACAGTATTTTCGTCAACCCAGCATTGCTCTTTGTGCGGTGATGCGTCGAGACGACAACGATTGAGACTAACGTCGCTTCTTTGCATGGCATTTCTTCTATCGAGCGTCGCTCATGTCGGTTCCTGCATGGCATTGCGTCGACATAGCGTGCCTGGAGAGCCGGTAACGAGCTGATATCGCCTTGCAAAGTACGTCAGACGAACACATTGTAAGGGGTATAAAGGTGGGTCGACGACAGTCATAAAATCGTCGACGGAACGTTGATACAGCGTTGGTCGGCAGTACCAATAGCTAAAATGGCAACAGTGTATCGGCCATACAAGTGAGTGTCAGGGAAATGTGAAGCAAAATTTGCAATAAAGTTAAGTTGTATAACCGTTACTCATTTTGTTGTTCTATGTTGTTGGTGGTGTCATGCGAGCTGAGGCTGTATGGTGCACTCATCTACGACTTCCAAGTTGAGCTATTAAGGATCCTACTTTTCCCAGAATGGAGCAGGATCGAAAGAGAGTCTTCTCAGCAGGATCAATAGGTGGGGAGTCTGCCTCTTAGAACGATCTTATCACGAAAGGAATGTGTTCTGAGACAACTTCTTGGCTTCTGCACATGGCGCGAGATTGAGGCGTCCACCTTCTAAGAACCCTCGGTCTAAAGTAGGGCTCTCAAAAACAGCGCTGTCGACTCTCCGATAGTGTCGTTTTGGTGCGTTGCGGCTCAGTGCGTTCGGATCTTGTTGAGTTGCGTCACTGCTACTGCTGCAGAGCAAATTGAATCAGTTTTTGTGCTGCTCTCAGCTTGGTGTCTGTTTCTGCGTACACATACCAATGTCAAAATGTGATTGTGTTTTTTGCCGTCCCCTGGTCTGAAGAGAGCACAGCTCTCTGGGTTAATTGTGGTCTCAGACAGCGACAACATTGGTTTCTTTTTGGAAGTAGACGGAATAGATCATGATGTGGCATCCGGTGGCTACTCACAGTTCAGCATTCTGAGCTATTCACCATGGAGAGCCACCTTTCCAATGCTTTATAAGTAGTGGTGATTTTCCATCTCCCAGGTGTTTTCAGATATGACTGTGTTACTGATTCTTACCATATTAATGACTCAGAGGAGGTAAAAGATGATTTAACATTAAAACAAAAGTCTTTTAGGTTGCTGATAGTGGGGATCTGGGTTCAAGTATGGGAACTAACGGGCTAGGTTGATTTGCGATGTAGAACACATCGCTGGGAACACACGACACTGGACTGAAAGAATTGATAACGCCCAGCGGAAAATCTCCGAGGTCATTGCTCGAAGGATCGAATCTTGGCTTTTATATAGAAACCTAAGCTTTAACCTGCCTTTTCGGAGGATGCCATGAAACTAAGCTTACAAGCGAGTTCCAAGCTAGTGCCATTCAACTAAAGATCCCATGTACTTCGCATTCAAAATGTTCTACTTATTGTATACTCACTGTCTCCCTATCCGACTGTCTATGCATATGAGTTGCTCACATCTTTCTGTTCCTCTAATCCCTTGACTGACATTCCATGCCTTTTTTGAGGTTTTCTGGTGGCTCGCGAGCTTTGTGCCGCTGTGACGTTGTGTCTTTCAATAAACATTCATTCCTAGTACCAACAGCCCCTTCATCCACCCACTTCTGCTTTCCACCTTCTGTTATGATATTTGTTTGGCTGCCGAAAAGTTGCAGCAACTTTTTCGGCATCTCCTTTCGGGCTGTGGCTTTTCACACTCATGAATTTTTAAATGCCATTTGTGCAGGACTTCGCTTTCCACTCTGCCGACATTTCTTAGCTTAAGCAAAAGTTGGAATAGTTTTTGATGCAATTTTTATGATGTGATTTTGCAGTTATCCAAAAAGCTGGAAAGTGTTTGGGGACCATATTGATGCCAACGAAAGTCATATGAATAAATTAAGTGGAGAAGAAAAATAGCGCATTAGGTGAACCATTTTTCAATTAGTTATTAAAACAAAAACACATTAAGCCTTTTTAGCGGTTCCACTGTGCTGGCTTTTTATGCTGATTCCCTTTTTCTTTTTCTCTTGCAGCTCTCTCTCCGGGTGCCAGGCAAACGGCAAAACTAATTTATGGCATTAAAAATGCATATTTTCTAGCAGTGCGTTGCCAGTTTTTATCATTTTGCCAACTGCTGCTGCAGCAGAAAACGAAGAAGAAGGCAACGCACCAGCAGCTCGGTGCTGCACTTCCCTTAAAGCGGCAAGAGAAGTTAATGCAGCAGTGGAAGAGCAGCTCCTGCTGCTAAGACAACACGTTGGACGAAAATTGGATTTGACTTGGGAATAAGTGAATCAGAATCAGAAACAGCAACTGCTCTGTGAATCGGATAATTCCGAGTTTTGGAAATGGATTTCCTATGGATAAATGTGAGTAGATGCTAGCGTAATTTTAATAAAAAGTTTGCCATACGCCGCGTATACGTAATATGTGCTTGCTTCTCGCCTGACAAGTGATTTTAATAATGTGAAAAATGTCAGAACATTCTGGTTAAACTGCCAAATGAAGCGATGCCGAGATTGCCCCCAAAACTTTTACAACATTGATTGATATGCTGGTGGTGCACACTTGACGTTGCACTTGCAGCATAAATCATACGCCGCGTGTGCCGGAGCAAAAGTTAACACGGAATTTAAAGAGCAACGGGTAACGGCAATATTGACAAATAAACTCAAGCGATAATATAAAAATAAACAATATTGAGGCAGCAAGTGGAAAAGTGGGAAAAGCTGCCCGCAGTGTCAATAGAAACGGTGTTTGTATGAAGCCAGCAGCAGCAGCAGCAGGAACAGACGACGACGACAACGACGACATCGGTGGCAGCCCAAAAATCAACAGCGGAGACAAAGCTTTTGTTTTCACTCCAGCAGCATGTCACAGTGGTTCCAGTTGCAAAAATGTTTAAAAGCTTAAAAAAAAGCAGGTGAAATGCAAAAGAGGAGTTGATAAGTTCAAGATTTAGTATCTGTGGTTCGTATACCACCGAAAGATTAAGTAGAAGAGAACAGCTCCAAGCTTGTTTAGTCTTCACCTAATTGCAGAAAATGTGTGGTATCATTTTCCACTCTTCTACACACCTACAACTTTCACAGAACTTGAACTGACAAGTAGTAATTCCCACCAAAAGTGAGATGCGTTCTACTTATTGACTTAAAAGCTGGGATAGTAGTACATAATAGAAGGGGTTTTTATTGATTGATAAATATTTGTTTTAAACAGGGGTGCAAACCGGAATGCCGACTATTAATTTACTGTGAACCGAACCTCTTTAATAATAAAAGCTGAACCTAAACCTGTTCCGAACCTACAGTTTCAGTTCGGTTCAACAAAAATGGTAGACAAAAAACAATTGTGACCTACTGACTAGCGACTTCTTCTGTTATCTGGTCGGTTTTGGGCAACTAAGTCTTAAAATCGTAAGAAAAAGATTAATAAAAAAATCGTGATAAACGTTCAGAATTACATATAAAGTCCCCAATAGCCTCTGCCTTTTTAAGATCTTCGACTTCAAAGCTTTTAAATGATTCACAAAAACAAGAGTTAAACATTACATTGGTAATATTTTTCAGACTACGAAATGTAATTGAACTTAACAGTAAATTATATTTTGAATATTCCCATGTGATCTACAAATCGCGTCCGATTGAGAGGAACTCGGCTTTGGCCCTTTGGGGCTGTCAAAAGCTTCACGCGTCACGCTGACTTACATATTTTGTGGTGTTGTTAAGGGCTTTAAGGAGATCGTGTAGAGGGAGTGGGAGTACTTAGTATTGAGTACTATGAATTGAGTACTGAGTATCGAGTATAAAGTATTAAGTATATAGTATCGAGTACTTAGAGTCGAGTACACTCAGTATCTGATACTTGGTATCGAGTACTTAGCATCGGTTGCTGAGTACCAAATACCAAGTATCGAGTACTTAGTATTGAATACTAAGTATTGAGGTCCTAGAATCGAGTACTGAGAATCAAATACTGTGAATGAAGTACTTAGTTTCATGCACCAAGAATCGATTACTGCCTAATCGAGTACTGAGTATCGAGTATTTAGTATCGAGTACATAGTATAAAGTTCTTAGAATCGAGTACCGAATATAGAGTACTTAGTATCGAGTACTCAGTATCGGGTTCTTAGTGTCGAGTGCTGAGTATCGAATTCTGAGAGTCGAGTACTTGGCATCGCATCGAGTACTTGGTATCGAGTACTTAGTATCAAGCACTAAGAATCAAATACTGCCTAATCGAGTACTGAGTATCGAGTACTTAGTATCAAGTACTTAGTATAAAGTCATTAGAACCGAGTACTCAGTATAGAGAACTTTGTATCGAGAACTTAGTATCGAGTACTTGATATCGAATTCTGAGAGTCGATTACTAGGCATCGCATCGAGTATGTCGTGTCGAGTATTTAGTATGGAGTACTATTATCGATTACTGAGTATCGAGTTTTGAGTATCGAGTATATAGTAACACACAACCACAATAATGTAAAAGGCGAAGCCTATCGTACACAACATTATTCACATTAAGGCCCCGTGAGTGTTAGCCCCACTCATACCTATTTTTTATTAACACTGTGTAAAGCATGGATTGAACCAAGGTTCGAACCAAAACCTAAAATCTAGTAAGAAAGTCCGTCAAGCTCGACAGTTATAGACTCTATACCCCCCAAAGTTTGCATATATCTGATCAATTTAATGTAGAAGCCCTTCAAAAAAGCCATAAAGTGTCGATTGTGCTGCCTATCGCTTTGCAACTTTTACTGCCGAGCATTAAAATTTGATTTCCTTTAAACTCGACCATCGTTCATCCGATCTTCATGATTTCATCGGCGGATCGATACATTGTGATGATTACTAAATGTGCGAAAATGTACGAACCATCTATCTACAAAACCGTGGACGATATAACTGCTTTTTTTTTAAATTGTGGTGGCGGGAGGGTGCGTGGCGAACTTTGACAACGAACTTGATCGGCCTGTAAATATAAGAAGTATATGTCCCATACATCTCGTACCTCTATCTCTAACCATCTTTGAGATCTGCAGAGTCCAATTTTGCATGTATTTTGTCGCCTGCTTTTTCGATCTAAAATATTTCTAGTCTAACACTTGAATTTGCTTACTCTAGTGCAGAGTATGCAAGCAGGCTTACTCACTTATTTGTGTTGGTTTTTCTATGTCTCCTTCTCCCTTTATCTTCCATTTTAAGGGCTGATTGTCAAGTGTGCTACACCAACACATGTTTACACAGCTCTCACCCCAGCTTCAAGTTAGTTGTATCTGTTGAATTTCAAGTAAAATAAACTTGTAACTAAATTAAATTTGTGATATCAACACAATTTATAGGTGAAAACAGAACGAGAGGGAGAAAGAGGCAGAGAGAGTAGGCTATTGTTGTGGCCAAGGCATAAATGCAATAATCAAGGATTTTGCGGTTGCACATTGAAGTGCATTTGAGCAGCAATAATTTTTGTGGTTAACAAAGACAAAAGCCTATTAATGAACATACAGGAGTAGCAACAAGGAATTGTGGTTAAAGGAACGTGTGCGTATCTGTGTGTGACAAAATCGTTTAAGACAAAAGCCTATTCATCAGCCTCAGCTGCAATATGCATATTTTATTAAAGATGACCGCACCCAAAAATAATTTGCATTGTTTCTTAGTTAATTGAATTTTAAATTATGCCCAACTTCAAAAATGATTAGCGAGTGGCTCATGAATAAATAAGTTTTCAATTTTACTCGCTAATTTGATTATGTGTTGATGGATGGACAGAACAGCAACAGAGAGAGAGAGAGTTCAGGAAATCAAAACGATTCAAAGATAAATAAAAAACCTAAAATTAAAAATTAATTAAACTCAAGAAAAAGTAAAAGAAAAAGTTGACTGGCTTTTGAATTGTTAAGAATTTTATACCAAAAGTTGCCAGGTGAGTGGGGAGAGTTGAATGGAAATAGAAAAAACCATTGGACCTAGAAATTTGGCATGAAAAATGGAAACGTTGGTGCAAGAGTTTGTAGCATGTGCATATCGATATTAAAATTCTTTCTTTACTCGTCTTTAGAAGATGTTGGAGGTCGTGTACTTCTAGTACTCTTCAGTCTCTAGTCATTGAATGGGGTGTGATCATGCAAAGCAGGACAATTAAACAAAAAGTAAGGTGCCACACATGTGGAGAAGGCGACCACTAGGACTGCTCAGTTCTGGTTTCGTCTCTCCATGCCATCATTGCTTTATGCAGTTGGAAACTAATGCATCAGAAATTACAGAGTTTGTCCATTGGTTCGACACAAACAAATACCGCTTTGTCTATTCCACGAACATTTACAAATCCGCGCCGTGGGAACACAGCTGATGTAGAAAGGTGTTGCTGCATCAAAGCACATGTGCTGAAGATTAAGCGTCTGCTTCACCTACCTCCGATGCGCCCCAATGGCATGCAATACGATTTTCTTACTGTGCACCAAGTGTTACAACTTAAGTACTATTACCGGATCCACAGTGTTGCTCGGATTTTTGGTCTTGATCCGAAATATACCGGTGGTTTTTTAGTGCCGGGGTGATGACTTTCAAGTCACCCACCTTGGCTTGTAAGTGTAAGCCAAGGTGGATTGGTAGATAATTTTTAAAGCTCAGCAGCTTTTCCCTCCAGCTGCTGGACACGATCAGTGAGATTCTTGATCTCGCCAGCCATGCTGATAAGCCTCCAGCACCTTGAGGGTACGTCCCTCCGTTAACTGCATAAGGGCAGCCTGCTCGTCAATACGCTGATTGATCATGGGCAAGAGGTGGCTACAATTGCGTTGGCTCATTGATGTTGGACTGTTGTTGTTGTGTGAGTGAGTGATCAAGTGGTGGGAGCGAGTGGTTGTTTCGAGTGGTGATCGTTCGGTTGAGCCGGGGTGAGTTTGCCTTTCGTCGAAGTTGATGGTTGCTTCGAGTGCGGGTCGATAAGAAAGTCCGGGATGATGTTGCCTAGGCTGCGGACTTTTTCGCTGCCTCGCGTTGAGGACATTGTTGCTGTTCAGGTTCACAGACGTCCGCCTAGTAGACACGACTCGTTGGTGCCTCGGTTGAGGATGATGTGCGGATGCAAGGATCTGCAGCTAGACGTCGCATGCTGGCGACATCCGTGTTAGTTTAACGACTGTGGGCGCAGTCAAGTTTGTTCAAGAACTTGTAGATGGCTCAGGCTGGTGGCAAATGCCAAACAAAGAGCGCTCCGAGGAGTAGCTGGTTGTTGTTTTTGTGGCGGCTGGGTCGACAAGTATGTACCTAGAATGAAGAGAAGAAGAAAGGAAATGAAATTGACCTTTTCAATAAATGTTCAACCTTTGAAAAATATCGAGCCTTTTTTTAATGGAAAAATTAAATTCCAACTTTTTAATGGACCACCCAGTTCCTTTCGAGTTTTTAGTACTGAGTACTGAGTATCGAATACTGAGTAACGAGTACTGAGTACCTATCGCACTTATAGTGTTGAGAACTGAACCGAGAATGAAGTTTCGAATGTAGTTCAGTACCTATCGAGTTTTTAGAATTGAATATTGACAGCAAGTTAGACAGAAATATCCTAAACCTGAGGGACGGCCGTAAGGTATTGCTTCGCAGATTTAATGGCCCGCCTACTCCCTGCTTCTACGTTGCATATCCACTCATCGGAGGGTAGCCATAATAGTAGCTGCGAGGTCACAAGTTGCTTCGCAGTTTCGTATTTATGGGACTAAATTATTTTTGGCTATATCGCCGGATTGTTCCGCCCTTTCATTGTGAAACCTTTCACAATCAAACAGGTCGTACTGGCGTTCTCCACAGGCCTTTCCTGACAGTGTCTGCACTGCTCGCTATCATCATGGCCGACTCATTTCAAATATCTCCTAAAACAGCCATGTCCACTAAGAAGCTGGGTTAAGTGAAAGATCACCTCATCGTGCTTTCTAGACAGCCATGGCAACAATTCCGGAACTAGGCTATGGATCCAGCGACCTTTAATGGATTGGTTCCAACGGTGTTGCCACTTCTCATCGCTCCGCTGCCTCGCTTCCTGCTTCGGGGTACCATTGTTAGGTTTATTTGAGCCATTGAACCGTGAAACACTGTAACTTTTATTGGCTTCTGTGACCAGCTCACTAAGTGGGATCAACCCGGCAATGACCAACGCAGCATCTTCCGACACCGTACGGTATGCAGAAGAAACCCTGAGCTCACTTAGACGGTACGCCCCACATGCGCCTTTTCGGAAGCTAGCGAATTCCATGGAAAGATGCCGGATTGGCGCCGCATATAAAATAGTGGTTTTTGTTGGTCCAAGCGTGTTCAGCATGATTCTAGCTAAGGCGCTGATTTATTTTGCTGCCTTCTCTTCGACGTAAGCCAAATGTTTTCGGAAGCATAACCTGGTGTACAGCCTTACTCATAGGTATTTAATGGCTCTTTTGGACCTATGCCATTAACTCTGACCCAAGCTGATTCCACCGTCGTACGACTCCTAGTTAGCTCCGCTTTTGTCTTTTGCGCCGCTAGCTCGAGTCCCGCCACGTTAAGCCACTGGTGGATGCGCTCAATGCCAGAATTACACGCCTCTTCGGTCCTTCACTTCAGCACTTTACCCACTGCAACGAGTGCCACATCGTCTGCGAAGCCCTCTAAGTGCACTCCTGGTGGGAGGGACATTCGGAGGACACCATCGTACATGGCGTTCCATAGAACAGGTTCAAGCATTGAACCTTGTGGGTTCCATCTGCAGACACTACATGGGTTTTGTTACCCTCTGCCATTGGGATCGTAAGGACTCTACCAAGTACGATCTAATGATTGCCTGGAGATACTGCGGAACACCAAATTCATCAAAGCGCTTAGAATTCGGTTCCAATCAGCGCTGTGAAGCGCATTTTTCACGTCTGGTGTGAACACCAGGCAGTACTCCTTAGATCCTCGTTTCCAGCTGGAGCCCATAATAGCTCTGCGTGCAGTTGTGACCACCTTGTCAATCGCATCCACTGTTGACTTCGCCTTTCTAAAGCCAAACTGATTTGGCGAGAGCCCTCCTGCTCCACTAATTGCCTCGTCGAGTCTCTGACTTATGAGTTTCTCTGGTAGGTCTGCAGATAGATAGGTCTATGGGAAGGTGGATCACTTGGTTAACTTCTTGGCTTAGGAAGAAGTACCAAAAGTTGTTTCTATCCAAATGGTTGGCCAAATGACTTCTTGCAGGCACTCATTGAAAAAATCCACGAACTGTGCCGGAAGCAGTGTCATGGCGTATTGTATATGGGGTACTAACAAAAGGGTACAAGAGTTAATCGAGCGAGTTGGGAAGAGATTTTCGACAATCTTTTTTACCTCACATGGGTCGCTTGGTGTGGCCTGTTTATTGGCGTAAAGTCGTTCTTTAGGCCTGCCCCAAGAGTCGTGGTCAGCAGAGTCGCCCAACTGAAGAAAGCAGACCCGCTTATTCGCTCTGATCTCATCTTTGAGCATCTTTCCAGTAGACTGGTACAATGCCTGTCTCCATGAAAAACTTGGCCTACCTCTTGAACGCTGATAGAGCCACCTAGCATGGAGGTACGCACGACGCTCGTTGCACTAGTATGTAGGTTCATTCCGTCTATAAGCCTTGCGCCTAGCCATGCTCGCGTCACAGGCTCTTTCTATTTGGCAGGCCATCTGCTCCGCTCTAACATCAGCGGTTTCACTAGATGTGAAAGATACGAAAGCATCTGTGAACACTCGGGGGTTGAAGGTTTCGATCCGATACTCCTTCTCCCTCACTGGCTTCTTAGGCCTAGCGTCTGCACGACCGCCTCGTGGTCACACGTTGTTTACATAGCCCCGCTTCTCCACAGGGCTTCATTATACAATTTGGCGCTCACAAATGACATTGAGTATCGAGTACTTTGTATCGTGTACTAAGTTTCGAGTATATGAAATTCAAAGCACATCCTTTAAAATATGTTTGACTTCAGAGCCTCGTGAGAGTTAGCTAAACTCACACCTTTTTTATCGAGTGTAGTTTAAACTCCACTTATTCCATTTGCACACAATTTTAGCTTAGAGAAACCTTAGTTAATGCAATTAAACTGAAAACAAAGCTTAGAACCGAAAGTAGGCTTAAAAAAATTCACAATCAGACACTCAGCTTCAATCGGGCTTATACGGTGTACGATTCCATTCAGGCTTTGATTTCTAAATCAAACAAATATGCCTAAAAGTATGCCATGATTGCATAATATTCAATTATTAAAAACTAACAGAGCAGCAGGGGGCAGCAGGAGACAGCAGCAGGACGAAGGCACAAAGTTGGGAGGCCACTTTTCATAACTGCCAAGCCAAGAACTTTTTGTCAATGGCCCCAGCCTGAAAGTCACTCATGAATAACTGCTCAATGCACTCACACACACATTCACATGCTTGACTGCTTGCGTCATCAACATGGTCAGAGGCCGCATCATCATCAGCAACAGCAGCTGAAGCAGCAGCAGCCTTGGCATGCAGTCAAAACGCAGCTCTCAACTATTTTTCTATGTCAGAGACTCTGTCCTCTGCTGTCCTCAACTCTCTCTCTCTGTCTCTCCTTCTCTCTCTCGAAAACAAACAAAAAGCTTAACCTCAGCACAAATTTAAGCAAATATTTGCCCAGCCTTCCTCGACCAAACTTCATGTCTTCCATTCTCATTGATGCAATTGAAGCCGGAAGCAGTTGACATTTTTTTTTTTTTTTTGCTTTTCTTGCGGTGTCAGCAAAAGCAGTTTAAGCATGTGACTGACTGTACCTAACCGTGGAGAGGGGGAGCGGGAGCGGGAGCTGATGCATTCATGATTTTAATCGGTTAAATGCATTGCATACATAACATAACCATGGACCCGGCCCGGGCTAATGATGCGCAAAATGTTTACAAATCATTTTGTCAATAACGACAGAAGGGATCTTCTTCTCCTCTGCCTCTGCTGTTATGCCCATAATTTGCCCACATTTCTTGCATTCATGAAAAGGTCATTAGTGTGCGTAAGTGTGTGTGTGTGTGTGTGTGTGTGACACAAATGGCCATTCAATATGCCAAGAGGCAGCACACACACACTCACACGACAGCTAAAGCTAAAGCCAAAGCCATAACAGCCACATGCTTTTTTCCACAACATTAACGCAAATTGCAAATAATAAAAATTCAAAATACCAAACCGTAGAGAAAGCTGCACGTGTTGCTGTTGTAGTGATAGCCCAGGGCAGTCGACGAGCTGGCAGGGTCTGCAGGATGATGAGGGGACTAAGGCAAACCACAACAACGAGGAGCCATGGGCACATTTATCGCAGCCAGCGAGGCATTTTTTAAGTCTTCAAAAAAAATACAAAAAAAAAAACCAAATACTTGGCTTAGGATGTGTGTTGTTGCGGTGGTTGGGGGTGTGGTGGGACGTGTGTAAACTTAAAAGTAAAACCTGCAAATTATACACTATTGAAAAGGGTCAAATGGTTTTAAAAGGCTTTTAAGACATTTTGCTATTAAGTTCTCCGCTTATAAGCCAATGATTGATGCTCCAAAATCCAGGAAAAATGTTCCTGAAAACTTTACAAAATCCACTCGAATGGAGCATTTAAGACACGGACCTGGCCACAGTAGAACCGCTTCGGTTCAGGTTCTTTGTAAACCTTTGACTAAATAGGTGAAATTGAAAGTCCAGACCTCGAAATAGAAATATCCCTTCGTCTTTCGAGTCATTATATTGTCTTATAGGCAGTTGTTGTTGAAGTCAAGGCGGCTACTTATCAACTGAAAAATCTCTTTGGAAGTGATTTTAACTTTTCAGAAACTTAAGATGCATTCAAAAATATTTACAATGCTAAGAAACTTACATACTGCAGAAATTCTCTAAACAATACGGCTCAGCACTTAAGTGGTTTAAGAGGAATGAGCCTTTACTGTCTCATTATGGTTAAAGGATATTACAAAGCGCATATTTTTGAAAAAGATTCAAAGCTAATTTCAACCTGAAAGTTTCCGAAATGGACAGGCCTAAAAATAGTGCCCAAAGAAAAAGCTTGAAAGCGGAATAGCTTTGTCTTTTTTATATAACAACTAGAAAATAACCCGGCTTCCTTCGCTACGCCGCCGTCAGTTAAGCTATTTAAACTGATATCAGTATCAGTTTTTCATTTCCGTCTTGGGGGTGGATTTCACAAATAGTTAAATATTAGACCTATTGTTATCTCCCGTAGAGCACCCAAACCGTATCTTACATAAATCGGCTTAAAGCAAAGATTAACTCTAATGCACCGCACGCGGCTTGAAATAAAGTCTTACCTGACTGGTGGACTTTTGAAAATTAAAGCTTACAAACCCAATTTGATTAAGATCGTCCCAAGAATAAGGATTGGCCTTGAACACACATTTTGGGACATTTTCAAAGTTTCATTGCAATCGGATGAACGCAATGATTTTGCAAATTTCGCGATCTTTGCACCATTTTCCGCCTATTTCTTCAACTTAGAAACCTTTCCGGGTAAGCGTCCACCATTCCATAAAGTCTTACCGAAATCAAAAATTTTGCATATTTCGCGGTTTTTGGACCAAATGGCCGGGATTTCTTCAACTTAGCAACCTTCTCGGGCAAGCGTCCAACCAATCCCCAAAGTTTCAGCGAAATTGCAAACTTTGCAAATATCGCGGTTTTCGACCATTTCTTCGACTCTCGGGCAAGCGTCCACCATTCCACAAAGTTTCACCGATATCAAAATTTTTATCAAATATTGCGGTTTTTGGAACATTTTCCGCCCATTTCTTCTACTGAGAAACCTTCCCGTGCAAGCGTCCAAACAATCCCCAGAGTTTCACCGAAATTATGAGTTTTGCTAGTCTCTCGGTTTCTGGACCATTTCTCGATCATTTCTTCAACTTATAAGCCTTCCAGGGCAAGCGTCCACCATATCACAATGTTTCACCGAAATCAAAAATTTTTTAAGTATCGCAGTTTTCTGACCATTTTTTCAACTTAGAAACCATCCCGGGCAAGTGTCCAACCAATCCCCAAAGTTTCATCGAAATTAAGAACTTTGCAAATATCGCGGTTCTTGGACCATTGCCGGCCGATTTCTTCGACTTAGAAATCTTCTCGGGCAAGCTTCCACCATTCCACAAAGTTTCACCTAAATCAAAAATTTTTCAAATATCGCGGTTTTTGGACCATTTCCCGCCTATTTGTTTAACTTTGAAACCTTCCCGTTCAAGCGTCCAACCAATCCCCAAAGTTTCACCGACCATTTTCCGCGCATTTCTTAAGTTTAGAATCTTTCCGGGCCAGCTTCCGCCATTCAACAATGTTTCACCGAAATTAAGAGTTTTGCAACTATCGCGGTTTCTGGACCATTTCTCGCTCATTTCTTTAACTTAGAAGACTTCCCGGGCAAGCGTCCACCATTCCACAATGTCTCACCGAAATCAAAAATTTAGCAAATGTTGCGGTTATTTGACCATTTTCCGCCCATTTCTTTAAGCCAACAACCAGTCCTCAAAGTTTCATAGCAATCGGAAGAACGGAAAATTTCGTGCACCATTTTCCGCCCATTTCTTCAAATTAAAAACAGGCCCGTCGAAAGGGGATTCCGGGCCCGCAGCGTTTTCTCATGTTGCACATAGTTTAATTAAGTTTTCGGCAAAAATACGGGCTCCGGGCACCTGTCAGAAGTTCGGGCCCGGGGGGAAACACCCAAAAACTTAGGCTCGACGAGTTTTGGAACCGTTCCGCAAAACGAGCCAAAGACTTATCGTTGGGTTTAAACATACAGATCGAAACCCACTGCGTATACTTAATTTAAGCCTCGTACTTCCCAGGTCTTGTTACTACCAATAGGGCAAATGAAATAAAAACTAAGAAAATTTTGTTCACTGTTTAACGCCGAAACCGAAGGGCAGAGCAGCAAACCTTACCACTACGCCTTGGTCTCCACAAAGCTGAGAATTATCTTCCATCAAACGACGATCCTATGAAGAATACCAAAAGCGGTTAACCGGCAACAAGCAACAAAACAGAAATCCAGCAGTTATTAATGCAAAGAGCTGGAAACCGCACACCGAAGAAAAGCGGCTACACCCAGTAGGAATTCAACTCAATTAACAATCCAGGTTTTATTGAGCGAGCTCTACCTTTTCCCCAAAGGCGTATCCTGAAACTCATTTCCCTCCGCCGCACAAGTTTCCTTGACAATCTTTCGATTCCATTTTTCTGTTCATGCAAAAACGAATCAAAATGGAAATCTATTTTATGCAAAGGCACGCAGCTTGGCTTGGCGAGGCCTGGAACTAAGCCAACCATAAGGAAAAGGCACCGCAAATATACACACATATGTACACATGAGTGGAAGTGTGCGTGTGTGTGTGTGTGTGCCTGGTCCTGCCTGTGGAGGCGTTGGCGTAAATGCTTTGCGTATGCAGTCATGCATGCGTCTTGTGCAGCTGCCTGGACTTGGCATACAATTTATGTGCGAAATATGGCGCCAGCTTTTACTTTTGCTTACCTTTTGCCGTTTTCTTTTCCTTTGTGTGTTTCCTTTTGCGGTCTGTTAAATTGAAAGCCTTTGCCTGTAACCAATCCACCCTCTCTCTCTCTCTCTCTCTTAGCTGGCCACAGTAATGACATGGCGTCGATTGGTGATATATCGATGATCTCACCGCCAACGTCTTCCATTTCAAACGATCAAGATCCGTTTGGACAGCTGCCACCGCTACCACCGCCATTGCGTTCCACCCAAGTGCTTCAGCCATTGAGCGTGTTTCCAGGTGGAATTTTCGATTGTTTATGCATTTAAATGTTTGCCTGCCATTCTGATTTCTGTGTTGGTTTTGTTTTTGAATAGATTTTTGTGTGTATAGTTCAAGTTTTTTTCTTCCATTTCCAATTGATTGCAAGTTTAATTGGTGTGTGTTTTTATGTGTTTGGCTGCATAATTGCTCCGGTATTTTTTCGGTTTTGTTTTTTCACCTACACACAGACACACACACACTCGTATTTACACCGCCCTACACATGTTTCGAAAACTTTCGTTTTCCCTCCACCCCCCCTCGCCTTTTGTTTAGCATTCTTTTTAGCTGCCAGCAGCATTCATTCAGTCAGTCAATCAATCAATCAATCCAAAACCAAGCCAAACCAATCCCAAACCAATCAGTCAAACAGTCGTCCATTAATTAAATGTCGCTCTCTTTCTCCTCTATCTGTGCTTGCCATTTGCCATTTGTATTGCAAAACTTTTTGACTCTATAAAATAACAATTTTTATTTGGCCAAAAAAGCGAATTTTTCAAGTAGCCTTAGCTGTGTTAGCCCCGTTTTTTGATGCTGCTGCCGCTGTGTGTTACTCTTTTTTATGTTGGTTTTTTTTTCTTAGTAAAAAGTGTGTAATTCACTGCACTGCTTCCCCCCTCCAAACTTCGTTCGTTCGACTCTTCACTCTTTGTGATGTCCTCAAATCAAGCAAACTATGAAAAATGCTAACAAACTACAACAATTTTGTGCTCTCTTCTTCCATTTTTGGTTTTTTATGAACAACAACAACAACAACTACCAAACGATAACCAAATATTATGAATTATTTTTCATTTAATTTAACCGTAGAGTGAGTATAAACGTATAAAGCAAAAGAAATTTTATATTTTTGATTCAATTACACTGGGCAACTATCAAACTTTTGAAAAGTTCTGTATGGTAATCTAAGCAGAAACTAGAATTTGATTTGATTTGTAAAGTAATTTACCATTTGCAGCTTAATTTTGTGAAAGGGTCTGAAGGTAACTCGATGAGAGTGAACATTTTTAATCATTTGAAAACCAAATGAACTTTTTGTTTTGGCGGGTTTGTTGAGCCTGAAACCCTTAAGATATTTAGATACTTATACTTATTTACGGTTACCACACCGTGTTCGCTGCTGGGTTTTTTTTCTTGCCTCGTCGGCTCCGGCTGTAAATGACAAACCTCAGTTGCGATTGGTCAACCATTGACCCCGTCCACAGTTACCCTGCCCTCTATCCACAGAGTTTTCTTTTCCTACACGCAGACTCGCGACGTGACTCAGACCTCCACCTGTATTGAGCACGATCTCTTTTAGTCCCTGTTAGTCCCAGCACTTATAAATTTTGCTGTAAGTGGCCTTGGCCAGACTGAGTTATATCTCAGCCTTAGAGACTACGTTACAGATGGCGCCCGAGCAGGGACTCCATACAGCTCAATTTTCTGCCTAGTCGATGATACCAATCCAAAAAGTGTAAAGTCTTCACCGCTTGGATCAACTTCATCGAAATAACGGGTATAAGCAAGCTTAAATTCCGGAAAAAACCTTATTGGCCCCAAAATAAACAAAAATTACACAGGCCGTCAAAATGACCAACTTTGTGAGGTGCAGCATTGTCGATGTAAAAATATGATAAATTTATGTTCACTGATTCCAAAAGTGTTTGCGGTTTAGCTCCATCAGCTCATGTTTTCAAGATATGGCGGAAAAGCCATTTGGTCGAAGTTTTGGCATTCTAGATCAATCTTTGGTCACCGGTTATTTTTCATATTAAAATTATTTTATTTAAGACAACATACTATTGGATATACAATGAACTGGCTTCACACTAAGTAAGCTGTCTAAAGTTCAACTTCATTCCCACTAGATGGAGAGAAACGAAAGTTGTCTTCATACCGAAGGCTGGTAAGCCCTCACATGTAAAAGCATACGACTATAGTCCAATTAGTCTATCTTCTCCTTAAAACCCTTGAGAGACTTATAGACGCCTACCTTAGGCGAACTATACGCAACATGCGTACAGCAAGGGACGATCTACTGAAACCGCCCAGCATTCCCTGGTCTCAAAGATTGAAAAATCTCGACATAGAGGCCTTCAATTACGTTCAACCAAATGCCATCACCTCTGCCTTGGCAAATGTGGGAGCGGATATGCCTTTGATTGGATTCATTGACCAACTGTTAACCAGCAGCTTGGAGGCGTTACGGCTCACAGATTTGTAAGCAGTGGCACTCCGCAAGAAGGTGTTCTCTCTCCGCTTCTATGGATCGTGACAGTTAACCAACTGCTACGGCTCATGGAGGCGAAGGATACGTGGGCGATATCGCAATTCTTAAATGTGGTCTATTCCCACAAATTCTGTGTGACCTCATGCAGACAGCACTGGCCACACTAGCTCAGTGGTCGACATCTTGCGGACTGGGCGTGAAAACAGAACTTGTTCTTTTTACCAGGAAGTACAAAATTCCAAAACTTGTCCCTCCCAGGATCAATGAAGTAAGCCTTGCGTTTGGTGACAATGCCAAATCCTTGGGATTCACTCTGGACAGGAAACTACTCTGGAATGACAACATAAATGACCGCATAAGAAAGGCAACCATTGTTCTTTTCTCATGCCGAAAATGGGGTTTCTCCCCGACTATAGTACATTGGCTTAACACTGCTGTAGTACGCCCTATACTATTATATGGAACACTCGTTTGGTGACCAGCACTCGGGAAACAGTTTCTCCTGAACAACATGAACAAAGTTCACAGAAGCGCTGAAATATGCATGAGCGGCGCACTTCGAACAACACCCACGGAAGCGCTTAACACCATATTTCATATCGTACCACTAGACCTAGTAGCAAGACAGACTTAAGACTACGAGATTCCGATACCTGGAACGGAGGTGATTCGGGGCACACTCATGGTAAAAGAAGGAAACGTATTTATATACTCGGACAGTCAAGCAGGCCTTAAAACTCTTGACTCTTACACAAATAATGCTAACACGCTCATTGAATGCCGCCTATCCCTTAATAAGATTGGACGTCACTTCTGTATTCATCTTATATGGGTGCCTGGACACCGAAACACATATAGAAACGAGTCAGCGGACACACTGGCAAGACTAGGCACAACCACCGAGCTCCCTTCAGAGAGGAGCACGATAGGGATGCGCCTTGCTACGGACCGGTGGAAAAAACTTTTTTCCTGCTCGGTACTCGGTAGACTTACGTGGCCAGCATTCGACATTAAACGTACTAATACACTTTTACGTTACAGAAGGGAACACATATCACTTCTGGTTGGGGCCCTGACGGGTCATTGTATTCTAGGCAGGCACGCAGCACGCCTAGGCGTATACAACTTTGATTTCTGTGGAAGTTGAAGATTTGAGGAAGAGGAGGAAACGGTACAGCACCTTCTGTGTCATTGCCCCGCTCATACTCAAGTTGACTTAGCCCTTCGGCCGTGAGTCAACGCAAAGCCCCTTGTTACAAAATCGAAGTTCTGATGCGAGCCGTCATGAGTAAAGTTCGTTCGGTACGAACACTCTCAATTACTCCTAGCTTCGGCCGCGAATCACCGAGAGTACTTGTTGCCGAAGTCAAAGATCTGCTGCGATCTGAACGATCACATTCGTCACAAGCACACAAAAAACAACAATTTGTAAGAGCAAAAGAGATAGCATTAATTCTATTTCGCGTACGCGTACATTGCTGGCAAAACTCTTATTTTGACTCGTGTTATGAAAAGCTTTATTACTCGTACGAAGCAAAGAGCTTACTCGTTCTGACTCAATGCGCTTGTGATCAAGTCGAAGTGTGTCGAACCAAGGCGTCGAGTCCAACCAAGCCAAGTAAACGCACGAGTGTGATCGAACATTAAAGGCATGTTGCAGGTCTTTGGTGGATATCAAAAAAATAACTTCCCGATGCGTTGGGGCCAAGTCTTTTGGGGATTTTTTTAGTTTCGGTATGTACTTTAAAAATATCGGGGTCCGAAGGCGTAACCAATTTATAACTTGCACTGTGTTGTATAAACGGTGAATTAGGAATTAGCAAATAGCTGGCGAATATTTCTTATTTTAATTAATTGCAATCGATAGTCTCAAATGTACTCAATGTAATAGAACAGTCTCGCAAACCATAGAAACGCACCTTGATTGCGATATGGTAAGCAGGCTGGCAGTCAGCGTTGCTAAGCAGAATGTTTTGTGTTTCAATAGATCAAGCTATCTCAGCAGTTTCCGATACCAATCTTTCTTAGTTAACTCCAATACTCTTAAAACTAAGTGACTAATTAGATTGTCCGAACCAGACAATCACTATCAAGAATCCTTTTAGTTTACTTAAGGCTGTGGGAAATGATGCCGATCTACGCTATCGATTAGAAGAATCTAAAACGTATTAACAAATGATGGTAGAGTCAGCTATGGTAAAAGCTGATTACCTTAAGTCTACAATTTAAAGTATGCTTGATTGAAGATTGATGATTGCAATATCCAATGGATCAAAACTTTGCTTAAGAAGATAACCTTAGAAGCTACAAATATCAACGAAAGAGTATAACCAAAAATGGTACAATTTTGGATTCAGTATTATTAAAATAAAGCTTAATATACAGAGTTTTTCATCCGATTCCGTTGCCTAGGGTAAATTAAATGAAATTTTTATTTAAGTTTTTCTGTATTTACTTCTAACTGCCATTCATTTTGAGTTCAAGCTTTCATTTTCGGTTTAACTTTAAGCGTTAAAGAGAAGAAAAAAAAATAAAAGCAAAACACTTTTTATGAACCTGCTCCTCCTGTTGTGTTCTCTTGCTCTGTGTGTACCCTCATGTTCAGTGTCCAATTTGAGCGAAGATTCTTACGATTATGTTTTTGGTGGTCGACGTAAACACAACACGCCCGCAACAACGTCCACACAACTCAAGCTGACCTCGCCGCCCGTACGCCTAAGACCCGAAGGTAAGCTAACAAGACACAAAAAAAAAATGTACCCAAATGAACCATTAATCTTCATCTGGTGCCCACCCACTTGCAGACGCCTATCGCGGTGGTAATACTACAAACAACGGCCGTTTCTATCGTCATTCCTTCAGCTATGCGCCCAAGCGTCAACGTCATTCCAGTCGTGATGATCGTGATCGCGAGTCTAGATTGAGATGTCATGGCGAAGATGAGGCCACATTGCGCCAATTGCTGCTCGAGTATGTATATGCCCCACGAATGGCCGCATTCATTTTGCGGTGGCCATAAATTGTCGCATTTAGTTATTAGAGAAATAAACAGCAATTAATTTCACACAATGTTGATTTAATTTAAAAACCAAACACAAATAATAGTTTTTAATTTCGTTTTAATTTATATGTGTACTTTTTTCGGCTATTTGTAATCTCTCTCTCCACCATTCTCCTTCATTCCACACAGATTTGCGCAAATTATGTTCATTTAAAGTGTCCTGCGTGTGTCCTTAAAATGTCAATTATTCATTGAGGGCATTTGTGTTGTGTTGTCCCCACTTACCACTCCGCCCCCTCCCCAAAAAAAAAAAACGACATTCACCAAACTCTAATAGAATAAAAAAAAACGAAAGAATTAACAATGAAAGGCAAACAAATGGGCCCAGCTTAAAGCAAACCACAAAACAAAGTAAAAAAATCAATTACATAAAATATATTAATTAAGCTTCACATTTTTTGATCAAATGAAATACAAATAAACGACAAAAAGACAAAACAAAAGGCCAACAAAATGATGGGCACAATGCCACCCAGGTACATATTTTTTATGCAAAGTTAATATTAATATTTATCATAGTCATCTTCATCATCGTCATCATCTTCATCGTCATCCATTCGACTCACTAGGCAATCGTTTGAATGTAAATGGCCAGGCGTTTTAATATTGTTTAATATAATTTTTAATTAAAAAAACTGTTAATTAGCCACATTCGTTTAGCTCTGCTTTGTTGCTTTGTCACGCGCTGTACAGAAATTTTGAACACCATCGAAAAGCTGTTTGATTGTTTTGTTTTACATGTTTTTCTTTTGGGCGATTAAATAAAAAATTAAATTGATTTTCATGTCAATCATTTCTCAATTTTACATGTAACAAAGTAAATGCTCTCAAAAGACACTTAAAAGGCTTTGATCAAAAAAACAAACAATGTTATTCATAGTTAAAAAACTTGTAAAGATAGTTTTATGGTATCACAAGTGCCAAATCCTGCACTACTGGCCCCTGGATCTGTGTAGCAACCGATTTGCTAGGACCATTACCAAACAGCGAACACGTACTCGTCCTAATCGATTATTACTCGAGATACATGGAGTAAAAGCAGATTCGTTCAACAGTGTTCTATACTTGACAATAACATTTTTAACTGTGTAACTACAAATTGAACTTACCTTCCAAATTTACATTATATGAAAAAATTAATGTTCTGAACTAACGTTCGAGGTATTTAAAAGACGCCTTTCCCTATATCACTTGCTCCTTTGTTCCACCCTCTACTGCTGCCAATGTAGAGAAAATAAGAACAGTTTGCTTATCTAGGCATGGCATTGATTGATAAATTAGTTTTATGCAGAGCTAGCAAATAACAATTGACCGTTTTTCGTTGTCCAAAAATAACAGTTATTTACGGACCCTTTGATCAAAAGGTCAGAGATGAACCGTTCACATCGGCTAATGAACGAATCGCTCAGTGCTCAACGAACAACCAATGGATTTGTTTACATTTTGCTCTGCTCATTGACTGAGAAGATCGTCGCGAGCGAAGAAGATAAAAGTCATTTGCGTGATATGTGATATGTCTTTAATATCCTTTTATCATCCAATGGAACTGAAAAATCATCAAAAGGATATGAAAAATTATCATCCCTTGGATGATTTTTCACCTGTTTTAGACATATGCACAATTTTCCGAGCCTCCCTGGGTTTGCTAAATATCAAATGAGAGGGTCGAGTTATAGGGAAAATAATCAGAAGTAATACAGCCAAAGATCTCAATTTTTTAATCGAAATGTAGCTGCAGAATCATTTAATCTCATTATTCAGAGCATCAGGATATTCTTAGCTCAGGGTTCTCTATATTCACAGAACCCCATAATATGTACAGCGTTTCAAAATCGCATGTTGAGTCTTTAAGTCCCTAAAAATTAACCAAGAAAACTAAAACTCGTAAAAATGTAAACAATCTGACGTTCAGTTGACCGGTTATGGCTATTATACGGCACCCATTATCGAATATGACTTTGTTTACTAATTTTGCATTAAATTTTTAAAATCTTCTAATGATTCTTCTGTTTCACAATTCTGTGAATATTATTGGCAGAGCTCTGAGTGCCCTTTCAATTGTAACTTGAGTTTCTGGCACAGCCAATGAAATTTTAACAATTTTTGCAAGAAGCGAGTCTTTATGGATTATTTCAACCCTGTCACTGAATTGTAAATTTTCCAACTTGACTTCGACGCTGTTCGACAAGTTCATTTTCAAAATATCATATCTGTCTATAACAGAACTGCTTGGAACATTGTAAGAAGAAGAATCAGTATAAAATAGTTATAAAAACACAGATTTTGCCATAGCTAGTTGCTTATACTAAACGGTTTAAAGCAACAGCAGACATTTTTGACAATTCTGGCGGCAGATTCTGAGCTTTGCGTTTCATGCCTTGAGGTTACTTAATATTTTACAAGTAAAGCTCCAAGCGCGTATTGTCATCCAATATAGGCCATATTGCGCTTTGCTTTTTTGAAGTATTTTCAACACTTTTCCACGTCCCAAGATGCCAAGATGTCAATAGATATTGTGAAGCGTGTTTTTCATGTAATTGTAGCGTTCCAACAGTATGTACTTTCATTTGATAGTTCTACATATATTAAATGTTTAGACACATAATGCTAACTACTGTCGTTTCTTGAATCTGTGTCCATTTTCAGGCACTGCACTAGGTCTTTTTGATTTCCCTTTATAGATCCACAAGCATTTTCCAAAGCATTTCTTATGTGGCCGACTATGTTTCTGGAGTTGAAATTTGTTGAATACCCGTTGGTCTAAGCCGGCTAGCTGTACATTTTGGAAAATTGTATTACCAAATGCACGAAATGAAACTGAACTTTAGTCACCAAATGGATAATTGCATTTAAGTATTCGCTATCGATATGTTGTGCCTTTAATCCTTATCTTATCATTTGTGATGCCGTGATATACTACTTTCGGACGTATTTTTTCGACCTTCCAATTTGTGCGTATATTAATTAATAGTTTTTCTATTGTAGTTTCAAGTCACAAGCACAAATGTAAAGCATACTTTGGAAACCAAACAATGGAAATTCCAATCTAGAATATATCTTATAGTTACACGGTTTAAATTGTTATTGTTATTCGTGTTCGAATTCAAAGTGTTCAAAATGTAACATGTTATCTATGCGATAGAAGCACATTTTGTTTAAAGAGTAAGTCTACCTTTACACAGCTCGACACATGATCTTGATTCGCCTATGAATTGGAAAAGCTATTCACATTTATAACAACCAACATGTAGGCCTCTTAGACTATCATGTCTCATGTGTCGAGCAGTGTGAAGGACGCCATAAATTGTATACAACCCTGTTGAAAGCATTTTGTTTAAGTTCAATTCTTTAGCATACTTTTGAGAGCATTTGCAAAATCCCTTCAACCGCGCACTTCTTTCTTGTCTAATATTTGTTGTATGTTGTACCCATATATGCATACATGTTCTTTGTCAACTACAACAACAACAACAACAACCACTACAACTGAAACAACAGCCACACCCAAAGTGGTTTGGTATTCACGCCACTCAATGAGTATGCCATCAACTATCTAAATATTTTTACTTCCATCTTCTATGCTCTGTAATTTAAGCTCGCCTCCAAATTGATTTGTTAATTATTTTTGAATATTTCAAATACAAATGCCAGCAAACACTTTTCCAATTGCATGCCAAACACAATTAAAATTCAATTAATATGTCTAAATTAATTTAGTTGTTAAATCTACTGCAATTACGCTATGAAAGAGAGTGAGAGATGGAGAGGTCAGTGGGTAGCCTCGCCTACTCACTTGTAGGGCCACTCGAGAGCAGCCACAACTTGCTCTTATTCTGGCTCTCAATGTGTGTGTTATGTTTTTTATGACATGCCGAAAAGTGTTTGAGTGCCATTAAGTCGCTGTACACAGCACAAACACACTCACACACGCACACACACACACACCCATGTAACACAGGCAGTCAATCAGCATGTGGTTGGCCACTTCAACACACACACACACAGACATTACCAACTCTCCGCATGTTCATAATTAGCTTATACTCTTAACTGTACCACCTCCTCATTTCCCCCCCCCCTCATAGTCGTGCGTTATCTATCCATCTGTCAGTCAGCCAGTCAGTCAATATGTCACACAATATTTTCAGGTTTCACAATTGTTTATTTTTTGAAATTATTCAACACTTTTTATACTTTGAAAGCCCCACAACCAACTAATTGGCGTAATGGTCATTCCACCAAAATTATATAAAATAAATTAAATTAAATTCAACAAACAAAACATTCAACTCATTGACCAATCTTTACCCATTTTATTTTACATATTTCCATTTCAAAAAGCAATTCCATCGTTTAAACAAATAACAAATAATTTCAGGTAAATTGATTTGACAACAAATTATCAAAATAAAAGACCTTTCAAATTCAATACAAAAAAAAAAAAGGAAAAATTGCAAAAATATCGTATGAAAAAGAGTTTGGTGAATGTCCTTTATGCCAATTGGTTTATCTATGTGTTTATATTTGAGTGTGTAATGACATGTCTAAATAGTTCTTTTTTTTAATTTGAATCTTTTGAAAATATTGTGTATCAAAGAAACTGAGACTGAACAGATGCTGCTAACTCTGGCAGAGATTTGTGACAAATGGACTTAATTTATCAAATTTTTTGAAATGAAATGAATCAAGTTATTAATGATAGCCCTTTGAGCTTGTATAGAATATCCGTACAATTAGCACAAGTTTCTTTTTTTAGAGAACACACACCCCAATTACCAAGTATGGGAAAACTCTGAATTCAGCTAATTTACTACTGTTCCTCAAAAGTTGTACCATTGGGCGAGTTTATTTTACGGATTTCTAAGCTAAGTCTGTATTGAACCATTTTAAGAAGTCGAAGATGAATAAATTTAGGGGAAGATGTGGGTTTCCCAGATACTGAATGCGTTTCCTAAGAAGTCCACGGCAAAGGCATAGAAGGCAAGGTTTGGTTCGGCCCTACTAAGACCGTTCCACTATAGGAAATTTTCCCAATTATTAGGCATAAACTTCTTTTGCAACATTGTTCAAAACATACAAATTTCTTGTCATTAAGTCACAAAAAAATCAATCTTCAATGTTGCATACCAGAAATCTTGATTACACAAAGCCCTATTGGTACACCAGCTATTAAAGCAGGGGCAGGCATATTCCTATCTCGTGTGCATACGAAAAATCTCAAAGCAGCGCTGCTCCCACAGACACAGTATAAGCTGTACAAGCGCAGCTGCTTTGCGTGATTTGCTGCTCAGCGATGCAGTCGTTGCCACTGAAATTGAGAGCAATTTTTGAGCAGCTCTCACATACACCAATGCAAAAATGTGAATGTATTGTTTCCCTGCCCAGCAAACATTTTCTATCGCGGAAGATAAGAATGCGATTTGCCTAGTAGGAATCGCTTTACTCTGGCGATATCGCTTTATTATCGCATTCTTATCTTCCTACGGGAAGAAATGTAGCACTATGCGATAACTTCAAGGCGATAGGAAAGCGGTTCTTCTGCGAGATAGGAAAAAGTTTCTTCTAAGCGATAAGAAAAAACAAAAACTTTTGAGAAAAAGCGTTTTCTCCCCTCCTGGAGTTATGCGTTTCTTTCCTGGAATTAAGAGTACGCTTTTTCTTTACATTAACAGGAAATTCTGAAAAACTGCGAATTTATAAATATAAATGATATATAAATTTTTCACTTACTATACACTGGAATTCGAACCCTGGACCCTCGGAACTGAACACGATTGGAATGACGATTCAGCCAGTTTCACTATCGCATTCGTTGTTTCCTACACGGCTAAAGTACTAATTATATTGAACAACCTAAAAGTATTCACCAATTTATTTCGAGCATATTGCAAATATAACAACACTTGTAGTTCTCAAGTCTTTAGTCTTTAGTCTTTGTTAGTGTAACTCGCCAAACTATCCCAAAGTTATCTCCTCAAACTATCGCCAAACTCTCCCTTTGAAGAGAGACAAGCAACTCGACAAAATGTTTGCAGGGTGCCTCTGTATTAAAGTCAGCTTTTGCTTACTAATGACTGTTAAAAAAATAAGAGCATACTTATCTGCTGTGATTCTTACAGTTGCGAAAAACCAATAATCGGGGGTGTCCTGGAAATCTCTAGAGATTTTGACTTCGGTTGGTTTGCAAAACGCTCGAAAAATCCGTCGGTGTCCCAGAACTTGGAGAGATTTCATTTTCTTATTAAAAAGTCTAGTTAGAAGGTGTGTGTATAAGATTATGGTCCAACTACACAAACAGGGCTGCGTCGTTCGCAAATAATTGATAACAGATTTTGTTCATAGCTGTATTGATGGTTTCAGACTTGCCAGCCCTGTTTGTGTCTTTGCTAAGTTCGCTAAGTTTGCGTAAGTTAGCGAAGTCGCATTGGTTGGTTTGTGTATTGGCTTTGGTTGGTTTCTCCAAATCTCTTAACAAAATACTAGAGGTTTGAAAGCAACCGAAAGAGATTTCTAAGACACCGAGAATTGGCTTTGGGTTGGAATTTGGTTGGAAGAGATTTCTGGGACACCTCCGAATATCAATATTTTTAATCAACTATTTTTATTGAAATCTAAACTTTGTGGAGTGTACTATGCGGTAGTACCTATGGACTGTAGAAACTAATTGTGGCGTGCTTGTAAACAAAAACCGAATGAGTTTTAATACGTTAATTCCGTCCCTCTAACCAATGTTACTTATTAATTTTGTTTTCCTAAGATAATTTTAGTTCGACCCTATACCAAGGGGACCACTGATAGACCGAGTCGATCTTTAGGAGAGATATAGCCATAAAGGATGATTTGACACATTTTTACAACTTGCACTTCAGTAAGTCTACCGCAATTGCCCGCCAGTCAGCAGTCTGCATTCTTTTCTTGAAAGTTTTTTTTTTTTAAGCTTATTTAGTATTTATTGGATCTTCTCTTAATGAGACTAACAATAATTTTTCAGATCTTAATCTAGAAACTATTTTATGAACCATCCCCTGTTGGAGATAGTTTGTGTTCTGCGGCCCTTCAAGTCATTCGCTGGGTTGGTAGTCATTTCCCCGGAGTCAAGAATGCGTTGCTAGTATGGAAAGAGATTTTGCAAGTTGGTTTGGGTGGGTAAGAAGCTTCTCAAAATATTTTTGTTTAAGTTGCTCTATTTCAGTTTCGACCAATGGGATGCTGAGGTCGCTGTGGAAACACTCATTGCGAATGTACCATGGCACTCCAGTGATGGTTCTAAAAATTTTTGACTGTGATCTTTGGAGGATGTCCACACTGCTCGCACAGGCATTTCCCCATAACAGACAGGCTTTATGATGCTTTTGTACAGTTGGACTTTATATTCCATTTATAGAGGGGAACGGTTGATTAGCCAGTGAAGGCTGTTGGCCTTTAGCTTGATTTGAAGCTTTTTCGACTCCATGTGTTTGCGCCATGTGAGCCTTCTATCGAGGTGCACACCTAGGTATACAACATCGATTGATTGCAGGATCAGGGTTGCATATAAGGATAGCTGGGGACAGGTGTTTCTGTTGAGTGTGAACGTCTCAAGTTTACACTTTAGCACGTAGATTTTTATGCGCCAGTTGGCCAGCCACTCTTCCACTTTAGCTAGGTGGCTTGCCAGCAGACTTGTTGCGTTAATTGGACATCGTGATCTGCTTAATATTGCCGTATCATCCGCAAAAGTACTTATTGTAAGTCGGGGGTCTTTTGGTATGTCGGCAGTGTACATTACATATAGGAGAGGACCGAGTACGCTACCCTGCGGCACTCCGGCTCCTATAGTGAACTCTAAGAATTTGCGAGTATTTGGGGGAAGCATTGTCCTTATCTTGAACATAAGAACATCCAACCAAACGCGGTCAAATGTTTGGGCAACATCTAAGAAAATTGCAGAGCAATATTCGTGGTGCTTAAACGCAGTCCGAATGTCTGAAGTTAAACGGTTGACTTGCTTAATAGTCCCGTGCTTTGCTCTGAACCCAAATTGATGTGAGGGAAAGATATTTTGTGCATGGCCATCAATTTTACTGAGTGAGATCTTCTCAAATAGTTTTGACAGGCAAGGTAGCAGACTAATGGGTCTGTATGATGACGCTTGTGTTTTATCTTTTCCTGGTTTCTGAATCATTTTGATTGTGGACTTCCTCCACTGAGTTGGGGACAGTAAAGCGCGGACAGAGTGATATTGCCTCGCTTAGACTCTTCACATATCGAAGTGGCTTATAGTTAGTTTTCCGAAAATCCTGACAGTGGATAATGCTTGATGCGGCTTCTGACGAGGATGCCAGTGCCACCTTGGGCTTTTTCAACTGGTTGATTTGCGCCGTAAAATGCATACCTAGGTAATTGAAATTTGTATCGGTCCGTCAAGTGAGTTTCTGCAAGAAGCATTATGTCGATTTCATTGTCTTGATTTTGATTTTCTTGAAAGTTGATAATTGATTTATCGTCCTCTGGACGACGACTTCAATTATGAAGTACTTCTTCAACTTCATTTAAACTTAGAGTCTTAGACTTACACACCCGGTCACCCTTCACTGCTGTTGGCGCCAGCTTTTTAGTAATTAGCCATGCAAAAGCTTCTGAAAAACTGCCGTTCGGACCTTTGGGTCTGGGCCAAGCCATTTACAAACTGCATAGTACATATTCTTTTCTAGACAAAATTCTCCGTTTTCGTTTTTCTGGTTTTTCTTTGCCTAGCTTTCCTTTCTGGTTGGATTTAGTTCAAAGCTGTCACTGTCTTCCGTCTTTGCCTCAGCATTAATTCATTCTACCCATAGAATGCTGATATAGCCTGAGGTAAATGCTTTGAGAAGTTCCTATTTTCGGAGTCTCGTTGCTGCATGCTTCACTAAAGTGCCTTCTGGTTCCATGTTCAGAATAAAGTCCACTATAATATTTCAGATTTCTGAGATCGTACTTTAAATTAGCGAATCTAACTTTTATACAAGGATCGTTCCCACAGAATCTATAAGTAGAAGACTAGGTATTTTGAATAAGATAAAGTTTGACCTAGTATTTAGCTTTAAATGCGTGAGAACATGGTTCCGCTCTCTTATATTCCTTTTGAAACTCTCACAAAATGCATAAAATTTACATTTTCATTAACAAGAAGCTCTTGGAGTGGTTGGAAAAACAACTAAGCAAAACGCTGCTTCCTCTTTACATACATATGTATATGTACTAAATAGGTACGTATGCCTGCCACAAGCGGGACCCGGCATAGATATAGCTCTATCCTTGGCCAAAATTTGAGTAGAGCTTTGCAGTGTGAGGGCAAACAAAACGCTGCATCTCTAAATCAAATAGCAACAAACAAAACAAAGCCAAATCAAAACAAAACACAAGAAAGTTATAGGCGACAGTGGCACATACTCTAACAAGTAAGCATAGTAGGTACTTCTATGCTCCATATAGATAACCGGGGAACACACATCGGGCCCGGCCCTTGAGTTGGCTGCGCATTATGCTAATGCAGCAGCAGCGGCATAAAGTTGTTGTTGCTGCTGTTATTATTGTTATTGTTTTGCATTTCACGGACATTGTTGTGCCGTAGCATAAAAGGATTATTTTATGCATACATCAGCAACGAGGAGCGATTCGAGCGCATCCTGTGCAAAGTTATTGTTCTCCATGAAAACAATTGTTGTCTCTGCATATGTATTGGCATGTCCTACTATGTTGTGCGTGTGTGTGTGTGTGTCATCTGTCAGCTGCAGGAATTTTCGGTTTTGTGTAACGGATTTGTATACGTGAGCATTTAATAAATTTTCTGCCAATTTCTGCCTTTTGCATTCATTAAATGCTCGAGTACGTGCTGCTACACACGCACACACACACACACACAGGGAGCAGCTTATTGTGCATTTTGTCAAAAAATTAGAAAAAAGGGGGAGAAATTTGTACTTAATTCTGTCATGCCCTTAACAGATTAGTTTCACTGGAAAAATCTAATACAATTGCTCAACTTTAATCACATTAGACTGCTCAACTTACAAAAGTTATTTTAAAAAAAAAGAGCTACTTTTTAAGTGCAGGGATAATCCGATTGTTTCATTTGTAGTCAAAAGAAACCTCTTTCTCAGGGAAAAGGCGGTTGCTTCTTTAAAGAAGTAATTGTTGTTTATTTTTTTTCTTAAGTACAAATGTACTTTTAATAACCTCGGCTTTAACTGGATGTACGGACGTTTGAATGGGGGACCAAAACGAGAAAAATTTAGTCTTTGTGACAGATTTCTTTGGCTACTCTTTTAAACATGCAGAGTCAGCTTTTGCGAACAGGCAGAAGGAAGCATCTCCGACTCGATAAAGTATATACTATATATTCTAGATCAGCATCAGAGTCGATTTTGCCACTTCACACACCTTAACACATACTTTGGGTGGTACTGAGTATATTATAGTCGAGCTTGACAGAGTTTCCTTCTTGTTTGATTTCCATTATAACATAAAACTTATACTACTAACTTGCAGTTTTTACTGGCTCGAGGTCTTGTTATACCATTGGCATAACTTTAAACAGAGGCACACACCACAACAAAGGAGGCTTCCGGTTGATCGGACGCGTTTCATGAGGGACCAAATCCTCTCTCATCAGCGATCTTGAGCCTGAAATGTCTATCCAAAGAGCAGACTCTCCAAGCCAGGGAATGCAAAACTGTTTGGGAATTCCAAAAGCACCAAAAAGGCAGCCTTAGACAGCCATTCCCCTTTGTATGTGAGTGTGGCCTCCTTTTTGGACTTTGTACTCAGTGAGCAGCCAACGGCCGCCACGTCTGAAGCAGAAGACCAAAAATGTTTCTATATAAATACAATCAGGAGTTTTTGTTGTTTTAAATAAAACTACTGTTTTAATGACCTTTAAAAACCTAAACTACTAAGCGATACAAGAGACAGAACATCACTCCTGCGGGACGGCCGTCGTTTCTTATATAGCATTTGCTTGTTGCCTCTCCAGTCTGCTAAGCTCGCCCATAGTGTGGGTAGCAAAACAGTTAACTGGATCCCACTTTTCGGATCTTGCAATCATTGCAGCCACTAGGCTATCTGCCGTTATTGTTTCACCGACCACAGCCTCCAACTGTGCTCGTGCGGCTGTGAGACGGCCGCAGCAGAAGAGGACGTGTGCTGCCTCGACCAAGTCTCCTTCCAACCAAGTGCATTCTGGCGAGGTATCATGTCCGAGCCTGGGCATATGGATTCTGAAGCAACCGTGTCCACTGAGCATCTTGGCAGAAGCATACCCCTCAATGCTTCCGCTCAATCCACTCCCTTATATTGAGGATAAGGTGATGCGTCCACCGGCCATAAGCAGACCTATCCCACCTGAACTGCCAACAGAGGATTCTTTCGTCCCTGGTTTCCTCTCTCGACCTAGCTTTTGTTGGCTGTCTTCGCAGCATCTGCTATGGCCTTCACTTCGAATGCCAGTGTCTTTATCGGCACCATGCCGGGAATGACGAGAGTAGCGGAGTAGCGTCGCACAATGCACAGGGCAGAAAGGCCAAATATTCGGCATAAAGACGGAGCGGACACCCTTGTTTAGCCTCTGGCTTGCGCCCAGAAAGGTGCAGCATACAGGATCGCAAGGAGTAGCCGTCGCCCTTGTTTCGGTCCTCTCGTGTTGAGCATGATCCTGGCCAGGGCACTGGCCCTGTTGCTCCTGCCTTGTCGCTTATCGATTTGAGATGCTCACGATAGCTGAGCCGCGTGTCTAGCATGACTCGAAGGTACCGGATCGCCCCTCTTGGATCTCATCTTCACACCGCCAACTTGGATTTCTGCTGTCTCCACCGCTTTTCTGTTGCTGATAAGAACAGCCTCGGTCCGTCCTGCACCGTCCTGGTGATTGTTTCGTTACACATTATATCTGCCGTTCTGCCACCACCACTAATGCCACGTCGTCACCGAACCCGACTATGTGCATGTTGTCCGGAAGTGGCAGTCTAAGGAAACCATTGTAAATTGTGTTCCATAAAAGCGGTCCCAAGACTGAGCCCTGGGGAACACCAGCGGTTATACTGTATGTCTCTGTGCCAATGTTTGTTCGTACTGCAGCTGTCTACCTACGAAGTAGCTTTAAATAGCTTTACCAAGAATGGCGGGATTTCGAAGACAGCGAATGCATTTAGTATTTTGCCTCATGATGCTGTGTTGAACGCATTTTTCATATCCAGGGTGACTAGGAGGCAATACTGTTTGGTTCCACCTTTCCAGCGCGTTCCTTCGATGGCTTTCAACCTTAGAAATGGCATCGGCAGCAGACATCGCTTTTCTAAAGCCGAATTGATGTTCGATTCTTGAGCTGAGATTACCTTTTCAAACACCTTGCCCATAGAGTCGATTAGGCGAATCGGCCTTCAGAAGAAGGGTTGCCAGGTTTGAGTACCAAGTTTTGTTGCTTTCTTCTTTCGGGAAAGACGCCTTCTCTTAGGCACCGGGTGAAAGTGTTTTCAAAATCGGTGGTCTTAGTGCAATTGCCATCTTCAAAGTTTGATTAGGGAGCGCGTCCGGGCCAGGGACCTTGTTAGGCTTGATACTCTTTGCCATTTCCGACACCTCTGCTGCTGTTATTGGCTGTGTGAGTGCGTAGGTAGGGGAAGAGGGGGGAAACGGTGACTAAAACAGTAGCCAAACGGTGACTAAAACAGTGACCAAAACAGTGACCGAACATCAAAACAGTGACCAACTCAAAAACAGGGACCAAACAGTTTACAAACAGTGACCCACATAAAAACAGTGACTAATCAGTGACCAAAACAGTGACCAATACTGGGACCACAACAGAGACCTACACAAAAACAGTGACAAACACAGCGACTTCATTATGATGCGTATGATAGAGAGTTTTAGAAATACTCAAATAATAATGTTTAAATAAAAATAAATTAAAATCAGTTTTATCAGATTCAGAACACAATAAAACATAACCAGGTGTCCCTAGAAAATCATAGAATCAGGAGTAGTCCCGAACAAATTCCAACACCTTCGAATGCTTAGAAAGAATGCGGCGTTTTTGCCACCAATCCATTACTTATTTTGTAATATCTGCGCTTAAAAAAATCGAAGAACTCTTAATGAACATTTATTTAAAAGCTTAGTTGATACCATGATTTGATAGTAGTTCAAAAATCATACAGTTTAACGTTTCCCTGTAGTTCAGCTAGTGTCAAGGCACTACCAGGCCTAACGACCTGATGCATCACTTCGCGACCACTAACGACCTGATGCATCACTTCGCGTCGTTAACGACTGGTAATGCATCAGAGCGCTAGTCTAGTACCTGAACTATAGTGCGCACCCAACACCACACTAACGACTGGTAATGCAGGGTCGTACCGATCGGTACGTTTTTCGGCCATTCCCATACAAAAATCGTTAGGCAAATACATGGCTGACGGTTGGTCTGGTGGCGAGTGCTCACTACGAAGAGCTAGGGGATTCGTTAGTGCCGCACCGGTGCAGCTGAACTACAGGGTCTCTACAACAAAAATTTTAAATAAAGACTCGAAAAGTCCATGTATATTCCCTTGTACATAGTATTTATTAACATACAATTTGTCAACTATCTCTGCCAGAGTTTGTGCATACATACATACATCATGCCAAGTGTATGTATGTTTATGTAAAATATCATTGACTTGGCTCTACTCTGCTCTGACTTAACCTTAACGAAATATGCCAACAATTTTCTTTAAGTTACTTTTTATGTACTTAGTGGCTTGGTTTTCCCTCTTTGTTTCTTTTTTTTGCGTATTTCTTTGTTTGCCGCAACACACAAATCCTTTCGTTTACTTGGACCTCTGCCCGACTCTGCGTTTCCACTTGTAGTCCATAAAATTTATGTTGCTTCATTCCTCAATAATTGCATAGCTCAGTAAATTTTAATGCAAGCGGTCATAAATAATTTCGTTGCGAAATAAATTGCATAGTATAATCATAAAGAAAAACAAAAGCCAGCAAGGCAATCATTCGTACAACAACTAAACTGCATTTTTCCTTAACCACATTTTCTCCGACTGTTGCGTGACTGGCGTGACTTGCGTGACGCCGTGCAGTTTGCAAAAGCAAGTTAGCGTGATGAGCATGAATCTATCAGCAAAACTCGATGAGCTGCAGCGAGGCGATCGACACCTGGAGACGACAGTCGCCTTGTGCGAAATACGCACCCAGCTCCAAGAGCTGACCAAATCTGTGGAGAGCTGCCAGAGCGAAGTGTCGGAGGTGCGAACTCAGTCAGTCGAAACTCATCTGTGTCACATTGTTAACCCCTTTCTAATCCTTAGGTCAAGCGCGACATGGTGGCCATCAAGCACGAACTGGACACTGTCCAACAGGTCAAGGAGGAAATCGAAGAGCTGCGCGAATACGTGGACAGATTGGAGGAGCACACGCACAGACGGAAGCTAAGACTTTTAGAACAAGTTTGTAGCTTAAATTATTTGCCATGTTGTGTAATTAAAAATACTTGAATTTCATTTCTCTATTCATGAACAAACCGACACGAGACACACACCAAACTACTGAACCGAAGCAAAAGTTGTCATCAGTGGAGCGCGCATACGCTGGGCAGTGTCTCAGATAGATAGCAACTTTTGTCCAACCACCACCACCACCACCCCACATACACAGACGGCTTTGTCATTCACACATTTTGAAAGAAAAGAAAAACCATATTTATTTCCCCTTGAGTTTGTTTAATAAATTCGTTACCGAGAAATTCACGAAAACTGTTTTACTTATGATTTCCCCTGATTTCGATTTGCGTTCAAATTAGAGAATTGGTCAAATTGCGCACACTCGTTTGCAAAGCGTTTGATGGACCCGCACAATCCCTAACTATCCCAAAATCCCACCAGCAGCTAACGCACACACTTCTAATTCGAGTTTTGTTCTGTTTTCGCATACGTTACAGGGTCTCACCTTCTTCCTAACCTACTCCATATTCTCGGCGGTGCTGGGCATGCTGCAGTTTGGCTACAATACGGGAGTCATCAATGCGCCGGAAAAGAATATTGAGAATTTCATGAAGGATGTGTACAAGGATCGCTATGGCGAGGATATAAGCGAAGAGTTCATACAGCAACTGTATTCGGTGGCTGTGTCAATATTTGCCATTGGCGGTATGCTAGGCGGTTTCAGTGGCGGCTGGATGGCCAATCGATTTGGCAGGTTGGTATGGGGGAAGGGCGGAAAATGTAGAAAATAAGTTTTACAAAAACGGTGTCAAGATGCCGCTAAGAAAGTATGACAAGTCACCGAAAGTTTTTAATCGATAGACTAAGACCTGTGAGTTTCACACATATCGACTCAAAAGAAGATAAATCGAGTGGCGTCAAACCCTCCCCGACCCACTATTTTCGATCATTGAAGCGGGGTTTTCCAAAATCGGGAAATTACGTTTCGCAAATATAGGTTCAAAACGAGTTTCAAGTCAATCGGATGAAAAAAATTATTTCCCTGCATAGTTTTTCGGTATAATTATTAGGCAGTTTTTAATTATAAGCCGATTTTGTTTCCTATTCGAATAGAATTTTCCAAGACTACGCTCTCGTGCCTACTTTCACCATAAATGATAACTACTGCCCAGCAGTGGCCGGGTGGCTCAGCGGCTAGTGTGCGCGACCGCTGTGCAAGAGGTCGTGGATTCGATCCCGCCTCGGAACATCTAATGAAACGTTTTTTCTTTGAATAAACTTTACACCCGGTCACCCCTCTCTGCTGTTGGCGCCAGCTTTGTAGTAATTAGCCATGAAAAGCTTCTCAAACTGCCGTTCGGATTCTGCGTTAAACTGTAGGTCCCTTTCTCTTGTGCGAAAATTAGAAGCGCACAAGCCAAGAGATTGAGAGAAGCTTGGTTTTGGCCCTTTGAGGCTGTGTCAACTGGACAAGCCGATTTTACTTTTACTTTACCCATTATTTTTGAGTTTTTTATGCTTTTTTATACCCTTGCAGAGGGTATTATAAAATTGTACTAATGGGAAATGGATTCCTTGCTTGCATTTTTTAACTAGTAATTAGCTTAAACTTGGTTTAAGGTCATACTACCGCCGTATGATTCGATAGTTTATGGTTTATGTTTGACGAGAAACAAGAAAAAAGTTCATAGATAAACTTATGTTTTAATGGACGCGACGGGGCTCCAAAATTTTTGATATTGCTCATACGCAGTGAAGCCTTTCAACTTTATATATTTTTGTAGTTGGCGTTGATTTCTAACAAAAATTTTTCGTGCTTTCAAAAGGATACTCTGATTTAGACCATAGGGGGAGATAGCAAATGAAATGACTCATACTCTTAATGCCCGTCGCCTAATTAGTATAAAAGATTGGATTGGATCTTATGATGGTCTAAAAGATATCGAAATACCTAGCAACAATAAGAAAAAAATTGTTCTAAATCTACCGAAATCAAGCCTATTCGTTGACAAAAGTAGTGTAATCCCGCTTTTTCTTAAATCGTAAAAAGTGGTTGTCATGTTATGATCGTTTTGTGCGAACTTTATAAATGGCTTGGGCATGTCTTTCTAGGAGCAAGTTGCTAAACGAAAAAAAAATATTACGTTCCTTGCCTAGGAATTGAACACGTGACCTCGTAATCTCTTGACACGAGTCGGCATCAAAACGCTGTTGACTTGAAATTCGGTCTGTAAGGATACTATGCGAAAAAATCCGGAAAATTCTTCAAGCAAATAGCTATTTTTATCCGATTCACCTAACATTCCGTTTGTAAGGATGGTGTGCGAAATAATTTGTATTTTCGTTTTTCTATGCTCGAAATCCCGCCTCTAATGTGGGAAAACTCCCGGAAAATTATGGATAAAAAAACAATTTTTTTTTTACCCAATTGGCTTATTACTTGGTTTGAGCGAAATAATCGGTCCTGTTAGGAATTCTCAGTCGGTATTTGTGTAAACGTTGCTTTTTCTACTTTTATTTTATTTATTTATTTATTGGGTTAACAATGATCTGCTAACTTAGGCTAAATTTATATAAACATAATACGAAAAGTAATTGGATTACAAGTTGGATTATTCAAGGTGATGGTAAATTTCATTTAATATAAACATAAGTGACTTTTCAAATGAAAAAATGAAGTGCAGGGAATTAGAATTAGAGCATAAGACCCGAAAAGGTTCATGTAGGGCATAGTTGGACCTGCAGACTGACAAGCGAAGTGGCCGAAATGTGCGAGTAAACCTCGAAGGAACTGTTAAGTTTATTGAAGAGAGCGCTTGAGAATCAACCAATCCGAGAAGAAGCTTGTGCACAAATAGTACACCATTGATGCAAAGATTTCAGATCGATTCATTTTAACCTTGATCGATATGAAGGTAAAAGTCTGCTAAAGTCCCAATTCAGATTGCGAAGAGCGAAAATTAAAAATTGTTTCTGAACGGATTCGATAAGCGATTGCTGTTCTTTGTACTGGGGGCCCCTTACACCTGAGCAGTATTCCAAAATAGGTCGTACTAAGGATAATTACAAAGTTTTCGTTGTGTAGGGGTCGTCAAACTCTTTAGACCAGCGCCAATACTCCTTTGGCTTTATTTACTGTGTCGGCGATGTAAGTGTTAAAACACAATTTCTGGTCAAACAGTACACCAAGATCCTTTACATGAGATATTCGGTCTACGACTTGATTTCCTATTGAATATGAGACAGTATGGGTAGAGCTACGGTAAAAAGTCATCATTTGGAATTTAGAATGGTTAAGGAAAAGAAGGTTATTTAAACACCAATTCTGAAGTTCGTTTAGGTCTAACTGTAGGTGAGTATGCAAGAACCATTCCGAGTATGGAAGGTAGATTTTAACGTCATCTGCGTACATAAATACTGCTGAGTGCGATATACCTTAAGGGTGGTCGTTTACAAAAAGTACAAAAAGCAACGGGCCTAGATGACTACCCTGCGGGACACCTGAAGTTACGTTCACAACTGTTGACAGAACATTATTAAACAGCACTCGTTGAGTTCGATTAGATAAGTACGACGAGATCCAATATAATAAGTTAGGAGGGAAGCCGTATAGCGACAGTTTGTGGATAAGAAGAGCATGATTAACAGAATCGAAGGCCTTACTAAAATCAGTAAAGACAACATCGGTTTGAGAGCCGGACTGAAAACTACGATTTATCAGTGATGAATACTCGAGAAGATTCGTCGTTCTCGATCGACGTTTAGCAAAGCCATGCTGCGAAGGAGATATGAGGTTTATACAGAGATGCTGCAACTGCAAGGTGATGAACTCCTCGAACATTTTTGGAATGGTAGAAAGCTTAGCAATGCCTTGATAATTCTCAACATCCGATCTAGACCCTTTTTTTGTGAAGTGGGATAATATATGATTCGTTCCAAATCAGTGGAAGACAAGACTGTTTTAAAGACAGGTTATAAAGATATGTAATGGGTGAGCATAAAGATTCAGCACAGTTCCTAGTAAAACAGCTTGGGACATTTGAAGTTTACAATTTAATATGAATAGTAAGAATAATGTCTTTGGTTACTAGATCAGGTCTTCCCTTTTTTGACGAATTGAATCTACTTGGCACTGAGCAATCAAACCTAATCTAGTAACCGTTGAAATGATTGTCAGCTTACGTATAACATACCTGCTGAATACAGTGATTCCAGATTGCGATTGATAAATTTGACAATCATGATAGGTGAGATGGAATCATACAAAATGAATGATTGGTGGGACCCGGCCAACTGTTAACCCCAAAACTGAAAATCAACTGACAAACTTAAAGCGATAAAAGCCCTCAAAAACTGTGCCTGAATTTGTGATAGTTAGAACGTATTTTTGAACAAATGTACTTAAGCCTAAACTTAGCAATCAATGTCATTCAGCAGAGAATAATCAGCAATCGCAAGTCGGTAATCAGTAATTCATAATAATTCATAATTGACGTTTATTTCAAGTTTCCGTCTTAGGTCCATTTTGTTATTTTCACAGGAGTTTATGTTTGATTTTAATTTTTTGCTGTGCACAAAAAACTAGTTAACTGATGATTGCTAGGCGAGAGCCCCCAGGCAAAAAAAGGGGTTAAAAAATATTTGTTCTGCCAGAGAGCTTTATTAAAAACCAACAAAATATTTGAGAAAAGCGTAAAAAAAACCAATCCATTTAAATTTATAAAACTAACCTGATGTTGTTTGGCTTCAATTTACAGAAAAGGCGGCTTATTGTTAAACAATGTGCTCGGCATTTCGGGTGCTTGTTTGATGGGCTTTACCAAAGTTAGTCATTCCTATGAAATGTTATTCCTTGGCCGATTTATAATTGGTGTTAATTGCGGTAAGTGTGACCCTTGATTAATCATTTCGCTCTCACTAAAGTTCTGCTCACTCCTTAGGTCTCAACACATCGCTGGTGCCAATGTACATCTCCGAAATAGCGCCACTGAATCTACGCGGTGGCTTAGGTACTGTTAATCAATTGGCTGTGACTGTAGGTTTACTATTATCCCAAGTGCTGGGCATTGAACAAATCTTAGGCACTAACGACGGCTGGCCCATACTGCTGGGCCTGGCCATATGTCCAGCAATACTGCAATTAATCTTACTGCCCGTTTGTCCCGAATCGCCCAGATATTTGCTTATCACCAAGCAATGGGAGGAGGAGGCACGCAAAGGTGAGTTGAGAAATTGGATGGAATGGAATTGAATTGATTTCTGCTGCAGCATTGCGTCGCCTGCGCGCCTCTGGCTCGGTGGAGGAGGACATAGAGGAGATGCGTGCCGAGGAGCGGGCACAACAGTCCGAGAGCCATATATCAACCATGGAGCTCATCTGCTCGCCCACACTGCGTCCGCCCCTGATCATTGGCATTGTGATGCAGCTGAGTCAACAGTTTAGCGGCATCAATGCCGTCTTCTACTACTCCACGTCGCTTTTTATGAGCTCGGGACTGACTGAGGAGAGCGCCAAGTTTGCCACGATAGGCATAGGTGCCATAATGGTGACTAGGATGCGCTTTCACATTTGTCAAAAGTTTCATTTGCTAATTGGTTGGTTTTTTTTGTTTCCGACAGGTTGTCATGACTTTGGTCTCCATACCCCTAATGGATCGCACGGGTCGGCGTACCCTGCACTTGTATGGCCTCGGGGGCATGTTCATCTTCTCCATCTTTATAACCATTTCGTTTTTGATCAAGGCAAGTAGCAGAGTGCTAGTACATAAATTTATAACAAAAGTGAGGGCAAGTACTTGCCTGTCTCTCTGCCTGCCTGCTAGCATTTATTGTTGCATACTTTTGGGCCTCTCCAAATGCTGCGTGTGTTTATAAATATTTGAATATTGATATACATATTTTATGCATGAAGTTGTGTTTAACCCGCGTAGCCCCCCCTCCCCTAAGAGCTGGAACAAAAAAAGTATATATATATTTGTATATATATCTCTATGCAGAAGCAACGCATGACAGTTGTCCCGCGTGTATTTATATAAATTATTGATGTGAGATATTCTATATATTTGAGTTTATAAAGCCTTTAATTTTAGCTATTTTTTTAAGTGATATTTACATATTTTATATAGAACTATGTGTGTGCGTGTGTATAAACTAGCCAGTTAAGCCTTAATTTTAATGAAGATTAATTTATGCATGACTCGTTTTGAAATCTCCTAAGCTTTCTGCTTATTTGTGCACTGTAGCTGCTGAGTTTCAGTTTTGATTTATTTACATTTCTTTCATTTTGGTTCTGCCTAGGTTAAGTTATTGCCTAAATGAGCTGAGAAAACCAAACTCCGGCCAGAACCGTGTCCGTATGAGCATTTCAGCTGATTTAGGCAATTGTCTCGCCCCTCAATTAGCAGCTATTCTCGACTTGGCAGGCTTTTGCCCCACCACTCACACACGAAATTATTTAACGAATTCTTCAATTTTATTTGATGTTTTATTATTTTCGATTTAGTTGCTAAATCAGGCTACACCCAACAACAACAACAGCAACAACAACAACAACTTTGCAAATGTTTCTTGGGCACTCCAGTTCACAACACAACACTCACACACACACAGTTGCAAAAGCAGTGTTGGAAAATGTACAAAAGCAGTTGGCTTAGAGAACAGAAAACACGCGCTAAACTCGCTTTAGTTACTCACTACCAAAAATAAAAACACTCTCAACTGAGAACCTGTTTTTCCAATTCCTAAGCCTAGTACACAGTTCATTTATGTTTTACAAGAAAAAACTGTATTAAAATGCTTAATTTATTTTAAACAAAATTTTCGAAAACTTTTTCTAAGTAGGCAGAAAGAAGGACAGTTGATAGATTTAGTTAAATATAATTTTTCTTACTTTTTTTTAAATGGCGTAGAACGTTTATTGAAAGAAAGTTGCCGACTTTTTATGGTTTATGGAAATTTATGTTTGACAAATGGTTATTGATTCTGTGGTTACACCAAACACTTAACAATAATAAGCTCAACTTTTGGGCTCTCCAAAAAAAATATTATGATTCGGGAAATCCAATATATGTACATACACATTGCGTGATCCTTTTCCGCGTTGCAAGAGCTGTGCTTTCATTGAGATGATCCATGTGTCTATACTATATTTGGTGTTTTCCAAGCATCAGCAATCATAATCGATCTTATTCCAAAGTCTGTAGGTCATTGCCAGTGGGGTACAACATTCCGTTCAGCAGATAATTGTAATAAGCTGACTGCTGATTGACCATTCCGTTCAGCAGATAATTGTAATAAGCTAACTGCTGATTGACCATTGGAGCGAAAGCAAAACATGCTTAAAAAGTGTCAAAACTCTATTCTTCTTAAGTATTAGTATGACCCACAATTACAGAGCTACTCTGGGCACACTGCACAAGTTGTATGGAACAGCTGATCGACGAAGTCAAAATCAAATCTAATATTTAGTATACACCTCAACAAAGGAGCTGCCAAAACAAAAAACTCCATATAAAAATAGGGGAAAGTTAACTTCGGCCGAAGTTTTGTATACCCTTGCAGCTTTCATTGAAAACAAAAAAGTTTTTCTAAGACTACTTTTTGTACCTTACTTTTCTATGGGATCTATTCTATATAGATGTCTGATTTCGATCAAACTTGGTAAAATCATGGAAAAGCATAATACACTGTTAATTGCGAAATTTGTAGGCGATCCCATTTAAAACTAAAAAGTTTTTCTCACTAGAACTTCTTTTTCGACCGATTATTCATACTGCAGCTAAAACAAAAAAGTTTTTCTCACTAGAACTAGTTTTTCGATCGATCGTTCCTATGGCAGCTATATGCTATAGTCATCCGATTTGTACCAAACTTGGTGAAATCATGGGAAAGGATAGTAAACTAAGAAATTTGTTTTATCGGGTAATTTTTTTAATATTTCGTCATCACCTGTAGAATTGCCAAAAAAAAAGTTGAACCATAATTTGTGCAGGTTTCTAACATCTGGGCACACTGGGCCAAAACAAAAGAATTGCCCCTTATGGTATTTTTGTTTTGGCAGCACTGGCACTGACCTGAAAACTCAAGAACTAGGTGGATACACTACAGCTCCGTAGAGTATGGGAACGCTGGGGAAGATACTCAAGAACTAGGTGGATGCACTACAGCACCGTAGAGTATTGGAACTCTGGGGAGGATTGGCAATCCAAGATATACAAGAGCTTGGTGGATGTACTACAGTTCCGTAGAGTATTGGAACTCTGGGGAGGATTGGCAATCCAAACTACACAAACCAAGGTGAATGCCCTACGGCTCCTTACCTAAGGAGGTTAAGTACCTCTGCGGGCTTACATGTGTTCTTCGAGCCCTGGTGACTAAGTGACTTCCTAAGCATTGATGCCGGTCTTTTATATGCTTTGCTCGCGCTAAGCTCACGCCACCATGAGCTTTTTTAGAGTCGCCATCGATAATTATCGATATCGATCGAAGGCGCCAATACGTTGAAATTCAAACCAGCCGTTATTTCAATTGTGCGCGCTGGTAAAGTGCGTCACAATATCTCTCGGAGAAATAGGAGCAATATGAGCAAGGGCATGACCACCACTGCTTTAAAGCTTTATCATATGCGCTTTAACCACAGATTTGTTTGAAAAATTAAATCATTCCCTTTCTTGGCTTAAAAATAAGACTTTTTAAAGCAAAAAAAAATCAGTTCACAGTTATAGATACAGGGTCTTTTATTCAGAAATGCAAGGCTGCATCTAGACCAGTGGTGTCCAAACTCACACACAATCACCAAACTTGCCAACCGGCTGCCTTTTCAAATTTTGGACATCGCTGATCTAGACTATAAAATACTTGAGTCAATTAGGAACAACATGTTCTCCAATTTCTTGAACTAAAAAGGAACCTAGTCGGTATTAGTTAACTGAATAGTAAAACAATATGCCATACCACACCTTTATTCGCACACCCCACAGACACAAATTCTTTAATTTTTCAAGCTTATTTCTCTCAGACACTATAAAACTGTGTACCAGGCTGTAAGACTAGCTTTTCATTTCTATTAAATATTACTTTTAAAATATATTTTTAATAATTAAGATTTAGAATTTTCGATTAATTATTTCCTAAGTATTTACTTTAAAAAAAAAAGGTTACAAAGAAAAACTCAAGCGACAGTTTATTTTTCTGAAAAAAAGCAGCTATGACTAACCCAAAAAAATGGTAACCAACCCCAAACTCTTTGTGAACCAAGAAGCAGCTAAGATAATTTTCTTATTCCATTTCTCTAAGTAAGAAACCCAACTCATGCATAAAAGAAGTCAGGTTAAAGAATTACTTATAAATTTTTCTATGATTTGTTTATGGTTTATCAAAAAAAAAAAAGAAACGGTTCGTTAAAACTTTTCGAAAATGAAAAAGAAAACCTAAAAAAAAGCCTACAAATCATCGAGAATGCGAATTACTATGCATTTTGTATAGGAGTTTTTTGGTTATGTACAGGAAATGATCGACTGGATGTCCTATCTCTCGGTGGTGGCCACCCTGGGCTTTGTGGTCTTCTTTGCGGTGGGTCCCGGCTCCATACCCTGGATGATAACAGCGGAGCTGTTCTCACAAGGACCGCGTCCCAGTGCCATGGCCATTGCAGTGCTGGTCAATTGGATGGCCAATTTCGTGGTGGGCATTGGTTTCCCCAGCATGAAGGTGAGTTTTGTGTGAAACTTGCTTGCCAACTAAACTAATGACTTTGATTACAGACTGCCCTGGAGAACTACACCTTCTTGCCGTTTAGCGTGATGCTGGCCATCTTTTGGATATTCACCTACAAGAAGGTTCCCGAGACCAAGAACAAAACCTTTGAAGAGATCCTGGCCCTGTTCCGGCACAACAACGGCAGGTATGTGGTGAACTCAATTTTATGCTGCTGCACACCAATCAAGGCAATTTGATGAACTTCATTCAAACGAGAAACCCCATTCCAAACAGAAACTTTCTATCCCATTTACTTGGAAGCTTATTAGGCGGTTTTCAATGCCACCCAATCTTTGAATTGCTTACAATTGCAACTTGCCAATTTGTAGGCAATTCAGAACCAACTCCCATTTTAAGTTTTTCATTTCGAAAGAAAACATAAATTATAATCTTGATTTATTTACTGGCACTTCCCCCACAAAAATAAAAACCACAAAAAGGACATTTCGAGATAGTAGACTGTACGGGTAAGTTGCATGAAGTCTCAAGGGAAAGCAACCCGTAACCAAAAATCAAAAAAAAAAACTAAACATTCCCCCCGCAATTTGAAGCATTTCGCTCTTCTCGTAGCTCGTTTTGCTGTACTTTATTTAGCCAACAAAAATCTCTCTCAAACAACTTGCGCTCATGTTTCGGCATGTCTGCTTAAAACTTACCACTTTGCCTGTAATACTCGTTACTTGTTAAATCCAAACTGGCAACTAAATAATCAATTATTTAATATGAATTTTAATACTCTACTTTCTATATAAATATATATATGATCAAGTATATATTCAAGCCATAATTCATTAAATCTGTCCCCCCTCTCTGTCTTTCATGTCACAAAACCAAACTTCCAATATCTAACTCATGCAGCGTTCCCCCCCAAACCAAACCAAACCAAACCCTTCGCTCATTGTTCATTACAAACAAAAATTGGTTAGTTTAAAGCACACACCCACACACACACACAGCATTTATAAATACACTTACACACACACTCACACTCTGATTATGTTGTTGCCCATTTAGTGAGGACAGTGTCAACGGTAACAGTTGCTCGACAGCGGACATTGAAATATCAGAACGTGACACCACAAGACCCAAAGCGCAGTGAATCCTCTCCTGGCCCAACCATCAAACAACCAACCAACCAACCCCCTCCCTGTTTTGTTGTTGCCGTTTTCTAATTTATTTACCATTTTAAGGATTGTGCACAAAAATTTACAATCACGAAATTTGCTTACTTTTGCTATAGGAAATTTAAGGCACACTTCAAATTTTTAAGGCCCACTTTCGAAGAAGAATCTAGAAATGAGAATTTCTCTTTATTATGGTGCATAGAAACTCTTATTTTTGTATACCACAGCTTCCCTAGCAAGTTTGCTTTCTTCAAACAGTTGACTAGTAGTAGAGTTTTAAAAGCCCAGTTTTAGAAACAGCTAGAAATTCTTTCCTTTTGCTGCCTTTCAGACGTTGTACCAATTTAGGCAGTAGTTAGAAATTCGCATTATCTCATGAGGTTTTCGTTAGCATTTCGAATTGTGACTGTTTAACTTTATAAGGCAAAGGAGACAAATATGCTCCGGTTACTGGATTGTATGACTAAAGATAAGCACTGTAAAACCAAAGTCTCAAGGTCAAGTATAGGTTTAGCTAGAACGGTTTTCTTTTCCCATAGTAGCCGACGTTACTCTTGTCGCTTTAAAATCCTCCTACTTAAGTTTGGAATCCATGATACAGTTAACTTCAAGCTAGCGCATTGCAAAAGTTTCGATATTCTCAGTCGGCGTTGGTTTGATGATTCAAAGGTATAATCAGGTATATCGCAGTGATATGAACGCTTTCGATTTCCTGGTGTATCAGTAACTTCTATCGAAAACGTAAGCCACGACTGTGTAGCCCTGGTTTTTGTTTGTCTTCAGTCCTGGGGCTCGACACTTCTGGGGCACTTCTAGGTGCGCTACCTTGTAGATATTGTATCATGTTCGAAGTCGAATCACTAAGGGTTTCTGGAACACCACCAATTGGTTTACTTTTACTTCCATAATTGTTTATGACTGCTCTGGAAAAACCTTCATGCAATACCTTAACTATAGTAAACTTTGGACTTTGCATATTTTCAAACTGCTTTTAATCCTAGCAGGCAAAAGAACAGTTTCAGTCGTAGTCGCTAAATTCCCATCGCTACAATAGGGTGACCAGACACGGTCAACAAATTGGGTATTTTTGTTATGTCATCCTGAATCATTGAACAAATTTGGCATCATCCAGATCAATTAAGTAATAAGGCTTCTTCCTGTTCTCTCTTGCTGCAAATAATAAAAAAACAAAGCAAATGTTGGAACCAGCTGCTTGTATAACGATAAAAATATCGATAATTCCATCAGGACTGAACGCGGTTAACTTTAAGGGGGGATTCTCCCTGTCGAGGCTGTTTTTGAACCTCTTTTAAAAAAAATCTTATTTGAATACAGGTTTAATGACCTGTTTTGATTTTAGTCAAAGTGAATGTTAGCAAGCTTCAGGTCGAGGTTTGATTACAGTTCAATAATCAACCAGAAAATTCAACAGAGAATACATTAATCTAATTTTATTTCTCTTAATCTTATTTCAAAACGCAAAGAGCTTTTCCAATTCGGTTTTTATTATGTTAGAAATAGATCAAAGAGAAGAATTAGAACGATAAGGGGGCTGCTCAAAAAGTTCTCGGCTGTCAAAGTGGGGTGTCCAAAATAAGGTATAGTGCTGGCGGCCACGATTTCTTGTCTCCAGGTTGTTTGAAATGAAAAGTAACAGTATAGATGTCATTCTGTTTTGAACCTCGAAAAAACTTTGTGAATTTTTTTATGGGCACTTTTTTGGTAGTTTGGTGTAAAATTACGGTTGAGGTTCAGACCAAAATGGTGACAGTTCTGAGTCGAATGCATTTAGTTTCATCAAAATCGGTTCACTGCAACTGGAGATATCATGGCCGCCAGTTCGAAAAACGTGGTTTCGAGATAAATGCGTTTAAAGCAGGGGCAGGCATAGTCCTATCTTGTGTGCATACGAAAAATCTCAAAGCAGCGCTGCTCCCACACACACAGAACAAACTTTACAAGCGCAGATGCGTTGCGTGATTTGCTGCTGCGCCACGCAGTCGTTGCTACTGAAATTGAGAGCAATTTTTGCGCTGCTCTCACACACACGAATGCAAAAATGTGAATGTATTGTTTTCCTGCCTTTGGTTTAAAGTTTGCATTTGCTTGGCAAAGTGGCTCACCTTGGGTCATAAAGAGGGCTATATCTTCTAAAGAATTTCGAATTTCAAAAAATCCCTTTACGACGATATTCTCAAATATCTCAATATTGCTTGAACTAGAAGTCGTGCAATAAGGAGTGTTCCATAAATCTCAAGAGATTTTCTTTTAAATATTGTTACTTGATGCAATAGAATCAATTACATCATTTAGAGTCTATATTAAGTCTCTATGCAAAATACTTATAAAACTTGTAAATCAGTACTCGGCATTTTGGTATTTTTCAGTTAACAAAGAATGGTGGACAATGTTATGAGCTAATTTACTCACTACTCTATGCTAATCAAAGCAGAAAACAGAAGCTTTCAGTTAACTACACTAGTCAACATGATACAGATTTTGGAATTTGTGTTGAACTTACCATGAATTCAAAGTATACATAGTACTTTTCGTCGTTTCAAAATAAATTATCCCAAGCCTTTCTATGATTTTCTTTAGCAATAACTCTTTATGTATTTAATGTATAGTTTTCAGAATCAATTCTTAAAAAATCGTAGAACTGTTTAGAATAGTTAATTTAAATGGTAAGAAATAGTACTCCACGAGTAAAGATTGTCAGAACAAAAGTTTTTTTCCCCACAAAACGCGACTAAAATCGGTATAAATAGACATTTTGCAGTAAGTTTAAGCTCGTAAATCCAAAAATCCCAATACAGATGCGTGTTCAGCTCAAGGAAAACATCTAGAATTGCGATGAAACCATCAGTGAACTGAAAAAGTCTAGTTTTGTTGCGTAGAGTTAGTTTCTTTGTTGCCTTTGACAATTTCTCTGCTCACATTGATGCAAAATTATAATCTTGAGAGACACCTTCAATAGAATTGCTTTCAATGAAACAATTTTTTGAGCAGCTTTCGTATAGATATTTAGATCCACTCGGGAATTAGAAGAATTTCAAAGGAGTTCTTTGAGCTTTGTTCTAAAAGCATTTATTTTCGAAACTGAAGTACTTGAAATTATAATTACACTAGGCAAAAAGGTCCAGTATCTTGAATGGTTGGTAGGGACTCTAGCTGATTTTCGTGTGCTAATCAAGACTGCGTTTTCAGACATTGTCCATCACGTCGAGATTTTTAGTAATTTGAGGTTAAAGTTGCTAAAAGTGCCTATTTTGACCCTTTTTAGAAGCGTTTTTCGGGAAATCCATGCTATTGTTTGAACTTTCTTTGATACCATCGGAAAGTACCACTCCTTAGCTTTGAAATGAACAATCCCAAACAATTCTGAGATTTTTTTAGCACTTATGAAAGAATCAAAAAATATCCTTTTTATTGCTGGTGCCCCTAAGTATGCAATGGTAGGTAGAGACTCTAATATGTTTTCGTTTCTAAAAATAGTAAATAAGGCAGGTCATTTGTAATGAACCAGCAACAAAATACTAGAAAAACCTGAAAAATTTATTGTAATCGTCTCACGCATTAACAGGAGGTTTTCTTTAGACAGTCAATTTCTACTTCACTCGGAAATGGGAACACCAAAATGAAACGCTTTGACATTGCGGTCGTTTTACTTTTTAATTCCACTCGGAAATGGGAAAATGATGGAATATCTACCTTTTTTTGAAAGATCTTTGGTAAAAGTAGTTTGCTAAGAAAGTAAAAGTTATTGAAGAGGGATCTTTGAAGGCATCTAGGAAGAAAGCAGAACTAGTAATAGCCGATCTAAAACTTTCAGAATCATCAGCTTTCACTTTAACAATTAAAACTTGATCAATGATTAATCTTTAAAAACTGCTTTTATTTCCTGGCGTACTTTTATAAATCTTTTTAAAAGAAAATAGGAAAAATCAACGAATATATGACCCAAAAATATATCAGATATCAAGACATTTTGTTGAAAGCAAACTTAAAAAAAATTCTTCATAACTTACTCAATTTTGCAGAAATTTTGAATCGAATTTATTGAAAAAACTTAATCATTCATTAGCTTAAAAAAACTACATTTATTTCTAGGCATACTTTTAGGTGTCGTTCGAAAACTGGTAATTTGAAAAATCTATTTAGAAATCGATCAAAAAAAAAAGTTGCAAAAATAGAAAAGTTTGAACACCCCCAAAGCAAAGTAAGCATTTTTCGTTGATCGCTTAAGTTTATGTTTAATAGTTTTAAGTTTATTGTTTAATACTTATAACATTTGTTAAAATAAATAACATTTTCTTTAAATCTGTTGTTGTTTTTAATTTGATTTTGATTTAGCATAAATGAAAGCCGCGCTTAATAACTTCCAAGCAAAGTCAAAGCTCTTTCAGCTCAGGTAACACATTCACACACACACACACACCCCGCACACATACACGTCGGTCTTTTTGTTGTGTTTGTTGTGTGAAACACTCGAAATTGCTCTCATTAGTTGCAAAGAATTTAAATTGAAAACCAAAATACGTTTACACTTAAAACATAATCGTAGAGTGTGCGAATTTCAGGAGTATGCTAAACTGCACAAATAGCTTGGAACCACAAAGTATGAATTCTGGCATCGAGCATGCCGCCTTGATGGTATCTGAGGAGAAGACCCAACATGACTCACGTAAGAATCGAATCCGAAATACAAACCCCATCCAAAACTCGTTTTTTTCAGTTGTTTTATTTGTTGTGCAAATTGCCCGTAAAAAAACTACTAAACAAAAATCAAATTATTTAGGTAAACTAAAACAGAACCCCACACTAAAATAGACACACACAGTTACTCTCTCACACACACCCACATGGAGAAATAAATTCTATCTTTTTTTATGTGCAATTAGCAAACATTTTACCATTTTTTGTTTAAACAACTTACTAACATCCCAAACATATCATCTCTAGCATGCCACTACAAATCTCTATAAAATTCCACTTATTATCTGTGTGTAGCCGTAGAACAACTCTTTGTATCAAATTTAACTCTCCGATATTGTTTATTTCCATTCGACATTGATTGTATTTGCATTTATTATTGGCCCATAACAAATGATTGGAACTCAATCGAACCGAAATCATCAACGGGATTACACCACAAACAAAATCCAAATACCACACAAAACAAAACCAACTATTGTACGTATCCAATCAATCGACAACTATTGGCCACAATCCGTACCAATCTGCATGCAAAACCCGCACACCCGACAAATCAAACACTACTAAAAGTCTTTGGTACCACCTCGTTTTCGTTGACGGTTGAAGGCATGGGTCCGTATCCGTTAAGCGATAGCACCAATCTCTTGGGTCCAACATCGAACAGTTATGCAAGCGGTGGCCTGGGCCTGGCCGGCTCCTCGACTTGCTACACGAACTATGGTACAAATATACAAACGCCAGTTCCTAATCGCAAATGTTACTACGATGAGGCTGATCAATTCCGCAGGCACTCGGCGCACGGAAGAATGTCATGTAGGTGTCCAGAAACTGCTGCACACAAACCCCAAATGTGCACCCCCTAATCCCACTGAAAGCATTTACATGAAAATGCCGCGTGCACCCAGTCGTACGAACGAACGAACACACAGACAGTTCAAGTTGTTGTTCCAACAATTGCTTTGAATATACATACCTCTATATATATAATTCTATATTGTTTGTTTTTATTTTTTATAGTACGCAAGTGAAAGCTAAAAAACTTAAAAAACGAAATCTGGGGACCAAGCTAAATATGCAATGAGAAACAAATGCGAAACGATTGGCTAAGTAAACAAGGCTTTAAGAAACAAAACACGGAACAGTCATACCAGCACACACACAACACCCACTCACCTCTACTATTTATACGATGCCAATAATGCGTGCGATAGGTTTTCTTTCAAAATGCTGGCACACTGAATCAGCTTAACTAAATCGCCACAGTTATTTGAAAATATAGCTGTTGTAAAAAAATCCCCAAAATGGAGAAGTTTTTATGGTATTTTTATGGTATACTAGCTGAGTACCTTTGCTTTGTGAAAATATGACTCTTTATAAGTTTATAAGCAAGTTTCAACTGACTGCCAATCGATATCAGCAGTTTAAATTGGGAAAACTACAAATTTTCAGCCCATACAGCCCATAGCCTAAATTTTGAGATATGGAAATCTTCTTACACTCACATTTTTAGCCTAAGGACCATTTTTCCAATCGAACGGTGTGGATCTGAACCACTTTTAAATGTTTAGCTTCATCGGAACAAGTTATAAGTTCTTAGGTTAAATAACTTCTAGAACAGTTAAATATCCTCCTCGTACTACTAAAATGTAGACCGATTTTCAAGTTCATTGCTTAAGTTACTCCGAAATAAGGCTCTAAGTTCCTTTTGAACCAGTTCGAAACCTGATCTGAGCCTGTAAATTATCCAACTCCATTTTACCAACCGCTTTCCAACCGATTCAAAGACTTATGACACAGCGTACGATTGTTTCCTGATCGACATGAACGTACCTTGTAAAGAAGCTCCTAGGCCGTGGTATATATGTATCTCAGTCGTGCCCTGGATCCTCTTACAAGAAATTTGTAAAGAAGGTCTGAGACACCCGTGGGTTAAGGCTCTTGGGATATGAATCACCAAGCTATGTAGTCTGAAAGGGAATGCACGGTCTCGCCAACAACGGCGGGAAGATATCCTCGTCCCCGATATCCTCACCTACGAGACCTCTGGACCAAATTTTACGCACTCGGTGTTTGGGGATATACAGGCACCTGTAGAGGGAAGGTACCCTCGTCTGAAGGTAGGGTATGTAGACGAGAATGAATGCGAGCGAGAAGGAATCCTTGACTCTTGAAAGGGTAGAAGGGGAAGGAAAGGTGTGGCGTGTGCGTACGGTTGGCTTTCAATACCTCCAGCTAGTGCATTGTAGGACTTGGAGGACGTGCACTTCTTGTGTTCTTCTGACTTGAGCTCGCCGGATGGGGTGTGGGTTTTTTCCTTATCCTACCATACTACACACTAGCACAATAATATGTGCACTTTACAGAAATCTACAAGTATAACTATAAGCTGTCGACGATCGACGATCAGGGTAATTGAGATGTTGATTTTACCCTGTTCTATACCCTCCCTGCCTTGGTAGCGTGTTAGGAATGTTCTTCGACTACCCCTTACTCAGACGTGCAATCAGATTATTCGACTTCAATACATGATAGTTGCCTCATCTCAGAGACCGATGATTCATTTATGTTTAACTGAAATAACTGGTCGAGCAGAAGGCTGCCAATTCAATTCAAATTCAATTGTATGTAAGTTTGTATTTAAAGGTTTTACTCACACATTTTTAATCCATCGTTGCGTTCGGTGGGCCCAGCGACTCGCTATTGATTTTGCTGTGGAACAAAAGTAATTTTCCTACCAAAATATATCCATTAGGGCGACTCCACCTAATTGTTTAGCATATGCTGAGCGTAGAAATATAAATTTGGAAAATTACGTTACTTATACTAAGTTTACTTTAATTATTACTTATCGCATTACGCAATATTATGGATATAAAAGGCGAACATAGTAATCTATGTCGCAAAATTAACAAAACATGATTTCAAATCATATCATTAGCAGCGCGAAACTGCTTGCACTGCTTAGCAGCAAATCTGCTTGCACATGCGCTCTGCTTTAAAGCGACACTGCTTGCACTGCAAAAATATGTATGTAGGTACACAAATCTGAGGGTGCTCCGCTGGCGTCAAGGCTTAGGGACTGCAACGCATGTGTGCTATACTGTTTGGCGAGGTTATGTAACCATGTGGCATTGGTGTTGGGGCTGTAATGTGGTCCTACGACGGCGTGGGCGTGGTTATGGCAGCAAAACTCCTAGCTCTGCGTCAGCGTATGACGTCACGCAGCGACTTTGAACAAATTTACACGCCGCCTGTATACATATGTATGTACATACATATGTTGCCGCGTCTCTGCAGACTCCTTTATACGGTTGGTCTCCCGATGTCACAGGCATCTTTTGTGGAATATATTCTGGGCGGGATCACCAAACCAAATCCGACCGACCACGCCACGGGTATGAAGATTGACGGCGCGAAGGCGCCAGCAGCATTAACTGCGCTGGCGGGTCGCTGGCTGCAGGCTGTGTTTTTTTCTGCAATCAAAATGTGATTCAGTTAAACTGCTCTATAAGTACCATCAATAAACATCACCTGTGCACAGAAATCACGCTGACGGATTGATATTGGATGCGATTAGTGAGAGTTAACACTTTTGTAGGTTATATAACCTTAATATATTTGCACTTGTCAATTTGTGTATAGAATCACGTCTGTCCGCTTGAAAGGCTTTTCTTGAAATGAAATCAAGCCACGCGCTTTTTCGTTGCGCAACTTTCAAAAGCTTCTTTCTAACTGTTCAATCGCCTGATCCGTTTTCGCACTTAACAAGACTTTAAGAGAGTGTCTGGTGCAGTTAATACACAACAACAAACTGATGAGCTGTTCTCTGTAGATACAGTGGGCTAGATGAATCGATTTTCAAACACTTTGCCAGCTGTCCACTACAACCGTTCATTCGATTGCGATGAAACTTTGGGCAATGGTTGGACGCATGCCCGCGATGGTTTCTAAGGTCCAAATTGACGAAATTTGCTAAATTAACTAATGAGTATTTATAAAAGCGCTATTGTTGTGATAGACGGGATGTGCAGACGGATAAATAGGAGGTATAAACCAATTGGTCAAAAGACTCGGAAAATTTGCAAGATCTTCTTAAGCTTAGATTATCACGAAGACGGGTAAATAGAGGAAAAGATCGAACGGCTGCAGCCAGCACTAGCTTGAATCGCTCTCATAAGAATCATTAGGATCCGGGCGACGCCGGGTATTCAGCTGGTACAAAATAAAGAAGAGCAATGTGAAATTCTATTGCATAATTTACTTAAAAGATTTTCAAATACTTTTTATGGCGATTTAGAAATCACTTTCTCCTCATCAATTATCATGAATCATCATTAGTTGTTCAATCGATTGCATGACTTGGCTCGTTTAATTTACTTTTTGCATGCGTATTATTGGCATGCACCTTGTTGCATGCACCTCCAAAATAAAAAACCCACAGCTAAAAACTGCCCTTAAAAACTAATAACAAAAATAAGAAAAAAAGAAAGCAAAACCAAAACTCCCAATTTGAAACGAATTTGCCTTTTCGTTTTCTTTGTTTTTTTTGCGTTTGTTCCGCTTTTTGATTGTAGCTGCTTCCGAGCGATTTTTAGACGGCGGCCGAAGTACACACCAGGGCCGGAGCGCTGCCTCTGCGCCCCATCACCTTCGTCAGCAAGCACCTGTCTGCCCGAACAGCGGGCCTTGACTGAGGAACGACTCACCTCCTGAGCTGGCAGCCAGTGTGCGTTCCCTGAGCCGTGCTGAGGAAGCGTCCTCCCGTTACAACAGCAACAGCAACAACAACAACAACACCACAACAACCACACACGAATACGTACATTGTAGCTATGAGAAGGAAGGCAGCGTATGTGATCAAGCCAAGCCAACCATTTTGCACCAGCCTCAGCCTCAGGAGTCGAGTCACTGCCAACGCAAGCACAGCCACAGCCACAGTCCGCATCATAGTCGTCACACCTCACCGCACAGTCACAGTCACTCGCATCATCATCATTACAGGCGCAAGCGTCGTCCGGGCAGTGGCAGCCTACCCGGAGCGCATACCCAACACAAGCACAGTCACTCAATGATGTCACGCCAACAAGCCTGCTCCAGTCGTCGTCATCGCTCGGTAACGGATGTGTCCACCCAGTCCATTAGCAATTGCCAGGATCCCCTTTGTCTGGAGCGAGAGGTACGCAAAACCTGCGAACTCGCCCAATGCTTTGCCGAGGAACTGTATGGCTCCTCCTCGCGACGTCCCAGCAGTTGCTGTACCAGCTCGGATTATTGCTATCAAACAGACTCCACCAGTCTCTACGGATCCCGTTCCTCGCTGAGTCGCAATAATTCCATTAAATCCGCCTCGGCAGCCATGAGAAAGCAGCAACGTTTACAGAATCGTCAGCCTAGCTACACCTCTATTTCGTTAAGAGGTTTGAATCAAAGCCAAATGGGTTCACTCACCTCAATCTTCGACAGAGCCCAGCAGCATAAACTCAATCAGGAAGAGGAAGCGAATGCGGGTTCCACTTTGGAGAGGCAAAGTTCCAAGGGTGCTTTGAGCAATGATCTACCCGAATATGCCTGCTCACCCTCGCCCATACGCTGGAGTTTTCTGGCTGGTGGTAAGTCCCCCACCGCCGAGCTGGAAGGAGCCGTGGGTGGCGTAGAGCCGGAGGTGGATGCCTGGCATATGCCTGAAATTGAGAAGAAACCTTGTCGCAAAATCAAGAGCACAGAAAAAACTTCCTCAAGCTTTGATGACGAGGCACCCAGTACCTCGGCAGCAGCACGTAAGCGTGGCTTTCACTGTGAGTTCGAGGAGGAGTCCACCACCGTGCTGTTTCACCAGGACACAGGGGAGTCCTTCAACAACTGCTGCAGCAATTACATACAATGCAATTCGTATCTGGATCAGGATTTGCAAATCACCAGCGAGGATATACAGCAATACCTGTCCAAGGGTCAGCCCACGGGCAATTTGGAAGATGTCTTAAATAACTCCAAGAATTATCCCTTCCAGCCTAGCAATGCTCTGGAGTTTCAGTACAAAAACAATTTCCAGCAGACGGGCGGCAGCATCAACAACAATCAGACCACAAATACCACCAACACCGCCTCAAGTGATGCGGGCGAATGCTTCCAAAACTACCGCTCCAACTCGAAGGAAACCAATCTGAATCAAACAGAGACCAACATCAATCTGTCTACCAGTTCGAACAACATCAACATTGTGTTCAACTCCAGCCTGGAGCGTAATGCCAATGAGGTGAAGTTCATTAACAATCGAGAGGGTGAGAATTTGTTGGTCAGCTGTGAGGGTCACCATAGTGGTTACCTGGCCTATAGCTATCCCAGCTATGATTATTCCAACATGTCGGGTAACTCTCACTTCGATAAGCAATTGGACAAAGATGTCAACAACTCCACAGCCAGTGAGCACTCCTCTTCGCTGCCCTCGCCGCAGCCACAGTACGACTACTTCGATGCCGCCTCCGAGCACAGTCTGATGTCACCCGTGAATCCCTCGGGCGACGATCTCACCCATTTGCATCAGTATCATCATCATCAACAACAACAACAACCACACCACACGCACTTGCACCCGCCGCCGCCTTTGCACCGCAGTCATGCTCCCCATTTGCCACACTTTGCCCACTTGCACCACCACCACGACGACGATCAGTTCCGGCTGGGCAACGCCTTCAAGCGAGTGCGCAGGCGCGCACGCAAATACACCGATTTCCTGCGCAAGAAGTGAACTCACCATTTCTATTGTTGTAGATTCACCCTATTTTGGACGCAAGTACGTGGTGGTGTCCAAGCACCAAAACAAGCTACAGCCGCAGCGACGTACACAGAGCCTGGATGAGAATTGATCAAGCAATAATAACTAAACAAGTAAAACTTTTAACATTTAATTAACCAACAATTTGTACACTGCCAAAAAAAAAAAGAAACAGAAAATAAGAAAGAAAAACAAAACATGAAGAGGAGTATGAAACTTGTGCTAAAATGCGAGGGTCACTTACACATGGGATTGGCTCTTGAAAATGTAAAAAAAAAAACAGTTTCGTTTCGAGTCTTGAAAGTTTTGAGAAAAATACTTTAACACTTTTTTGAAAGTCTAGTCAACACTTTTAAGATGAACTCCAGGGATCAACCCCTTTAAAGATTGTTAAAATGTTTGTTTTTTAGCTTATCCAAATAAAAACATATGTAAACTGAGCATAATTTGATGTTTATAAAAAGGTGAGAGTTTGTTTTAAACACTCGAGGCACTGATGTGAAATATGCTTTATAAGATGTACTCCGACTTTCACAAGCTCGAAATTCAGAACTCAGTTCTCGATACTCATATTTCAATACGCAGTTCTCAATGTTCAGTTGTCTGTTTCATATTCTAGCTACTCAGTTCTCGTTACTTAGTACTCGATATTCAGTACTCGATACCAAGTACACGATAAAAAGTACTCGATACACAGTACACGATACTATTCGTTGACTTCGACACTCAGTAGTCGTTACTCAGTATTCGAATGTTGATACTAAGTGCTTGATAGTCGATACTGAGTCTACACTAACAACACGATAGGTACCCAATACTCAGAGTTCTCAATACTCTGTACTCGATACTCAGTACTCGACTCTCAGTACTCAATACTCAAGTATCGTACCAAGTATCGACTCTCAGTACTCAATACTCAGTACTTGATACCAAGTCATCGATACCCAGTTCTCGATATTCAGCACTCGATACTAAGTTCTTGCCACTTGGTTCTCCCTACTTACTCGATACTCAATCCACGATACCACGTACTCGATACACAGAACGCGATACTCAGTAGCCGATTCTTTGACCTGGACCCTCAGTACTCGATTCTCAGTACTCGAAAATTGATACTAAGTGCTTGATAATCGATCCTTAAGACTGGATACTTTAAATTTTACTCTAAAACTCGATAGGTACTCCATACTCAGAGTACTCCATACTCAGTACTCAATACTTAGTATTTGATACCAAGTTCTCGATACTCAGTACTCGATACTAAGCTCTTGCTACTCAGTTTTCCTTACTTAGTACTCGATACTCATTACTCGAATACCAAGTATTCGATCCTAGCTACTGTATGCACAGTACGCGATACCAGCTACTCGATACACAGTACGCGATACTCAGTAATCGATATTTTGACTTCGACACTAAGTACTCGGTACTCAATACTCGAAAATTGATACTAAGTGTTCGATAGTCGATACTCAGTAGTCGATACTCTATACAAAAAACTCGATAGGTACTACACGATACTCAGTACTCGATACCAAGTGCTCGATACTACTGACTTGATACTACCTTCTCGGTACACAGTACGCGATACTCAGTAATACTCAGATTCTTTGACCTCGATACTCAGTACTGTAACGAGCTCTTCTGACCCGTACACCAATGCAGGCTTAGCTCAGGGTTGTCAAGATTCGTTCCAACCAATTTATATTGGACTTGCAATAATAAGACAGGATTAGATTTATGCTATTATTCACCAGAGATACGGTTCACTTTATTTCACTTTCGATACTTAACTTATCACTTAATATACAATCGTCTTTGACCTATCTGAGGTATCCTTGCCAAATCGCAAGGTCCACCTCCTATATGGCAATTCGCCACTCACGCTAGATATCGCTGGCTAAGGGTACGCCGTTCCCGTGTAACATACGCACACTCGCAGGCTTCCTTTCTCGCACAACAATACGCGACTCTTCCCTACTACTGTTGTTCTCCCAGGACTCCTAGGATACGCTGGCTTAGAACTCTCGCTGTTGTCGCCGGCTTTACGTGCAGCCCGCAGCTTGTACTTGCGCTCAGCTCCCTTGTCCTTTTGAAGACACTGATCCTTGATCCTCCAGGATTCCGCACTCGCTTCAATTGAATAGAAAATTTAAGAGATAGAGAAATTTGCGCCATAAGATTAAAAGTGTGTGAGCTATCATTGAACTCTTTATAAAAATCAAGTGCAAAATCGTTCTAAGCCGAACTGAACCGCTTTTCGCTTTCGAAAACTGAATTTTGCAACTTCCAATATAAAGAACAGAGCCAATCACCGAGAAATCGGTTTTAATATCTCTCTAGTCAACTTAAAAGAATTAATCATTAACACTTATTTTCACTCACAACAGCATACGGAAAAGACAGAAGAAAATGAAGCAAAACAGTCTGTGGACCACAGTTTTTGTCGGTGCTGTTGAGCACTGATCTGTTTGACAATAACCGAATAGCAGGCTGAATAGCAGGCCGAACAGAGGGGCTTCAGTGTTTTCTTTATTGCTGTGATGCAGCGAAAGCCGAGAGAGAGTCAGTGCAAAAGAGAGTTTGCGAAGGGCTTAGAGTTTTTCAGCGAATGCTCTTTATATTAGCACCAAATTCCAGTCCTTCCTCAGAAGTACACTCAGTGCGATTAGCCTTTTCTGTTCACCTATTGTTGAAATTGGTTATATATAAGAAAATACGGAGTATGAGATTGAACCAATGAACCGAGCAGCGATTTGACTTATTGCTTAAGACCATTTTGCAGACCTTTTTGAACCGCTTGCTCAAACCAGTTTCAATTACGATCGGCTTGTATCCCCTTAAAATTTTACATTTTCCTTTTGTTCCTGGGGATTTTGCTAGCTATCAGTGGTTAGTAAAATGTCTCGTCATCAGTAGTTGATAGATACTGCGGCAATTTTTCGTAGTTTTACTAATTGCTACTATAAAAGTGGATTACTATTCAATGCTACTTAGCTACAAAGGCGCGGAAATAATTTAACAAACTTGATTAATAGATTCTCGTATGCCAGTGAGTCGCCTGCTCTTTACGAAAGTTCAAATGCGACCAAAGCGTCGCTGGCGACTGCGCTGCCGCGAGTGAGCTTGAGAGAGCGACTACGCAGCTGCAATGTCTAAATATAGAACAGGCGTGGGAGAAATATGTATAACAAGAGCGAGTATCATAGCAAACAAACATAATTTCGTGGCAGATTGCCATTGATTTGATTGACATTAATTATAAGTCTTAGATCTTTACATGGGCGGCAAATCGCAGGGGTTCTGGCCCGAACAGTTGGCTTTTTATGCACTTAATTATTGTCCAAACTTTTTCACATAACTTTCAAGACTAAAACGAAACTATTTCTGTAAAAATAAAGGCCAGTCTATTACACACACACACCCACACACACACACAATTCACAGCTACAACGACTATTTTAAATAATACCAAAACAGAAAACCAAAAACTATAACAACATTTGTATATTCAAAACTTAATTATTAAGTACAGGTTTTTGCAATTCGCATAAATTTAAATGGAAATAATAAAAGCACAACTAAGTACTCAAGCCTAGTTGATAGTCACAAATCTAGTTCTAAGTAAGTTGAAAACACAAAAAACTAAACAGCAGCGCCACAAAACAAACATTTAGAGTTTCAGCAAACTGCAACAAAAGAACAACCAAAACGACAACAGCAACATTAAATATGAACAATTAACATTACTGTAGTTGAACACTTGAGAAATCAATACCAGAAGCAAAATATTTCATATATAGTACGAGTATACATGCATAATATTTACATATACATAAATATATAGTTATATATAAAGGCAGGCGACGTTTTTTTCGATTTATTTATTTTATATGCGCATTTTTTGTGTGTTGAACAAGAAGTTTCTTCAGGGACAGGGACACTGCTTGCAATTTTTGTATAAGCAATAATAAGCCGTTTTGCTCAAGGATCAAATATTATTTGACAAAAACCAAAAGAGAAGAACAAACCAAAAAAAAACAAAAAACAACCCCAAAACTTAACCACAATTTAGTATTTACTTTCTGTGTTTTCAGTTATTTTAGGTATGTGCTTAAGTTGTTGTCCACTTTAGCTTATGACATTTGGTTTAAGCATTGAATCCCCCAACAACTGTCTTCCAATTATATGTACATTTTTCAGATTCATTTCGTTTTGAAAGTAAAAGAAAAAACTAAATTTAAAAACACTACTCGTCAGTTTTTAGGCAAGGCAATTCCTACAACTTTAGCACTTTCACTCTATTTCCAAAACCATTATATAGGCGGGTGTCCCAGAAATATCTAGAGATTTTCATATGAACGGAAAGATTTTAACTTAACTACGACGACTTTATATGCAAAGTGACAAGAATATTGTTGGCTACTAGATTATGGGGAAGGAAAACCGTACGTCTCAAATCTACTTACCCTTGAGTAGTCGGTTTCAAATCTCTCAACTTTTCTCATCTAATCTAGTAGCCTATCATTTTGAAGACACTTTACATATAAAGGCAAGCATATTTATATCGATATGAAACCGTTTATACGAAAATCTCAAGAGATTTCTGCCACACACCCGATAGACGGATACTTCTTTATACCTTGATCATTATTCCACATTACCACATGATTGTCCTGGGTGATTTCAACCTTCCTGGTGTATCAAATTCATTGATTCCTTACTCCAAATACATTTATGCAATTCCTCTTCTTCTTCTTCTTGGCCATTTGATGGTGATAAAATCATCACAACCGTTTTACGGTCTCGGCCGCTGCCACTAATGCCCTCCACTCGCCTCTGTCCCGAGCGACATTTCACCAGGAGGACACACCCAGCTCCGCAATATCTCCCTGCACCTGGTCGCGCCATGTCTGCTTCGGTCGACCCGGCCCGGGATTACTTCCTAACTCGTTCGCATGCCGACTGTACACCCGTTTTGCTGGAGCGTTATCATCCATACGGGTAACATGTCCTATCCAGCGCAGCCGCTGTTGTTTTATGCGCTGGACAAGCTTAGTGTCCCCATAGAGTTCGTACTGTTCGTAATTCATTCGGATGCGAAGTTCGCCGCCAACGTTTAGAGGTCCATAAGTCCTCCGAAGAGCTTTTCTCTCGAGCACGCCAATTGCCGCCTCATCCTTTGATGACGTTGTCCATGCTTCTGCGCCGTATAGCAGGACTAGGATGATAAGCGACTTGTATAGCGCAATTTTCGTTTTCCGAGAGTGGGCTCTGCTCTTGAACTCCTTACTGAGCCCGTAATAACATCGGTTTGCAAGAGTAATTCTTCTTCGGATTTCCAGACTGGTGTTGTTGGTGTTCCGAGGTAGACAAATTCCTTAACAGCCTTGAAGTTGTAGTCTCCCATTGCAACAGATTGTCCAAGCGTAGACTCACTGCGCGTTGATTGTAGGTACTTCGTCTTATCCTCATTTACCGCTAAGCCCATAAGTTTTGACTGCTTCTCTATCTCTGAGAACGCCTGTTTTACCACAAATTCACTTTTGCCGATGATATCAATATCATCGGCATATGCAAGTAGCATGTTATCTCTGGTAAAGATGGTGCCCGTTCTGTTAGCATTTGGGCACTGGCGCAGTATGTACTCCATCAGCAGATTAAAGAAGTCGCACGATAAGGTATCACCCTGCCTAAAACCTCTTTTGGTATCGAAAGGCTCGGAGTGGTATTTTCCTATTTTGTCGGAGCCTTGTGTGCTTCTCAACGTCATCATGCAAAGTCGAACGTACTTTGCTGGACTACCAAAGATAGACAGGGCTTCAAAGAACTTTGACCTTATCGGCGTGTCAAAGGCGGCTTTATAGTCAACAAAAAGGTGGTGGGTGTCGATCTTTCTCTCTTGGGTCTTCTCCAGGATTTGTCGCAGTGTGAATATCTGGTCCGTGGTGGATTTGCCAGGTCTAAAGCCACACTGATAAGGTTCAATCAGTTCACTCATTCTCGGCTTTAGACGTTTACCTAGGATGCATGATAGAACCTTATATGCAATGGGAAGGAGACTGATCCTTAATTTTGGATCAAAGTACACTTAGATTCAAATCTTCGGGCGGCATTGTGTTCGTCATCACCTCCCAGCAGGTTAGAGAAATAGTTTCTCCATTTGTCTAGTGTCACTTTCGGATTTTTGATTAGATTTCCGTGCTCGTCTTTGAGTAGTGTGACTCTGGGCTTAAAACCTTCGGTTAGTTGCCTAATCTTTTGGTAGAATTTTCGAGTCTCACTCCTTCCGAACAGCACTTCGACTTCCACCCACATGCCTTTCCTGCTCATTTTTCTTCCTTCTGAAAAAACGCTTCTCCTCTCTCCTTTTCTCCTGGTATCGCTCCTTAACAGCCCGCGTTGCTCCAGACTGCAGAGTTCTCCTGTACGCAACGTCTTTCTCAGCAGTAGCGCTGCGGCACTCATCATCGTACTAGACTGTTTTCGGGTGTTTTCGGCAAATCCGAGAATCTTCGTGGCAGCCGTACTCATTGAGTGTGAAATATGCTTCCGCTGTTCGCTTACACCAGAAGGGCCAAGTGTGGTTTCCCTTAGCAGCTGGGTGAGTTTTGCTGAGTAGGCTTCGGATGTCCGTTGTGATTGCAGCTTCTCAACGTTCAGCTTTCGGCGTGTGTTAGACTGTGTGGCATGTGCCACACTGAGCCGTGTGCGTACTCTGACTGCAACAAGGTAGTCATCAGAGTCAATATTGGCTCATCGGAGCGCACGTACATCAAGAACACTCGATGAGTGTCGTCCGTTTATCACAAAGTGATCAATCTGACTTTCAGGTCGCCTTGTGGCCGTCGCGGTGTTCAAATCTGGTGCTACTAATGACCATGTTCCGGCCCGAGCGAAGCCTATTAGCCTCTCTCCATTTTCGGAAGTTTCTTCGTGCAGGCTAAGTCGGCCGATAGTCGGGCAAAAAACTTCTTCTTTCTCGATTTGTACTTTAAAGTCGCCTAGCACGATCTTGATGTCGTGATCGGGGCCGCGCTCATATATTTGTCACAGGGTAGGATCGCCACTCACATTAGCCAGCAGCTTTGTGGATGCGCTCTGTTACCAGGGGTTACCACGTGTAGGTGTGAGACGACTTGAGGCGCAGTAAGCTTCATACGCCCCATAACCACAGGAGAGTTTCTGTCTTCTGAAGAAGAAGTGAAAGATTAACACTTTGGATAAATTGGTTAAAATGTCTACCAATATGTGACAGTTGCTGATTACCGAACTGGATTTAAGGCTTTGCGGGAGAGCTATTGCTATCATGGCAGAAGCACAAGCGTAAATCACTTGCCATCAAAGCAAACTATCAAATAACAATCGACCGTTTTTCGTTGTCCAAAAATAACAGTTATTTACGGACCCTTTGAGCAAAAAGTCAGAGATAAACCGTTCACATCGGCTCATGAACGAATCGCTCAGTGCTCAACGAACAACCAATGGATTTGTTTACATTTTCCTCTGCTGATTCAGTGATCAGGTCGTTGCGAGCGAAGAAGATAAAAGTCATTTGCGTTTGTGTGTGTGAGTGAGGTGTCTGTTTGGGCTTGCGACTCACACAAGCCACACACAAAACAAATAAAAGAAAAAAAGACCCTTTGAGGTGAGTCGATCTGCTTTTTGCTCATCTACTGACTCTTAATGTGCAAGCGCTCAGTTTGATCGCTGTCTATAAACTGTTATTGAAAGAGCAAAACAAGCAACTCTAAACTGAGAACAGTCAACTAAAAACAAAAACACGGAGAAACGAAGAGTTCTGCTCAGAGCGAGAGCAAGCGTGCATGGATTTTTTCGGTTTTGTTATTGAGCAGACCGCAAAGGCAAAAATTTTCAACTGTTATTTACGATCTCTGACTACAGCGGATTGAATAGTGTGACCCACCACCAGCCAATTTAAAAAAGCCACGAGCCTGGACAACGCGATGCAGCGGCGTAATTTTTATTGTTAGTTCTGGTCACACTGGGCATACGTTCCACGTTAAGGCAATATGTGGTGGCGTAAGCAGAATTACTTACGTCGTCAGTCCGACGGGGGCTTTAGCATCTAGGAAATGATTAATTGGAAGAACTGGTTTAAAAAAGAGTAAAAGAATAGTTCCTGATTAGTCGTCACGTTACTTCATAGATTTAAGAATAAGCTGATAAGGCTTTATAGACTTAAGAGTCTAGTTTCAAAGCTGAAAACTCTGAGAATCTAAGCCCAGGCTCTACAGTTTTGGAATGTTCTATATTCGGAACAGAGTCACTATGCATCGCTGCCCGGGTAAAGTTTCTTTAACTTTGCCAAATGTTAATTTCTTGGCATTATCAAAGGCCATAAGCTACGAAAATATGTAAGATTGCATTGATATACGCTCTTTAAATGTTCCTCCCTATTACAAACCTGAAAAAGTGCTAATTGGAACTTAAAGCAATTCCATTTCCTAAGTATTTCAGAGAATCTAGTTAATTTCCCTTAGCTGAAGTTTGTTTGGGATTGCTAGTTTAAACTGACAAGTAGTGTTGTATGATGCACTTTCAGCTAAAAACTCATAGCCGTTGAATCAAACGTACCTTGCGTGAAAAACCAATATGAAACATTAATAACCACAACTCTGTAAATATTTGCTGTTAATTAATTAATAACTTTAATCAATGCATATAATTTCGAAGTCATTAGCTGAAGACGGAAATCATCATTAATAATAATTAATAGTAAACCGAAAATAATAAATATAAATGCACTGCCAAAAACAAAAAAGGTTTTACGGTTTGCAAACGAGGAGAACAAACCACACAGAAACCAAAAACCAAAAGAACTAACAAACTGCTGTAAATATAAGAATGAATACATATAGATGAAAACCAAATCATAGACATTTTTTAAAGGCACATTAATTAACGATTTTTTACCTTGTTTTAATAAACTAAGCAAAACCAGAGGAAAAACAATAATGAGTTTAAGCCAAGCGGCCGCGATTTTGTAACAAAATCAAAAGAGAAAATGTTAACATGGCATAAAGTTAAAAACAAAAGCAGAATTACTTAAAAAAAACACAGAAACTACGAAAACAATGTTAACTGGTTGTGAGTTTGAGTTGATAGACAACTGAGATACCCTTGCCAGAGCATGAGGTGTCTGAGCTGCATATCAGTTGAGCCGAACTAGTCTAATATTGCAGGCATTATTCTAAATGTAAATAATTGAACAATTAATGAACACACACACAGAGAATTAACTATGCAAATTTAACGAAATTAGTTAATAACTAACAACCAATTTTAAAGTTTATGTAGCAAAAGAGACACAGTATAAAAACACACACACACCTAGAACAACAGCAGCCACAAAGAGAAAGGATTTATGATAATCATACAGACAGACAAGTTGATATAGCCGAATTAACACAAATACCGATCGATCGATCGATCGATCGATCGATATGCAAATTAGTTTCCCCATTTTTTACATATTTGTATTATTGATTTACCCAAAAGTACACGGAATAAACGATTAGCATTTGTCATGACAGAATATATAGTTGTGTACATAACTAGTTAAAATTATTCATTGAATAACACACACACAGGTGGATAACACTCACACACACACACAGACATTATTAGAGCGATTGAGTTTGCGTTGCAGTTCAAAGGCAATTGAACATAATAATTATAATAATAATAATAATAATTACATTAATGATATACAAACATAGGTAAATAATTCTGAATTTAAATAATTTTTAGCAAAACAAAACAGAAGAACAGAAAAAAACAAAAAACTCTAAAACATTTGAATGAAAATTAAAAGACAAGAAAATACTTATTAATGCAAATAAATTGATGAAATTAAGAAAACGTAAATTGCTCAATTTAGCAAAAGAGTAAAAATAAAGAATTATACGTTAAGTAATAAATTCAAAAATGAACAAAAATGAAGTTTTATTTAAAAATTCAATATGGAAAGGGGCGATGGAAGTAGAAGTTCATTTACAATAAGCTTTGAATGCGGATATAGATTTCAGCAGTACGTGGAAGACTGAAGGGCAGCACTGATCCTGTACTGTAAGTAGCCTACTGTCAAGTTATGAGGAAGCTGTCTATTATTTGTGTTCTCGTGAATTTCCAGAAAATTTAAAAACTAAGCTTTTCGAATAGCTTTCAATCATTATTTTGCTAAAACAAAAAAAAATAGGGGAAAGTTCACTTCGGCTCGGCCGAAGTTTTGTATACCCTTGCAGCTTCCATTGAAAACAAAAAAGTCTTTCTAAGACTACTTTTTGGACATTACTATGGGATTTATACTATAAAGATGTCTGATTTCGATTAAACTTGGTGAAATAATGGAAAAGCATAATACACTGTTAATTGCGAAATTTTTAGGCGATACCATTTAAAACAAAAAGTTTTTCTCACTAGAACTTCTTTTTCGACCGATCATTCATACTGCAGCTATATGCTTTAGTCATCCGATTTTGATAAAACTTTGTAGGAATGTGTCCAAAGTATATAAATTAAGTGTATGTCAATAAAAAGAACGTTTTTCGACCGATCGTTCCTATGGGAGCTATATGCTATAGTCATCCGATTTCGACCAAACCTTGAAGAATTGTGTAAAAGTAAATAAAATAAGTGTATGCCAATGATAAGGACGTTTTCATTAAAAACAAAAAGGTTTTTTCACTAGGACTAGTTTTTCGACAGATCGTTCCTATGGCAGCTATATGCTATAGTCATCCGATTTCGACCAAACTTAGTGAAATCATGGGAAAGGATAGTAAACTAAGATATACGTACTTTGGAGGCGTTTCCATTAAAAACAAAAAAGTTTTTCTCTTTAAGACTAGTTTTTCAACCGATTGTTACTATGGCAGCTGTATGCTATAGTCATCCGATCCGGCCGGTTCCGACAAATGTGCAGCGTATTTGTACCAAAGGACTTCGTGCAAAGTTTTGTGAAGATAGCTTTAAATCTGACGGAGGAGATAGCATAGAAACAGACGGACAGACGGACAGGGCTAAACCAACTCAGCTCGTCGTGCTGATCAAGAATATATATACTTTATGTGGTCGGAGATGCTTCCTTCTATGCGTTACAAACATCCGGACAATTTTATAATACCTTTTGCAAGGGTATAAAATTCACCGAAAGCAAGGAGAGGCTTTACAATTCATATGGAGGTTTGTACTTTCAGTTTGTTCTAACTCGCAATGAGGTCCATTGCATGATAAGAGGTATGTTAAAAGTTATATATACTGACTAGTATAGAACCCGGAGCGCTTCGCTACGCCGCCGTCAGTATATTCTGGATCGGTAAAGCTAATAAAAATCATCACATATATATCGGTTTTATGTTTTTCTTTTTCTTTTCCGACAGGGTTTGGGTAACATTACCGTTATCGTCATCGCTATCATTATCATTAGTGTTATCGTTACCGCTATTTCTATCGTTATCGTTACTGATTTCGTTACCGATACCGTTATCACTATCGATACTGAATTCTTTATCGTTATCGATACCATTATCGTTATAGATAACGTTATCGCTATCGTTATTGATTTCTTTATCGTTATCATTACCGTTATCGATACCGTAATCGTTATCAATATAGATATCGCAATCGCTATCATTATCGTAATCGATACCTTTATCGTTATTGCTATCGATACCGTTATTGTTATCGATATCGTTATCGTTATTGATTTCGTTATCAATACCGTTAAAGTTACCGTTACCGTTGTCGTTGTCGCTATCGTTATTTCTTATACTATCCTTAAGAAAAAAGCTTAAGGCCATTCGGATGAAAACTGGTTTTTTTCCATGCAGAGTTTAATGACCCTAAGGTCAAATTTGCCAACATCAGAAAATTACATTTCAAATGATTTTACTTACTATCCTTACAAACCGAATTTCAAGTCAATCGGATGAGAAATAGATTTTGGCATATCGAATTTCCCGAGAATTTTCCTTGTGGGCAGATTTTCCGAAATCGGGAAAATACGTGTCGAATTATTTCAAACACTTCGCTTACCAACCCAGTTTCAAGTCAATCGGATGAAAAAAATTACCCTTACAAACTTTTCCGACGCTTTCCCGGGAATTTTCTGACCCTACTGTCGAATTTTCCCACTTCGGACAATCGCATTTCAATTTATTTCACTTACTGGTCTCACAAACCGAATTTCCAGTCAATCGGATGAAAATACAAATTTACCCATACAAACTTTTCCGACGCTTTTCCGGGAATTTCCCGACCCTACGGTCGAATTTTCCAGCATCGGAAAATCACATTTCAATTTATTTAACTTACTGTCCTTAGAAACCGAATTTCAAGTCAATCGGATGAAAAATAGATTTTTGCATATCGAATTTCCCGAGAATTTTCCTTGTGGGCGGATTTTTCGAAATCGGGAAAACACGTGTCCAATTATTTCGCATACTATGTTTACAAACCGAATTTCAAGTCAATCGGATGAAAAATAAAATTTTCCCCATACAAACTTTTCCGACGCTTTTCCGGGTGGAATTTTCCAAAACCACGTCTTAGTAAGCTCTTTCACCACATAAGAAAACTCCTGTCCAAATTTCAGACCTATAGCACTTAACGTTTAGGCTGTGCGACGGTCACCAGTCTGTCAGTCAGTCAGTCAGGTTGAACAGTTTTATATAAAGGGTGATTTTTTAAGAGCTATAGGAAAGTTTATATAGATGTCCTTTCAGAGCAATTGAATTTGAATTTTAAGAAATACAAATATTTAAACTTTAATGTTTTGACAAAATTGCACATTCCTCTGATACTTTCCTCTGATACAAGAACTTGCTAAGCAAGTTTTAAGTGTGGCAATAACTTCGGCCACTAGCGAGAGGGTATTCTAGACGTCCATTATAATACTGGAAGGAAGATGCACTCTCCTACTAGGAAATAACTTTGAAAAGATTCTGTTTCCTAATGAAAATAGCTAAGAAATTTTGAAAAGCTTTTGTAATATTTCATTAGGAATTTTAATATTTTTATGTGGGGGAAGATGGGAAGCTGTTGTGATCATAGTTTGGTTTTTCGAACATAACTTCGCCAAAAATCAAAATTTTTTCGTTCTGTAAGTTAAACAATACTCTGTATCTGTAAAGTGCTGCCCATCACGGTTCATCCGTTCATCCAATCTTTAAAATTTCTTCAGTGGATCGATTTTCAAGAATTTTCTTCATTAAATCAAGCTAAATTCTCTCACAGTTTATTATTTTTAGGCGAGGGGAGTGAGGTAAATAAACTGAGCGAGTTGTTCTCCTCTCTCAGTTCTTTACATCTAAAAGAATAGCTCTTGGATCAAGAAAAGTGGGATTAAAAATTCATACTTGGATCAAGAATTTTCTTTTTTATAGATCTTCTGACATCAAACATACTTGATCCAAGTATGAAATTCTCTATTTTTTCTTTGAGTATAGGACCCGAATTTTTGGAAATAAAACTATTACAGTACTATTGAAGACATATTAAAAGCAGACTATTTGCATATAAATAATACTGAAAACCACCGGAAGCAGCTCCAAGATGCTCCAGTGAGTCAAATCCTTGGGTTCGATTCTTTTAATGCTAACAATCTTTAATGCTCGATGCTCTGTGAATGGATGCGGATATCCTGTTTTGGAGGGATTAACATTATCCCAAGGCGTCTTTTTAATAAATGCTTTAGTTCGTTTTTAGGACATAATTGAATCGCTTGTGTTTTTTCGAGCACAAAATGTTCCTGAAACAATCCCAAAAGTTTCATTAACCAAGCACAAAATGTTCTCGAAACACACACACATTCATAATACTTATAAAAAATATATCCATGTACGCTTAGCCTAAGCAAAACGAAAGACAGAATAAAATTAACAAGCAAAGAGGGCACATGGTGCCTCTGGAATCACATCATTACAACAGAAACACTAATCACTACAACAGGGCAACAGAATTATTGAAATCACGGTTTTCCGAATGTAAGACAATACAAAGGGACATCAATACAGCACAGATTAATCGATAAACTTTTCCCGCCCTTTGTCCTGCCTTATTTTTGTTACCACCAGTGTAAGAGCTCTGCCCAAGAGCGCATGCCCAGGACACGTGTCAAAGTGATACTTATACTCCACTGACAGCTCTAAGAAGTGTATATACTACCTCAAGAGGAACTTAATTGAATTGAAAATAAAAATGGAATTAAAACAGAAATAATGTTAACTGCCTGTCCTCGCAAATTTCGTTTCGGAATGCAACGCGCGGTTCTAATTGCGGTCCTACTGACTGTGGGCCTCTGCAGCTATGCCTTTCTCAATCTCAAGTTCTGCTTCAAGTTGATGTCGCACCGGAGTCTCAATCTAATGGTGAGGATGTAACTCAACTAATCAGGGGTACATTAAAGTTTTTATAATTTTGTTTCCAAATCAGTGCCAGAAGTATGAGCAGCGTGAGTATAGTGGCTCACTTTGCGAGGAACTCTGTGGTACGCAGAGTAACTTTGATAACTTCCAATGCCCGCTGAATGATATGAAGACCATTTTGTTTACGGCGGAAAAGAATGGCGATATGTATGCGGTTAAGGTAGGTCTGTGGAAGGGGTTTAGTTGGCTGGATTTGGTTAATTGGAAATGTTTTCAGCTGGCCCGTCACAATGAGGATGAATTGAGCTGGAAGAATAGTAAGGGCGAAGCCATCTATCCAAAAATCGAGGAATTCCATGAAATAGTTAAGCTGCACATAATATTGGCCTATAATGTGACTCTAGATGATAATATGGTGGGTATCAGGATGTTAGCAGTTTTGTGGATTTCAAAAATGTCACCCTTTACTTTCAGATACGCGCCTTGGTCAATCAGGAGATATCTGACCAAAATTCCCAGCAAATGGTTAGCTTTTGGCGTTTGTTCAAGGACAATAATTACATGATGGGCAAACTGTTCGATGAGGAGTCCATTTTTCCAGCTGTCCTAGGCTCGTGTGGCCCTTACTATGCCACCGAGGGCTTGCAGATAGTGCAATCCAATCCCAGCATTATGCAATATCTGTAAGACCAAACACAACCTTTCACTTTACCCAAGATCTCCATTGTGGTTTCTTTGCTTTTCCCCAGCGCTTCCAGTCGCCAGCAGCGTCTCAAGCATGCCCTTAGCATTATGGAATATTTGTTTCGCCTGGACGAGATGAAACCAGAACCGCTCAAGATGTGTAAAATGCAAGTGAATCGCTTTGGTCTCACTCCAGAGCAACGGCTCAAGTACCAGAGTGCCGAGCACATCTATGTGGAAAGCCAACTGGACAAGCGCATTTCTCGGGGTGTGAGATGCCACACCCATCAAGACTGCAACTTCCATTCGTGCCGTGGCTTATGCGATGAAGAGCGTCGCGCCTGCACGCACATACAGCAAAACAATAATTTTCAAATATTTTGCGAACATATCCTTTTGGGCAGCGGCACTTTCCAGCCGGGACTATTGAGTGGCGTAAGACTTAAGCGTCCTCTACAGAATCTGGTGAAAATGTGTATTGAGCCACCCAAGGAGCATCAGGTGCCTGGTCGTGAGCAGGCTCCCAATATGCAATTGGCTTTGAGGCTTTACAATGAACTGAAGCAACTGCATCAGGCTACAGTGGCGGCTGCCGGAGGCACCGCAGAGACATCCGAGGAGGCAGCTCGTCAAAAGCACAGTGGTGGCATTTAGATGGGGGCAGGGGAAATCTAGTTTAATTGGCTTTGCTCAAAACTAATAGAATTTGTACACAAATTAGTTGTAATTCGTGAAAGTTTCTTAACAAGAAAATAAACAGCATAAAGAATAAGTACAGTAAAATTTTTTGGTTGTTTAAGCTTTGGAAGGGGAAAGCTTTCAAGAAATAGGTGTGACACCTTTGCCTACTTTTAGGCATACAAATTTATGGCTATTCTAAGCGGAAGTATAAATAAATCAATGATTAGATGTCTTTGCCGAATTTTGAGAAGGTTAACGCTCAATATTAATAACATTGCACGAACTTACATAGACAACGACAAAGAACTTCTTTGTAGATTTTAAGGCAGCCTATAAATAAAGGGTGATTTTGTAGCTATTATCTTTTTGGCAACACTGGTTTAAACAGCTCACGCACGTTTCGTGTTTTGTTTCACTGTCAAACATCTTCAGTTTGGTCAATAATTTAACCATGAATCGTCTTACAAACGAACAACGCTTGCAATTTATTGAATTTTATTATCAAAATGCGTGCTCTGTCAAGAAAGTTCATCGCGCGCTTCTTTCATTTTATGGTCAGTTTAATCGACCCACTGAAGCGGCTATTCGGGCTATTGTGACTAAATTTCGCACCAAATTTACATTGTTGGACATTAAACCACCAACACGCTTACGTAGAGTGCGAACTGAAGAAAATATCGCAGCTGTATCGGCCAGTGTTAATGATGAACATCAATTATCTATTCGTCGCCGTTCGCAGCAATTGTGCCTCTGTTACTCAACAACGTGGAAAATTTTGCGGAAGGATTAAGGTGTGAAGCCTTTCAAAATACAGCTGGTGCAAGAATTGAAGCCAAGCGACCTACCGCAACGTAGAATTTTTAGTGAATGGGCTCTTGGAAAGTTGGCCGAAGATCCACTTTTTTACCGAAAAATTGTGTTCAGCGAAATTATATGTTGGCTCAATAGGTACGTAAATAAGCAGATTTGTCGATTTTGGAGTGAGTATACTTGATCTGCCTGCAAGTATAAGAAGCATATGTCCCACACATCTCAAACCTCTATCTTTTACCGTCTATGAGATCTGTTTGTTTATACGGACAGACGGACATGACTAGATCGACTCGGCTGTTGATGCTGATCAAGAATATATATACTTTATAGGGTCGGAGATGCTGCCTTCTGCCTGCTACATACTTTTGCACAAACTTAATATACTCTGTGTACGTGTGGGACTGAGTATAATCAGATCGTAGATTCAAGAATTAGTGGCGTACCCAGGATCTTGTCAAGGGGTGGTTTTACAAACTTTTCTTTTCGACTCTTCTTCCTTGGTATAGTATTTAGCATGTAATTATATTATTCTCTCCAGTGGCGTACGCAGGGGGGAAGGGTTGAGGACTAAACAACCAACCCCCCCCCCCCCCCCTCACTGGAAACCCTTCACCACGTCACCATTATAAGAACGTAAAACGGTTAACGGGAAACTGTTAATGCTGCGTCCATCTTTTTAAGTTCATCGTCAAAATCGGTTCAGTAGAACTTGACAAAAGCCGTAAACCATTTTGAAAAGCGTGGTTTTGAGAAAAACGCGTTGAAAGTTTTAAGTATTTTGTGAATGCGTCTGTTAGCCAAATCATTGCTTCACAAAAATGACTAAATCTCTGAAAGTATTTTTGAATATCTAAGAAAAATAAAAATCGATAAAAAAAATGTCTCGACCAGAAGAGGTCCTTACGAAAAATCCAAAGACCAAGATGGTAGGTCAGAAATCTACCATCACTCCATTACAAAAGATTTGGAACCAGTTGGAAATTTGAATAAAAACAGTTTCGTTAAGAACAATTTCGATTTTTTTTTTCAATCAATAATACTAACTATCGACAGTCGGTTTTTCTGAGTGTGTATCGTGAGTGAGTGTTAGTTGACACTCTCATGCCTCTTGCATTTTATATTGTTAATATAAACCTAACCTAACCTAATTCCTTTGTTCTTTTGCACCAGTCCAAAGGCCAAACTCGAAAGCTCTTTTGGCTTATGTTGACTAAGCATTTTCAAGCTTTGAAGCTTTAGCATTAACATAGCTGTTGGTGCTGCATAAGATCACTTTGTTTTTTAGTTCTAATTTGTATTTTCACCGACGCACATAATATTAATAAACGCCTACGAGCCACAAAATAAATTTATTTAACTAAAAGTAATAACTTTTATTTAATTTGTATGCAGAGACAGAACAATTCTGATCTCTCAGGATTTGTTTTACGTGGTATGTGCCATAGGTTGGCTTAAAACCACGGTACCCTGTACGCCCAGAAAAGGGCATAACGATACATGTGTCTGGTTGGGACTCTAGACAAAAGCCCCAGGTGACCGAAGTCCCCCGGTGTCAATAGAAAATCACACTGATCGGGTACGACTTTTCCCCCTTGGTGAGGGGCGAGGTCAATCTAAGAACCTCTGCTATAATTTACGTACTTATTCGTCGAGCCTCGAAAAGAGACTCTAACCGCGATGTGGGTATCAACGCACAGCCACCACGATACTCCAACGAGGGTGCCAACCGCAGTGTGAACAGCCTGCTGTTCATCCCGTGGTACCGATAAGCTCGATGGGCTTCTCTCTTTTTAGACCCGACAGTCTTGGTTTGAGAGTACCGACTGGGGTCCGCAGGGTTGTGTATGCAGAGACAATGGGAACATCCGGACAATTTTAACCTCTACAAGGGTATAAAAATGGACAAGATTGGGTCAAAAAAACAAGAAAGTAAAAAACAAAATGTTGATACAAAAATTGATTTTGATTTCCTCCCACCAAACGTTTACCTGATTTTTCAAATATGTTAATTCATTTAGTCAGCTACTTTTTGCTTTTATTATTCACTTTGAAAATTGTTAAATTCAGATTACATGCTTTGTTATGCCTTGGGTACATACAATTTGTGTGTATTTGTATTTGAGAATATATATATATATATATTTATATAAAGCATAGTTTTATGCCTGGTTTTTGTGTGGTTTTTCGGTTTCTTACGCTCCCATATTTCTCGCTTGCTCTTCTTGGACTTACTTGGCTAAAACACAGATTAACACGTTAATTTTATGCTGTTTGCATGGTAAGTATGTATTTCTATAATTATATGTATATAAAGGGAGAGAGTTAGAGAGAGAGAGGGAGAGACAGAAAGAGATAAACTAAAATTCACACATTTCAATTACCACAATTATCTAGAGAATGGTTTTAATTTTTGTTTGGTATTTTACTCGTAACAGTTTTTTTGTTTGTTTGTTTGTTTAAAGTACAACAATTAGTTTAGTTAATAAATACGATAATTGTTAATTGAAAAACATATTCAAGTTATGTATATTTTGTATGTATAAAGTTAGATAGATATCATCATCCATTTGCCAGTTTTTGTGGTGGTGCAAAAAATGTAGAAAAATGTCACTGTGCGTTTCCTTAGCGTTCGTTCCATCATCATCTTGCTTAATCATCATTAATGCCGGAGGTTCGTTTCACAATTTATATTTTATGTAAAAAAATACATTTCATGTTCTCTATTTAGCTATGCTAAATCAATTATTGTTTAATGTTTAATGTTGATATATGCAGACTGTCTAACCGGTGTGTGTGTGTGTGTCTGTTTGTGTGTTTAAAGTAAAAGAAAGAATTACTCGTCTGGATGAACAACCGCTTAGTAACTTCGTCTTGGTGCTTTTTACATTTCAAATTATCAAATCCTGGTCCTTTGATTTGTCTATATACACAACAACTTCTGCTTAGACTCCTTTCTTCACCCACTTCAACGCACAGATGGAGGTGGGGGATTTTAACTAAAGAAAACAACTGAAAACATTTCGTTTTGTATCTTGTTTTGTTTTTATTTTCATAATTTAAATTAAAAACTCAAAATTATATAAACTTATATAGAAACTTGCTCTTGCTTTTCTCTTCGCAATTGTTTTGATTCAGTTTTAAAGCTAACATATTTTGTTTTGTTTCGTGTGTTGCATTGCATTCATAAACTAAAAGTAGGCTTAAAACTCAATTACAAACTAAAACTAGAAATAAAGTATACGATTTACTTTTTGTGTGCTGCGTTTAGTTAATGTAAATTGCTTGTTTTTCTTTTCTTTTTTTGTGTTTGATTCTGAGTACTGCGCTTGTAGGCCGTTTAATAAAGAGAAGAAGGAATCGAATCATCAACATACTTGAGCATATAATACTTTTGCATTTCATGTACAAAACAAACAAAAAATCAAAAACAATAATTAAAGCATTGAAAAAGACAAAAGATGACGACACAAGAAATAAATAAATTACAATTAAGACTTGAGTATGTGTGTGTATGCGTATGTGTGTGTGTGTGTTTGGGGGTGTGTGAAACAAATACAGACAGCAGACAAGTGCAGACAAACTTGGCCCTAAAACACTTTACAATATCATTCTCTTTTTCTAATGCATTTCTCATTTATTTTTGGTACTCATTAGGGGATTGGAGAGCTTGTTGATCAAATCGTTTTGCTGCTCTAGAATTTGATCTAGCATACGTAGCCATTCCGCATAGCGTTCCCGCGTAGAGGCCTGGCAGATCATGGTCACGTCTGGTTTGTTGGGATCGGTTGATTTGATTTGTAGGCGACACTCGCCGAGTTCCTTCATTTGCATGTGATTCAGCTGAAATGGTAGGAGAAAATAGGATGGGAGTTGTATTAGTTAAGTCTCAATCTTTCATTCTCAATGCATAAAGTCCTCCGAAGACCTTCCTAAGCTCTGCAAAAGGGAAGAAGGGGCAAGAGGCACCGCAAAGACCTCAAAGTGAGGCACCAAAGCCCTCTATCTTTTAGCCACCAAAAAGGCCATAGTCTGAGGCACCGCAAAGCAATCAATCTGAGGCTACAAGGATCTCAATCTGAGGCACCAAAAAGCCCTCAATCTAAGGCATCGTAAAGCGCATAATCTGAAGCACCGCAAAACCCTCAAACTGAGGCAGCAAAACCACCAAAGACCTCAATCTGAGGCCCCGCAAATCCCTTAAGCTTAGGCACCGGAAAACACTCTATCAGAGGCACTAAAAACTTATATCCAAGGCACAGCAAGGCCCTCAATTTTAAGTAAAATTAGCTTGTCAAGATGACACAGCCCCAAAGGGCCAAAGCCGAGCCTCTCTCAATCTCTTGCCTTGTGCGCTTATAATTTTAGCACAAGAGAAAGGGGGTACCTACAGTTTAACGCCGAATCCGAACGGCAGTTTGAGAAGCTTTCCATGGCTAATTACTGCAGTGCTGGCGCCAACAGCAAAGAGGTGTGGCCGGGTGTAAAGTTTTATTCAAAGAAAAAAACTTTTTATTAGATGTTCCGAGGCGGGATCGAACCCACAACCTCATGCACAGCGGTCGCGCACTCTAGCCGCTGAGCCACCCGGCCCTCAATTTTAGGCACCAAAAATCTCAATAAGAGGCACCTCAAGACCCTCAAGCTGAGACACCAAAGCCCTCAAAATGAGGCACCAAAGACCTCAATTCGAGGCACTGCAACGCACTCAATCCGAGGCACCAATGCCCTCAATCCGAGACACCAAAGACCTTAATCAGAGGCACAGCAAAACCATCAAACTTAGGCACCGTAAAGCCGAGGCATTGTAAAGCCCTCAATCTAAGGTACCAAAAACTTCAATCCAAGGCACCGCAAAGCCCTCAATCCCCCAATGCGTGGCAACATCAAAAACTCTACACCGGCTCCGATTAGGCGGATATAGATACCAACCGATGCCGTCACCGCCTACGCCGCCGCGCCCACCATATCCCACAGAATCAACATTGTTTCCTTCTCTAGCGAAAAAGTATCTGGCAGCATGTCTGTGTCTTCGGATGTTGATTTTAATAAATAAAGAGAAAATATATTCGGGTGTGTTCCAGAAACCTCTAGAGATTTTCGTACAAACAACTGTCAGGACTTTATAGGTAAAGTCGCCCACTAGATTATAGGAAAGGAAAACTGTACGTTTGAAATGTACTTGGTGCTGAGCAGTCAGTTTCAAATCTCTCAACTTTAGTCATCTAATCTAGTAGCCTGGCATTTTGGAGACGCTTCACATGTAAAGGCAAGCAGTTGCAGTTTGAAATGAAACCGAATATACGAAAATCTCTAGAGATTTTTGGAAAACACCCGATTAAGTATGTACATTCCTTCTTTTCGCAAGAGGCGACAAAAAAGGAAACTTCGAACCAGATTATGTACTAATAATGTGAATTCAGATATGAACACTTGTTGAAGGAATGGATACCGCTAGGGAATTCGGATTGGTTCGGTTCAGTGGTCTTAAGGCATTTTAAACCCCCTTTTCGGTTCTGTGCCGGGTGTGGCTCAGCGGCTAGTGTGTTCGATCGCTGTGAAAGAGGTCGAAGGTTCGATCCAAGCTTGGAACATCTAAAGAAAAGAATTTTCATTCAAAAACTTGCACAGCCGGTCACCTTCACTGGCTGTTGGCGCCAGCTTTGAAGTAATTAGCCATGAAAAAGCTTCTCAAACTGTGGGTCCCTATTTCTTGTGCAAAAATTAGAAGCACACAAACAAAGAGATTGAGAGGAGCTCGGCTTTGGCCCTTTGGACTGTTTCAAGCAAAATATTTGTTTGTTTTTCGGTTCTGTGTAAAATCAAATGTTTGGCATCCTACGAGCGCGAAGACGGTCTATCCATCTCTCTTCGAAGTTTTAAGAGCAAACTATAAAGTGTGGCATAGGCTAATGCTCATCTTATTTGTAAAGGGCGAAGAATCCCATATGGTCCTTCGAGCCGGATAATCTGGAAATCATGTTTTTTTTTTTTAAGAAAGTCAAGATTCCCATATAAAAACTGTCTTGTTCCAAATATGCTCACAACGTCTTGAGTTTGGAGTTTCAGGGGAAAAGTTGTTTATTAAATATTATTTCACGAGTTAGAACTCTTAGACACAAATGTTTTGAAAAGTTCTGCTTGTAAATCTATCCTACTTAAGCATTCCTTATAAAAATCATTAAATTCGTCGATGAAATTGACCCAGCTGGGCCGTTTTCTTTTCCAGTTTTCGGTATGGCTAAACATTTTCGTGGGAGCACTGGTCCGGATCGGTATGTTTCAGTTTAGAACAGTTAGGCATCACTGGTGCAGACACTTGCAGAAACTGTCTCGACTCAAAAGTCTCCGACTTACCAGATTCTAAACCCACATATTTCTCAAGATTTAATTAAGGATCTGGATGGATAAATTCTGCAAGGATAGATTCTAACTTCGAGACACCTGGGTACATTCGGAAACTTGTCATCAGGTTGTAGATAAATGTCTAGGCGTAGTCACAGCAAGATCGGAGACTTTCATAAGAAAGTGAAAACCGAAAACTACAGTCAATTCTACAGACTAATTCCTTTACTCCGTTCCGTTCCGAAAACTAAACATTTTATGCATTGATTCTATAGGGTGAGGACTCCCGACATTTTCAAATTGCTTTAATTGCCTGACGTAATCTTATAAAATGGGACTTAACGATGTGAATGTCGACCTGTTCTGCAATATTCGGTATTAATTGTACAAATTGTACTCATAGTCTCTATTAAGTACTTTGCTTCTACGATAACTTTCTTAATCGCCAGGATCTCTGCCTGGAAAACCCTAGAGTGATAAGAAGTCTGATAGAATATCGAATGTCTTAAAATAACCACCTCCTACTACTCGCTTTCCTAAGTTTTAGCTATCGGTGTGGATTTTTGTTAATACTGTTGGTCCTTTCTTTCAATTGCAGACTTAAAAGAGGGTAGAGAGATATTCGATTAGTGTGCGTCAGTGGGTGACTGCGAGGACAAGGGTATTACCCTGTAAGATCTTTGAATTACAAAAACTTGTAGTTCAAAATTGTGTCGAGTATTTCAAGTCGGTTAAACTGGGAGTATGTAGAAAAGAGCGTCGCCTGGCATTGTTCTCATTCATATATAAAGTAAGTCCGCAGATATGCAATTTTCTTCTGAGCTGCCTACCATTCTGAGACTATCCACAGTTGGATTATCCTTCGGAATATATTTGGATATCGATTTAATAAACGCGTCGAAAGCGACAGTGGCTTTTTCATCCGCTCTTTGGTGTTTTAGTTCTAGTCTAGCTTTATGTCATATATTGGGCCAAGATATTTGGCACCGACTCTCCATTGAGTTTTGTATTGTATTCTCGACCTTTGGCATTCGAAATATTTGCCTTGGTTAGTTTTCGCTGGTCAAGGCAAGTACATTGACGACCGTTTACCAAGGTAAACAACAAATAAAAAACCACACAACCATGCGAGTGCTGAAAGCAGCTTTCCAAAGACTAACAGCAGTGCGTTTTGATTTCCATTCCGTAATAAACTAATTAATATTCCGAATTTCTTCATATTTGTATAAACCAATCCAACTTAGTCTTGTGTCAAAGCTTTGAAAGTATATTTAAGAAATCTATTACTAAAGCATCGATCAGATTTTTGGTTTGGAGAATCATTCAATAAACTTTGCAATCAAGGAACTGAAAACATAGACTATTATGGAAACTGAATTCAGTACCATCTGTTTAGTTCTATTAGGAATTCAGATTAATTGAGTCTCTCTCGCACTTAATCACTAGGAAATAGTAGTTTTCTGAGCTCGCAATAAGTGTTTCCTTTAGTTTGTGTTTTTGCATGTGCTAGCTAGTGTGCTTCTAAAGCAGCGATGTCCAAGAAGAGCGAGGCCAAAAAGTGAGAGTGTATTGGTATGCGATATCAAAGCGACACAGCCCAGCTTTGAACTGCCCTGCTCGACGTCTGGGCATCGAATGCAAGCAAAGAGAGCGCTGCTTACGCTCATACGCCCGACTTCGACATGCGCTCGGCTCGTGTGCGTGTAATTCGGAACAGGGCCGTATATTTTGGCACGGATATATTCCTTTTTCTATTTTATAGATGATTTATTTAATGTTCTTCTTTCAAGATCTTTCTAAAAGTTTTCGTTTCTTTTTGTTTGTTTTCCAACTCACCTGTATGTGCGATCGATACTTGAATGTGGGATATGAGTACTGATTCTTAGCCTTTTCAATATCAGCAAAGATAATAATCTGCTGAAAGAGGAACACTTGCAGCTCACGTTGCTTTTGGCCCGCATCCACAATACAATTCAATGGTCCCTGGAGCAGCAAATTGCCTTGGGCTGTGATCTCGCCATCAAAGTTTTGTAGGCTGCGTAGAACCATCATCATGTCGTTGACTGTTTGGACCACACCCTTCATTTGCTGTGAGGCCTCTTGAAGTATGGGCACCTCTTTGTGGAGCCCGGCTCCCTCAGTGGACTTGATGATGCCATCGATGAGCAGTTGGTATTTGGTTATGCGTTGCACTGGCTTGATAATCAGATTGCTTAGCTAAGGATTCAAAAAGAATTAATATCAAAGAACAGATTGTGCGTGTATCCACTTACATCCATGCGATGTCCCAGCTTCTGGCGTATGGCATCAAAATAATCCGCATGCGCATTGACTATAAGCTCGGACAGATGCTTGTTGCTACAGTAGATATAATACATGGTGAATTTGGGTGCTGAGCGTTTAATCAAAGGACCCAGATCCGCGGGTGTTTTCTGGCAGTTACGCAGGGCTCTTACAAAGGATCTAAAGAGTAAAATTGTTATTAAGTCACTTAACCAAAAGGGTATTCCTTCAACTCACTCCCTGTGCCAGTCGTAAATGTCTTTGATATTGTTGAAGACCAAACGAATTTTGCCATCTCGCTTCAAGTCCTCGGGCATGGGTATATCACTGCTGCTGTTAAGGACTTCCGCCATGTAGCTAAAAGTAGAAAAGAGTTTAAAGAATGAATTTGCTTTGTTTTTTGTTTACCTACCCATTGACCAGCTCATGCAGATCCTGCACATACGTCTCCTCCGTGGAAACCAACTCTGCCAGCACATATTGGCGTTTCCTTAGCGCTGCTTCCTTGTTATCTGGAACTGCACTGTGGTTCTGCGTGTGTGTTAAAGAAGAAACTTTTAGTTTCCGTTTGGAATCCCTTCAAGTTTTACAAAGTTACCTCATCATTGTTATCGCTGACATGAGAACGCCCATGTCCATTGGTACTGGCATTCTCTCCTCCCCCATTGCCATCCACTCGACTGTTGGACTCGTGTTGTTCCTGCAGAAAAGTACAAGATGAAGTTTTACTCGTATGCTGGAAAAATCTTCCTTGTCTCAAGCACTTACCGTTCTCTCTCTGACAATTTGTTCAATTTCCGATAGTGGATTGCCATCCATTTTGCCTGTGCTGGCCTGCAAAAAAGGAAAGAATGGTCAGTATGTAAAACTTTCAGTCATCTCAGTCCAAGTGTTTGCCTTGCAATAGAAGCACTGCTTATTGCATTATGCCATTGCATGCGGCTAATTGAAAAAGTTTCTATCTCTGCAGAGAGCAGCAGAAGCAGAAGGTCACTGGAATTGACGGCCAGAGGACATGCATAAAGTTTTGGCAGCTTAACAAACAAAGTGAAACTCCAAAGCAGATAGACAGAGCAGTTAATGATATGTGTTTAGAAACAATTTTATAATTGCTGGTGGAGGAGGATTTTTAAGCAAAACTTTGATTACACATCTAGGAATCTGGAAGTGACACTTGAGAATTGAAAAGTTTAAATTGGGTATGGAAGCGGAATATCAGGGAACAAAATGTTCCAAAAACCGTTACGGACCCTTAAACTTAAATTGAGAAGCATTTAATATGCCATATACAAACTTTTCCGGGCAATTTCAAATTTATACATGCCAAATCGTAGGTCTGTCAAATCTTACATATCTAACCTAATCGGTTTGGACTGTAGGTGATAATGAGTCCTTTGGGCTAAGATATTTAAGTATAAAAGATTTTAATGCCATTTTCTTTGACTTTTCAACCACCTGTCCTTGGTTTACACATGTTTCGTGTCTTATTTTTGCCCGTTTGCCCTTATTTGCCATTTATTTCATATAAAGCTTTGCATTTTATGCGTGTGAGAATTTGTCTGCCTCTATCAGTTTGCGGTACATTCAATTGCTCCTTGTTTTGTACATTTATTTTGTATATTTATATACTCGTATGTCTGTACACAGAGAGGAGAGTAGACCACATATTAATTGCATGTTTTGTGCTAATTGAATCACTTGCTTATTTTTGTACACAAAATTTCTCTATGCCGCACTATGGTGGTTGGCATGACGTTGGAAGCTTGGGATATGGGTTTTGTATTTGCATATACCCTGGCATTTTCAACAGCGATTTGCAGATGGGTTGCTCAATTGCTGACAGCCAACATAAAAGAGAGGGTATCTCATATCGATATGTAGGTAGGTGATCAGAACAAATTAGAAATTATACAGCATTGTTCTCAATTCTACTTGTAATTTAAAACCGGTTTCCGGACTAAATTTTGACACTTAATCACAAAACTTTTGCGAAAGTGGAATTTAGAACAGGGCTGATAGTCTCAAGACAATCTAAGGATAAAACAAGATAGAAAAGATAGATAGGATAAAAACCACTCTGAGATCTACCCAGTACGGCTCAGTACTGAACAGGGTTCGAGCGAGCCGCGCGCTCTGCCTCTTTTCGGCTCTCGCTCAGAGCGGAGAGTCGCTGTTCGAGAGCCGGGAGCACTAAACGGCTCACAGCTAGTGAGCCACAGCTTTTGGCTCAGAGCTGAGAGCCACAGCTCGGGAGACATTAACCGGCACTCGGCTCGTGAGCCATAGCTATCGTCTCCGAGCTGTGAGCCACAGCTCTTGGCTCGTGAGCCATAGCTCTCGTAGCTCTCGGCTCGCGAGCTACAGCCACTAACTTGAGAACGGGAAAATGGTAAACGTCTCTTGCTGGCAAGCCAAAGCTTAAAGCGATTCTAAGCCTGTAGGTTCAAACCAGTTTAGAATTGGAAAATATCGAACTCAATGAACTTTATTGCATAAATAAAAAGGTCTTGGTGGACCTTTCGGTGGAAATGCCTACATAAGGGACATACCCTTCATATAAATGCTGTCAGATTAAAGTTAGTGGCTGAGCTTACAGCCAAGAGCAGTGGCTCACGAGCCGAGAACTGTGAACTTACGAGCCGAGCTTCTATGGGAGCTATACTATAAAGATGTCCGATGTCGACCAAACTTAGTGGAATCATGGAGAAGCATAACGATCCCATGTAAAACAAACGAGATAAACTTGATCTGCGTAGGGACAATAAGAGTCTACATAAAAACATTTGGTGGCTCTAGCTCTTTGTCTCCGAGATCTAGGTGTTCATACAGACAGACGGACATGGCTATATCGACTCAGCTGTTGATGCTGATCAAGAATATATATACTTTATGGGGTCGGAGATGCATAGGTACACAGTTTCAGTGACGCACGCTTTGAAATCACCCGTCGCCGATCCACTTTCTAATAGTGAATTTGACCATTTTTGCAAGGTAAGTGAAATTGATCAACAAAGAAAAAACTTTTTCAGAAGATATTCCGAGGTGGGATCGAACCCACGACCTCCTGCACAGCGGTCGCCCACACTAGCCGCCGAGCCAACCGGCCACACACAATGTTTCAGTTACTTAAGTCCAAATATTATCCCCAAGTTCCACTTTTTATAGTGATCTTACTTAGTCACGTAGTTTTGTAATGTAAATTTGTGTAAGTTACTTCTAAGCCATATTATTTGCTCTTAACTTTGCCATGGTCTTTTCAAATTTTGGTGCTTTAAAACATTTTTAGCGCCTTGTTAATCCGTTTTTTTGTTGACCCAAGCTAAGAGTTGTGCCACCTTTTTTTCACACCTAATCGAAAATGTTGTTTGTTAATGTATTTATCTTTTTCTTAGCATAGTGTAGCCTAAAGGCACTTTTTTTTTGAATACTTGCTATTTATTTTATTGAGAGTGGTCTACACTAATGAATCAACGTATTCAGAAAAACTTGTGTCCACAAATAAATCTCTTTGATCGTCGATCAGTGCGTAGGAGTTGTTTTGACATTTCATCAGTCGTAATAACCATTGGATATTGATATACAAGAAAATGAATATAAAATGATTTTATTTAAATTTGTCAGACATGTTTATATTTTGAATCAAGGGTAGACGACACATCAGGCATCGTTTGTCATGCGTGTTATGCGAGAATAAGCGCTTGTATTTGAAACTAACATTGGTTTACTATATATTTAAAGCACTCATGGACTTTTCTCAAAAATAGAGGCCTTAGAAAGTTTAAAAATTTGAATAAAGATGATATTTTCCATTAAAGAAAAATGAAAGAAATTATACCAAATCAGCTGAATATCTAAGCTTATAATAAGAAGGTTAGTGTGTGCTGGCTGTGCCAGAGGTCGTGGGTTTTATCCCGCCTCGGGACATCTAATGATAAGTTTTTTCCTCGAACAACTTACACACCCGGTCACCTTCACTTGCTGTTGGCGCCAGCTTTCAAGTAACTAGCCATGAAAAAGCTTCTCAAGAGATACAGAGAAGTCCGGCTTTTGGCCCTTAGAGCTGTATAACACAAAATAAATATAAGTAATAAGAAAATGGAACTGGATTTTAATTTTAAAAACCTTGGCAATTTTTAATTATTTTTGCCCACAGTGCTTACTCACAAGAACCCTAATTAAATTCAGTTATAAATAATAAACAAAATCAAAAAAAGAACAAACACACACACATCTGCCGGGCTGAGGAAATTTGTTATTTTGGCCCACTAAATTTCATAACCAAAATCAAAGATTTGGTTAAAAATTTGCCCTAAGCCAAGTGCAAATAAGTAGTTAAAATTTAGCAGTTTGCTAAATGCAGATAAAATTGTTTATTTACGATAAGATTTTGTGTCTAGCGAAGCGTTGGTGCGGTCAGCTGTTTGAATTCCATTATAAATTTTATTACAAAAATCTCAATTCAGCTTACAAACAAACGTAGAAAACAACTCATGACACGTGTTGTTTAAAATTCCTTGCACGCCACAAGACGAAAATTGTTTTTTTTTTTTGCTTTTGGGTTAGCGTTTTTCGCGATTTTGTCTTTCAATTAAAATATGTTGTTGTTTTTGGTTGGGTTAGCGCTTTATAAGGATCACGACGACGACGGCGACGCATTTCGAAAAAATATTCTTGAGACGACTGAACGCTTAGCGTACGACCAACCGACTGAGTGACTCTGAGTGGTACGGCCTAATAGTTTCGCCTGTTGCGAGCATGTTTTACATATGTATGCGCGAGGAGGGGAGGGACACTCAGCCACCCACTCATGCACACACACACACATAGAATAATCAAAGAAACTCTCAATCAACGCTGCGCTAACAATTTCGTTTGTCGCCGTCACTTGAGGAAAAGCGTTAAAATAATTGAATTCGATGAGAGCGACTGAGTAAGAGAGAGTGCAAGAGAAAGAGAGAGGCATCGTGGCATCGTGTGTGTGTGATTGTAGTGTATAAATTCTTAAATACATAAATTAATTCGCATTTTGTGGCTACCACAATGGGAATAATAACAGCAGAGCTCACAAAACAATTGTGCGAAATATTTGTTTAAATACAATGCCAAAATATACTCGTAAGGCGACTCTGAAATGCCCTAAATTGAATTCAAATTAAATAACAATAACAATACAGTTTAAAAGGAAGAACATGTCATGCTGGTGATTGTGGAACGATATGGAGCGAATTTCTGTAGAAAAAATCATGAAAGTGCAGTGGCACTTGTTGAAAAAAGAATCATCACAAGTCCGGGGTCTTACGAGGGAAGTTTGAGGGTACAGTAAGAGACCGTTGCGGAACAGAACCCCTGAACTAAAAAATTAAAAGTATAAGAAGTCTTTGTCCCATACATGTCAATCCTCTATCTCTTACTATCTCTGAGATCTCTGCGTTTATACGGATAGACATACGGACATGACTCAATCGACTTGACTGTTGATGCTGATGAAGAATCTGTATACCTTATAGCAGTTTCCAGTCGGATTTGGCGGAATGTTGTTCCTAAAAGAATGCCTTCAGGCACACTTCTTTTTACAAAAAAGAATGCACTACCAACTTTTACTGTATGATAGAAGGCAAATAAGAAGGCACACATGCTGCACCCGTACTATTGGAAACCATAATGCGAAATGGGACCCGACGATCGTTCCTTTGGAAACATGTTCTTTTGGCCGTATGTTGGAAGGCATTAAATCTGCATAACATGCAAACGTCCCTTCTAATGGTACGCGTGCATCATGAAGCAGAGACAGCCGGGCGTTTTTTCGAAGTTGAATCAAAAATGCAAACGTTCCTTCTAATAGAACAGTTCCTGCTGCGTTTCGCCCCTGTACAAACGCGAATGGAAGATGGCAGCTTTATGCAACTACTTCTTAGAGGCAAAAGTTCTATATGGGATGTGCTTCTGGCATGCAGCTAAGTCCGACTGGTTAGGTTTCATTTAGTCTGCTTTTGATTCTACCACTGCTTCTGACAAAATCCAAGTCGCTTTCGGAGGCAAAGCAAAAAACGATTTCTTAAAAAAGCGAAGCAGCATCAGCAGTTGTTGCTTCATACTTTTTCTAAATTGGCTTGCCTCTGCTTTCGATCAGGAGAGCAATTTGGAGCTGCTGCTTTCGATCAAAAGCACAAGTCGGTGGCAGCGCCTTTGCGACAAAAGTTGATCGAGACTGTTTTCTGCTTTTGAGTCTTGCATCCAACATCAAAGCGCGAACGCACACACACATACGCAAATATAGTACTGTTTCTGATTTGTTCCACGCACACACACACACAAATAGAGTATGTGAGTGCGTAGAACAAATCAGAAACGGTGACGATCAACTTTTGTCCCATCGGCGCTACCCATCAGCTTCTTTGCCATGGAAGACAATATTCCCTAGGAAAACTATAGTTCCTTTATATCAGCGGTGGGCAAACCCTTGCTCCCGAGAGTTATCTTACGGCCACTGGCGCCACGCAGACACATTCAAAATTGCCTCGCTACTTGGCGCCGCCGCACAAACGGAAACAGAAAGTCAAGTACAATTGCCTCGCTTCAAAGCGAAAACAACAACAGATCTATTGCGTTTCGGGGCATGGCGCCAGCCATGTAATTTGTTTGCATTGGAGGCGTAGATAAAACGGAATCACTCGAGAAAAATAAGCTTATAAAATTCTAAAATTTTAGTTTTTGTGATTTCCTAAAACATACCGAGAAAACGAGAGTAAAATTTGTCGCAAACCTTAACAAGAGCAAAACGGATGAGTGTAATGAGAAGTCAATAACCTTTTTTGAAGAGCTTATGAAACGTTTGAACAGACGAGCCATCGACGGCAGCGATTTGCTCAACATATTCCATCACAGAGTGCTTCTGACACTCTGGAACAGTAGCAAGCGCGGTGCGATGAACAAGTTAAGCGGCAGGCTAGGTTGTGATCAGCAGAATCGCCGAAGCCGGCGAACAGTCGACGCCAGCGATTTGCTAACACATCGCAACCCAGAGAGCTGCTGAGACTGTGTTACAATCTCAATGGCAGCGCGATGAACAAGTGGAGCAGCACGACAGGTTCAGATCTGCCAAAACGCAGGCGAGCAATCGACGCCAGCATCTTGCTATGCACACTGCTGAGATAGCTGTGGATATAGGACCAAATAGGAGGAACGAACTGTCCAAAAAAGTCTCGAAATTTGGCAAAAATATATTTGATTTTTATATTCTGTACCAGAGGTATAGAGAGTATATTAAGTTCTGTCCGTATTTACGCACAGATCTTAGAGATGGTAAGCGATAGTGGTTTGACATGTTTGGGACAAAAACTTCTTATACTTGCAGGTAAATCAAGTTTATTTTAAATTTTTGCCACGCCCCTCCCGCCCCTGCAATAGAACGGTCCGGAAAATTGCGAATATTTCAAAATTTTCATATAGTCTTTGATTACTAAGAAAATTTAATAGATGACAACTGAAGGTGGGTAAATGGGAGGTGCAGATTGAAAGGATAACCAAATCGCAAAATTTGCTTTCTTTTCGTATAAATTGAGATTATTATGAAGACACCCGGCTGGTACGGGTGGTATAGATCGAACTTTATAATGAGTTCAGATTTTCATCAAGATTTGATAGACGGCAATTGCAAAATAAGTTTCGCCTCTTCTTTATCAGGCCTGTTCCGGTTTTCACTTTCACTAAATTTGCTCGAATTCGATTTGGCTACCTGTTCCGGTCTTCACAATTCGATAGATTTACTCGATTTGAATTCACATTGCTTGGAGCCGATGAATTCAAAACTAAATGCGATTTTGTACATAAAGGCGTCAAATTAATGGCTTAAAGTTAATTTTGTACCATTGTTTAGTGTATTTAGATATTTTTTGCAATTTTACATTCCCTTAAAAATTATTTTTAATAAAAAAATTAATAATTTTTATGATAGCTTCAATTTTGCCACGTGCCATCCAAATCGAATTCACATATTTTGTTCAAGCTGTTCTGGTTTTCACTTGTTTATGAAACGCTGGGAAAATGTTCATTAAATACCCTTAAAAATAGAAACGACATCTTAAACACATATATTCAACTACTATCAACTATTTTGAGTGATCATTTATTGGATTGTTTTGATTCACCAGTTGATTAAGGTGAAAGTGTAGTCAACGGAAACAATTTGGAAATGAAACACTCGAATTGCAAATCGTTCGAATACCAGAACAGCTAAAACCAAATCGTTCGATTTTGTTTTCATTTGAAATCGAAGAAATATGTGAAAACCGGAACAGGCCTGATATAAAATTCGAACCATGCTTCTTTCGAGAAAAAACTATCGTGGATAAAAAAGGATTGGTCAACCATAGCAGCTTTAAGAAACAAATGGGGGTTGATGACAGACCGTCGTGCTTGATCTTTTGCTCACATAATAAGACTCTTTGGGGGTTTGGGGATAACTTTCGCCAATTCTACTGTACCTGTCTCTAACTGGGAAAATTTTCCAACACTTCTTGGTTACCAAATCTTAAGTGATTTGGTATGTGGTCATTGGTATTACCGATGCAGGTGCTGCTCGAAATTTCTGAATGAAGGACCGTTGGGTCTTTCGTGAAGAAGGTGGGAAGATCTGCATCATGTCGGGATAATTTTTTCGCATGTCATCAACAAATTTCTCATATCAAAACCAAATTTTAAAGTGCATGCCAAGTTTCTCTGACATTACTTTATTTTATGTGGAACGTGTGGGATAGAAACATTTTGCTTCAAAATGTTAGATGTTGCTCAGTGGAAATAGGCTGTTGGGGTTACTTCGATTCGGGATCTCTAATGATCAATTTGGCCTATCAGTGACCTCTCCTGTAGAGTGTCGAAGAAAAATTTTCAAGGGTTTTCCTTAAAATTCCCAAATTTACAAGTATCGTTGTCTAAGGGGAAACTGTTTACGTCTTAAAACTCGTCAGAGAGCTGTATCGAAACGAACCGGTTTGCTTTGTGGTTTTTGATTCGATTCAGCATTGCGGTTCGGCTTTTCTACTGGAATTAGCGGTTCTGTTAAGGTTGTTTTGATTCGGATATTTTCCCCCAATAGCCCTCGCCGACAAGAGCCTTGACCCAGCATATAATTAAATTGAATAAAAATTGAGAGTTCGCTTATAACAAAACAAATAAAATAATTCTTTGTTTCATTATTTTCCTTCAATTTCTATTCATTTATTCAACTTGCAAGACTTTAATTTACTTATTGGGTTTCAGGGTCTTGGACATATCCCAGGGGCAATTGCTGATATCAGCAGACATAGAAAATTTTACATTGGAAATTAAGTATTTGCCAATACAAACACAAGCGCCACTCAGCAGCGCGTCCAGCGAGTGGGAGTGGATGGTGGAACCCACGCAATGACGTGGTGCGACATTTAATTAGGTTGCTCGATGCAGCTGATGTCACTCCCAACACCAACTGGAGCAACAAAGGGCGTGAAAATCGTCAAGGAGAACTATTAAAATTTAATGACAATGCAAATACAAAAGGCAAAGACCTAAACAAAGGTAAGATAATAGGCCTAGACCCCAATGCCAATTGTGCCAAAAAGTTAACAGAAAGCAACAATAACCTAACTGGGTTAAAAAGTTTGCACCCAGGCCAGGCCGCAGGTAAACAGAAATTTGTAAACAGGAAAAAAAAAAAGAATCAAAAGAACTCATAAAAGTTGTTGACGCATCAAGGAAAAACTTTGAGCAACAAAAAATAATTTACATTAAATTCAACTAATAAGCTAGAAGAAATAGAAAAAAAAGCAGACGAAATTTAATTTATTGATGGAAATGAAGGCAATGAAGACGACTGCGATGTCGTCGGCGTGGTGGCGTCGGACACAAATTTGGGGGTGGTCAATGTCGAAAGACAATATGTTTGGAGGCATTCAAATTCCTTTCACTGATTCATCCGCCAAAAGTTTAGTACACCGCTTCACTATATTTTCAACCAAAAAGTACCCCACAAACAAAGAGAAAAGTACCCACCCCCCACGCACGCACACACACACGTCACATTCAATCCGCATCCCCGAGAATTCATCTTGTGTCTATGGCTAATTTGACTACGAAAATTTATGCGTCGGTGGCGTCCTATCTCTTCGTATATGTAGATATCTTGCGGCTATCTATCTGACCCCCGTATCTGCCTCGCGATTGAGTACCCTCCTCCACCTCTCTTTTATTTTTTTTTGCTTGTGTGTAAACAAAATAAAGTGGCGCGTTTATGGCTAAGGTGGCTGGCCCCACAATCCCACCACTCCTAACCCACAGAGCAGCGGACGTGTGGAATATTTGCTTCTCTTCTTTTTTTTTCTAATTGAGCAAAGCTCGTGCTCGGATTGGCAATTACATGGATGTGAATGTGGCCCAGCAAAAAGTTACCATAAACTGTTTTGATTCGTGTGGGAAACATACATATTAGCAGAAGGTTGCAGCGTATTTCGCAAACAAATAAACAAACAAACCAAAATGATGTCGAGTGGAGTGACATTTGAGGTGAAATTGAAAGTAATTTAGACAATTTTCAAATTTTCAAATGTTTTCCAGGAAAAACTACAAGAGTTGTTAATCATATGGCGTATCATGGCGTTAGCTTAAATTAAGAAACTGCAACTGGAAAATATGATAAATTCTCTAATTATTCTATCTCTAATTCTTTCTTACACCTTTGCTTAATAAGTGAAAACAGAGTTAAATTAAAATGCTTTGCGATTTATAGTTTAAAAGAGAGAAAGGGTGAAAAATGTTCTTCATCGATTTGAAAATAAATAACACTGGCTCTCTTTTGAGGCTCAGCAAATTAGCTCTTTTTGTTTGCAAACTAAAGCTGTATTTTCACTTGATATATCATAAAATATCTCATATAAGTTTCCCCATATGAGAAACCGATTTCTCATCTTCTACATACATTTATTTGTCACATAAACAAACAAATAACAGAGTAGATTGTTAGCTTATCTGACACATAGCAGCTATTTAGAAGATGAGAAATCGAACCTAAATGTTTGTAATTTATTAGGGTATTATCGCAAACTCGTTAACTGTTTATGCTGCACTAGCACTACACACTAATTTGTATGTCCAACTATAAAAAAACAGTACAAATTATACATACACAATTTAATCAGCTATTAATTGGTTTGCTCAGATACTAATCAAGTTTACAAATTGTGGCTTAGTTGTAACTTTTACACTTTAATCATTCATCATAAACATGCCAGGGATGAGTCGACACTCAATAAATGGTGGCACCTTTGGAAACCTTTTAAATCCTAGCCCCAGCTAAGCTTACATAAATTGGAAAACATTGGATAATACCATAGTTAAACCTATTCTAGAACACCTGGCGACCGTGACGCAGCCGTGGAAACTATGATATTATCCTTATACTGTGGGCTTTGAGTACTGAAATTACTTATCTCTTAATTTATTTCAAATAAAATCAAGGAGAAACCACAAAAAAAAAAAAAAGTGGCTATAGACTAAACAATCCTCTAAGTGTCTTGCCGACGACGGACACGTAGTTTTTAAACGGAAATCACTTATGGCCGACTTAAGTTCAATCAATTTACGGATATGGGTGACACCCTTAATAAGAAAAGGCGGTGGACGCGGTTCAGATCTCTTCAAATTTGACTCCAGAGTTGTTCTGTTTGCCTTAGTGGGAGCAGTAGGGCAAGGAGTAGAATCAGTGCCAAGTTCAGGAGTAGATGGATCTAACAAATTAGGAGCCATCGTGTCAACTAGTGTCGCAGTGGGCATCTTAACGACCATATCGTTAGAAAGCACAGTAAAACTATTTACATGACCAATGTAACCAACCAGAGTAGTCGCAGTTTTGGCTTCAAGAATATTTCTTCTAGAAAGTGCCTGATTTTAGGGAACACCTAAATTTTTTTCTTCCAAAGTCGCTGAACCATTATAAAGCGTTCAGAGTCAGCAGCAGAATTATTTATCCAGCTTGGAACATTAAGAACAGTCATATCAGGGGTTGGAACCTGACTGGAAGGCAACTCTTGGTTATCCAGAAGTTGTTCATCATGTGTTGATCATCATGTGGTAGAGTTAAGGTCAGAAGCAGAACCATCATTGGCATCATCGATATTATTCCAGCTCGGAGTAGTGGGCAAAGTCCTCACAGGACTTCGAAATAGATATGAAGCCAAATTTTGTTAATGCAAAAGTGCCTTAGCGCGCTTTTATCGGGTTTTCGAAGATACGGGCCCTGCGGGCTTCGCAATAGGCAGGTCCGAAGCCGGGGGCAAGTGATTGACGCCAGCAATCACATAGCATGTAGTAGCCAACTGGTAATCAGTAGTAGTGGTGGTCGCCGAGTTTGCGATTGATAGCCATGTTGGAAGTGACTTGAAACCATTTTCGACTCCAATGGCACTGGCAAGCAGCCAGTGCCCCGCGAAAAACCACGTAAAGTAAAAGTAAAAATGGCTTGTCAAGTTGACCAGCCCCAAAGGGCCAAAGCCGAGCTTCTCAATCTCTTGGCTTGTACGCTTCTAATTTTCTCACAAGAGAAAGGGACCTACAGTTTAACGTCGAATCCGAACGGCAGTTTGAGAAGCTTTTCATGGCTTATTACTACAAAGCTGGCGCCAACAGCAGAGAGGGGTGACTGGGTGTAAAGTTTATTCAAAGAAAAAACTTTTCATTAGATGTTCCGAGGCGGGATCGAACCCACGACCTTTTGCACAACGGTCGCGCACACTAGCCGCTGAGCCACCCGGCCACAGTCTAAATACTGAATGGTAGAAGGGATTTATCAGCAATCAATATAAAAAGAAAAATTCAATAGATTTAATTTATAATCTTCCTTTTTTTTAAGTACACGTCTGACTTGACAGAATTCTCAGGGATCTCTGAGTTCAATGGTGCCCAAAATGCCAAAAGCCTATTCCATGGGATAAGAACTCATAATTCTGCCGGTGACGCAGGAGACACGCTTAGTGTGTGTGAGAGAGAGAGAGAAGAGAGAGAGAGAATACGTGTGTTCTATAAATAGCCCGCTCGGCGGTGTGCTCTCTCACGACGCGTGCGTTCGGCTTCTTGTTCTCTCACGAGGCATTTGTTCGTTTGCTTGTTGTTGTGACATTAACTTCGTGTTTCTCTGCTAAGCACACAAGCGAAAAGCTTGATTGTGTGAGTTTCGGTACCATTGCCTTAGTTGATTTTGCTTACGTGTGCGAAACTTTACAATTTTTGTGCTGTATATAAAAGTGGCGACCGTGACACAAAATTTTTTCCTCCATCTTTTCACCTGAAACTGTACCTGTACCAAACCAATTGAAATATTTTTTGGTATTAACTTTAAATTTGGTCTGTAGTTTAGTTTTTACAGTTTCAAGTCTGGTCCAAACCAAATAAAAAAGGTTCAAACGTGGCTAACAGCCAAATCTCGAAAATTATTAAGGCAATAAACTTAAAATTTGGTATTTGGGTTGATAATATGAAGTTAGTTATGCTTTCAGATCAGAACCAATTCTTTACCAATTCTTAATAGTGGTCCGTCTCACTTGATCAATTTTAAAGCAGTCAAAATGGTTCTGTCTCGTTTAGTCGAGTCGGGTCATGCTTAAGTATTGATTGGTTCTAATATGGGTAGTAACAGTTTTAAACAGAGGATGTTCAGGCCAGAAGTTTGAAGTGGAACAAATGAGATCTTAAATGTATGTTTAGGTATTTTTTGCAAGTTTGCAAATCTGAGATCTATTCTGAGAGCTCAAAGCAATCAGACCGATCCGGCCACCTTTGGAAATAAATTGAAGTTTTATAACGTTGAATTCACCCCAAGCCTTTCTTACCTATTGCGACCACAACATTTTTAGGCATTCTGAAAATTTTAAATGCAAGTGAGCAAGTTTTTCTCAAGCGCTTTATAATTTCAAATGAATGAGAATGGGATTTTAAAAGGATTTAGTTTTAAACTCCACAGATGACAAGCAAGACGCTGTGACTCCTCTCTGAAGACGGATTCCGAAGGAAACCGAAATATATCGGAGAAAACAAAAATCCCAAAATAGAATCGTTTTAATTATTTACATTTATTCACACTACAAAAAAACTTGACCTGGAGCCGGCTAAAACCCAAAACTTATTCAAACTTTTAAAAAGGGTTATATGGATACAGGGCATTAAACCTACCAACACAAGGATTTAGGGTATAATGATTTATCGGTTTTGTATATTTGGATTTTTGATATTTTGGAAATTATAGACAAGCCTAGCCACAACCTTACAAAGATTGTATGACACTGTGGCGCCAGGCGAACTGTGTGCAATAATGCCCATCATCGTGTGTTCGTAAATGAGAATTGTGTCGGCTGAAAGTATCTAATTTTGATTTGCATATAACTCGATGATCGATTCTCTAGTCTGTATCTTTGGATATTGGAATTTTTCCTTATTATTTTGTAATCAAACTTTTTATTCTCACTTCCTAGGCAAACTTGCTACATGCATGGTTTCTAATCAGATCTAGATATTAAACTTTTCACTTACCAAATTGGCTGAGCTCTCCTTGAGATCCTTTGTAAATGCGGGCGGTCCATTGGCAATCAAATGTGGCTCCTGTATGGGCTTCATGGGTGGTGGCATTTCCAAGCCGGCCTCCTCATCGGGCTCAAAGTCCGTTTGTTGTTGGTGTTGTTGTGTGGCCGAATTGTTAGAGAACGGCGGAGTCAGATTGACGGAGGTGGCACCTGGCGTCGGTGTGCCGCCGCCCTCCTCCTCGGCATGCTTCTGTGGTAGCTATAATTTTAATGTTGTTATAAATAAACGCTCATAAAATATACATTTATACTAGAGACTCACTCTCAAATTCTTCTCTGAGGGCTTCTTAATGAGCGATTTTTCGTTTGGCGGTTTCTCTACCTTGCTCTGTGACAGCTTCCTTAGCGGCGGTGGCAACCATTTGCGCCTGCAAAAGGATTAAGGAGAATAAACATTTAGAATTTGAGTGGTTAAGACAGACGACATACAGAAAGTGCCGTATGGAATTGGTGGTTTGTACAAAATCTTCCATGTTGTGCTCTCATCTCTCAGTGGAATAAAATAAAATGAAAAACTCTTGGGAAAATTGGCTGTCCAGCTGCGTGGCCGACATGAGACTGTCGCCAGCATATCAGCCAATTGGCACCGCCCGCTGGCGGTTTGTCGCCACGAGCACAGTGGGTTCAAGTTCATGTTCATGGCCCAAAGCCAAAAGTTTTATGCTTGCCCTTAAAAACGAAAAATACTGTGCCATAATAATTCATAGCAATTGGTTTTTATTTTTTTTTTTGGTTAATTTTGACTGCGGCAAAGTTTATGACTTTTTGCACCCCCGTAAAAGATGGAAATAAAAAGGGGAGAAAAAATCATGAAAATATTATTCCGACCCTTAATTAAATTTTATATTTGAAACTTTTACTAGCCGCACGCAGTGAACATTTGGTGGCAATTAAAAATACATTTTGCATAACCGCAGAAACCACAGGCAAATCCCAAACTTAAATGGAAAATACACATTAATCAAGCATATAACTGTGGAAATTCAGATTTGCAAGCGTTGCATAGCGCTGGGCGCACCAACTGAAAGCCATCAGCTGAATGAATGTAACATAATTCAAAGTAAAAATAAACATTGACATAGACAACAAAGAACGAACAGCGGACCAGCAGACCAGTTCCCAGAATAGTATTTAATTTATTATGTGCTCGTTCACGTTCAAAATTCATTTGGCTGATGTAATGTTTTAGGCAAATAGGCAAACTCCCTCCCACACTCTCTCTCCCTTTTCTGTGTGTTTGTGTGTGTGTGTATTAATGAGGTCGCCGCAAAGTATGCAACACAAAGGCTGGCAAATTTGCAGTTTAGTTCATTGGACTAGGCAGCAGCACGCGCTGCTGCTTAGCAGCTGCCCACACTTGCCTCATCCCCACCCCCCTTTTTGGCACTGGCCTTACCATATCCTGGACAAACACACGCTTATACTGTTGACATAGTCCTTGAGACAAAGAGCGAGCCACACAGAGCGAGAGAGTGAGAGGAAGAGACAAAAATCTATATTCATGCTTAATGCTCACTCAAGTGGAGAGCCCAATTAGTGTGCAAATATTGAAAGTATTTTGTAATTTATGTCCAACTATGCTGAAATGACTAAGCGGAACCGACAGAGCAAGCTACACTGGAAATTTATTTTACAGCCTAAAGACACGACAAAGTTTTCTCCCACTCAAATAGACTCAGCATGTTGTTTGTCGATACCACCTTGAAATTTTATGTTTATGATCTATTAATTTTTTTGGCGATCACCAGAATAAACTCACAGGCTGTAATTATAGTTTTTCGATTAATTGTGCAAGATAATAGATTCAATTTTCAATACCACGACCAACCTGATTCCTACTGTACCTGTCTACTAAGATACTAGCACCCAACAACAGTGGCTTATGACGGCAACTCGGCGGAATCTGGACTATACAGACGATACATGACTTGTAAATAGGCTTAGCGACCAGTTTCCTACTGTCCCTATCTACTATGCAACTAACACCTAACAACAGGTGGCTTATGACGGCAACCCTGCGGCATTTGGAATATACAAACGATACATGACTTCTTGTAAATAGGCTTAGCGATATTTTCCTACTGTCCCTGTCTACTTAACAACTAGGACCCAACACCAGGGTCTAATAAAAAAACCTCTGCGGCATCTGGACTATTTAGACGCTATACGACTCCTTGTAAATAGGCAAAGCGACCTGTTTCCTACTGTCCCTAACTACAATGTCACAAGTACCCAACAACAGGGGCAACAGGTGGCTAATGACGGCAACCCTGCGGCGTCTGGACTATACAGATGACAAACGACTCCTTCTAAATAAGCTAAGCGACCTGTTTAATACTGTTTATATCTACTATGTGACAAGTACCCAACAACGGTAGCAACAGGTGGCGTATGACGGCAACCTAGCGGCATCTGGACTCTACTGACGATACATGACTTCTTGTGAATAGGCTAAGCGACCAGTTTACTACTGTCCCTGTCTACTATGCGACTTGCACCCAGCGCCAATAGCAAAAGGTGGCTAATAAAGGCATCGACAAAAAAAATACATATTATTGAGAAAGTATACTTGCAAACGTATGGCGCTGTTTGGACCGAATACGAGCTTTCTGAGAAATTTCAATCAATAAATGGAGTAGAGCAAGGATGTATTATGTCACCGTTGCAATTTGCATTGTACTTGGATGATCTGCACGAACACTTGGGAGGTGGCCTGTATATCGACAACACAAACATTAGGTAATGTACGCAGATGATATTATGATTGTAGCTGACAATCCCTCAACCCTACAGCAAATGATTAATAATCTCGAGACATACTGCATATTGTGGGGGATGAAAGTCAATCAGGCAAAGTCCGAGATTATGGTGTTTAGAAAAGGCGATAGACTGGCGGAATCGAAGACATAGCCTTTGTGGATAGCGCTTAAGCCTTCGACAGTGTGAGCAGGCAGTGCATATGGCAGGGACTCCGAAGGAGAGGGATACCGGAAAAACTTATTTCCCTCATCAGACATACGACAGCGCCCAGTGTAGAGTGCTTCATGTGCTCTGTCGCCCATTTGGTTTATAATGGTGGTTGCAGACGTGCTCGCTACAATGCAACCTGCTCCCAACAACAGCGGCATTGAGTGGTCAATGACTACAAGACTGCGGCTTCTGGCCTATGCAGACGTTATATATATGCCTCCTGTCGAATAGGCTAAGCGACCTGGCTAATACACTGGCCCACCTTGACACCTCAGCTAAATCAACACGAAGAAGACAAAAGCGGTCAGCATTCGTTCCGGACAATCCCAGGCTCTGGTTTTTTTTACGAAGAGCCAATTGAGCAAGTTGAGCAATTCAGCTACCTGGGAAGCGTAGTCGCTGTTGATGGAGTGACGGAGCTTGATGTGACTGTGCGCCTTCAAAAGCCTAAAGGAATTCTGACAGCTGTTTGGCGTTGCTCGACCTAACCACACTGGGTCAAAATCAGGCTCTTCAAGTCCAACGTAATGCCAGTATTCTTATACGGTTCTTCCACTTGGAAAATTAAAGCTTCCATAGTGGCGAGACTCCAAACATTTGTAAACCGTTGCCTGTGACGCATCTACTGCATATTCTGGCCTGACAGAATACGGAACTCTGAGCTACTTAAACGAGCAAATATGGAGAGTGTCGACACCATAATACGCAGGATGAAATGGAGCTGGATAGGACATACGTTACGAAAAAGCGAGAACAACATCGCAAGAAAGGCAATGTCACGTTGCAGACCCAAAGAAACTTGGAGGAGGACTGTCGGTAGAGAGGCGCAAATCATCGGGAAAAGTTGGGGAGAACTAAAAGCGTTCGCTGGAGGAAAGGAGTGGTTGAAACAGTCAGCTTATTAACCCAATAGTTTTACTGAAGTGGAAGTACACATGTACAGCATAACCAGACTTTAAGTGATTTACCATCATGTCATTTCTTTTGAAGCTAATCCAATACTTAACAATTAATTTATTTTACAGACTTAACATTTTCCAACAGGTCGATTTAAAGAATAAACCTTGAAAACTAGTTCCAAATATGGATGGTTTATTAAAGAACTAGATTATATCTAAGCGTAAACATAATTGCGAAAAGATTTCTTTGAAGATTACTACAATAAGCACCAGGTGGCAACGCTGTGACATCGATAAGACAAACCAGTGAAACAGCTGGCAGCGACTATTTTGTTGGTATGGCAATATCCAACTTAGGAATTAACACTTTATTGTTTACAGAGTTTTTCAAACAGCTTTTGTTTGTATAAAAGAGGTGTGGTTTTGTCGCTAGCGTCTTTACACCTCTTTCCTATAAACAAATTATCACAAAGAAGTCACACACACACAAAAATAAGCCTTCTAGAATTGTTTTGAATTTCATTTGAAAACGTAATTAAAACATCAATCCTCAATCCCTTTCCTTTGGTATGATTAATACCCACAGTCCGTTTATCGCTGCGCTGCGTTTCTTCTTTTTCCTCACTTTCTTATCAATTATTTGAACGCTCAAATTATGACGAACTTATGAGTGCTGCTGCTGCTGCTGACTAAGCCCAACAAGCTATGTTGTTGTTGTATTGCATAAAGTATGCATGAAATTCAATGATAATAATAATAATTAATTGGTATTATAAATTTTTTTGCATTCATCTGTAAACAGGTTCCCGTTTGAGCGCTACGAATGAGAGATAATTGTGTGCAATTAACAAGAACATTTCGATGGGAAACCTTAAACTGGTTTTTGAGCTAGTGAGTTTGATTATATAAGAGAATCAAACGGGAGAGCTAATGGAATTACCCAAAGATTTTTGTTAATTTTGGAATAGAGAGAGCGTGCTGTTTTCACACGCTATCAAATCAGACTTTAGATTCATTGTAAATCATTTATGACGTTTCTAAGGGAATATTTAATCGAAAAACAAACTATTTGTAATCATATTAGATTCTGCAACGTATGTAATACTAACTTTTCCCTTGCACAAAGAGTTAAGGAATGCTCAGGCCTGGGCTTAGATTCTACATTATGCGGAAATGAAGTTAAGGCAATCGGTCTTGAAATTTATTCTTACTTAATAGTCAACAGAATCAATTTTGCAAAAGTGAAAATGTTTTTAGCTTAAGAAAACCATCAATATTTAGTCATAGTTGCGAGTGCCGTTGCATACAACTTTTAAATTCTCTTAGAACGAGTGAAAACACGATTTACTATTGAATAACTAAAAGTTATTCACCCAGGACCCTAGCATAACTTAAGAAAAGAGTCGTGACGTGACGTTACATACAACATTTAAATCTCTTAGAATGAGCAGAAGCACGATTTACTTTGGGAAAACCAATAGATGTTCCTTCAGGATGCCACCATACCTTATAAAGCCATAAACATTTACACTTTGTTACTCGTGGCGTGACGTACAACTCTTACATTTCCTTAAAAACAAGTAAAAACACGATTTACTTTAGGAAAACAATAGTTATTCAGTCAGAGCACCACCATACTTTAAAAAACCATAAAAATTTAGATATAGTTACGCGTGACGTGACGGACAACTCATAAATTTTCTTAAATCAAGTGAAAACACGATTTACTTTGGGGAAAACTAATAGATATTCACTCAGAACCCCACCAAAGCTTAAGAAAACCATCAATATTAAGCAATAGTCAAACGTGACGTAACGTTCAACTCTTAAACTCCCTTAAAATGAGTTAAAACACGATTTATTTGAAGAAAACTAATAGTTATTTACTCATAACCTCGGCATAACTTCAAAAACCAATTAATATTCAGGTATAGTTACGAGTGACGTGACGCAAAACTCTTCGATTCCCTTACAACCTGTGAAATCACGAAATCTCACAGTTATTCACTCAGGACCTTAACATTAGGTAAAGAAAATCATGATTTCGGCAAATTTTTACACTTTCAATCATCAATATTCATTAATAGTTACGCGTGACGTGACGTAAAGCTCTTAAATTCCCATAATACGAGTAAAACTAGATCGTGTTTCACTGGGGACCCCAACATAACTGAAGAAAGTCATCAATATTTGGTTATAGTTTCGCGTGACGTCACGTATAACTCATAAATTTCATTGGAACGAGTGAAAACACCATTTACTTTAGGAAAACTAATGGTTATGCACTCTGGACCCCATCACGACTTAAGAAAACTATCAATATTTAGTTACAGTTACACGTCACGTAACAAAAAACACTTATTTCTAACAAAAACTAATAGTTATTCACTCAGGACCCCATCATAACTTAATAAAACCATCTACATTTAGTTGTAGTTACGCGTGACGTCACGTGCAACACAAGAATTTCCCTAAAACAAATTAAAACTCGTTTTACTTTACACCAAGATCCCACCAAAACGTAAGAAGAGAATGCATTAAGGCTAATTTTTATGCGTGACGTGACGTACAGCTCTTATATTCCATTAGAACAAATGAAAACACGGTTTACTTCAGGAAATCCTAATAGCTATACACTCAGGACTCCAGCATAACTTAAGAAAGCTAGCAATATTAAGTTATAGTTACGCGTGACGTGACATACAACTTCAAAATTTCCTTAGAACGAGTAAAAATATGAAAACTAATAGTTATACACTCAGAGCTCCACCATTAGTTAAGAAAAGAATGAGCCTAGGCAAATTTGTATGCATTCAATCATCAATATTCAGCTATAGTTCAGCGTGACGTGATGTTCAACTCTTAAACTCACTTATAACGAGTAAAACCACGATTTACTTTAGGAAGTCTAATAGTTATTCACACCGGCGCCCACCATAGCTTAAGAAAACCATCTATATTTAGTTGTTGTTACGCGTGACGTGACGTACAACTCTTAAATTTCCTTACAACGAGAGAAATCATGATTTACTTTAAGAAAACTAATACTTATTCACTCAGTACACTTCCATAACTTAAGAAAGCCAGCAATATTCAATTCTAGTTACGCGTGACGTGACGTACACAACTCTTAAATGCCCTTAGAACGAGTGAATACGTGTTTTATATGAGGAAAACTAATAGTTATTCACTCAGAGCTCTACCATAACATAAAAAAAGTATGAATTCAGGCAAATTTGTATGCATTCAATCATCAATATTCAGAAAAAGTTTGTCACACTACTAATAATATGCGTATAAGCTTGTATGAGTACGTGCCAGGCGACACTAACTGGAGATAACTTAGTTTATGTCAAGAAAATCAGTCCCTATTCACTCAGGATGGCATTATTAGTTGGCTAAAGAAAAAATGAAACAAAATTTTACTGTGTAAGTGACTATTTTTCTAGAAACTACGAATATTGTACATCATTCAGGGCCACTTTTTTCTTACTAATCAAAACTTGCAATGGAAATGTCTTAAAAACAAAACATTTTGCAAAATTTCCCCATTTAATATGCACCTTAACTAAGCTAAATTGATGCTGTAGTTGAAAAGTTAGATACACAAACGTGTCTGTGTGTATGTCTATCTAAATTTGCCCCAAGCTAACGAAAAGTCACCTCAATCTACGTGATGTGGCTAAAACTACAAGCTGCAGCACTGCATAATGAGAGATAAACCAAACTAGAAAAGGGCGCCATGGTTGTTGAGTGTCAACAAATCAGATGTACTTCCAGGAGGAAGCCAAGTTTCCGGAGGCATTGAAGCTTAGTCACTTTGAAACGACACAAAAACGAAAACAAACAAAATTGATACTAAAGCTGATTTCAGCTGAGGCGTGGGGTTCTCTCTAATTGAACGTGAGGTTAGGCGACACACTTAGATTACAATCAAACAAGACAAAGATGGACCATTGTGTATTTACCAAGACTGGCGTTTTTGCTGCGCATTCAATGTCTCGTTATCTGGCTCGCAGCAAAAACAGGCAAATCCCTCGGTAACCGGAGTCAAAGTGTGCTGATGATGCAGCGTGTGGGAATTATGTTTGCCCTTGCCATGCAAATTCAATGAAATGGATTTGACCAACTGCGGAGTAGTTTTATATTGCGGATGGGCAGGAGCCGAGCGACGTTTAATGTTTGTATTTAAAGTCACATTATTGTTATCGACCAATGCGACACTTTCAAATTGCAAACCATTTTCGGTTTGCTTATCTAGCGCACTACTATTGTTGTTGTTGCACATGGCTGATAAGCCCTCGAAAGACACCGACCGACGACGAAAAGGTGAAAACTTAAGCTGCTATCAAACACCACAAGCCGTGTCCAACGTTGCGTATACGCGTTTAACCATAAACTGAGCTAGCGAGCGAACAAATGAAACTGTTCTCCCCCACATGGGGCTTTCGCTTTCTGGAGAAAAAAAAAATGAAAACAGACACGAAATTTACTCAACTTGAATGAGCGCAAAACAAAAGGCAAACTGGGAGCAGCTGAGCGAGCGAGTTCTTATAAGTTTTTTGTTGTTGTTCGAGGCTTCTTTTTGTTGAGTTGTTCAGTGCAAACGGTTAATATCTTTATTGCTCGCGACATGCGATTGCTTAGCCCATGGAAAAAATATTAGTGCAGGTTAGAGAATAAAAATAGGTAGGAAAGTTTAAGGTAAACCTGCCTAAAAAAGTGTGTTTGGCTCCATAAGGTTTGATTCAATAGTTTAGGCACAAAGGAACAAATGTAGGTTTGAAGCAAGGAGTCATCCTTAATCTAAGTCATAAACTTTACGACTTTTGAAGACTTTTCCTTCAATAACGACAAACTACAGGGACCAGTCCAGTTTTCTGCTTCTTTTTCTTAAGGTTCTTGTTACTTGACAAATTATTTTCAAGGCAAGATATGTACAAAATCTTAAAATTTCTAATGCTTACTCTCATTTGGTCACACTAAAAGCAAGCTATTCCTTGCCATGTTCAAAAATGTCAAAATTTCTAATGCTAACTCTCAATTGGTCACACTAAAAGTAAGCTATTCCTAGATAAGTTCAAAAATTGATCAAATTTATAGAGCATTGATCACAGTAAAAGTTACATATTCCTCGCCATGTCCAAAAATGCCTAAATTTCTAATTCTAAATCTCATTTGGTCAAACTAAAAGCTAGCTATTTCTAGATACGTTCAAAATTCAAAAGTTTCAATGCTAACTCATTTGGTCACACTAAAAGTAAGCTATTCCTAGCTAAGTTCAAAAATTGAATTTATAGAGCATTGATCACAGTAAAATACAACCGGCCATGTCAAAATGCCTTTCAATTCTAAGTCTCATTGGTCACACTAAAAGCTAGCTTTTTCTAGATACGTTCAAAAATGTCAAAAGTTTCAATGCTAACTATCATTTGGTCACACTAAAAGTAAGCTATTCCTAGCTAAGCCCAAAAGTCTCCAAATTTATATCACTAAAAGTTGAATATTCCTTGCCATGTCAAAATTTCTAATGCTAACTCTAATTTGGTCACACAAAAAGCAAGCACTTCTTCGCTGCGTCCAAAAATATCAAAATTTCTTAGGCTTACTCTCATTCGGTCACACTTAAAGTAAACTTTTCCTAGCTATGTCCAAATTTCTTATGCTATATCTTAAAGGTACTCTAAAAGTTAGCTATTTCTAGCTGTAAAACCCCGCAGTCATAGAGAATGCTGTCAATATACACATTATAAAATCTGTACAACAATTGTATTTTAGTTAAATTGAGCTATGAAACAGGCAACACATCTACGGAAATATATTGTACCATTATATCAGTAAAGTATCTTTGGTTATCTTGAATAAGCGGCGTGTTACACTAGCCAAGCTCAAAAATGTTAAAGTTTCTATTGCTTACTCTCATTTGGTCACATTAAATACTAGCTATTCGCAGCTATGCTCAAGTATGGCACAATTTCTTATGTTAATTCTCATTTGATCACACTAAAAGTTTGCTTTTCCTAGCTATGTCCCAAATTTATAATGCTTACTCTCATTTGGTCACACTTAAAGCTAGCAACTCCCATAACTTAAAGCAATATTATTAAAAAAAAAAATCAGTTAAATTAATTTGTCATATAAAAACAAAAGATTAATCATTCACCAAGTCTCTCAAGTTCTCTCAAAGAAATTTAATTTACTCAACTTTACTCTTTGTGTCCATTCGGCTCCTGATGACGCATGATAAATGGATAAGCCAGAAGAGTCGCAGTAGCATGATAAATTAAGCTTTCTCTCTCTTAGAAACTACGTACGAAAGGCAAAAATCTTATAGCCAAACATAAGTAGAACAAAAAATTACGTAAATGCGGCGAGTTATCAGAGGATGGGTGGACAACAACCAGTGACGGATACGACGACCGACAACAACGAAAATGAGAAGCAACGGTGTGAACGGCTGATAAATTTTATGGCATGCTTTTTGAATCGGTTTCTAATCTGACCAATAACAACAACAGCAGCAGCTGACTAAGGGCAGTTTGATAACACGTTGCGACATTTGTGGTCGGAGAGAGGTTGGAGTTAGTAGAGAAAGAAATGAATAATAAATTTGTAATTCTTATCTCTATTTAGTAAAAATAAAACAAATGAAATTCAAACGAAATACTAGCGACTGCAATATCCTAATCTAACTCGAATTTCTACTTGACTTATTCTTTAAATTCGGTTCAATCTGTGTTCTTTGTGGTTTCTTCTACTTTCATTCTGATGTTCAAATTGGGCTCATTCAACATTTAAAATAATACATTCTCTTTCTTAAATTTTAGTAATCTGAGCACTTTGTTGCTCAGATTAAACATTTTCACCCATGTATTGCATTAGGGTGCGTTCACACACACTGTCAGGTTGCCATATTTTTGGGTGTCAGTTGCTTTCTTGCATGTGCAGACGCAGTGCCCATGTATTCTGCTCAGTCTGAACAGACTGCCAAATAACAGACATGAAATAATCAGTTGAAAAAATGTTTAAATATCAAATAGAAAAGTCTGCCCAAATTGGTTTCCTGTCATATCATCTTTATATGGCTTATCTGATACCAAACGAGATAAAACCACAGTTTTTAAGACTCTGTCACTGTTTATATTTTGAAAATGAGCAATTTGAGTGTTGCCAGATCACAAGACATTTGCACCGCAAAGTATGGTATGGTGCTGGGAGAAGAGTTTCCATCATTTTAACTTTTTCGTCTTGATTCGCCCCGAGCTTCTCGAAATATAGATTTTGTATATTCTTCTTTCTTATATTTCGTTTTGACGCTCTGACGACACTATCTGAGAGTGGATTCCGGATACATCTTCTTTCTGACATAATCCCCAGAACAATAGAATAAACTCCATCAATATATACAGCAGTCTTTTAACCTAATCTAGGGCTGAACATAGCATTCCGCCTTCCTGATAATTGAAGTGCGTATCAAGCAGATGTGGTGGCGATCTAGGATAGTCAACCTGTCCTAAAGGCGCTCGACTACCACACTAACAACTTAAAACGAGAGCGTAAGTTAAAGTCGGTCCTGCCCGACTTCGATATAGCCGTTACTTCCTTATGTTAATTAACAGAGCATTAACATTAATGTGACTATTTCAACATTATGTAAGCAAACAACGCATGTGGCGCCAAAAAGTATGCAACGTTTTTATAACCTTTATACTCTGCTATATATTATCCGATCTTAATGCAAATTTCAGAGATTGTAGATAATGGGCACATACACTACATTGCAAAATATGATCTTGATATCTTCAAAATTGTAGGAGTTATTCAACATTTACTATTGTGGGGGCGGTAGGGGGCGTGGCCAAAATTTGAAATAAACTTGATCTGCGTAGGGACAATAAGAGTCTACATACCAAATTTGGTCGCTCTAGCTCTTCTAGTCTCCGAGACGGACATGGCTATATCGACTCGGCTGTTGATGCTGATCAAGAATATATATACTTTATGGGGTCGGAGATGCTTCCTTCTGACTGTTACATACATTTGAACGACTTTAGTATAACCTTTTTACTCTACAAGTAACGTGTATAATCACTTAGCGAATTCCAAAGATCATAAGATAAGATCGTATATATATGCTGGACATCTTATTACCGATAGTAATGACAAACTGTCACGACTGGAGACCACCATCGACCTCCTCTTTGTCAGACTGGAATACCCCTGGCTTCATTCAAACTTTACATTAAAAATGAAGCTCTCTACGTCCATAGACATATTAAATGTTCTATAAATCGAACTAGAACTAGAACATCTAACCCTTGACGGGTGCAAAACTTACAGCACGCCTATGCGTCACTTCTATAGAAGTTGTACACTGAACCGCTTTTAATAGGAAAGAACTAATCACATTAGATTACCACTTCCTACTTAATCTCTCGGAGGTATGCAAGCTAGAAATACCGGTTCTTCTAGAATTTATTGTGTTCACACAATGGTTCAGTAAATGGAACCCCTACCTAACCTACAAACATGTTTCAGTCAAAAGCAATGGAGCAACTACCAACCATTATAAGTTGTTGGGGATATTGCTCACTGTGACCAATATTGGTTTATTGTGGCCCCCTACTGAGTTAGAACTTTCCTAGGAGCCCAATTTCTTGAACGAATGTCAGAATTTTCATGGGATCTAGGTTGGTTATCCTGTTGGGGTGTAGGCTGTGTTCCCCAAATTTGTTGAATCTGCGCCTCGCTAGAGCATCGAAGTGTGCTAATACATGTTCAGAGGACTCCTCCTTCTCTTCACAGTATCTAAGTACATAAGTAGTTGGGTTTTGTTATTCCCAACTTGTACAGGTGACCCCGCCGCCTGCAGTGGCCCGTGTAGAGCCCTGTCAGGATCCTGAGGGCATTCTTTCCTTGTTGAATCAAGTTCTGGAACCTTTTGAGGTTGTGGTTCGTATTCTCTTCCTTTCTCCCTAATGAAGTTTTGGCCAATGCCACAGTCAGGTTCAGGTCCTACCATTGCGATGGCTGCACCCTTGCATTTCTCAGTTATGGAATGGTACGGTAGTTCCTTCCCATATTAAGGTCTGCGCTTAGGGAGATAGCACATACTTCGGTTTGAAATATGCTGTAAGTTCTCCTATTGACTCAAACCTTTTCTTTCCAGGTCCTGCTACGACAAGTCCAGCTCCTTGGGGTGTCAGAGAACCCTCTGCGTACCACTGAATGGTGTGTGGTTGCATTTTATAAGTTTCTTCTAGTGAGATCCATTCTCTTTTATTACTTTTGTATACAGTGAATCTCTGCCACCATTTCATCTCTGGGTTGGAGGATTATAAGGATTTCCTCCTCCAGCTTCCCAGAGTCCCGTAGGCTTACTATGTGGTTCCTACCTACTTTTACTGCTGTCAGTCTAAGCAGTATTGCTTTTTTCTTCAAGCAGATGGTATGTTGGAGTTCACTGTTCACTGGCTCTTGTTCTGTGAGTTGTTCTTGTTCAGTCAGAGTTGTTCATTTGATCTGGTTCACTCACTCTTGTTCTGTGAGTTGTTCAGTCAGACCTGTTCTGTGAGTTTTTCATTGAGAGTTGTTCAGTGAAGTCACTCAATTTGGTGACTCTTCAGCTGTTTTTTGTCCGCGTATCTGATTGTTTAATGTAAGCAACATGCTGGCGTGGCAAACATTTTAGAGATGGCTAACAAATAGGCAACATTCAGAAGTGTGACCAGCAACGAAGGATTAAAATTAGTTTGAATGATCGCTAATCGTCACAATACCAAGGAGAACTACAATTGGAACAGCACAGATGAAACGAAACGGCCTACAATTCAAACCAACACTGAACAGCTGAACAAGTGCAACTGAACAACTGAACAAGTGAACAAGAACAACTGAACAAGTGAACAACTTGACTCGCTTTGAAAAAAAGAACAAGTGAACATGTTCAGTGAAATGAACAATCTTCACCCACCACTACTTTCAATCCCCTATGGACTATGTCGCATAAGGTTTCTTCGTATTTTCCCTCTTGCAAGGATTACGATGTCGTCTGCGTATCCCTGGCATGTTATACCTTGGAACGCGAGTCTTACTAAGAATTCATCCACAAGTAGGCTCCTCCCTGAGGGCATCCTCTTGTTGTGATTACAGTGACGGTTTTTCAACCTTCTACTGCAGAGGCTTCCCTGCATCGTAGAAGTTAATCTATCCATCTGCCTATTGAGGGGTTTATTCCTCATTTGATTAAAGCATTTTTGACAGCTCTGTGGGATGTGTTGTCAAATGCTCCCTCAACGTCTAGGAATGCGCGTAAGGCAACTTCCTTATCTTCTATTTTTTTCCCGAGCATTTTCCCAGGCTGATACAGTGCCGTATCTGTTGAACGGCCTGCACTGTACACGTGCTGTGTTTGCTGGAGGGGTGCCTTCTTAAGCAGCGTATTCCGACCAGCTTTTCTATCTTTTTCAATAAAAACGATGTCAAGCTGATGGGACTAAAAGACTTGTGGGTAATTAAAACCTTCTTCCTGCCATGGGAATGAAGACTACCCTTGCTCTGCGCCAAGCATGTGGGATATACCCAGTTGCCAGATTGCTTGTCATGATTTTCTTGAGGAATGGTAGGAGTATGTCCTTTCCTTCCTGCAGGAATGCAGAATAAATGCTAACTGGCATGGGAGACATGAAAGGCTGGAGTGTTCCGATTGCCCACTTAAGTCTCCCTTCGGAAACAATTTTCATGGATTCTGTCCAGTCGCAGCTACGAGATTGATAGTAAGTCTCCACGGGGATTTTTCCCGGGAAGTGAGTGTCTAACAAGAGTCGTACTCTCTTCTCGTTGTTAGCTGTATAGACATCATTAGCCTTTTTGAGCGAGATTTTGCCGGCCGAGCTTTTCCTGGACTGGACTCTATGTAATCTAGCTTCGGCCTCAATAGAAATTTCTGTCATTCTTTTTGGCTTTCCTAATCTCAATGTAAGGTGGGGTGTGAATGTGTGTGCCTCTCCCTCTAGTACGGCTGGGGTCGTGTTTGCGTCACCCAGCGTTGCTCTTTGCGGGATGGTCGGGTGGTGTAGCTATGGCTTTCGTCATCGACGTCGCAGAATCTCTGATCAAGAATATATATACTGTTACAAAAATTAGCAAAACTTCATGATTCCCTTAAACCCATTTCGAATAGAAACAGAGTAGAGGCGCAGAGGGTAGTGTGTGAGACTGCTGTGCAATAGGTTGAGGGTTTGATCCAGCCTCGGAGCATCCAATCAACAAAACATTGTTTTCTTTCAAAACTTACACAACCGGTCACCTTTTCCAGCTATTGGCGTCAACTGTGAAGTAACTAGCTTCTCACACTTTGCCCGTTCGGATTCGACGTGGACAATACAAGCCAAGAGTTTAAGAAAAGCTGGGCCTTTGCACAGCTTAAATCTAACACTAAAAAGTTGTCCCTCTTTAAGTAAGCCGCCTTTTTAAGTATTCCTAAATAATTTAAGTTGAACCATTTTCCCTAACTACTTAATGCCATTCATTTTACTTATTCCACACTCATTGTTCATTAAGCCGCGAGCATTAAAAGCCCCACCCAACCCTTAAGCAGTGGAAAACTAAAAGAGTTTACGACTTCGGTCGTAAGTTTGTAGAAAATTGTGAATAATTTTAGTGTAGACGACTTACCCGCTAAAGCCGCGTCGTTTGGTGGACGAGGACAAAGCATCCGCCTTACTGCGATTGCCTGCAAATAAGTGAAAAGAATAAATGCAAATAAAAATATATGTTGTTCACTTATCTGTAAGGAATTCCAGGGGACTTACTCTGATCCTGCATATTATCGTTGGCCTTCTGTGAGCCAGCTGGCAATGCACCCGCTCCCATTGACGAACCCTGCTTGTGTGCTGAGCCTGGCGGCGGCTTGAGTACTGAAACAGGCACAAGTCCTTCCTGCACTGCTGCATCATCATGCTGGGGATTGAGACGCACCAAACAAAAGTCCGGCTCACTGGCTGTGGGCGGTTCAATAATCTCCACCTGCTGGCCCTTGGTAACGCTGAGCTCGTTGCTGCCCGAGCTGGCGATGTAGTCGGCTACAACCCAGGTGGCCTCCTGATTGCCAAGCTGCAATGAGACGAAAGAGAAAGAGTGTGGATGAGTTATCACCATCATCATCATCATAAGTGGATGCATATTGATTGACCGTCAACAAGGACTCGCTTGAGTAACCCTGACGCCCCCACTAAGGTGACCTCCAAAACAGTGCTTAAGAAGCCATGGGCAAAAGCGAACGAACTAATTAGAAAGCTATTCAAGCTTTAGAGACGCCTTCTATTGTCTCATTAAATATGCAAAGGTTGCCAAGGCGGAGGATGCCTTAAGCCTTTCGAAAACAAAGCCACCACCACCACTACAACCAATCAACCAGGATAACCAGGCCACAACAACAACAACATCGCCATGTGCATTAATAATTTATAAGTTTATTAATTTATATGCGGCGATGAGTGCCACCGGTTGGAAGCGGTTGGTGTGCGGCTGGCTGGCTGCTTATGTGTGAAGTCTTTAATTGGCCACAAAATTGTTACAATAGAACAGAGAGAAAATAATGGAGGGGAGATTATAGAGGTTTTATAGAATAGTCGATTATAGTTTATCAAAGATTAACATGCAAAACGATGAACAAGCATCATCAGGGAATCACAAACACTTGGCGGGTTTAGAGCTTTGTGATATAATCCTATTAAAAGCAGGAATGCAATCCCGGGGTCTAAATCCTCATTTTATGCTAGCGGTTCATTTCCACAACCGGCTCCTATCAAATTTTAAAATTTGGAGCTTACCCTGGCCATACACAACCCATGGGAGTAGTTAGCTTTCTATATACGGAGGTTTTAAACTTCTTCTTAAACTAAACCCCCTCCTATAACATACAGATACCAAGTCTAGCCTTTTCTAAACTCCAGCAGAATACAAAATTTTTTTTAACCACACTCTGAGAAGAAATTCACAGTAATTTAAAACAGTAGCCACAACAACAAAGATACATCGACCTTCTGGGCGACCTTCTAAGGCGGCTTGTGTCTGAATTTCGCACCGAATTTACATAATTGGACATTTAACCACCAACACGCATACGTAGAGTGCGGACAGAGGAAAATATAGCAGCTGTATCCGCCAGTGTTGTTAATGACCGTGAATTATCGATTCGGCGCCGTTCGCAGCAATTGGGTCTCTGTTACTCCACTACGTATACGGTATAAACCTTTTAAAATACAGCTGGTGCAAGAATTACAGCCACAAAATTACCGTATTTGGTGTGAAGAGCCGCTAGAAGCCATGCAAGAACTGCCATTGCATCCTTGGACCGTACTTTTTTAAAGATAACGAGGACAGGATCGTTACTGTGAACGGTCAGCGCTACCGTGCGATGATTACATACTTTTTATACCCTTGCAGAGGGTATTATAAAATTGTCCGGATGTTTGGAACGAATAGAAGGAAGCATCTCCGACCACATAAAGTATATATATTCTTTAGCCCTGTCCGTCAGTCCGTCGGTCTGTCTGTTTCAATGCTATCTCCTCCGTCAGTTTAAAAGCTATCTTCACTATATTTTGCACGAAGTCTTTTAGTACTTATACGCTGCACATTTGTCGGAACCGGCCGGATCGGAGTACTATAGCATAAAGCTGTCATGGGAACGATCGGTCGAAAAACTAGTTTTATTGAGAAAAACTTTTTTGTTTTCAAACTAACCCTATTCAAGTACTCTTGAAGGGCATCTGTGGCTGAGTATATGCATTTGTTGCGGGCAAGTATGGCCGTGTCGTCAGCAAATGTTGCGATTAGAAGATCTTCGGGGTTTTCCAGCGGAACGCTACAGGCTCTGGGCATATTGTGAGTGCATAGGGAGTACAGCGTAGGACCCAATACGCTGCCCTGCTGTACACCAGCCCGAATGGTTCTTGTTTGGGAAGTCGCTCCGTCCTGTGCTACCTCAAAAGCTCTGTCCGTCAGGAAGCTCTTGATTAGCAGGTACAAATGGGGCGGAAGAAGTTTCTTGATCTTCGAGAGCAGACCTGCGTGCCACACTCCTGCTGGATGTCAAGGTAAGCTGCCACTACATATTCTTTCCCGTCATACCCTTCAAGGATGTAGTTGACCACTCGATGGAATTGTTCGGGAGTTCCATAGCTCAGTCGGAAGCCAAATTGAAAATCGGGTATGCCTTTTCGAATAGATCGAATATCAAGCATTCTTCGAAGGATACAGCGCTCGAAGATCTTTCCAAGGGTGGATAGTAGGCTAATCGGCCGGTAGGAATCAAGGCAGGATGGTGGTTTTCCATTCTTGTGAAAGAGAACAATTCTGGCTTTCTTCCAGGGTGATGGAAAATGGCTTAGTCTCAGAGCCGCGTTTAAGATGAGCACCAAGAACAATATGGCTTTGTCTGGCAGGAGCTTCATTGTCCTGTTGTCAATGCCTGGGGTCTTACGTACCACCAGATCCTGGGAGGGCCATTTAGAGGGGGCTATCAAGGGCATCTGAAACTAGTTGGTTCCGGCGGGTCGAGGATGTTTTATACGGCTGGAACCGCTCTTCAGGGCAAAGGCTTCTACTCGGTTCTTTGGTGATTTTGCCCAGGAACCATCTGGACGTTGAACTGGGAACTTTGGCGCAACTTGCCGCTTGAACCGTTTGGTGAGCTTCCAAAGCTCTCATCCGCAGTAGCTTTCTCCAGCACTCGGTTTGTCGCCTCTCGCCTGAGTGTGGCATGGACCTTCCTTACTTCTGTTAGCAACTCTGCGGTATATTCTGTGAATCCGGGGGTCATTTGTGCGGATATACTCCCTCTCCTAACTTCTAACTTGATAATCAACTTCGAAAATCGTAATAAATCATTGCATGAACATTTTCAAGAGTAAATTTTACTTTTTTTAAAAGACAATGTGACCGTTTTTAGTAAAATTCGGCGTAAAAATATGTACATCTTTTAATAAAATTGATTAACCGGATCTAGACACATTTTAAGTAGCCAAAGCTGTGGCTTTCCTTCAAAGCAGATATGTACTGTTTACGGCAGAGCATACAAATACAAAAACACTTGTGCTACATGTGCCTAATCGCTCCTAGGCATGTAAAACTATTCGAGTTCAAAGCTGAAACAAAGCAATTTGGCCCTTAAGTCCAATTTGCTCCCTTTCACGCTAGCACTTTGACAAAATTGTCAAAGAAGTTTGATATTTCATCGTGTTTAGTTTTTATGAATTTCAAAGAAAATTGCACAGCTTCCAGAAATTAACTGCATTTTTGTTCTCCAAGACTTTTGTACGCTCAAGTGAACTTGTAGCTACAAATTAGGTTCATGTTCATGAAAATGCTTTTATTTTTGCCTTTCCTCAAGTCTTTCATTAAAATAATGAAAGGATATTTTGCTGTAGAAGCAGATATGATGGAGTACACAGGCACAGAAGGAAACGGAAACGGAGAGAACTACGCAATTTGTATGCTGTGGCAAAATGCAATCAGCGCTGGTTGCTTGCACCACCATCTTTGCCCACATCTTTGCATAAAATAATTAACGTGGCTTACAGTTTCCACTGAGGCATTTGCATGTTTAATAGAAGCAGCAGGAGGAACTGAAAGGGAAATAAGCCGAGTAAATTTAAGAAATTCAGCAGATGAATTTGCATACCAAACCTTAAACAGGATAAAAACCAATTGGGAATGCACTCAAAATTCGCAGCAAGGACAAAGTTTTTTTTTGATTACAAGCCGATAAAGGAAAGCAAAAGGCTCAGCCGGAAAACGTTTTTCACCCCCAGCTGCTGCTGCTGCCATTTTCTCTTTTATTTTGATAAAATTGTAAAGCGATTATTGATGGATGATAGAAAGGGAGGGGGGGCCAACGTCTTTTGCCTTTTTATGGGTGCCTCGTAAAAACGCAATTGCTTGCCAAAAAGCCATCAATTGTTAAGTCATTAAAAAATATGAGGCAGGGCTCTGCTGTCAAATGAAATTACAAACATCATTTAACTGATTCGATTTATGGGACGCAGTTTAAAGTCTACTTTCGGGAGTTGAGTTTGGGTCGCATAAATCATTGATGAGCGAACACATACTTAGATACATACTCCTGGGTACATAAAACATAAACGTCTATTATTCAATTAACTCGCACAGTGGGTGCACGCTGGAGGGGAGTCTCGACATCAATTACGTTGTAACAAACACAGTCAACAACTTGATAAACAAAAGGGGGCCCAACAGTAGGGGTTTTCTCTGTGGTCTGGTAATTGTGCGACAACATGTTAACACCGAAAGCAACCACATTTGTGGGCCCCCCTTCCCCCCTTCTATATGCATGTGGATAGGCCCATTGTCTGAGTGAATGCCATGTGTTTGTGTTTGTGTGTTAGTGTTGAATAAAAGTCATTTAGAGCGCAAATCGAATAATATTCTAAATCAATTACGTGCAACTATGACATGATAGATAAAGCATACTTTGGGGCTTCAGCGGGCGGCAGCCAGTGGTGGAAGGTGGAAAACAATTAAGGGATCATGATCTTTATGAAAGGCAATACAATTACAATAATTTGTTTAACTAAACAGAAAGCTGCAATGCTGATTGGGTTTTAATTTGAATTTAAATTTTTATTCCAAACTGTCAAGGGATAACGGCAGGGATTAAAGTTTGATAAATTGGTCAGATCTGGTAAATGCTTTTAATGCTTTTTATCCTGAAAAATGCTTGCAAATTGTGCAAATTAATTTTGAAAGAGATGAAGTTTCCAAGTGTATGGAACGTCAACTTTTTATATAGATTTGATAAGAAAAAAATAGGGGAAAGTTAACTTCGGCTCGGCCGAAGTTTTGTATACCCTTGCAGCTTCCATTGAAAACAAAAAAGTTTTTCTAACTAAGACTACTTTTTGGACCTTACTTTTCTATGGGATCTATACTATATAGATGTCTGATTTCGACCAAACTTGGTGAAATCATGGAAAAGCATAATACACTGTTAATTACGAAAATTTGAGGCGATCCCATTTAAAACAAAAAAGTTTTTCTCACTAGAACTTCTTTTTCGACCGATCATTCATACTGCAGCTATATGCTATAGTCATCCGATTTTGACCAAACTTTGTAGAATTGTGTAAGAGTATATAAAATAAGTGTATGCCAATGATAAGGACGTTTTCATTAAAAACAAAAAAGTTTTTCTCACTAGAACTAGTTTTTTGACCGATCGTTCCTATGGCAGCTATATGCTATAGTCATCCGATTTCGACCAAACTTAGTGAAATCATGGGAAAGGATAGTAAACTAAGAAATACGTACTTTGGAGGCGTTTCCATTAAAAACAAAAAAGTTTTTCTCACTAAGAATAGTTTTTCGACCGATCGTTCCTATGACAGCTATATGCTATAGTCATCCGATCCGGCCGGTTCCGACAAATGTGCAGCGTATTTGTACCAAAAGACTTCGTGCAAAGTTTGGTAAGGATAGCTTTCAAACTGACGGAGGAGATAGCATAGAAACAGACCGGACGGACAAGGGCTAAATCAACTCAGCTCGTCATGCTGATCAAGAATATATATACTTTATGTGGTCGGAGATTCTTCCTTCAATGCGTTACAAACATCCGCACAATTTTATAATACCCTCTGTATAACAACGAAATAGTCGGTAAATTATAACATCTTAGTAAATTTATGAACATCACCGTTGAGACGTGGCGCATATATTTATGTTTTCCGATAACTTCGAATATGTTCACCCGATCTTTGAAATTGTGGCCAAAATTGGCATAACTTTCTGCAAATATCGGAAAATATGTTATGAATAAATTCTTCAATATTGGCTTCCAGTGCGTAAACTCTTGCGGGCTTGTCACTTAAGACATGAGCCCTAACATAGCCCCACAAAAAATATTCTATAGGCGTTATATCGCACGATCTAGACGATCAATTGACCTGCCCCAAACGTGAAATAAACTGATCACCAAACTCGCCACTCAATTGGGCCATTGTTTCGCATGCTGTGTGGCTTGTGGCACCGTCTTGTTGAAACCACATGTGAGCCAAGTCCAGCTCTTTCATTTTGGGCAAAAAAAAAAGTTTGTAATTGTCGCATGGTAGCGTTTTCCATTCACAGTAACGTTCTTGCCTTCGTCATCTTTAAAAAAGTACGGTCCAATGATGCCAGCGGCCTCAGTGAACACCACACCAAACAGTGCTTTTTCGGGATGATGATTTGTCAGTTCTTGCAATGCTTCTGGTGGCTCCTCACACCAAATATGGCAATTTAGTTTGTTCACTTATCCATTCAACCAGAAATGAGCTACGTCGCTGAACACAATTTTCCGATAAAAAAGTGAATCTTCATCCAACTTTGCCAGCGTCCATTTACCAAAAAATAGCCGTGGTAGGTGGTAGGTCGTGTGGCTTCAAATCTTGCACCAGCTGTATTTGAAAAGGTTTTACACCAAAATCCTTCCGAAAAATTTTTCACTTAGTGGAGTAACAAAGGCCCAATTTCTGCGAGCAGTGTCGAATCGGATGCAGCTGCAAAATTTTCCTCTGTCCGCACTCTACGTATGCGTGTTGGTAGTTCAATGACCAATAATGTAAATTTGGTACGAAATTTAGTCACAAGATTCCACGGTTAAATATCAATCAATGAACGATTTACGACCAAATATTGCGAGCTATCGAAGAACAACAAGGTGGATTGTTCTTATTGGATGCACCTGGAGGTACCGGAAAAACGTTTGTCTTTCCATTATTTTGGCTACCATTCGAGCACAAGGTAGAATCGCATTGGCTCGGGCTTCGTTTGGCATCGCTGCCACATTCTTGGACGGTGGTCGCACGGCGCACTCTGCCCTAAAGTTGCCCTTAAACATGCAGGCTGACGAAAATCCTACATGAAACATTTCCAAAAGATCTGCAATGGCGAGAGTGCTGCAGCAATGCTCTCTTATTGTAATGGATGAGTGTGCCATGGCCAACAAAAAGTCACTGGAAGCACTTAATCGTACGTTGAAAGATATTCGTGGAGATATTGTTAGCAGGTGATTTCAGACACACATTGCCTGTAGTCAAACTAGGAACTGCTGCTGATTAAATTAATGCGTGTTTGAAAACATATAGTTTGTGGCGCTCTGTAAAAACACTTAGATTGACTACAAATGTACGTGTTTAATTGCAAAACGATGCTTCAGCAGATGTGTTTTCCAGACAACTGTAAGACATTGTTAATGGCATACTTCCCATTAACAATTTTGTCTTCATAACGATTCCAAATAATTTTTGCACTTTTGTGTCAGCGAAGGAAGACTTGATTCCAAATATTGTATAAAAATATAGAAAATTTTGAGGGGAAAAATCAATTTTGGCCAGAACAAATAAAGATGGGAGTGAGATGAGATCATTCCATCGATTGACACAATTCTCAATCAAGATGTGTTGTAAATTATCCAGTCGAATTTCTGAATTCATTGGATTTACCTGGATTGCCGCCATACTATTTACAAGTAAAAATTGGAGCCACCATAATTACGCTGCGGAATCTAAATCCACCACGACTTTGCAATGGTACAAGACTTGCTCTGGAAAAAGCTAATGACAAAGTTACTTGAAGCAACTATTTTGACTGAAAAATTTTGGGGTGAACACGTTTTAATTCCGAGAATTCTGATGATTCCGACTGACATGCCAATTGATTTCAAGCGACTACAATTTCCCATTCGTCTTGTTTTTGCTATGATTATTAATAAATCACAAGGACAGTCGTTGCAAATTTGTGGTTTAAATTTGGAGCATCCGGAATTTTCACATAGTCAACTGTATGTAGCGTGCTCATGAGTAGGCAAACCATCGGCCTTAAGCTTTCATTGTACCGACGGAAAAACAAAGAAAATTGTTTATCACAAAGCATTGCAATAAATAAAATATGTCATTACATCAAAATTATCATTGTTTAATTTCGATGAATTCATAAACATGGTGGATCTAGCTCTTCTAGTCTATGAGATCTAGGTGTACTTACAGACAGTCGGACAGATGGTCAGACGGACATGGCTATGTCGACTCGGCTGTTGATGCTGATCAAGAATATATATACATTATGGGATCAGAGATGCTTCCTTCTGCCTGTTACATACATTTGCAAGACTTTAGTAAACCCTTTATACTCTAAGAGTAACGGGTATAAAAATGGATAGTGATTTCTTCAGATGCTTAAAACTTGAAAACGACCGAACCTACTTGGATATTTTCTTATACAGGTTTGTTCTTAATTGCTACACAAATGCTTATGATAAAAGAAAGCTCGGAAAATTGTCAGTTCAATTCAATAATAGTTCAACATGTGGCGCAGTAGGTGGTCATTCCATATGACAGCACAGCATATGTTCTTTCTTCTTTGTTTCGTTATTCCAGCTGCCAAACATTCATTCGTTCAGATGTCTGTCGCTTGTCAGCATTGCAATGCAGTTAAATTGAGAAAGATCCGACTGGATTTTAAGGCGGGGGTGCCAAGGTTAAATTGTCAGAGTTGCTTCTACTACCAGAGACATTGAGCAAGCAGTTTTACGGGTTTCATTTGAACCATTTCTCAAAGAGATCTAAGATTGAAACGAACGAAAATTTGGAAAATTCGATTCCTAAGCTGGTGAAAATATCAATAAAAGTTTGTAGGGGGGTTTTATTTACCATATAATGCTTATCGGCAACCCCTAAAATATTTTATTTCATAATTTCTGCGGTTTCATCAACTCATTAAGCTGTTGAACACAATTTTCACTCCATCGTGCAGTAGCAACAGCAGCAGCAGCTGCTGCTGGTTGCTTGGAAAAGGCTACGTGTAAGTTTATAACACATAGAATATTTATTTTATGTACTAAATTTATATAGGTACAGAGGCCATAAAATGTGGGCGCACACATGTGTGAGAGTTCAGGTTGCATATAAACACCTGGCCCTGGGAACTGGCAGAAACCGTGTCACCAAAACCAAGAGAAAGACAACAAGGAGTGCTTGAGGAGGAGGAGGAGGAGGTGGTGACTGCCGCTCATAAGCGCAATTAAATCAACTTCCAAGCAGAGGCAACAGCTTAGTTTATTATGGCCGCCTGGCTGCCTTCGCTGGCGCTGAGTCTGTTAATTTCATACAAACACACACACAACAGCTTGGAAGGAGCTGACAGCTTCCTTTTAGCAGCGCTGTTAATTAAGCTTCACTGACACGGAAACGTGCCGCGCTTGTATATGTGAGAGAGAGTGTATGGCGTGTTTCCGCTTGTAATGCAATTAGTTGAAAAGTTTTGCTCAACAAAGTTGAAGACAACTTCTTTCTTTTTGTTGAACAACAGTTTATGTTAGACCAGGTTTCGTATTTTTTTGATTTTTTATTAAAAACTTTCTCTACTTAAAACTTGAAGGACTATTTGTCAAACATAAATCAGAAACAAATGGTTTTTGTTGACAGTGAAAATCTATTTTCGTAATTGCAGAGCTATGTCATTATTATGGTTCATCATCATCATCAGCATTATTATCCTGCCATTTAGTGCGGCGGTGCAAATTGCTGCAGTCACGCACCCATACTGAGTAGCATTCACCCACACTTTTACACTAATAAGCTGTCATCAGAAGGCAACCATGGCGTATGCGCGTTTTCTATTGCCGGGCAGGCAGGCCTTCCTGCCACCCTGCCTGCCTGCTGATGTTGATGATTTCTGAAGTGTGCATTGGAAATTGCTTTAATGGCAAATGGGAATAGGCAATAATAAAGTGATGGTGCTTGTTCCTCCGTCTTTTAGTTATTTGCTCTGGCAGGCAATATGAACGGCAATTTTTTATTATACATATTTAAAATGAAATCACTATTAAATTGAATTTTTTATTGGATTTAGCATTAAGTTGCTAGTTGCGCAGAAACTAAAGTGTTTAGTAAACACAAAGTAATGTTTTCTTAAGGCGTTTAATGTAAGAATTGTTTATTTCATGTCTGGAATAAACTTGAAATCCAATTTGGTCACATTCGGCGGTGTCCCAGAAAACTCTTCCAACCAAATTCCAACCCAAAACCAATTCTCGGTGTCCTAGAAATCTCTTTCGGTTGGTTTCAAACCTCTCGTATTTTGTTGGGAGATTTTGGCAAACCAACCAATACACAAACCAGCCAATACATTAAGCAATCAATAGCGAATTCACGAACCCACGCAATATATCAACTCTGTTTTTGTAGTAGGACCATAATCCTATACACACACCTTTCGAACTCGACTTTCGGACTAGACTTTCGAACTGAACAAAATCTCTCAAAGTTCTGGGACACCGACGGATTTCACTAGCGATTTGCAAACCAACCGAAGGCGAAATCTCTAGAGATTTCCAGGACACCCCCGATTGATTTGTGGTTTAGGCTATAATTTATTTGTTAGCTGGAGAAAACCATGATACAACTATATAGGTATAGGTGGACTGCTAAGTGAGCCGGAGAGAGCATGAAGTAATAAGTATAAGGTGGTCTCGTAATGAAAGCAGCTCTCTCTCTCTCGATTAGTCCCTTATTGTCAGTACTTGGCAGGCTGTCAACAGAGTAGACTCGTATCGGACGTAATTTTCTCAGATTTTTTTGTTCGTTGCTTACGTAAAGAGAAGAAAATAGAGGAAAGTTAACTTCGGATCGGCCTAAGTGTTTATATCCTTCCAGCCTCTATTGAAAACAAAAAAGTTTTTCTAACTAAGACTACTTTTGGAAACTTACTTTTCTAAGGGAGCTATACTATATACGAATATGTTGGTACTCATGTCTCTCACTTATGCCGACAAGCTCGGCCATTTTGAATGTTCACTTAATTGTTGACAGCTGCTTTGCTTGCACGTGTTTTGGATCGTCTTCGATTTTTACCTATTCAAAAAAAAAGGATCAAAGAACCTGTATCAAATTTTGTGTGAAAAACGAAATTAAGTGCGCGGATGCATTCCGAATGTTGACTGTGGCATACGGAGAAGCTACCTTGGACCGAAGCAACGTTTATCGGTGGTACAAAATGTTCTCAGAAGGCCGAGAAGAGCGGTGCCGGACGCCCGAGCACTTCAACAACAGACGAAAAAATTAATGAAGTGGAGAAAATGGTATTGGCCAATCGTCGAATCACCGTTAGAGAAGTTGCTGAGGACCTAAACATATCGATTGGCTCGTGCCATTCGATTTTTATCAATGATTTGGGCATGAGACGGGTCGCCGCGAAATTCGTACCAAAATTGCTCAATTGCTACCAAAAACAGCATCGCATGAACATTGCTAATGAGATGTTAAACTCTGTCCGCGACGACCCAAATTTGCTCCAGAGGGTCATAACTGGTGACGAATCGTGGGTTTGTGGTTATGACGTGGAAACCAAAGCTCAATCATCTCAATGGAAGCTGCCGCACGAACCAAGACCGAAAAAAGGGCGCCAAGTTCGGTCGAATGTGAAAGTTTTGCTGACAGTTTTCTTCGATTGCAGGGGCGTGGTGCATCATGAGTTCTTGCCACAGGGAAGAACTGTCAATAAGGAATATTACCTGCAAGTTATGCGCAATTTGCGCGAAGCAATCCGCCAGAAACGACCGGATTTGTGGAAGAACAAAAATTGGCTTTTGAACCACGATAACGCCCCTGCTCACACATCGTTGCTTGTGCGCGACTTTTTGGCCAAATACAACACACTAATGATGCCGCAGCCACCGTATTCCCCAGATCTGGCCCCCTGTAACTTTTTCTTGTTCCCTAAACTGAAGAGGCCCATGAAAGGACGACGTTACGCTACGCTTGTCGAGATAAAGACGGCATCGAAGAAGGAGCTGAACAAGATAAAAAAAAATGATTTTTTGAAGTGCTTCGAAGATTGGAAAAACCGTTGGCACAAGTGTATAATATCTCATGGGGATTACTTTGAAGGGGACAAAATAGAAATTCATGAATAAATAAATAATTTTTGAAAAAACACAAAAATTCACGATACTTTTTGAACACACCTCGTACGTTTGCACAAACTTGTTATACTCTGTGTACCACTGGTATATTGTACATTTATTTTAAAAGCTTAATGGATAAAATATCTTTCTGGAACATTCTTCATCTTTCCTAATTTATATTCTGCAAAATAAGATTTCTATAGGGCCCAATACGCATAAAAATCATTGGCAAGTCATCGTCTGCTTTCCTACCTTTTGTTCTAAAAAACGATGATATTCCTATAAGATACATATTAGTTGGAACACCATCGGTCACATTGACTCCCATCAGAATGGAGCTGGACATAAAATCTGCATTAAATACATATGCGCATATTTGGTTAGATGACAATTGAAATGATTTGTACATCAGTTTGCAGTGCTTCAAACTTGTCGTTTGGGCATGGGTCTTGCTGCGAATATTAGTTTCTGAAATCCTCGGGTATCCTGCAAACTCCAACCGTTGTCCTATATAGACATCCTTAGCTTCTTGAGCTGGTGGCAAACAAATGGGCTGTATGTTATCAGTAAACACCACATCCCTGGCCAGTTTCAGCAGGGCAATGTCATCCGCAAACGAATCAGTTACGATGGGATGTTCCAAAACCTCTTGGATTGAATAGACCTGCGATGAGCGGCCTTTATCAATAATCCAATCAAATATGATACTGGATGATTCCAAACTATTATTTCTAACACAATGTGCAGCTAGGAGTGTGAATCGTTGGGAAATGAGCACCGTGGTGCATAGAGCCATCAAAGTGCCATCGGATTGTCTATCACTAAGTACGCCCAGCCAGGGATATTCATCCGGATCTGTGAATTGCCCTCTATTGTAGAGTTGAGACTCATTGAGTTTGCCACACGGCTGCTGCTTCTGTTGTGCATCGACTGCTGGAAAATTTATTTGAATTAGAATTCAAAATAGATTTCTAATGGGGCGTTAAATTCTTACTTGAATATAGAAATTGCGTTGCACAAAATAAAACCAGGAAAATATTCGATTGCATCTTGGAAATCAACTGTGTGAAACGTTCGAATGATGACTGAGTACAAGTTGTGCCTCTGGCATGGATTTATTGGATGCTGGCTATAGAGAAAAGCTCTAGCTATAAAGCTGAAGCCGGCCGCAGTTATAAAAACTTGATTTAAACACGAGGGCAGCCTGATCAGACAGTGATTTCTTGACTACTAATGTAAATGTAAAAAACCAAAGCTGAATAGAAAAAATGTCTGTCTGCACTTGTCAACAGCAATGATATGCAAATTGCGTCAAAAATGGAAGCATAAGAAGGAAGGCCAAAGAAATTTGTTATAGAACTTGACAAGGACAGAGGCAGCAAGACTTGAACTAGAACCGAAATCTTTAAGCCAGCTTAAGCTTTAAATGTGGATGACATTTGTGTTTTTGTTTTCTGTGCCGTCTGTTGGGGGGCAATAAAATCTAGTCCAGATGTCCACTACAATTTAGGTGACATAAAATCAATAGGAAATGCTGCCACGCCCTTTTAAAAACCACAGCACTTCACAATTGGTTCAGATTTGCCCCTCTCATCTATCAACTTCAGACCCGTTTGGCCCGTCGGACATGTGTGAAGCTCTTCACTGTACATGACTTTCCCCCGTTTTTTCTGGTCACAAATTGTTGTTATTGCCGGAATGCTGCCTGCCCTCTCTTCTATCGTCTATCGATTATGCTGTCAGCAACGAGCATTAAGTGACCAGAGGGCCAGCGGGGGTCTGGTAAGTAATTGACAAGAGGCAAACTCTTCTTTTGAATCCCTTACATCATTTGGGCTGATCCTGAGGCATACCAAATTGTCCGCTTGCCATTGACAGTTTGGCCAAAGTTTTGCATACCCTTGCAGCCTCCATTGAAAACAAAAAATAGGGGAAATTAACTTCGGCTCGGCCGAAGTTTTGTATACCCTTGTAGCTTCCATTGAAAACACAAAAGATTTTCTAACTAAGACTACTTTTTGGACCTTACTCTTCTATGGGATCTATACTATATAGATTTCTGATTTCGACCAAACTTGGTGAAATCATGGAAAAGCATAATACACTGTTAATTACGAAATTTGGAGGCGATCCCATTTAAAGCAAAACAGTTTTTCTCACTTGAACTTCTTTTTCGACCGATCATTCATACTGCAGCTTTATGCTATAGTCATCCGATTTTGATAAAACTTTGTAGAATTGTGTAGAAGTATATAAAATAAAGTATGCCAATGATAAGGACTTTTTCATTAAAAACAAAAAAGTTTCTCGCACAAAAACAAGTTCTTCAACCGATCGTTCCTATGGCAGCTATATGCTATAGTCATCCGATTTCGACCAAACTTTGTAGAGTTGTGTGAATGTATATAAAATAAGTGTTTGTCAATGATAAGGACGTTTTCATTAAAAACAAAAAAGTTCTTCTCACTAGAACTAATTTTTCGACCGATCGTTCCTATGGCAGCTATATGCAACAGTCATCCGATTTCGACCAAATTTAGTGAAATCATGGAAAAGGATAGAAAACTAAGAAATACGTACTTTGGGGGCTTTTCCATTAAAAACAAAAAAGTTTTTCTCACTAAAACTAGTTTTTCGACCGATCGTTCCTATGACAGCTATATGCTATAGTCATCCGATCCGGCCGGTTCCGACAAATGTGTAGCGTATTTGTACCAAAAGAAAGTTTGGTGAAGATAGCTTTCAAACTGACGGAGGAGATAGCATAGAAACAGACAGACGGACGGACGGACAGACGAACAAGGCTAAATCAACTCAGCTCGTTATGCTGATTAAGAATATATATACTTTATGTGGTCGGAGATGCTTCCTTCAATGCGTTACAAACATCCGCACGATTCTATAATACCCTCCGAACTTTACTCCGAACTTTGTATTTCTTAGTTTGGTAAGATGGTAAGAGATAGAGGTTTGACATGTATGGGAAAAAAACTTCGTATAAAGGGTGATTTTTTGGCAATTATCTTTTTGGCAACACTGGCTTAAACAGCTCACGCACGTTTCGTGTTTTGTTTCACTGTCAAACATCTTCAGTTTGGTCTATAATAGAATCGTCTTACAAACGAACAACGTAGAATTTTTGATGAATGTGCTCTTGGAAAGTTGGCCGAAGATCCACTTTTTTACCGAAAAATTGTGTTCAGCGACGAAGCTCATTTTTGGCTCAATGGATACGTAAATAAGCAGAATCGTCGATTTTGGAGTGAATATCAGCCAGAAGGATTGCAAGAGCTACTAATGCATCCAGAAAAAGTCACAGTTTGGTGCGATTTTTGGGCTGGTGGCATCATTGGACCGTACTTCTTCAAAGATGATGCGAATCGTAACGTAACTGTGAATGGTGAGCGCTACCGTGAGATGATATCCAACTTTTTTTGCCCAAAATGCAAGAGCTTGACTTGCATGACATGTGGTGTCAACAAGACGGTGCCACATGCCACACATTGAGAGGCGAGTTCGGTGAACATTTTATTTCACGTTCGGGACCGGTCAATTGGCCGCCTAGATCGTGCGATTTAACGCCTTTAGACTATTTTTTGTGGGGCTATGTTAAAGCTCATGTCTATACAGACAAGCCCGCTTCAATTGACGCATTGGAAGACAACATTGAAGCATTTATTCGTGAGATACCGGCCGAAATGTTGGAAAGAGTATGCCAAAATTGGACTAAGTGGATGGACCATTTGAGGCGCAGTCACGGTCAACATTTGCATGAAATAATCTTCAAACATTAAATTATATGGACCGTTCTATCGGTTCAAATAAATATTTCATGCATTTTTCTGAATTTTATGTGTTTTTTTTTTTTTAAAACTTTCGTATAGATCATAAAAAATCACCCTTTATAAATGATCAGCCGATGTTGTAATTGACAATGCCATCAACATTAGCAGCAACATGTCGTTTTTGTATGCAACGCGTTGGCTATGTGTCGTTTCCAAAGTCGCATTTCGGCAATTCCCTCAGCCGTTGAGCAACTTACAAATGTAGCATAGTGTTCAAAAATTGTTTGGCATTGCTGTTATCCTCTGAGCTCTTATTTTGACTACATTGTTGAATGCAGCAAAAGCCAAGGAGCACTGTTTTATGATAAGAAGCCTATATGTAATCTATGACAATGCAGAATTCAAGGATGGCAGAAACAATGCAACCCTAAAATGCATCTCAGGTGTTGCACTGGTCGAAGCTAGCTTTTAATCAGTCCCGAATCAGCGTCTAGGAATCATAATGGAAATGCCATTTTAGTTGCAGAATGCTGAAGCCTCATAAAAAATGTTTTTAAATTTCAAGTCTGCTGATTCCCCAACTTCAATTCCGCTGATACAGTTTGACAAAGTGGCAATGTGTCTGCGAATATAGCTGCAATGCTTGTTATTGCACACTGAAACTTGGGTTTTAAATAAGGCATTCGTAATGTCATCCCATTCTCCAAGTTCGCTTAGAAAAACCAGTATGCAAAAATATTTGAGTCTTGGCTTGGCTGCCTACAAGCAATAATCAGATATTAATTGCATCTCGAAGCGATCAGTCGCTAATCAACTCACACGCATTGTTTAGTTGCATAATTGTTGCCAACAAGAGCTCGAAGCAAACGCTAATTGCTAAATGGAAATTGCAGAATACATTCGGTAGTTCGGTTCAAACTAGCGGGCATCTTGTGTCCCATCTCCACACGCAATCACCTATTCGCTATTTCGTTTCGCCACGGACTCTGTCCCAAATCTCGCTTATTTCGCATTTAACTACACACTAAAATTAATTGAAGTTAATGTTTTTATTGGTCTATTCTATGCAAAGTAAACTAACAACTAACTAATCTAGGTGTAGCGCACTGCGCAGCTTCCATATTCTCAGTTGGCCGTGGTTCGATGACTCAAAGGTATAATCGGGTATATCGAACTGACATGGTCGCTTTCGATTTCCTAGTGTAGGAAATAACATCGATCGAGAGCTGTCAAAAATGTTAAACATCGACTGGGCCCAGGTTTGTGTACCGGGTTCGATAACTCCCCGGCGCTTCGGTTGCGCTACCTGAGTTTGTATCTTTGGAATTTCATTGCAAAAGAGAGCGGTTTCAATAGTTATATTCGGTTTCTATTTTGATTCAACTTTGTTTCGGGACACTTGTCGGAATGCTGACTATATTGATCAAATTTTCTTCACCAGAGCACAAAACTTAGTTAAACTTAGGAGCTGACCCTTATGTTGAAAATTCCACAGACTTTTTCATAACAAAATATTTTGCCCATATGAATCATAATTTATAACAAAACCTTTCGTTTAGTAACTCGAAAGTATGACTGAACCTAAAATAAAATTCTGAAGAACATGATATGCTTCTTGGGTGGCATGTTTCCTTGTTATGCTCTGTTCTCTGTATGAATACCACTTTAAAAATTATATAACAAATTCTCCGTACAGAACATTGTCAACTTGTAAGCTTTTCTGTACACAAATTCTTTCCGGCTGTTGAAAAAATGTCTGTTTGTGTGTCACATTGTTAGTGTTTACGGCAGTTATGCTGCGGTTCTCAACGTTTGTCTTATGTTGCTTTATTTTGTTGGGACGCGTGTTTTCTAACCATGGAAATCCAGTTGCAACTGACAAGCAAGCAGCAGCAGCAGCTTCAGAAGGAATCTTTCTGTATGGCAGCGAAATTTTCTTTTTCATGACAAAAGAAGAACGAAAAAAAAGACGTTTTGCTTGCATGCTGGGATTTATTTTGCGTGTGCGCTCAAAAGTATGCCATAATAAAATGTCGAGCAGAGCTCAGCGATGCATTAAGCAAGGAGGTAAAAGAAAAAGAGCTACATATATTATTTTTTTCCACTTCAGAGGGCTAAGGCAAAGATTTCTGTTTAAATTTTAAATAGTCCAAGTATGAACTTTGATACCCAACTCAACACAAAAGCCCTAAACGATGCATAAATACAAGAAGGAAAACGTAAATTAAGTAGAAAGGGCCAGAGACCAGACAGACCAGGAAGCTGTCCAGCAGCAGCAGCGGACGTTGTTGAGACATCACTCAAACACTAAATTGACAAAAGATGTCAGGGAGAAGCATCATTTTGAAGGCAAGGTCAGGCCAAGACTACACAATGTGCTGGAATGATGATAATAAGCTTTTACATGCTCTGATGAAGTGATAAATACAAGCTGATGATGATGATGATGTTGGGGATGGGGATGTAGAAACTAGCTGCCTCCGGCATATGTGTGCGGGGAGGTACATAATTGAAGCTCTACTGTGACAATGCCTAGCAGCAAATAAATTAGCACACAACGCGGCGTATGATTAATGGGGTTATTGTTCTCGCCCTTGTAATGTGTGTCTGTGTTGGGTCAACAACCATTTTACAATGAACTTGGTGTAGATTGAGTAGCCGCGAGCCAAAATAAACTTCATCTAAAACTAATCAAAATAAATGGCATAATTCAAAATAATGGCAAAAGTCAAAGAGGACCAGGACTAGAGGTTAACTATACCTTTAGAACTAAGTGTTGGCTGAGTTCTTTATTTTGATGAATTTAAAAATAAAATTAAAATTTGTTGCTGTCGCTTTGTTTCCATGCAGTACAAAAGGAGGAGAGAGGGAGCTAAAGACAGAGTTTCTGCTGCCTTGTTCAACACTAAAAGTTAACCTATTCTTTCAGTCACTTTCCCACGGTAGGAACTGAATGCCTAATACTAAGACAGTAATTAAACCCGTTACTCGTAGAGTAAAAATGGTATGCTAAACTCGTGCAAATGTTTGTAACAGTATTCTTTCAAAGAAGGCGCGATCTCCAGTTATCGATAGTTATCGATATCTTGGCAGAGCGGCCGCTATATAAGACGGCCTTGCACTCTAGAGGACTTGAATTCTCGTTCCGAGCTCGACGTGTGCAGAGGTAAGTCCGTCAACATTGGGGTAACGTGGTCTCAGAGTGTGCCTTGCATCTGTCTACCTATCCCTCTCGTGGTCTCAGAGTGTGCCTTGCATCTGTCCACATATTCCTCTCGTGGTCTCAGAGTGAGCCTTGCAACTGTCCAACTAATCCTTTCGTGGTCTCAGAGTGCGCCTTGCATCTGTCTACCCAACGACTCTGCGCTAATATTGGAAATTGTACCTTGGAACGCCCTCAGGGCACGACAAATTCCCCTAGCAACTCCGGATCATCATCCCTGACGCAGGACGTACGCGACACCATCATATCGAGTTGAGTAGCCAGTCGAGTAGGGCGGTCAACATTTGGATCGTTATCCTCTATAATCGCTATAGCACTAACCTGTAGTCCAGCTGCACCGGTGCGGCATTACCGAATTCTCTTACTCTCCGTAGTGAGCACATGCTACCAGACCAACTACCAGCCAAGTATTTGCCTAACGAATTTTCTATGGGAATGTTCGTAAAACGTACCGATCGGTACGTACCTGCATTACCAATCGTTAGTGTGGTAATGGGTGCACCATATAGTTCATGTACTAGACTAGCGCTGTGATGCAATGAAAGGAAGTCGTTTTGCCACAATTGATGAGATCAAGTCAGAATCCAAGAACGAGCTGATGGCCATACCGAAAAGTGCATTTCAAAAGTGAATCGAGCATTGGAAAAAAGCGTTGGCACAAGTGTATTATATCCGAGGGCGATTACTTCGAAGGGGAAAAAATGGATATTGATGAATAAATATAAACTTTTCAAAAAATTCAAAATTCACCTTTTCTTTCGATACCAAGACACCTACGTCTGCGCACAGTGAAGTTTTAAAAGCGAATGAGTTACCGCTTAAAACTTTTCTTTGGGCGGGCACGAGGAATTGAGGCTTTCTGCATGCGTTTCAGCTGAATTAGCTCGACCTTCAAACGGCTTGGCCTTGTGCTTTATTAGCTGGGACGTTGAGTGGAAGCTCAACTTACACTGAGTACCATTCATATCGTACCAGTTTTAGTTTTAGCATATATCTGCACCCTCATAGCGTGGATGGTTTTTCCGTTATGTTACTGAGCAGTCCACAAAGAGAAAAACGGTCAATAGTTATTTGCGAGCTCTTCTTTTTATCTCCGTTACTCGTAGAGTAAAAAGGGTATACTAAAGTCGTGTAAATTTATGTAACAGGCGGAAGGAAGCATCTCCGACCCCATAATGTATATATATTCTTGATCAGCATCAACAGCCGATTCGAATTAGCCCAGTCCGTCTGGAGGTCCGTACGTCAGTCCCTCTGTCTGTATGAATACTAGATCTCAGAGACTAGAAGAGAAAGAGCAACCAAATTTGAAATATAGACTCCAATTGTCGGCACGCCACGCCCTCTCCCGTCGCGTTAAATAAATCTTACAATTTTAAAGATATGAAGTTCATATGCAGTGTAGTGTATGTGGCCTTCAATCTCTGATAATTTCATAAAGATCGGATAATAAATGACAGAGTTATAAAGGATATAAAAACGTTGCATTCTTTTCTGCGCCACTAACATAATATTGAAATGTTCACGTTAATGTTAATGCTCTGTTAACTAACATAAGGGAAGGCTATACAACATTAATTTCTTTGAGTAACGGGTATATCGAAGTCCCTGCGTCTTTAACTTACGCTCTCGATTTACTTAAGGAACGATATGACATTAGTTTAACATATCCTGATTCCAGAATTTAATTTCTTTTCTTAATTTGTAAAAATAAATGTTGGTAATTAAAAACGGTTCGTTCTATGAATTCAAGAGCAGTTTTTATACTCTGTACCAGAGGTACACAGACTATATAAAGTTTGTGCAAAAGTGTCCGTCTGTCCGTATGAACAAACAGATCTCAGAGATGGTAAGAGATAGAGGTTTGACATGTATGGAACATATGTTTCTTATTTTGGCCACGCCCTTTCCCGCCCCCGCAATATCGGAAAAACGTCATATCTCCCACAGTTTTATAGATAGAAGGTTTGAACCTTCTGGACATATTTAGTATTCGGGATTCTTTATCGATCCGAATTTTAAAGATCGGATGAACGATATTCGAGTTATAAGGAAAAAGAACCATTATGGGCAGCACCGGTCGCAACGGTGATGGACAGCACTTCACAGGTACAGAGGATGTTATAGTCGGGCTTGGCCGACTATCTTTCTTGTTTTCAAATGGATCATTTTATTTTTGTTGGGTGCAAATAAACATTCGATTTGATCCGATTTTTAAAAAACCTAGATATAATCTATTTCGTAGGTCAGAAAAGGGGCTGTTTAAGGGCAAAGCATATTTATTAATTCTGAGGCGACGATTTAGGGATAAACTTTGTATTAGAGACGACAAAAAGAGAACGGTAATTGAATATTACTTTCCATTTTGTTAAAGTATTCAGATTATGTTTCTTTCGATTGACTTCTTATCTACTTTAGATGCTTAACGACCACACAATGGATGTCAGGAAAATTTGCAAATTGGACCTTCGACTGTGTGCTGTTTGAGTGCAAAGTTTGTTCGGTAGATTTAGCACACTTACGTAAAATCGAAGGTCCACATTGAAATTTCCCCTTGCCATTCACTGGTATGGCCTCTTAACTTAAAATCTGATACGGGTCTATACAAGGATAACTTCATAATCAAACCCAGTTTGGTTTATTTAAACACAAAGCTGACTTGAAACTAAACACGTGTAAATAAAAAGCAGCTTTTAGCTGTGTTTAAAATTATTTTCATCACAGAAGCTCCAACTAAGATTTTCCCTTATTAAAAAGGTATATTTTTAGCTAGTCATTTGTGCACAATGATACAGCTGTCTCATCATCATCATTATCCTTCCCTCCCACTCATCTTCATTATCATTCTCGTCAGTGTCTTCTCTTCTAATGGCCTACAAATTACATTTATCAGAGGTCAAGTCATGACACATTACTCCAATTGCTACTGAAGATGATATGTCAAGAAAAAGAAAAACAAATCTTTGCCCTTTTTGGCAGAGAAAGAAAAACTTTCGTTCGGGATAGATAAATAAATAAATAGCCGTCACTCGCCCTTAGGTCAAGAGTCGTCAATCGATTTGGCGTTTAACATAAATATTTGATAATCACACGTGGCCTGTCAATTGGGCGGCTAACCCTTATCATACCTTAAATCCGCTATTGCTGGGCTGGCGAAAGAAGCGAAAGGAGCTGGGTGTATCGATGGTATGCTGTCGCGAGAGTACACCGTGACTGCTGACACTCGACTGGCGGAACCAGGGCAAGGATATCTTACGCCGACTCTTGCGCTGAGCAGGCTGCTGTTGCACCGAGGGAAAGGTGAACGGTGACTGCTCAGACTTCGAGTTGGTCGAAGTGTCGCTGGAGCCAACTGGAGCTGTATTGGGTGGTGGAGGTGAAGTGCTGGCATCTTCTTCGAGTGTACACAAAGGTGTATTCTGTGCCGAATCAGCTAGGGAGGGTGAGGGTGAGGGATCTCCCACCGCAATGGGAGCACTTAAAGGTAACGGTGTATTGGGCAGCGAGACATAGCCGCCAGTGGCCGTGTCCCGCTCTAAGCTCTGTTGATCTCCGGTGCCGGTGCTGTTGCATTTGAGACGATCCAAGGAAGTTTTCTTGCCGCCAGTACCTGCTCCATCGGAAGAGTCCACGCTGTTCATGCGCTCGTTTAGGAATTTTTTAACACTTTTCATTTTGTATGCTGATTTTGTTGCGGTTACTTTTCACTCATTTTTATATTTTACTGGTGGGAGGAGAGCGCGTTTTATTTTTAAAACAAATTTGAATTTTTAGCCACAAATCGATAAAGTTTGCTCAATGCCCTTTTCAACTTTGTGGTGGGTGTGTGAGGGGGGGACAGAGGGAGGAATGTTTTATTTATAAATGTTTACCCTGATTGCTTTTTACAGGGATCTCTGTGCCTGCCGTTTGTATCTGTGCTTGACTTTTGTTTATATAAAAAACTTATTAAATTATGTTATATAATTTCATATTTCTTTGTAGTTTTTGTTTTGTTTTATTTTAATTCTTTTTGCACTTTGTTTTCTTTCCATTTCTGCCTAGAGATAAAAAGCTGCTGCTGCTGCTGCCTCACCAATTTATCTTGAAATTTTCACGTTTTGTTTACTTGTACGTATATTTTTTTTTCATTTTTCTCTTGTATATTTTTGTTATTTTTACACTTTGCTGTTTGTTGCTCAGCTGACGAGCCCAGGCACCGCCGCCGCGTGTTTCTCACAGTTGTGGCAGGTGCGCCATAACGGCCACCACTTGGTCCGTGTGGTTGGACTGGGGGCAATTATGATTAAACAATTTTCTGTTTCAATCCAACATCGCAATTGGCCCTCACAAATAGTTTAACGTCAAATCGCGTGCAACATTTAAATATTCTTTCCGAATTTAATAGTCTAGTGACGAAAGCATATTTCAATGCCAACATTTTGGGTTACACACATCTTTGACTTGGCAGTCTATGAGTTTCTTTTTGCATGTGCAGTATATATTTTTGTATTATTTTCATATTTGGTTTTAAAAGATTCGATTATCAAATGAAAATACTCGTCTTAGTGGTTCAAAAAGGTCTTGGACTACCTATTCGGTTCATAAAATGGTATTCAATGTTTGAGAAGAATCTCTTTTTGAGAGTTGTTCACACTAGCATGGTCACACTAGCATCCTCGGTATTTGGAAGAGTATTAGACTTCCGAATCGGTTCATAAAATGTCATTTAATGTTTGATTTTAGATTAAACCCATTTCTATATGCGAATAGGGGTAATGTCATTGATTCATTGTAGTATTTTGGCTTAACGCGAGTTGGTTACACTTGCAACTTTGGGATTTGGAAGTTTAAAGTGTTATTAGAACACATATCACTTTTGGTAGGGGCCCTGACGGGTCACTGTCTTATAGGCAGCCACGCAGCACGCCTAGACTTGCAACACTTTGATTTATGTAGAAGTTGCAGATTTGAGGAAGAGCAGGAAATAGTACAGCACCTTCAGTGTCATTGCCCCGCTTTAAGTAGGAGAAGACTTAGGCTTCTTGGTCAACCCCTCCTAACCAACTTATCGGAGACATCCGGCATAGAGATCACAGCTCTACTTAATAACATTCTGTCCACACAATGGTTCAGTACTGAACACAACCCTAGGGTTTAACAGGGAATATATGGTATTGCAACGGGCGCACTTGGCCGAAGTGGGAGAGCGACTGGTCGCTTTGCAATCTAATCTAACCTAAGAGACTGATTCGGTTTATTAAATGTCATTTGATTTTTGGTTTGAGAGGAAATTTATTTCTTTATGAGAAAAAGTTGGAAAATTTTATGAGGTAGTGTCATTAAGTCATTGTGGTATTTTGGCTTAGAGCGAGTTGGTTACACTAGCAGCCTAGGATTGAGAGAAGGAGTTTAAGAATGTTAAAAGTCGAAGAGTTCTAGTTATAATTAACTAACAGTTCTATAATTCCGATTTCAATAATTATTTTATGATAACCATACAGAGCACTGTGGGCCAGAAATCTCATTTTCTAGTCAAACCTCTGGCATTTCTACACCAGATTAGCTACTAAGGTGGAACTTTTTACGAAATGTTCTTAAAAGATTGAATTTAACTTAAATATTAAAAAAAAAAAAAATCTCTCGACTCAAAGTTGCCAAATGAAAAAAAAAACACAAAATTTAAGATTTTTCCATGATTTTTTATGAAAGGAATGCGAATGGAATCTTTTGAAAATTTTTTATTTATCTAGTTTTTTCACGCCCTGGAGTCCGTAGTTTTGGTTCAAAAGGAGTATAGCGCACGTTTGGCGTCGATCCTTCGAGCAAATGGACCATAATGAGACTTGTTAACAATTTTGACGAGCGTGGGACATTCGAAAGAAGACCTTACCATCGAAACCCTACAGTTTGGACGGAGGAAACAATCGCTGCTGTTGCTGCTGCCATACAAAACAATCCAAGAGTTTCGACAAGGAACTTATCTGCTCAAATGGGTATAAACAGACAGTCATTGCAGTCAATTATGCACAATGATTGAACTTATTCCCATATAAAATTCAAATGGCCAACAAACTGAACGCAGCAGACTTGCCGATTCGCTTGAAATCGTTTGCCAGAAGATGTTTCAAGTGGTGGAAGAGGACGAAAACATGTTGAACTATCTTTTTATGTCTGACGAGGCCCATTTCGATTTAAACAGCAACATAAACAAACAAAATTGTCGAATAACGAGTGCTTCTAACCCACAGATACTCCACTTCGTGTCACAGTGTGGTGTGCAGTTTCATCACGCTGCATTGTCGGGCCTTACTTCTTGGAAGAAAACGGTCACACTGTTGCTGTTACTGGACAGCGTTACTTGAGCATATTGAGAGAGTTTTTCTATCCAGAATTACACCGAAAGAGAATTCCTTTCAACTCTGTATGGTTTCAGCAAGATAGTGCTCACATAGCCCAGCCAGTTATGACAGAATTGCGATGAAAATTTCCCAATAAGCTGATATCCAGAGACTCCACATTCCGTTGGCCCCCCAGGTCGCCTGGCCTTACTGCACCTGACTTTTTCTTGTGAGGTTATTGCAAACAGGAAGTCTACAAAAGAAAACCGACAAATTTGAATGAACTAAAGCAATCGATTCGAGCAACAATTGCGGCTATTCCTGTCTCAACTCTCCAAGCAGTAATGAACAACTTTTTGATAAGATGCCGCTCATGCATCAACGAGCAGGGGGGCATTTGAATTCAATTATTTCTAAATCTAATTAAGCTATATTTAATAAAATTGAATGAGCTTTAACATGAACAAAAGAAAAATGAATTCCATACACTAAAAGAAAATTTTTTTTGACTTTTTTAATGTAGCAATATTCATCATGTATCTGCATTATTAGCGCCACATGACAAATTTGTTAACAACAAACCGGCCAAGGGCTGTCAAGTTTTGCTTTATGATTGGCGCTGAAATATTTTTAAATTTTTCATTTTAATTTTGAGTAACACGACTTTAATTTGAATTATAATATTAGCAATAATCATAAAACTTATATCACAACTAACAGATTTCTACTTAACATCAAATTCACTCAAAACTAAAATAAGGGAAACTATGTTTGCGCGTGATGCAGCCCTGTTTGGATGAATGAACAATTACCATATCTTAGACCCAATCCAGTTCACTTTCCCACTAAGAAAATCAAATCTCTTGAAGTTCTGTGGCACCGGCGGATTTTTTGAGAGATTTACAAACCAACCGACGGCAAAGTCTAGAGATTTCTGTGTCACCCTCGTATAAGATCATTTTAAAGTTCGCTTAACTGACGTTTTGCTAATGGGAGTTGAACTAGAGCAGCTGTTGAATTCGTCAACGCTTATTCCGATTAGATAGTTTTGGTCTACGCCCAGAAATGCATATTATTCTGAATGTTGATGGATTGTATAAGAAATTTGTGATTTGCTACCTGTACGAACAATTTTTTGGACACCAAGACCATGAGTGAATGAACCATACCCTTTTTCTCAACCGTTTGATAAACGCTTCAGTTGGACCCAATTCAAAACTGATAAGGTAAATTTCTTAAAATGTCGAATTGAGTGAAAAAGAGGAGTCTTAGCTAAATCAATTTCAAATTGCACACGAATTACTTTTGTTAATCGTAAATTTGTTACATAAAATCTTCCAGGTGGTCAAATAACAAAAGCCCAGTTGTTGAGAACGGCGACGAATTGATATAACGCGATCTTCATTGACACTGGACGATACAGCAGCAATACTTTCCTCGTTACGCACTCTCCGCACACGGAATGGTGGATCCCTGCTCAATTAGGTGAAACTGGTGCGAAATTTGGCCACAATAGCTTGAATAGCTTGTTCGGTGGGTCGATTATGAACATTTCTCACAGAGCACGAATTTTGATAGTAAAATTCAATGATTTGCAAGCTATGTTCGTTTGTTAGTTTATTCATGGTGAAATGGCAAACCTTACTGAGCATTTTTGGCGTTGCCACATGTTACGAATACCATAAAAATCACCCTTTGTAAGCGAATCGTTTGGTTTTAAGATGGTCAAGTTGAGCCATGATTGACCGCGTCCTACTTTTACCAAGAAGTTCATCTAAGTCGCTAAGAGAACGATGCCGTTAAGTGGTGAAGATGACGCCTGCATACATAATTTCTTACCTTAAAAATTCGGTATTCTCTATGATACAAGTTTGCTCAATTTTCTAACGTAGAACAAGACTTATTAAAAACTCAACTAGGTTCTAGAATTTATCTAACTTAACTTGTTCCGCAACTGTAATATCCAACCATTTGATTACTTTTATAAAAACAAACCTATGCTCCCCCCTTACTATATGTAAATGTGCAGAGACAAGCTTTTCACAAGCAACACATGTTTAAAGTATTACCCTTACGTTTCGCAAACGCGTGAAAATTTGCATAAGTTTGTGGAAATTTGCAGCGGCCATTTAGAAATGTAGTCAGTGTGCGAGAGTGTGTGCGTGCTCGCACAGCTGCTCGCTAAGTGGTGACAGGCCCATGACTGGGATGGGAACTGATGGGTTTTTTACGTTTTCTCTCTCTCTTTCTCTCTGAGTTTTGTGTGGTTCAACCGCTGGCAATGGCATTAAAAAGTTTTGCTACTTGAAGTGTGTTTTACACCCACTGGAACGACAGCGTTTGACATTTTGTGACGTTGACAAAATGCCAGAAATTCCGTTTACTTCGCATCCTCTTAATACTTTCACATTTCATTCACTCGAAAGTCAACTTAATTCAATTTTTGCAATTGAATGCACACACAATAGAAAAGTTTGGAGGGGGAGGAAATGGAGCTGGCTTAGATTTCAAACTAAATTAATTTTAGAGCCTCAAAAAGTCTGGCTTGGTACTAAAAAAAAAAAAAGAAAAACAAAGCAGCTTACAAAAACTTTTGCTTGCTTTTTAATTGCACATAAAATAACAACAAAAACAGAGAGGAGCAGAACAGAAAATTGCAAGACACTGTGAGAAAATAGGTGTTCTTAAATTAAGTTCAATCGAACTCGATTTAATTGACACTAGCGGCTCTATCTTAATGAATGCTCCCGCCATTTTTCACGGCTCTTAATTTTGCAATCCACTTCAATTTTCTTCATTTCTCCGTAATGCCATCTGGGCCCATAACCTGTTAAAGGTTTCAGGATTCTTGCAGTGGGGAAAAACAAGTCACATGATAGCCACGACTTTCGGGAAAATAATACAATGCGTTTTATGCAGACTTTCTTGAATGTGACCAGCTTATTACTTTGATATAAATGACTTCAAATACGTTATTTTCAACAGGAACAGTCTCCAAACCTGTACAAAACATATGCAAGTTCAGCAAGATCGAAACTCACCTCAAAAAACATTTGAATTTTCTAGAAATGAGAGCAGAAATTATAAAATTAAGTACAGATCTTAATATTGTGAAAAAGAATTTTCAAGTTGGCTTTTATGTTCTCCAGTGCTATGCCCAAGTATTTCTACCTACTGAAATCGTTCTTGTTAAAAGAACGGAATACTGAATTTTAACAATATCAATCTTAAGTTTAGAACTACTGCATTCAAGTTCATAAAACTTCATTTTTTTCTCTCTGTGCGCATAGTCCAGAGAAGACAGAAAAACCGATTTTTGTGAAAATGTTTACTAAAATTTCTTTGGTTTTGGGTCAATTCATCAGCCTTCATTTCGTATTGGTTTGCAATGCTATTTCCCTTTTCTCTTTCTCTCTCTCTTTAGCTTAACCAATTCTTAGTAATTGTAACGAATGTTGGCATTATTCCTATCGTCTGCCGTACCCACCCCAACGCAAATTAAATTGCAATGCATTGCCTCAATAATTATAATGACCAAAACATGTCGTGCGCTACCCAACAACAAACAAACCGCAAAACTCTATCGCTTTGGAATATTAAAATGCAATAGATAAGCGTTAAATTAATTGCCATAAACATGCTCATGAAATACGAATACCCTCCTTCCTCTTATGCCAAACACCATTTTACCCAGAACAAAAACAAAAGTAGACTACGACTTTGAGATGTCCCTGGAGGCAATTCTCCGAATAGAGAAAGCCAGAGTGTTGATTTATATAGAAGTAAATTAGATCAAATGAATTTATGAATTACCCAAATGAATTTATATGATTATGACATTTAAGACGTTTTATGAATGGGAGAATTTCTGTGAAACTATGTTTGGTGTTAAATATATATGACAGCAGTGAGACTTAAGTGGCGAAGAGTAGTTCATGGAATTGTTTGAAAAGAGGTGGCAGTAAAATAGAAAATGTTCAAAATTCGCAGAAATATGACCAAATTTAATGCAGCTAGCTTTAGCCAGCTTGAGGTTGAATAAGGTATGTTTGCTCATAACTCTGAATAACACGGCAAGTTATTCATTGGTAACGTGTCCAACCTTTGTATTTATTGGTTCTCTATGATTTTTCATATTTTTTCTAAGTTTGATGCAAATCGGACAACTATATGGTGTAGCTCCTATACAGAAGATGAGTCTGAAAAAAGCCTTAGTAAGAAACACTTTTCCGTTTTTAATGGTAGCTACTTCAAATTAAGCATTTACTTATTTTATAAGCTTTCACCTAATTCTACAAAGTTTTGTCAAAATCGGATGACTTCCATAGGACCGATCGGTCGAAAAATGTAAAAAAAAACTATTTTTTCAATGATAACGTTCTTTAACTTGGAATTCATTAATAATATATGATTTCAAGAATGTTTTGCCTATTGTGTTCGCATCGTCGTGTAAATTCCGATTTAGTTATATGGTGGGTTTTAGGGGATTAGAGGAGTAAGTTACACACCATTTAAATTAATAAACTTACTACCGCTCAAAAGGCTCTGCGTGCACTATTTACACCCAGCTCAAAGTCTCTATTGATTGAAACATAGTTCTCTCTATCGAATAACCAAAAGAACTGGATGTGACGTTTGACAATCTCTTTGTCTTAAGGCCATCGCTGGAAGCTCTTTTGCTGTCTTAAGGCAAAATGCTATGTGACCATGTAGCCCGAGTCAGGTCAAAAGCTATCAGAAACAAGTAAGGGAGCTGTAGTCGAGTGCCCCGACTACAAAATACCCTGTTCCCTTGACTTCTTGTGTTTTCATAAACATATACACACACACACTCACACATACACACACACACTCTAACATACGCACACACGCATGGCATGCGGCCGCGCGCGATAACTGACAATGCAAGACCCCCCCTCTCTCCCACAAGCAAAATTGATTAGTATATAACTTCGGTGTTTATTGTCCGATCTTAGTGATCTTTTCAGAATAGATAGATATTGGGCCTTACTTGATATATGTAAAGTTCGGAAGGTCTATCTTAAAAATTGTGGCTCTGACAGTTTTTTGCGCTTAAAGGGGGGAGGGGAAGGAATTTTCCAAATCTAAAAACAAACTCGTTTTGAATCGGGTATACACCTATCTACATGCAAAAATTTGTTGCTCTAGCTCTTATAGTCTCTGAGAAACACGCGTTAATACGGACAGACGGACGGACAGACGGACAGGGCTAAATCGACTCGGCTGTTGATGCTGATCAAGAATATATGTATATACTTTATAGGGTCGCAAATGCTTCCTTCTACCTGTTACATACTTTTGCACAACTTCATTATCCCCCTTTTCCCATTTTCAATGGGAACAGGGTATAAAAACAAAATGGGAAAACCTACAATGTGGCCAGAACATTTCCCTACGCTCCGTCACAGGCTGCCACAACATGGCCCATGAAGATCATTTCCATTAAGAAATGTTTGGTGGACTTAGCTAATACCATACCTGCCACCAAGCCTTCAAGATTTTTCTCTCCCCTCGCACCAAAAGACAGATGCGGAAGGCATAACGGTTAGAGATGTATAAACTGTCTAAAAGCCTATTTCCACTGACACAAATATGTAGGGCGGACATTCGATGTACGAAAAAAATGTAATGTTAAAAAGGCATAAAAACAAAAATTAAATGGATTCAAAGTTTATCACTCATACGTACTGTTGCCCTTGCGTACATTTTAAAACTCTAAGTTAGCTTAGTCTTCTCGTTAAGCGGAAATAATCAACTTTTTCGCCATACAAAAACTATAGGGCCCTAGAGGTAGCAAAAAGTTGAGTTTCGCTTCGATGCATGTGTGTTTAGTCGTTATACTCGATAAGTGTTGCCCATTTCTGCCTATCGTGCTCAACTATGTTCACTAGCACAACAAAAATGCTGTGAAACTTTAACACAAGATTACGAATCAAAATAAAGGTAAGAAAGTGTTTTGTAGTAATTATAAAACTAACTTTAAGCCCATTGTAGGATTTAACAAGAGATTTGTGTGGACACCTGATGAACCAGTTGGCTAGTGCCAAGCCCGCCGTTGCCCCCCTTGCTCCTGCCATGGCAGCTGCTGCCGATGAAGATGATGTAGATCTCTTCGCTTCCGATGATAAGGAAGCTGAGCGCATCAAGGAGCGTGTGACTAGATATGCCGCCAAGAAGTCAAAGAAACCCGCCCTCTCATTGCTCATGAAACCGACATAAAGGATATGGAGTAAAATGCTTGTCCCATCGAAAAAGTCGACCTGCTGTGGGTTGTCTCCAAAATGGTTCCCGTGGGTCAAGAAATCAACCAGCTTCTCATGAGCTTGCAATGAGGGTGATAAGGTGTCAATTGTTTCTCTTTCAAAAGAAAACTGAGGAGTTTGTACAGTCTGTTGATATTGCTGCCTTCGACAAGAAGTAAAATGTCAGATGTTAAGTTAAAGTATATATTTAAAAATAAGTCGCTTGTATTCATTTTCCTTTTGTTTTAAATAAGTTGCTTGCCAAAACCAAATCAAAACTCAGTAGTTTTCTTAACTCTTAACGCATAACGCCACCTATTCTGCGTTATTGCGGCGATAACGATTTCGATAGCAATCTCACTGTAGTGTAAATGTTGCATTAGATTGTTCTTGAAATTAGTCTATAGCTTTAATTTAATATTTTGTGACTGTTTTTTACGATTGATAATACAGTTAACTTGCAGTTTTTAGCTGGCTCGAGGTCATGTTATGCTTTCGCATAACTTTAAGCAGAGACACACAACACCAGAAAGGAGGCTTGGTAGATCGGACAGCTGTTTCATGAGGAACCAATTCTCACTCTTCAGCTGTCTTCACCTAAAATGTCTATTAAAAAAGCACTCTCTCCAAGCCCGCGAAGGCAAAACTGTTTGGGAATTCCAAAGCAGCATGCGCGCAAAAAAAGGAAGACAGCCTAAAACATACATTAGCCTTTGTGAGTGTGTGGCCATCCTATGTTCTTCTATCGTATTCAGTGTGCAGGCATACGGCCACTTCTTTTGAAGCGATGACCAAAAACGTTTGCATGCATATTGCATACAAACAGGAGTTTTGTTGCTTTAAATGAAACTATTTTTAATTTAATACTTTTGTGACTGTTTTTTAGGCTAGGATAAATGTTATATTCGGTTTTCGTCAAAAAGGATTTCACTATACGATTATGTTGTCTGTATGAACAACATGTCGGATTGCTGAATCAAACGAATAAAATTCATTCCGTAATCCTAAATATCGTAAAGGAAAATAGTCTCCTGGCCAATCTTCTTTTCCTCGTAGCGGATTCATTTACTTTAGAGTATCCAAATCAACTTCCCAACAGTTTATAATCATGTATTACTAAACACTTCGTGGTCGTAGACACTGTTAGAACTAGCTATTTGATAGCACTCTCAAACACGCACACACACACACACACACACACAAACACTAAAACACACATGCACAAATAGCGATCGTCTTGCAGTGACAGCAAAACTTGTCACTTGCCAGGGGGTGGTGGCAAATCCAATGAAACATGTCCCGCAAAATGAAACTGCTACTCAAGTGACTAAAGACGTGAAAAAGGTCAAAGGAAGCAGCAGCAAATTGTGTGCCCGGGGCTGCTGCTGCTGCAGACATTTTGCTAAGCTCATTTTTTGTTTTAGTTTTTTTTTTTTTTTTTGCTTGCCAAGCAAAAAGTACTATAAAGGGTTTTCCGTTGTGCCTCTCCTATGCCTCTGCTTGAAGTTTATTTTATTTTTATTGTTATTTTAGGCAGCAGCCAGCAGCTTTTTATCATATTTATTTACGGTACTTGAATTTGCGGTTGTTTTATTTATATAAACTTTGCGGAATTGTTTACAAAACTGAAGCGATAAACGTTGACAATTTATGTAATCGTGGAATTTTGATTGATTTATAAGTTCTATTTTCTAATGGTTATCTTATCAGCTGATAAAAAGTCATACAAATTTAGAAAAATAAATGCTGCTTCTGTCGTTTTTGTTGGGGTGTATTTGCACTTGAAGACGATAGTCAGAGTTGAGACGAAGATGCAGCAGCAGCACTTTAAAGATAGTTGGGAGACGAGTAACAGCCGCTGCTACTGCTGCTGCTGATGTTCTTGAGGACTGCGACAATGTTTGACCGGGCGGCGCGCATCTGCAAGCTGGCAGCAAAACGAAGGTTAAGAAGAACAGACAGAAGCGCCCGACAGCGACAGCGACACCGCCAACACCAACACCACGACGACGACGGCGACGATGAACCTTTTGGCTTAAACTCTACGAAGCAACTGGAGCGGCTACGCAATGCCGACAGCGGCAAACGACGCTACACACCGAACAGTCGCAACAACAAATAGCTTAACCCATGTGCGCGATATCCCAATACTCCCCCACTTGAGGGGGATAGCTGGCAGTGGGCCACAGAGCTAGCAAAAAAGCTTTCCACAAACTGAGAGAGAGAGTGAAAATGGCAAGCTGCCAATCATGTTGCCATAACAAGGTGAGGCCTTGTGGGAGAGTTTCGTTCGTAGAATTAACATCTAAAAATATTGAGTTATAACATTTTAATTTATAATTTATAATTTATAATTTATAATTTATAATTTATAATTTATAATTTATAATTTATAATTTATAATTTATAATTTATAATTTATAATTTATAATTTATAATTTATAATTTATAATTTATAATTTATAATTTATAATTTATAATTTATAATTTATAATTTATAATTTATAATTTATAATTTATAATTTATAATTTATAATTTATAATTTATAATTTATAATTTATAATTTATAATTTATAATTTATAATTTATAATTTATAATTTATAATTTATAATTTATAATTTATAATTTATAATTTATAATTTATAATTTATAATTTATAATTTATAATTTATAATTTATAATTTATAATTTATAATTTATAATTTATAATTTATAATTTATAATTTATAATTTATAATTTATAATTTATAATTTATAATTTATTTTAATTTAATTTATTTATTTATATTTTTTTTATATTTATATTTTTTTTTTTATTTATTAAAATTTTATTATATACACTCATACTTTATACTTTCTTCTTGTAACCTAGCCTAACAACAGCCTTGCTTCACCTTTTTATGTCACCTTGCTGCCAATTAGTCAAAGCAGGCAAAAATAAAGCTTTTTCCGTTCTCAATTTAAAAAAGGAATGTTGAGTGCCGGAAGCATTATTATAAAATATTTTCAAATATCAGTCATCATTTAGAAATCTCTGCCTTATGCTAAGCAAAATTTCCCAAATCAGTGTGTTCCCACACAAACACACACTACATTTTTGCTTACTACCAAAAGTCAAAAAGTGTCACATAAAATTTACATTAGGAAAACGTAAAGCAACGCTAAAAGCAAGTCATATATAATCCCGTCTATATATACGTATGTATGCTCTAGCTGAGTCCTCTCCTCAGAGCTACGCACTCGGCACGCAGCAGCGAGGAAAATCTCATTAAGCTATGCTATGAATTTTAAACATATTTCAAGCAAGGACCCGCCGCGTCGAGGCGAGCGAGTAAGTCGTTCAGCCGAACCAACAAAACTAGTTGGAAATGGTTGGCCAATGGTAGAACAGCGCCACGGCCACAGCATCCCACATCCATTCATTTCTCCGTTCAGAGAGAGAGAGTGGGAGAACTGTGTTTTGAGTGAGGTAGGACTGTCAACAAAATAGAGATAGCTTTTTCGTTGAAAGCTTAAAGCTTTAGCTACTAACAGTGTGGGATAACAGTGCTATTAACCCACTAAAGCCAGGGAAGGTGTTTAGAAAAAAAATTGTAATGGAAGAATTAGCAGGGGAGAATAGAAAGAAAATGAAACAGATGAAACGGTCTTTTTTCAGTCAATCAATTCGTTTTTGGGTGTACTTAAATTGAGTACGAAACATTCTAAAACCGAAAAATTAGTGTGAACATTATTAAAATGAGAACAAACGTTCTTGAATCAAGAACATTTTGTACCTAAAGTAAGATGAACAAATTCTAGAACAGCGCGTTCTTAGTTCAAGTAGATTAAGTACAAAATAGACATATAAAGCTAACTCAAAAAGGTATGCAACTGAAAATGAGAATTATTATTAGTAGCGAGTCTGTTCTTTAAATTCCCAACTGGTTCTAACACTTTTATTATGGAGAGATGGTAATTTTCTGACCTACAGTAGTTCTAGCTTAATTCAGTGCCCTTGGACACTTTCTGCCTTTGTTGGTTTACTACAGAGACCTAGATTTAGAACAAATAGGGAATGGTCTTAGAGTTTAATGGGCTTAAACCAGAAACATTTTGTACTTGTTTGAAGTACTCTTAAAATTCTTTCTAGAATGATTTAGAGTAGAATGATTTAGAGTTGAACCTCTATATTCTATCGTGTTTGATGTAGGCACTGCATGAAGGATAAGCGGATGGATTCGCAAACAAAAAATACTTCATTTTGTTCCGTTTTTTGCGATTTTAATGTTCTTGTAAGACCAATTTTCAATCAAATTCACGTGTAATTTACATTTTTCTTTGTTATTTCCTACGTCAGTCTTAAAGTTTTCTTACACAAACATTTGGAAATTTAAATTTTTCATATGATCTCACATAATACGATAAAGTTTTATAAAAATCGGACTAAAATATGGTTTAGCTATCACAGGAACGATCGGTCAAGCAAACTAGTTCTAGTGAGAAAACCTTTTTTTGTCTTCAATGATAGCATCCCCAAACTTGGTACCTGTATTTTTTAAGTCTTTATTCCACATAGTTCTACTAATGCAGTATTTTCATTTGTGGAGATATTATATGAAATGGGTGAAAATACCCTTGTTTGCTGTGAGTTGGCTGCCAAAAAACTCGTTTTGAGAAATCGAAACAAGAGAATAGCCACCTTCTTATCAGTTTTTCCATGTTTTTCATAAGTTTTTGTGTTTCTCAGATTGATTGTCTCATATCTCAAATTGGTAACTTTTATGAGATATCAGACAAGTGAAAATACAGCCATATAAGAAACGAGTTCAGGCTAATACTAAAAATTGCGAAATTTTATGGGAGGGGGAGTTGTTTTTGTCCCATGTTGCTCTTCTTAAAACTATACTTTCGTAAAGGGAAAAAAAGAGTGGGCGTCGTAGAACACCTGGTGCGAGCAAAGCTCTTTACGAGGGATAACCTGAAATAACAATACTTTCAAAAGAATATAAAGTAATTTGGTTTGGTTTTGCCCCTATTTTTGCCCCCATTTTTTCGATTGGGGTCAGAACAATCGATGTTTTGCTAAATTCACAACTATCTATAGTATCTACAGTGCTATTGATGGTTTTCCCAACACTACCCTAGAACCTCATGAAGGTTCGTTTTTTCAGCCCTCACTCTGAATGAACTTTTTACTTCAAACATGGCTTTCCTAGGACTTATACGTTTGCTCCTTTTTATCACTTATAATTTCATTAGTGGTCACTTTTCTTTTCAAAATGTTTACAAGATGTTTAATGGGGCACTTACCTTATTATCACTGTCTGTCGTATTGCCGGAGCCAAAGCTGGCCAAAGAACAACGATCATGATCATTCTCCGTCAGCTGTTCGTCCAAATCACGCGAGGAACGTTGCGACGAGCCCGAATGTTTAGCCGGTGACTTGGGCAACGTGAGTGAGGTGCCTGAGAAGCAAGTTTCCTGCATGACTTCACGCAGTTTCTTGACCCAAATCTGTTTAGTCTCCAGGCTGGTGGCTTTAAGCACAATCCGGCAATCGGACAGCATGGGGGAACGACCTGTCCACACAGCAAATTTGGTCTCATCACCCTCAATGTGCTCGGTAATGCCCATATCGGTGGTCATCAATTTGCTCTTGAACTGATATTTCACCACATTCGATTCCTTGACCTCCTTGGCAAACAGCAAATACAATTCGAATAGAAAGACGCGTCTTTCGCGACCCTTGCGTATGATCTGTTTGGTATCCCAGGCCTGGAAGGCATCTTGCAGCACCACCTCACCCAGTTTGTCTACGGAAACATCACAGTTCTCGAGCAGTGACAGATGCATGGCATCGTTGGCCTTTTTCGGGACATTGAGCATTACTTCCAGACCTTCTTTGATCTCACCATGAGATTCTTCGCAACAGGATAGCAAGTCTTTTAAAAGCAATTGATATTTGGTGATGCGCTGCACGGGTTTGATGAGATAGGCGGGCAGAGGATGCTCCACCTCGAGGCGTCTTTGGAGTTCTTCAAAGTAAGAGCCGGCATGTTGGACCAAAAGATTATTTGAAGTGGGCTTGTTCTTGCAGTAGTAGACATACATATCGAATTTGGAGGCCCAGGTGACAAAACAATGACCCACATCTTCGGGCATGGTTTCATACTTCTCCAGTTCGCGCAGGAAAATCTTTTGATGGAAATGATGTATCTCACGTATGTTGCCAAAGATGATATCTTCTTGTCCCACTAAGGGAGGGGGCACATTCCGGCCATTACGGAATTCTTCAAGGAAGCATTTAATGCAGGTGGCCAGATCATTGACATAGGCACGCTCTGTCTGCATTAGTTCGGCCATGATGAACTCTTTTCGGCGGGCTGACTTGCGTTTTTCTTCGTTGATTTCCTTGCTGGCGGCAGTGGTCAGCTTGGCCTCCAGAGTGGGATCTGAATGACGATCAGCTGAAGAAGAGCTACCCGAAGTGGAGCTAATGGAACTGTTGGCATCCGAAGAGCCCAAAAGTAATTGCTGTTGACTCATGCCCAAAGATTTCTCCAGCTGTTCACAGTAGGTATCCATGCGATTGCTGAAGTCCTTGTAACGCTGATCCACCGAGGCCACCCACTGTTTGATATCACTGGCATGGGCGTGTCCCTTTTCGACCAGACTATCAGCCAGTTGTATGAGTAATTTGACACGTTCACGCGTCTCCTTGGCCGTGCTACGAAATTCATTGTGTTCTTTGAGTAAACCCTCGGTTTCCTCTTTGGTGATGCCCACCAAATTTGAGCGCGAGGAGAGATAACCCTCGCCCGTGTTGTGTATCCATTCAATGGCCTGTTTGGCACTGCGTTCGAATAAGACAAACTGTTGGCATTGATCTAGGGACTTTTTACGCAGGGTCCAATAGTCTAGGACTTGATTTTCTTGGGTGAGCAGCTTGTCTAGCTTGGATTTAACATGAGCCTCACAGTTGCCCTTGTATTGATAATATTGTTGCGAACGATTGGCATATTTGAGGAATGTTTCAGCGGTACGACGAGCCAGGGTGCAGGCTTTGAGAAAGGCTTCCTTTTGCTCTTGATGCTTGGATATCAGCTGTACTATGGTCTGGGCTTTGTCACTGCTACCACCACCGCCACACCAGTCATCCTCACGCTTGTACTCACGCTCCAGACTGTCTAGAACAGAGCATACCTGCTCGGCGGTTTTGTAAAAGTTGATGGAGGCTGTCACAAGTTTATGTCGCTCTTCGGCATAGGTGACCAATTGTTGCCATTTCTTGGTGACATCATCGCTAATCTCTCTGATGGATTGAGGATCATAGTGATTGGCGTTGATCAAAGCATCTGCGCGGTATTTTACTTGTACGGCAGATGTATGCGTTTTTTCTATGGCTATCTGAAACTGTTCATGTCCCTTGCGCAGCTGTTCGGCCTCTTGCAGACTGTTGGGGGTGACAAAGCTAGCCACCAACATGGCCTCACCATTGCGTATCCAGCTAATGACCTGATTGGCATCATTTTGAAACTGACACAGTTGTACAGCCTGCTCCAATTTGGCACGTTTTGCCTCGGATAGTTCCTCCAGATCGATTTCACGTTCACGCAAAAAGTCCAACAAGTATTCTATACGAGCCTGGGCTGTGTGAGTATTATCCGCCATGGATATAAACCCTGCATTCTCGAACAGCTGCAACAGATCCTGACCCTGCTGTAAAACCTCATAGGTGGCATTTTGTATATCGGTTACAGATTCATTATGCAAACGTATCAATTGCTCTGCTTTTTGATAGTCCCTCGACAGATCTGCATGTTGTAGCTGCTCAGACCATATTTCCAGCTGTGAGGATAGCTCCATGGCATCGCGCTCAAAGTAACGTAGTCTTAAGATCAAATCAGCTCTGAATTTGCGAGCAGACCATAGCTCTTCTAGCTCTATTTTCTGCTTACTTAACTTTTCCAAAGTACCCTCCAGTGCAGCCAAAGAGCCTGTATTGTCTGTATACTCCAAAGCCCGCATTTCCTGTAGCAAAGCCTCACCCTGAGCTATGGTGGTCATGCAACGATTTACCGTACTCTCCTGTTGCTGGCGATATTGTTGCAGCAAACGTTCTATACCCTCGAGATTCTCTTGTGAGAGACAAGTCTCATCCGAGCTAACATCTGTACGTAGTTGATCTATCCAGGCCGACTCCTCTTTTTCGTGTGTGTAAAATATCACCGCCATTTCTAGACGACGTCGTCTTTGCTCTACTCTTTCAGCAAAGCTGGCCACCTGCAGTTGCAACTCTCTGGCCACAGAGTATATTTCATTGGGGTCCGCCTCACCACTACGAGCCAGTTCTTCCGCTGCACTTAGCAATTTTTCAGCATTGCTATAAGTATTCTGTGCCACATCCTCGAAATGTAGATGCGAATTCTGATACACCTGTGCCTTGTTTAGATTTCTACCTATGCCCGTATTCTTACGCAGAAAAACCTCTCCATGATTCTTCAGCCAATCCAGCACCTGTTTCACATCCTCCTGAAACAGCCGCAAGGCCAAGGTTTGATGTAATCTGATTTTCTCCTGATGCCATTTGGCCTCCAGCGAGCGATGATGTCCCAGTATCTGATGTATGACCGCCAAAACATGACTGGCACCTTCGCTATAATCTGCCGCAGGGTTTTGTCTCTCATACTTATTAAAATTTGCGCTATTCTTGCGATGATCTGGCACCCCTGGAGGTGGTGGTTGATTGCATACTTGAACCAAATGATCCAATTGATACAACAATTTCTTACTCGTAGAATGCACCTCTGTGTAGGCCTGACACATGGCCTCATACAGCGACTGATGCGTACGTATGGCCGTTTCCAAACTCTGTATATCCGAGGGTAAAGGTTGTGAGGCCTGACAAGCAGCCGCCCAGCTGGCCACACTATTGCAATACTGCTCCGCCTTGTGATGGAACAAAACACTCAACTGTAAAACAGCCGTACGTTCATCCAAGCCGGCTGCAAAATCCTTCCAGGTTCTATCCAAACGTTGAGCCAAGGTCTTTATGTGCTGCGCTGCATAATGTTGACTTTCTATCAGACGCGCTGCCACCGCCAAGATACGATCTATGTTTACGGAAACATTCATCGAAGCTACTGCAAATTTCTGATGCTCATCCTGCAGAGATTTGGCCACCGAATAATTGTGTCCTATTTCCACGTAGCTCATTTGAAATACATCACGATTGTGAAGTATCCAATCAAACATCTTTTCGCAATCCTGTTCAAAGAGACGCCACTGGAAACATTGATCGAGTTTGACTTTCTTGTGTTGCCACAGCATCAGTAGACGCTCCTTGCCCGTGTGTATGAGGTCAATTTGACGTAAGGCCTTGTTAATGGCGGCTGACATGTCGGGATTGGAGACACGTTGCTGACCCGCCGAAGAAGTGCCCGAGTCCAAGCTGGCCGTATCCGAGGGGGCAGAGCCTGCAGCGGTCTGAAATTTAATACATTTGAAACACAATTCAATTTAATTTGCAAATTTTCCCACTCACCTGTCCTCCTGCTGCTCCGCCTGCCTGTATTTTGGCCATTAACTTTTTACCCTGCATATCCAGATCCTCAATGGGCAATTTGGTGATCTTTTTACGCATTTCGTTGTGATGATCGATGGCATGTCGTGCCTGGGTTACATCCTCCGCAAAATCATTACGATTTAGATCCTCTTGCAGATCATCAATACGATCCGCCATATCTCCTGCCTGCCAAAAGAAATCCTCTATGGCCAAACGTGCATCCGTCCACTGTTGATGATCGTACAGCTGTTGACCCTCAAAATCCCCCGTCAACTGATGTGCCTCGGCAATTTTATTCAAAGCGTCTATCGATATGGTTGACGTCTCAAATTTGTATTTATGCGATGAGATGGAGGCACGTTGCTTTTGCCAAAAGTTATCCGGCTTAATGATCACCACGTTGTGTATATTGGCACTAAAGTGCTCCTGCAGCACCTTCAGTATGGTTTTGACATTCGTGGAGCAGTTGCCATTGCCTCGCATGTCAATGATGACTGTGAAGCCGAGATTCTTGGCCGCATCGCTAGAAAAAGAAGCAAGTGAAAGGTGCGCACCGTTAGACAGTTAGGAGAGAACATTTGGACAAAGAGAGAGAGAACGTGAGTGAGAGTCTCTGGTTCGTTGCTCTGTTTACGTTGCTTGCATAAATTATGACATTCTCCATTCCCCCCATTCCCTTCCTTCCCTCTTCTCCCTGTTGACACCAATTTCAGTTAATAATTTCCGACGTGCTCGTGCCGCCGCCTAGCGCTCTGATTTGCATTCCATTTGAATTTTAATCACCCGATTAACTATAAATATTTCTTTTATTGATATCTCTTTCTCCTCCGAAGCGTTCTTCACGCTTCATGCGCTTGTTTTACTACACAATGCGAAAGTGAGCAGGCGGCGGCGTCCAAATGCATTTGGAAGTTTGGGGGAAAAATTCGTGCAAGATAAGTGAAAAGTTCGTGAGAATTGTGGCAACTGAATGAGATCTAATTTTAAAATGTTGGAAAACCCCATTAAAGCTTTGTCAGACCTTTCTTTCTTCAAATTTTTTGTTAGTGGAAATTTTATTGCCACTGAAGTTGGAGTTAGTTCGTCAATCAAAGACTTGCGCTTGCATTGGTGTATTTTGATTGTAAGTAGGAGGAAGAGCATAAACCCCACAAGTGTGGGGGCTGGGGCTGGCCGTGGGTTCGTTTTCCTGCCTTCGAAGCAGCAATTAAAAACGTTTTCAGCCACTCATGGCAGTGGCAAACATTGTACAATTTGGACTATTCTCTTGCACACAAACTAAAAGAGTAAGAAAATTTCGGGTTTGACTCACGTATGTCCACTTTTCCTCAAGCAGTTTTTGGATATTTTCCAAATTATTGAAATCGATATCAAACAGAGCTCGAATGTGTTGAGAGTTAACACTTAGTTTCACTTGGCACTGCACACTTCAAAAACAGATAAAATGAAGCAAAGCTAAAGAAATATTTGCCACTATTGCGCTCACAGTTAAGTGGCTCTTGTGGAGCAAACATTACTGATCAGTCTGACAGAAATCCATTAAAAGGACACTTCTCTCAAGGCCTAAGAGAATCAGATCCATATGTTGTGTTGAGCGATATTCCTGACCTCCAATATCAAAAATTTAATCTCGGAAAATCTATATACAGTTATAGTGATGTGATAAACATCTGAGTGATTACCAACCCACAGCCCAGATTGCTTATTCTATAGATCTAAGATTTAAAATAGACCCTCGTTTAGTTATGTAGGCGCTCACTATAATAAGCAAGAAAGAAAGTCGGTCAAGCCCGACTATAACATACTCTGCACCTGTGAAGTGCTGCCCATCACCGTTGCGACCGGTGCTGCCCATAATTGTTTGTTTGCCTTATAGCTCGACAACCGTTTATCCGATCTTTACCATTCCTTTGGCGGATAGATAAAGAATCCCATTTACCAAATATGTCCAGAAGGTACGAACCTTCTATTTATAAGACTTTTTTCCAATTTTCGGAGGCGGGAGGGGGCGTGGCAAAAATTGAATATAAACTTGATCTGACTGCAAGTATAAGAAGCATATGTCCCATACATGTCAAAGCTCTATCTCTTACCATCTCTGAGATCTGTTTGTTCATATGGACAGACAGACAGACGGACGGACGGACAGACGGACGGACAAGGCTAGATCGACTCGGCTGTTGATGCTGATCAAGAATATATATACTTTATAGGGTCGGAGATGCTTCCTTCTGCCTGTTACATACTATTGCACAAACTTAATATACTCTGTGTACCTCTGGTACAGAGAATGCTGGTCAAGCATTCTAAAACTCTAGTATTGTTATGCCGGGAAAACAAAAGCCTAATTTTTAGCGTACTTAATGTAGAGTAAGACGGATGAGTGCAAGACTGTAATGAGAAGTCAAGAAGAATGCAACAGGTAAGCAGTCAAACTGATCGAAAAACTGCCGAAACTTCAGAATAGGCGAGCAATCGACGGCAGCAATTTACAGAACACGCACAATCAGAATGAAGTGGCCGGGTGGCTCAGCGGCTAGAGTGCGCGACCGCTGTGCATGAGGTCGTAGGTTCGATCCCGCCTCGGAACATCTAATGAAAAGTTTTTTTTCTTTGAATAAAACTTTACACCCGGCCACACCTCTTTGCTGTTGGCGCCAGCATTGCAGTAATTAGCCATGAAAAGCTTCTCAAACTGCCGTTCGGATTCGGCGTTAAACTGTAGGTCCCTTTCTCTTGTGCTTAAATTAGAAGCGCACAAGCCAAGAGATTGAGAGAGGCTCGGCTTTGGCCCTTTTACTTACTATCAGAATCGCAACAAACGGAAGTCCTGCGCGATGAACAACCTGATTATCTGGCGAGCCAGTTTGAGATGTGAAGAAATGCAGGAGCAGGCGAGAAATCGACTGCAGCAATTTGCTACGCACATCGCATCCTAGAGAGCTGATTATCATAAAGACGGGTAAATAGATGGATGGTGTAGATCGGACGATCGGAAAAATCGGGAAATTTGACAAATTTTCATATAAGTTTGGATTATGAATTATGTGGACTAAATGGTTGATAAAAGTGCGAAATTTGCTCTATTTTCTTATGAATCCAGACTGTTATGAAAGGCACACGACTGGTAGAGGCATAAATTTATAACGTTTAGATTATCCTGAAGATTTGATAGATGGCAATTGTAAAAAAAGATTCGCTAGATTCGTTTTGAGTTTTAAATGCTAAACCGGTAAACTAATAGTCAACAATATTTGATTAGACGGACACAAATATTATACCTGATTCATCGATACGACATTGACAACACCAACGCTAACTCGCTCTCACAAACCAAAACGCAGCTGATCCTATTCGGAGTTTCTAAGGAAATGCTAAACCAAAATTTGCCAATGAACCATTTTATCAAAGACTTTGGTAGAAATTGTTTTGGTAGTTGTTTTTCGATGATACGACAATGAAGCGATAAGAAAGAGAATAATAGTTCAAACCCGGTACAACCGGTACAAAAATTGTACAGGTACAAAAATTGAAAATTACTCCAAACTTTACCTTGAAATTTCTCCTGAACTACAACATTTACTCTAGGAGTGCGTTATGTGTTGATAGCCAACAATCAGCTTTTTTTTGTATGGAAAAAAGCTAGTTGTTAGCTATTTACGCATAACGCAGTCCTAGTGTAAATAACCTATTAGTTAATAAATTGTATATGTTACGGTTTCCAAACCAGTGTAAGCCTTTTCAAAAGTGAATCTGAGTAGAGGTGCCCCCGTGACCTAAGTTTAGACGTGTCACGATGTGTTACGAAGTAAACGTGAACAAACACAGAGTTTCGTGGGTGAACATCCGTAATCCGTGCGTGTTTCATGAAAGGATAAAGTTCAAATATATTGAATATAAGTTATGCATTATTCACGAAATTTTGTATTACTTATTTTGTATTAATAGTATCATCACTAGAATTATTACATAAAACACTACGCACATATTCTACTAGAATGGTATTTATCTGATACAACGGTACGGGCACACTCAAACGCAACTTTAGTGGTTACTGGCCCAAATCGGATTCACATATATTAACATCCAAATATGTCAAATGTACGTAAGTCGTTTGGATCGCGTCATAATTGGAATTAACTGTCAGATTCATAAAGATGATGAAATCCGCGTTTACACGCTGGCGATGAAAGAGGACCACGTCCAGCATACGAGCCGAAATTTGACTGCTATCATAAAAGTAGTTCTCCAATCTTACGACATTTCTCTAAGTCAGATTTATACTATTACCGTCGATAATGGAGCAAACATGGTTCAGGAGAACTTTTAAATGACAACTGCAGAGCAGAAAAGCAATGCATCGATGAAGATGAGACCCAAAAGTATTCCCTGGAGGACTCTATTATTATAGTTCGTAGTGCTGCACACACTTTAAATTTAGTGGGTAACGTTTTTTTAGGAAAGTTCAGTTTGACATCAGTAGAGTTCGCACACTTTGTAAAACACTCCGTACTCAAAAGATATTAAATCTATTGCGTTTAGAAAAACTAAAACCAGTGCTATACTGTGAAATGGAACTCAACTTACAAAATGTTCGAATGTGCCTTAACCATAATACTAGCCATTCCAGCAATTCAGGTATCAGTTGAACAAGCATTTTCAACACTTAAGTTTGTTCTTTCTGATTTAAGAGCTCAAAAACCTAGGGATTAGGGGCTCCAAGAACCTGTCCGCGAACCGAACTTTAGACTTTACAAAGGGTTCGAACCCCCGGACCGAACCTCCTGCAGAATTTCAGAGGTTTGCAGCCTTGCTTAAGACTTTGCCTTGAAATTTCTAGAGTAGTTTAGTAAGGTCTCCGAACCGGTTAAAAAACATTCATCCGAAACATTTATCAAAAGTTTATTAAGGCTTTAGCTTGGAAAATATTAAGCAGTTCTGCTCTACTTATTTCCAACTATCAGTCTATAAAAACCTGAGTCAGTCTCAAAAAGTTTCTTCTTAGCATATCCCAAAAAAAATTAAAGAATATCAAAGTCTCTTTCAAATTCATTTACACTCTATCTTTGTTTAAGTATTTCAAGAGTCAGCAGTCCAAATTGCTGCCAATGGCAACAAACTCCAAATGATGATAATGTCTGAGTTGTGGTTGCTGTTGATGATGATGATGGTGACCCAAGATTGCGACAGCAGCAGCAGCAGAAGCAATCATAAAATGAACTAAAACACACGTTCATTCCTCTTGCTCATAGATAATATTTTTTGAAAATATTTTTCCAAAAGAAATTACGCTAATGAGCTGAGCTAACCATGAATCACAAACTGTATGTGTGTATATGTGTGCAAGTTCCCACGCCATCTGCTGACTACCCGGTCTCCTTATCAGGCAGGCAGACAGGCCGCACGAAAGAAAAACCACAATAAGAAATATTGTCACTATCTCAGTGGCCCACATACTTAAAGAGGCTACCCCCAGCCTAGACACCTAAACTTTGACTGATAAGACATCGACAACAGCCCAAAATGACGCGCTCCCTTATCTCTTGGATGCCATCCCACAGCAAAATGTACGTACGCGTCTGGAAGCTTGCCCAGTGTGCGCTTTGTTTTCGTTGTTTTTTGTGAAACACTTTTTTGTTTATTCTTTCTTTCTTCCCGGTCTTTGTCTTGCCTTTTGACTTTACCAAATTGGCAAAAGGCCCGAATGCAAATTCTGTGAATTTGGTGGGAGGAGTCGCGCGTCCAAAGCTCTCAGCATTTTAGACACGTACATACACACAGTTTGAATGGGACTTCCTTTCAGGTCTCCCTTCTTGTTTAATTTCCAACAGATTTATGGGTTAAATAAACGATTTTTGATTAGTGGTGCGGCTTTTGTTTTGTTTTGGTTTCGTTTCGTCTCTCGAAATGCGGGCGACATTTTTTTCCCCAGATTACACTGAGTTTATGGTTGAACATTTTCGATTTTTAATAGTTCTTTTCAACGTTGGCATAAACAAGAATGTTGTATAAAATTCTTGATTTCGCCCCCCACTCACCATATGGCAGAGCTTGAGTTTTTTATTAGTCATCAAAAGAGTTGTGTGTGCTTGAAATACACAAATTTACAGATATGTCGCACGATAAGAAGTTAAGGAACATTTAAGGAGTGAAAAAGAGCTTGAAAAGTGTACAAAGTATTGGGGGGGGGGAGAGAGATATATACTTAAAAGTTCAGAAAGAAATGCCTTAGAAATTGGTTAAAAATGTGTGCAAGTTGCAAGTTAAATTTTAGAATATCACCTAGATTTTTGCTTCAGTTAAATCAAATTTGCTGTTCCTCATGGTGATGCCTAAACTGGGTACCGAGTCCTACTTAAAATTATCGTCAGAACCCGCATTTAAATAACCCTTCAATTGAATTCCGATTGGGTCCTATTTTGAGATCAATCAATGTAGCCATTTTTTGACATCACCAAGCGAAGTAGTTTTAATATAAAGCTCGAAAGAGCAGCAATCCCAGTATTGGGTGTTCGAACCAAAATTTACCAGTGGTTATTGTCCGGAAATTGAAGGTTCATAGTTTTGGTAGTAGGTTATGGTTTGAACCTTCAGTCTTTGCAAATTCTTTCGAATTTTGCTAAAAAATCGAATAATCTGTTTAATATTCAAAAGAATATTCAGAATTTAGTGTGTTACTACTAGTGTTAAGATGGAAATGCCCGATCAATTTAGACTTCATCCGATAGTATTTAAGGCTGTCAAGATTGATTTGCTCCTTCTGAAAGTAAGCGACAGAGGCCAACTCGGAACCTCAACAAGTTTTAATACACTTGAAACTACAGGAAGTAGCCATCCGATCCGCGCGGTTCCTACATATGTACGGTGTGCAGCTAAAACATGACTGCAAAATTTCTACTCGATAGCTTCAAAACGTTGTAGTTTGCGTAGAAACACAACCGCGCAAAGCTCAATCAACTCAGATCGTCAGCGTCAAGAATATATATACTTATGTGGTCGGAGAAGCTTCCTTCGATGCGTTACAAACATCCGAACAATTTTATTATACCCTCTCCAAGAGAATAAAAAGACAAAACAAGAATCCTAATGACTATAATTTTTTTGAACTGAACCGAAAATTTAGGTTTTGATCAGGTTGAGAAATTTTCAACCACATGGTTCGGTTCAAGTTTCGGTTCACAGTTTGAAAAAATTGGAATTTTGTGTTCGAGCTGGTTCGGTTCAAAAACAGTTTGCAACCCTGCTCGAAAACAGATCATCCCCGATTCGAAAAATACATAAAATTTCAAGGCAAAATCTTAAGTAGTTTTTGGGAACCGAAAAATACATAATTTACTTAACTACTGGAGAAATTTTATTATATGGTCTGGAGTATTTAAGGTTAATGGCTCGGATACCACTTTTGAAAAAGGTTCTAATCCTCAGAAAAAAATTCAAGGTAAAGTCTATAGATCGGAATCACTTTAAAAACAGATCACATTGGATCGAGAACCGTATTGAAAAATGAAGGTAACCTTAAGTATTTTTTTATATAAGGCTCGAAATTTCTCTTAAACTGGTTCACACTGGTTCGGAAACAGGAAAATGTTCAAATTTTAAAGTAAAGTCATGAATAATGGTTGCTAAGTGATTAGGAAGCACTTTTGAACCGTTTCGAAGTAGTTCGGAACTAGTTTTGAACCAGAAAAACTGTTCATTTATTAACCGACACAAAATATTTCAGGGTAAAGCCTTTAAAATACCTGGCGTCGCCCGGGTCCTTGGCATTGTGGAAATATTATTCTTATGAAAGCGTTTATTATCCATTTTAAACTGTCTCCAGATCGATATTAACATATTTTAATTGGGAAAATTCTAAATTTTCAGCCCATACACAACACTTCCAGTTTATAGCTTAAATAAAAACGCAACACTCTTACACTCACATTATTAACCTAAAGACCAATTTTTCTGGGAAAGCGGTCAGCCCTTTCTCAAAGTTTCATTTGGCAGAAACTCCAATTATTGAGGTTTGTGCCCCAAATTTGGTTTGTACACATATTTTGGGCCCCCGAGACATCTTACCAAGATTTGCTCGTTTTAGACCATTATTTTATATAGCTGACATGTAACCGATCCAGCCGATTTGCATCAACTTTGTTGTTTTTAAGCAATTGAACTAAATTGCTTTGTACAATATTTTGGGTGCCCAAGGGACTTAACAATCGGCGCGATTGCGGCACTAGTATTGTGCATATACGACGTGAGCATCAACTTTTTTGATTTTGAACAATTGAACAAAATTGGTTAGCCCTAGACGCTCACAAATTGTTAGTTAAACACATTCAAGTGCCATATGAACGATTTTTTCGACTTGCAGCTAATTTGATGTTTTTGTCGATTTTTAAAATCAATTTTTCAGAAAAGGGGCAAAAGGTGCAAAAGTTGTACCTGATATATACATATTGAAGAATAACATAGTGTTAATAGTTACGTTAATCCACGTAAATCCAACATACTTTTCTTCCACGAAACACAACACGCTTGCGGTTAGAATTGCAGAAAACATCACTTCACATAAAACAAAAAATGCTTGATAACACTTATAATATACACACCTTCATCTTTGTTTTCCATTTTGATTTACTTCAATGTTCGATGTAGTTTTTATTTTATACCGATTTGAAATGTGCTCTTATTTGCAAGGTAAACAAAGTCAAAGCTTGTGGTAAACGATCAGCTGACTTCCAGGGCTGCCTAAATTCGCAGTGTTTCAATTTCAACTGTACCACTATGATTTTTAAGTGCACTAGGTAATACTCTATTGGAAAAATATTTGGTTTTGCATTACACTTTAAAAAAATTTTTAATTTCTTTCAAAATGTTTGGCATTTGAACCACTGTGCAATCGGATGAAACATTCAGTATTATATATACAGATGCCTTGGAAACAATTTTAAACCAAATTAAGATAAAGATAAAAATTTAGTTTGGCACTAAACTTCACATGAAAAGATCCACATTTGAACAGTTTGGTCTGCAGCTTTGAAGCAGCAGTCATATCTAAATGAAGTATTGTGAAAAACTAAATTTTTATCTCATCTGAGAATAGGCCTTTACCAGAAATGTTTAACCTGCATTGTCAACCAAATATTAAATTTCAAGTTTATCGCTTAATTAATTAAGAAAACTTGTAAAATTTATTTTCTAAAGAATATAAGATCACTTAAGGGCCAATTCCACATCTTCTAGGTAGTGGTGACATGACATAAAGCACATGTACAAATTTTTGATCTCAACTTTGAAATGAAACTCAAAACTTTAATTGGCCTTTTGTCCGGACATTATGCTCATGGGCGTAATGTCTGTATTTGGATTTGAAATTTTGGACAAGAAAAACGCAGCTTATATAATAGAACAAAAGACTGAGGTTTAAATTAACTTTTCAATTGATCTTGTGCAATTTAAGTCTGTTTTTTAAGAATCCACGTAAACCCACCATGGAGAAACCAAATAAAGAATATTCGCCGTCTAAATAAAACTAAAATTCAATGATCTTAGACCGAAAATGCATTTTCTGAGAAACCTTAAATGAAATTACCACGAACAAACTGGGTTTTAATTGAGATTATTCCATAGTTTACTGTGTTATTTTTAAGTTAATGTGACAGCTAGGGCTCTGTAAAAGTCGTATAATCGGCCCTTAGAGCTTTACAAACTAAGTATTCAAATTTTTCCAGCATCGTTGACCTCAGACTCAACTCAAAACACAAGAAATCAAAGTGGAAAATAATAAGGTTGAAAATTTTGCAGACTTATAAAGTCGCGGTTGGCATTTTTATAAGCAGGAATATTATCCTATACAATTCTGACGTTTCGAAGTAATTATCATCAACACAACTTTCAATCTGCATGCTAGAAATGTTATGTAGCGCTTTCCGAGATAAGGCTCCTACTCACCATTGAACCGGTTTTAGCTAGTAAAATAGCCACAACTACTTCAATAGTTCGGTCCCTTGCTTTTGATTCTTAATCCAAATGTTCATAAATCAGTTTTTATTTCAATATTTTTTAGATAAATAGTTCCTCTTTTAATAACTTGTTGTTATTTAAAACTTGAAGGTTCAAATTTCCGATTCGGTTATAAATTTAATAGGCCTGGAGTCTTCTTCAGGTAGCCTGCCTTGAGTTAACGAGAAGTAGCCCAAGTTTATAATCAAAAATTTCTCAGAAGAGCTGGCTATAATTTCGGCTTATAAGGGGACGACTGATTTAGGTAAACTATCTTAGGTAAAGACCTTAGATTTATTAAAGAAAGATATATTTAGCAATGAAGGTAGGCATTCCTCTTTAACCCTAAATTTTCAAATTGAGCTCGATTGCACAACTCCTCCATTTGTCCTATTGATTATGTGTGTTTAATATAGCAAACAAATTCAATTGAATTCCTTTCAAATTCCTCATAATTCTTGATAAGTAAATTTTAAAATGAAAAACTGTGCACACTGCACTGAATGCACACACACGCAAATCGATGGGGCGCACAGAGGGAACTTTTTCTTTCCAAGTTCTTCTTCCACACCCAGTCTCCATCTCCGTCTCCGTCTCAGACACAGTTCCAGCACAAACAATGGCTACTCATTGTGTCAGCTGACGTTTGCGCGTTCGGCGCTTCGCTTCGCTTGCAATTTTGGCAGCATTCGCTGGCGTTGTAGTCGTCACCTCACTCTCACCCTCAACCCAACCACCACCACCCGCACACACATCCGTGCATTTTGGCCAAGCAGCTGCTGCAGCTGCATTGCATTCCACTTGATTTTCCTGTTACAGTCTCGTCGTCTTCGTCGTCGTCCAACTGCAGTCGCATATTTTATGAATCATCATCAACAGACGACGACGACGACGCACATTGTTGTGGCCTGACATTGAATAGGAGCTGTGCAGCCACAACTGGCAAAAAGTCATAAAAGTAAACATTAAAAAATAAAACTAGAAGAGAAACACACAAAATGCGAAACAAAAAAGTTGCATAAATCTGAACAACAAAGAAAGCCATAAGAGAAAGAATGGAACAGTAACCGGCCCCGGCTTCTTGTTCTTCGAGCATCAGCAAGAGATTGAAGTTTGAGCAGCTTGAAGAATGCGAAAGATTTTTAATGCTGCGGCCAAGAGTCAAAAACTTCCACAAAAACAAACTATAAAACTAAACAAAAGAGAAAGAAAAGAAAGGTGGAGTGAAGGCAACGAATTTGAAATGCTCTTAAAATGAACTGGTGGAAAAGTCATAAAAGTAGATGAACAGTTTTTAAAACTGTTTTAGACGCAAAATTGCAGTGGAAAGCGGACAAAATTTTGGATAAATTTATATGGGGTAGAGTGAAATTTCCTAAAGCCTTGTAAAATTTGAAAGAAATCAGAAAAGTGTTCAAAAGTGTTATAGAAAAATTTCTAAATAACTTGGCCAACAATCTCGTTAAATCTCTATCTAGGTTTGTGGCTTTCCTTCTATTAGAATTAAGCCGCCCTTAAATTTATGTTCTAAGGCAGATTCTTGTTGTGAAGTCCAAAAATATGGTGAATTATAATGAAAGATTCCATATTTTGGAAGGATGATTAAACTCTTTCTATTTTCCCGGTTCCGAACCAGCCGCCTGAACCGGTTCAAAAGTAGTTCAGAAGTTATTTAAGCTATGAGCATGAAATTTGTTGTATAGGATACAGTCGAACTTCTTTATAGCTAATATCAAGGGGACTTCGTTACATAGAAAATTCGTAATGTAGAATTGTTTTAATATTGAAATTCATTCGCTAAAGAAAACTTCGTTGTACAAAAGTTCGTAATAGCGAAGTTCGACTGAAATATGGAGTTAGATATTCTAGTGGTTTAAGACCGTGCTCGAACCGGTTCAAAATTGGTTCAAAGCCAAAGCTCAGTAATAATTTAAGCTATAACCCAGACAATTGGTATGTCAGTTGCTAGTAACTAGTTCGATTTCTAGTCCCAGTTCCAAACAAGCTGGCTGAACCGGTTCAAAAGTGAAGCAACGAACTTGAAATATTGTCTACACGTTGGTAATATGGAGTTATATATTTTACTGGTTTAAGGCCGGTTCGAAAGTGGTTCAGAGCGAATTAAAGCCATGTAAAGTAAAGCAGCTGGAAGTTTAAAAATTACTCCCGCTTGGGAAAGATTTGATCCGGTACTGGAAGTCGGTTATTTTTTGGGTAGATGAAAAGGCTCCAACACACATATAAATTGACTCTTATTGCTCTATTATCATCCTCCCTACATATTATTTCTGCTTGCTTAGTAGAAGCTGCCCCTTAAAACCTAGTCAATCATAGTCAATCATATCCGCTTATTGAAAGTGAAAATCAGCTAGCCAAACCCTTAACATAGCTCGCAAAAAACTGTTAACACTTTTTCCAATGTGAAAAACAGAAACAAACGCAGCGCAAGCCGTTACTCACTGAGCGGAACACTTTTTCTCGCACCTCATGTGATTTCTGTTAAGTGTTTTTGGTTGAGCAAAACCTCCGACAGCAACTGTTTTGAGCGAGCGCTCACTAAACAATTGTCTGCAAATGAGCAGAGCACAATAAGTGTCTGCGAAAAGTGTTTTTGTTTTATTTTTTTTGTTTTGTGCGTTTGGTATGTGTGTATTATATATGTACGCTCGTTATATAAAGACACACGCGAGCGCACAACCACATATACATAAGCAAAAAACACTTCGAAAGTATGCTCTCGGAGAAAGTTTCAGTGAAAGAGAGGAGGGGAAACAGGAACGAAAAAAGCGGTCTTTGCTCTGAGCAAAAACAGAACTGAAACTATCTTTCGCTCCCCGTTTTCGTTGTGTCCGCAACCAAACTGTTTTTTGCCGACACGTTGAAAGTGTTGAGTTTTTTTGCGAGCTTTTATACCAGTACCGAACCACGCAGAAACGATTCAGTTGGGGCTCTTTTGGGTTCCTCAATTTAACTGGGACATTAGGTGTTATTGGACGGCTTGGAATACGACGAATAAGAAAGAGTTCAGGTGTGCATGAACAAGGCCTTGTGCAAGATTAGAATGCAAGATTAGAATAGAATAGAATCAATAGTCGCGATTTATAATTGAATGATGATATCAGTAGCTTATATTTCTAGTGAACGTCAATAACAGTAAAGATAAAAGCTGACTATTCTAGTAGGTTTAGTGGTTTTAAGCCGAAGTAACAAGCTGAAAGCGACAGATGATGAGCGGTAGCTAAGTACCAAAGCGGAGCGGAGCTTAGCACATCAGCTTTGGGAAATAAAACGTACAGAGCACATAGCGAGGGAGCACTCCAACAGCTTAGCGGAGCGGAGAACTTTGAATGGACAATTCGTAAGCTCTCTGCGGTGGCCCTTAATTCTTGTTAATGTTCGCTGACATTTCTTGGTGGTAGCCATTACTTAGTTCTCCTTCTCATAATAATCCCTCTACGATCCAGAGTCCGTGGCTAAACAGAGTGCACTTGACGCGATTTATAGAGTCTAAACAATGTGAGCTGCTTGACCCCGACCGTACATGAATGTCCCACAAGGATTTGGAACTAGAAAAAGGAAAAAAACCGGGCGGGATCAAACCCACGACCTCTTGCACAGAGGTCGCGCACACTAGCCGCTAAGCCACCCGGCCACTCAGGGAAATTAATGTTGTATTGCCTTCCCTTATGGAGGTTAACAGAGCATTAACATTAATGAGAACATAGCATGCGGCGCCAAAAAGTATACAACGTTTTTTAAAACTTTTATAACTTTTTTAATCCGATCTTTATGAAACTTTCAGAGATTGTAGATATTGGGTACATACACTACACTGCAAAATTTTCTATTGTGGGGGCGGAAGGGGGCGTGGCCCATATTTGAAATAAACTTGATCTGCGTAGGGACAATACATACAAAATTTGGTGGCTCTAGCTCTTCCAGTCTCCGAGATCTAGGTGTTCATACAGACAGACGGACAAACAGACATGGCTATATCGACTCGGCTGTTGATGCTGATCAAGAATATATATACTTTATGGGGTCAGTGTTTAGAACAGTGGTGCCCAAACTCAAACAATCAAGCTTTGCGCTTGTGTACGTAGCAGAGAATCACAAAGTAAATGTCACAACAACAAGCAAATGAACAAATGCCTCGTGAGAGAACAAAATGCCGAAAGCACGCGTCGTGAGAGAGAAAGCCTCCGAGCGTGCTTATTATAGAACACACGTATTCTCTCTCTATGCGTGTCCCGGCTGCGACGCCGGCAGAATTTTGAGTTCCTATAAGAAATGGAGGCGGGAAAGAAATTTTGATCCTGTCCCGTTCTTGGATAGGGGCAAATCGGGACCTTAGAATTAAGCAGGGTCCTTAAGAATTGAGACTCGGCGAAGTTAAGAAAGATTCTTGAACAGAAATGCGATTTTGCCAACTTTTCAGTCTGCCTTACCTTCAAAAGTCCGGAATAAATAACGTTCCGACCAGATTTAATCAAAATTCGGGACGTTATTTATAAGAACTGGGGTTTAAGCGTTGAGATTAAAAGGAATTAAGGGCGATCCTAGAACAGAAATGAGTTTTTGAACTTCTTTAAACTAGCGATAACTTCAAAAGTCCGAAAAATAAAAATTCCGTGCAGATTCAAGAAAATATTGGGTCGTTATACTTAAGGAAGGGCTTTAGGTGTGGAGATTTGACAGAATTTCGGATGATCCAAGAACATAAATGGCATTTTTCAGACTGCCTTACCATCGAAAGTTCGGAAAGAAGTCCTTTCCGTGCAAATTTAAGGGAAGATCGAGATTTTCTGCGAAAATGGAAACAGATTGAACCACTGAACGGAACCGAAAATGCGGTTGGCTTCAAGAGCCATGTGGTAACGCGAGACCGCGGTTGTAAGACTCTGTGAACCACTGAATCGAACTAGTTCTTACGTCCGAGCGGTTTGCATCCTTGGATGAAACCATAACGGGTTAATTACAATAATTAGCCCAAATAAAATTCAAAGTTTATTAGTTTTGTGATATAAATTAAGAAATAGGAAACCAATAGAGAGGAATTAGATGCAAAACTGGAGGAATTTCTGTTTAATGCTCATGAAGAAGCAACTTTTGAGCAAGGTTTATGATAAGTTTCCACCTGTTGGTTACAGATTTATTAAAGTCGTTTTTGTAAAAGCCTTAAAATCTTATCTAAATCGACAGCACGTGTTCCCATTTGCTGGTGGAGCACTACAAATAGATGGGGCAGTTTTAACTGGCGGTTGGTACATAAATTAGCGACCACGACCACCCACGCTTTAAAGTAGCCCCCCTAATGTGTTCATTGCGACCAACTCACCTGGGTATGCTTATCAGATAGCTCAACAAACGTCTCAAATCCTCTGGCTTTAGTCGATCTCTGCGTGGTGTGGCCGGGAAACAGAGCAAGGGACCGCCACGTCTATCCCGGCCGCCGGTGAGAAAGACCACCCGTTCCTGCAGCAGCGTCAGCAGATCGCGCGCCCGTTGTCCATCCATGTTGGATTGTGGGGTGGTGGATTGGATGGATGGATGGGCTTTGGGCTGATGATTGGGTTAACGGTTCACTTAACTAAAGATGAGGCGGTGCTGGAGTTGGAGCCAGTGCAGCATAACGATTGTTTTGTTGTTGTTGTTGCTGTTGTTTTGCCACAAAAATTTCACTTATTGTACATTTGTTGTTGTTGTTGTTACACTTTTGCTTGCTTTGGAGGTTTTCATTGATTTTTGTAGCGAATTTCTCGCTGGCATTTTCATGGTCACTCTTTGGAGGGAGGGAGGCGGAGGCGGGGGCGGTAAGAAACAGAAAACAAATTAGCAAAAGTGAAGAGATAGAGCGAGTGAGAGCAAGCGGGAGGGAGAGTTTTTAATTTCTTTCAAACACACAAACACACACACACACGCGCAGAGCTAAAGGAGCACCCACCCAAGCCCAAGCCGTGGGCAGTTGAGAGGGGGCCAGGGCCAGGGAGTAGAGTTGTATGTTAAATGTCATAAATCAAGCGACGGCGTCACGCGACACGACCGCATAAAAACATCAGAAAAAACAACAACTTCTGCATTATACATACATTTGCTCTTATTCTTTATTTTTAAACACAAAACAAACTCTCACACACACTCACACTCGCTCCCTCATGTACACACACACACGCGCGCACGCATTTGCAGCTTAGGGGGAGTTAGCCAAACATAAACGGATTTCTGCTGGTTGTTGCCCAGACTCTCTCACTTCTTTTTCACTCTATATTTAACTTTTTTTTTTGCTTTACATTTGATACACATTTAATCCGAATCTTGAACCTCTCAACTTGCTGCTGCTGCCTTGCCGCTGCCGCTGTCAAGTTCTGCGTCTTCTGATTTGCGTCTTCTTCTTGCCATCACAAATTGATTTTTTCACTTTTGATTTTGGTGGGAAACGCCGAGTTTACCTTGGAACGCGTTTACTTGAATTTGTTTTTTCTCATTTTTTTATGAATTTAACAACTAATTTTAAGTCGCGGCCAAGGCGACATTTGGCGAATTTTGTTTGTTTTAAACAAATTAGTGGGGGCAGCTTACTATCGATAGGTAGGACAGGTAGCTACCGATTGGTGAGTTATCGATTGTATAAACCACTTCAGCGCTGCCAGACTGTTAGCTGGGGTGCCAGGGCTAGGTAAACATTTTTTTAAAATTGAATTTAAAAATTAAGAAAAGAATAAGAAAATTAATTAGGGAAAGCATTTTATTTAGAAAATTATAAAAAAATTTTTTGTTGAGTAAAAAGGTTTAGTTTGTCGGATTGTATCTGAAATTGTTATCAGCGATTGAGAAAAATTAAAATAAAATAAAACCCAAAAATACGAAAAATTAAGGTGTTATGTCTAAATGTCTTCGTTTATAGCTAGGCTAAAATCTGCAAAGTAGAATAACAACTGTGGCCGGGTGGCTCAGCGGCTAGTGTGCGCGACCGCTGTGCAAGAGGTCGTGGGTTCGATCCCGCCTCGGAACATCTAATGAAAAGTTATCCGAAAATTGCTAGAAAGTTGGGAAATTAGTGGCTTGCGCCTACTCACAAATTTTTCGCAATAAAGCAGAAAACTTGAAAATAAATCCTTTTAAACTTATTTTTACAGGTAATAGTAGTTCCTGTTTTTAGAGGTACTAATTTAACCCCTGGTTTTGAATGGAACCAACTCTTTTTGGTCTAGCTAATCCTTAAAATATTGAACATTTTGTCAAAGAAAGCTCATTTAAACTGTCTTTTCGTCGAACTTTTAATCCAACATTTGAATTATTATGATTTCTAAAGTGAATATGTGACTTTTCAATAAATTCGAAATGGAACTCCTAGAGAACAATTGAAAAGTCCATAATAATTTCAATTTCGCAGGAAATGTACGGCTTCATGTATATTAAAAGATGTGAAAACTTAAATCCGGCATCGATGAGCGGCTTAAGTTAGGGAAATGATCAAAATTTCCAAAATGTTAAAGTCTTAAAACTCGTCAGTGAACTGATCCGAGCCGAATCGGTCTTTTTAGCGCAATTGAGTTGTAGTTAGATCTTAAAAAATCCTGGTAAGATAAGGTTTTCGCTTTAGATGCGATAAATGCTTTTTTAAAATTTTGAAAAGTCCTTTAAAACACAGTTGCTAGAGTGCCCCAGATACTTTTTCCATCCATATCGATAAGTCTGCTATCGAATAATCACTTAACACAGTGGCGCCACTTCTCCCCAGCAGGGTCATACCATTTGATATAAGGGCGACCATGTTCGATAATTTTAGCCTCCAAATCAAAAACGTTCACCCTAAAACACTTGCCTCCTTTGTAAACACTCACCACTCACGCGGACCACTCACGCGGACCACTCACTCACGCGGACCACTCACGCGGACCACTCACGCGGACCACTCACGCGGACCAATGTTAACAACAGTAAATAAATGTTAAATGTTAACAGTCTCGGCTCTTAACAGCACAGCAAGTAAAAATATCGATTTTTTTCCATCGGTCATCGATACGTATATATATCTTTGTAAACAAATAATTTTGGTTAAAATTGATAAATTTAAGTTAAAAAAATGGAAATAAATCGCATGATTAACCAATCACTGCGTCATCAGCTGAGTGGGCAGCTGAGCAAGTACACAAATGTGATGAAAGGTTTGTTTTTGTTATCAATTATGACGTCACAAATGTCACTTCCCCCACCCTCCCGCCCATTGCAGGCTGGCAGTACCGTTGGTTCACGGTGGATGCCAAAACTGGTTTCCTCAGCTATTATCTATGCGATTCGTCTGCTGTGGGGGAGGACATAGCTCCCTCGCCTCATGTTCTGGCCAGTGCACCGCGCGGTCAGGTCCAGCTGGCCGGTGCCGTGGTCTATCCCAGCGATGAGGATTCACGCACCTTTTCCATAGCCTGTGCCTCGGGCGATACGGTGAAGCTGCGAGCCAATGATGCACGTGCACGACAGGAATGGGTGGATGGACTCCGGGCTGTTGTGGAAAGTCACACCAAGGCCATGGATATCAGCAACTCATCACCCCTGCCGGCACGTGAACTGCTGGCCGCCTCCGATGCCATGGTCTCTGCTCGTCAGGCTTTGTTTTTGACCGAACAATGGTTAGATTTTGCTTGTATTTATTTTTCCGTTTTAATAATATTTCTATTGAATTTTTTAGCAACGCCTCTTTGGCCCGCGCCATTGAGAATATCGACTGTGCTTCCTTCTCGCCCACGGATCCCGATCTGCTACTGCTCAAGGCCGTTTCCACGGCCAGCACCCAGTGTCTGCATCAGTGCCTCAGCCTGTTGCAGCGCCATCAGGAGATTAACCAGCCACCGCCTCCTGCCGAGGTCCTCATGCCCGTTATGTTCTAAGTTCTGCTCTGTGAAATGTGATTTAAGTTAAAGAAATTGAAAAGTATTCAAGTTGAAACCAAACAAAAAGTTGATAGCAATAAATCAGAAATGATTCAAATTTGATAAAATGAAGAAAGAAACGTTAATCCATGCCGTGGAGGTGGCTCCATTATAGTCGTGCGTTTCCCAATGCCACAGAAAAGTTCTAAGTTTTTCCGGTTTTCTTATAACAAATTGAATCAGAGCCCAAATCACAGTCTTCGCTAACTACCTATCTGTACTATCTTGTGTATTCTTAGTTAATCTGAGTTAAACAATTTTGTCAGATCAAAGTTTAGGAAATTAAGGAATTTTCATTTTAAAAATCTTTTAAAACCTTATATTGCATTTCTTCTAGCAATATTGAGAAGAATTCTTTGATTTACTCGTGTAAACTTTAATAAGCCAAGAGGGGTTCTCAATTTTCATGTGATGCATGCGGCTCCTACAAAGTTCCTTCACATTAAATCAATCATGAATGTTGTTTGCTGAGTGAACAAATTCCGAATCCAGCAAAATCTGAAGTAGAAGAAATCTATCCTTAGTTTCTCCGATAATTTTGTAAGCTAAATTCAACGATTGTTTACTCCTTTCGCTATTCCAATTGTATCGTCTGCAATGCCTAAATTTCTTAGCGATTAATGATATACAAAGGCTTTTTGGTTTGAAATATGATTGGGCATCTTTTTACTCATATAACACGGGTTAACCAAATATATTGTGAGTTTAGTAAGTTAACTTTTTTTGAAGACTGGAAAATGATTTTTTTTAGCTAAATCTTGAAAGCTGTTATGCTTACAATCTTGCAGTTTTCGCCAAAAATCCGGGCTCCGGCCCCTCTCAGAAGTCCGGGCCCGGTGGAAAACACCCCGGTCCCACCCCCATCTCGACGGGCCTGGAAATAGTGATTTTCTAGTAAGGAAGGAGTGGCGCTTTCTGTGATTTTACAGCCGTTTTGCAAATTGGATGCAAAAAAGTACTCAAGTTTTCTGCGGAATCCCAGAGTTTGCTACTTCTTACTATGAGATACAAGATTACAAGAGTGATAAATCAAATTAAACTTTAATATATCTTTAACTAGCTGAATACCCGGCGTCGCCCGGGTCCTTAAGATACTTATGAGAGCGACTGTATTCAAGCTAGTGTTGGCTGCAAGTCGCCATAAACATTTTGGACCGTTCGATCTTTTTCTCTATTTAACCATCTTCATTTTCATTATAATCTAAACTCAAATTTCGCAAATTTCGTGACTTTTTTGACCGCTTTGTTTATCTCCCTATTTACTTATCTACAATTGCCGTCTATCAAATCTTCACAATAATCTAGGCTCAAATCAAAAATTTGCAAATTTTGCAATATTCGCAATATATTACCAAAGCCTGCATTCTAATATAAGAACTTAGCGCTTTCATAAATACTCATAAGGTTATTTGGTTATTTTGCAAATTTCGCTATTTTTGGACCTTAGAAACCTTCGCGGGCAAGCGTTGCCCAAAATTTTATGGCAATCGGATGAACGGTATTTTTTTGAAATTTCGAGTTTTTATGACCATTTCCGGCCCACTTCTTCAATTTAGACACCTTTGCGGGCAAGCGTACAACCATTTCTCAAAGCTTCATCAAAATCGAACTTTTTGCAAATTTCGCGGTTCTTGGACCATTTTCCGCCCATTTTTTCTACTTGGAAACCTTTCCGAGCAATCGTCGAACCACTATCCAAAGATTTACCGAAACCGCAAATTTATTAATTTTCGCAGTTTTTTGGCAATTTTCTGCCAATTTCTTCAACTTAGAAACCCTTCCGAGCAAGCGTTTAATTCATTCCCAAAGTATGATTGCAATCGAATGACGGTTATAATTGGCGAATTTCGCGATTTTTTGACCTTAGAAACTTTCGCGGCCAAGCGTATAACCATTGATTAAAATTTCATCGCAATCGGATGAACGGATTTAATTATCGCGGTTTTTTGACTATTTCCCGCCCATTTCCTCAAATCTGAATTCTTTACGCGCAAGCGTCCAAATATTCTCCAAACTTTTATAACAAACGAACATTTTGCAAATTTCGCGGTTTCTTCTACTTGGAAACCTTCCTGGGTAAGCGTCGATCAATTTCCCAAAGTTTTAGCGAAAACTTAAATTTTGCAATTTTCGCGGTTTTTTGACCGTTTTCCGCAAATTTTTTCAACTTAGAACCTTCCTGGGCAACCGTTCAACCATTCCCAAATTTCCATTGAAATCGGATGAACGGTATAATTTTGCAAATTTCGCGGTTTTTGGACCATTTTACAGACATGAGACATAGCCTATGACACTTTCCTGATCGACTTGAACATACTGTGAAAAATTCGTGAAGATCGGTTCAGCGGTTTAGACGCCCATAAGGGACAAACATACAAACATACTTTCACTTTTATATAGATGTATAGATTTCGGTACGGGAATTTCAGTAGGGGTAAAATTTGATTTTAGCGTAACGCGTCCCGCATCACGCGTCACGCGGACTTGCATATTTTGTGGCTTTGCATATACAGTGGCCGTTGGGTGGCCAGGCACACCCTCACATACGCACGAAGGTACTTAGAATCATTGCTGAGTATCAAACACAGAGTATCGAGTACTTGGTATTGAGTACTTAGAATCGAGTTCTGAGTATCGAGTTCTTAGAATTGAGTCCTGAGAATCAAATACAGAGAATCGAGTACTTAGTATCGAGTCCTTTGAATCGGGTACTGAAAATCAAATACAGAGAATCGAGTACTTGGTATCGAATACTTAGAATCGAGTACTGAGTATCAAAAACAGAGTATCGAGTACTTAGTATTGAGTGATTGGAATCGAATTCAGGGTATCGAGCACTTAGTATCAAGTACTTAGAATCGAGTACTGAGTATCAAACTCAGAGAATTGAGTACTTGGTAACGACGGACGGAAATAATTTTTCAACTCTGTTTCAGGTTCGTTTCGGACTTCTCTATAAACTGGAGTCCCCGACTCCCGAGTGGTTCAACTCCGAATCGGTTTGCAGCCAAAGGTGATCTCATATATTTGCCCGTTTCTTCCAGTCAGCATCTAAGATTTAAAAGAGTTTTGAAAAATATTCATTCCTTTTCATTTTAACTATGACCAAAAACCGTGTAACAAAACAATTGAAGGTACTAGGTATTAATGTCCGTTTTTTTCTAATGGTGTCTACCGCTGTATCTGTAGGAATGCTTGGGAATTGTGAGACTATATATCACAAGATACAAAATTTTCCTTCTCCGAAAATACTTACCGATAAATAATTTTTAGAAAACCTTAAAGTTATAAGTATCATCATTTGGATCCATGCAAATGTACTCGAAGGGGCACATTGTGGTTCTCAAATATCATAAATATTTTTTTCATCACTGCAATTGGATTCTATTCATTGTACCTAAATAATATTTAATTGATCTATGTTTAAGTTTTTTAAAAGTTATAAAAATATTTCTTCCAATTTTTCCCACGTTTTGCCACCCAAAAAATAAAACATTCTTAATTATTTTCTTTTTAGATTATTTTTCAATTGTTTTTATAAAATACTTTTTATGTTGTTTTGTTTTTTTTTTTTTGTGTGTTTTGTTTATCATTTCTTGGATTAATTAGAACATTCATTTCGACATTTAAAGTTAATTTGAACATAAAGTTTTGCACTAAAGTTTTGATAGAAAATGTAGAGTTTGTTTTTTGGACATTTCCAAAGTTTCCTTTCTTTTTTTTTTGTGGTTTTGTTTTCTTTTGGATTTTTCTTTTGCAATTCGATATCAATATTAACTCAGTATATATTTTACATGCTAGACCGGAAATCGTTTAAGTGTGGAACATCAAATTCTATTTAGGGGTCAATCTATTGATTGGGGGGAGAGTTACACATAATATATTCATATATATATTCATATGCTGCGTATTTTTATATGTGGGCTATTGTTTGCTGATTAAAAGAATTGGTAAATTGTTATTTCAAGTATTATTTTATGTGTGTGCGAGTGTGTGTGTGTGTGGGGTGTGTGTGCTGGTGAAAATAATGTCAAATGGTTTTGCCGAAAGTACGCCTAAAAGTTTCAACAAAAATATATCTAGATTTTTTTATGCAATATTTATACACCAAATTGTTATGGCCAGACTTTTGGATCATCAATAAATCAACGAAAGTTGCTGCAAATCTGAGTGAGCTGAGTGAGAACAGAGTTGGAAGAAAGACAAAATTTGCGACTAGAAAAGGCACTTTAGAAGAGTGGAGGGAGGGGAGGAGGTAAGGAGAGGGGGAAAAAGGTAACCAAGTTGGGTAGATTAACTAAACCATTAAGCTCAGCCTTTCGTATCAAATTACAACAATTTTCGTTTTACAAAATTTTGTTGCAAAAATTTTCTCTAAAATGTTTTAGTTTTTTTTTTGTATAAATATTTTTAAAAAAATTTGGTTTAGTAAATTTTGCTTTAAATTTTTAAGTGTTTTTTTGTTTTTTCCTTTGGTTTTTGGTTTTAGTGTTCTCTGAATTTAATTCCGAAAGGCATTTTTGTGTAGACCTAAACTTTTAATTTTACTTGTTTCCATTTTTTAATAAACATCCAAAAATTTTCTTTTATGTTTTTTTGTACATTTTGTGTTTTTTCTTTTCTTTTTGAAAAATTAAAGACTAAATCATAGACGGGCACACAATTTGTAAGTTAAATATTATTTTGATGTGGTTGTTGATGGTTTTTTTTTATGTGGAATGTTCCGGGGACTTTCGTTTTAGTTTATGTTTTTAGAGTTTTGCTTAAAATTAAAGAGATCGCTATTTATTTTGTTAAAATTATGGGCTATAACATAATAATACTTTTCCATTTTTTATTTTGATTTTTTCGTTTTCATTGTTGTAAAGAGAATAAATTAGAAACTAGTTAAAAAAATTTTGGAGTGGAATTTAAGTAGGCGGCTGAAGGAAACTAGAGAAAATAGATGTAACTGTTCCCAGGTTCCAGTTTCGCTTTGAAAGAGTTAAGTTAGAAAACAGGTGACCTTATCGATATCGTTTGGGTAAAAAAAAATTAAGATTGATCTTGAAAGTAGAAACAAATGGATTTATCTCCCACTAGGGCACTATATACTACATACTATAACTCACTTAGGGCCGATTTCTTAGGACGAATGCTCTGTTTGTTCTTAGGTTTATGTGACAAATTGCTCCATATAATCGGCCTGTAGTGTAATAAATCAGTCACTTTTGAGTTGCCATCTGTTAATACATAGAATACGACTACGGTAGCCTATAAGTTTTGATAATAATGGAAAAAATAGAGGAAAGTTTACTTCGGCTAGGGCTGAAGTTTGTATACCCTTGCAGCACGTTTTTTTTTAACTAATAGGCTATTCACACTGAGCACATCTAACATCCAACATCATGAGTCATAAAAATTCGTCTTCCCGAAATTTTTCATGTTTGTATTTTTTTTTTTTTTTTAAATAGTTTTTATTGAAGCATGCTTCGCATTCACTTGAAATCTTTCATGATGAAAGAACTCAATGATAAATCAAATTAAATAATAAGGCGACCTTGAAGAGCTCGTCCAAGTATCCACAAATCCGCTGGGTGGATTTTGTTAAGCCTACGCCGACGAATGGGCCTTGTTAGAATTGTGGCAAGTCGATTATTGTGAGAAACCAACCGCTCCCTGTATCGATTTGAATATTTCTCAATGGTTTCGCTTAAAATGGGAATGCCCAAGTCCCGGAATATGGTGGTATTACATACATAACGGTGCGCGTTTAAAATTCGTCGAAGAGACTTACTTACACAAAGCTCAACTCTCTTAATGGTGGTGCTGCAGGCCGTTCCCCAACATGTAATACCCCAGTTAGGAGTAGGGAGGACTATGGTCTTAAAAAGCCTGATTTTAGCTTTAAGGGAAAAGCCACTCTCTGGCCGAAGTAACCAGTCCATCTTCCGGAGTTTAAAACGGGCAGAGCCACACACCCGGTTAACGCGGGGTCTCCAAGAGAGCCTCATGTCCAGTGTAACACCTAGATACGTTATGCAATTCGAGCTCCGTCCAAAGTGAGTCGAGAAGTATTGCCCCTACGAAGTGTAAAAGTAGCATGCTGCGTCTTCTCCACATTAACACCTATATTCCATCGTGAGGCGCAGCATTCAAATTCGTCGAGAATTTCCTGAGCTTTTCTAGAGGCAGATCTGCGACTGTTGCTTGAAGCCAAAAATACAGTGTCATCGGCATAGGGGACAGTAAGTGAATTTTGGATATCAAGATATGGAAGATCAGCAGGTATACTCTGTGTACAAAAAGGGCCAAGAACACTTCCTTGCGGGACACCAGCTCGAATAGGACGTAACAAGGATAGCGCTTCACGCACTTCAACAGAGAAAGCTCTGTCCGTCAAAAAAGAATCAATAAGTCTCCACAAACACTCCGGGAGTATCGGCTTCAATTTATACATCAAACCCTCATGCCAGACTCTATCGAAGGCTTGGCGTACATCTAAAAATACTGCCGAACAGTATTTCTTTTTCTCAAAGGCAACGAGGATATGATTAACTACTCTGTGAACCTGTTCTACTGCACTGTGACGGCTGCGGAATCCAAACTGGTGATCTGGAAGCGCACTCTCAAAAGAGTCAATGGTCAAAAGCCTTGCTAGAAGACGCTCAAAAATCTTAAAGAAGGTAGGCAGCTAATAGGGCGATAAGAGTCTACATTATGTGGGTCCTTGTCCTTTTTCGGTACCATGACCACCAAGGCACGTTTCCAAGGGCATGGAAAATGATCAACTTCCAAAACAGCGTTAAACAGCCGACATAACAAGGAAATTGCCTCATTTGGGAAAGATTTCACTACCTTTCCGTCAACAGCATCCAATCCAGGGGCTTTGCAAGGCAGATAAAACATCTGTTCTTTGATCTCTTCCTCATTAATCGAACAGATAGTACATGGTGGACCAAATGCGAGACCAAATCGCGATATGGTGATCTGCTCTTCGTGGCGGGTAGCCAAATCAAAGGGCGTGAATCTATTTTCCAGATCACGAGCAAAAGCATCCGCAATAGCTTCATCAGAATGAGCCCAAGTGTTGTCGTTGCAACGGAGGGGGTTTCTGCGGAGAGGCTGGCGTTTTAGGGTTCGAGTACATTTCCATAATACAAATCCATGGTTTTGGTCTGGGTCAATGGTGTTAAGCTTTTCCACAAAAAATTCTGACTTGGCAGTGCGCAGGACACTCCTTAGTTTCGCAGTGACAGTCTTCCATCTAGCAAGATCAAGAGGGTGTGGCGTCTCCATCTAGATGCGCCGCAATGAGCGCTTGCGTCTCGCCAAAGCAACAATTTCAGGCTTTGAACTGGACCAGGAGGATGGAGGCACACGAAAGGTCGTAACTCATGTTTGTAGCATGTTTCTATTGGACACTGCCACACTTAATAATTTGGCAAAAATGTTGGAAGAGTTAATAGTTATTAAGCATTTAAAATCAAGATGGTGGATGTTAGATGTGCTCAGTGTGAATAGCCTATAAGGCTACTTTTCGAACCCTACTTTTCTACCAAACTAAGTGGAATCATGGAAAAGCATAACAAACCAATTTTAAGGGCGTTTCCATTGAAAACAAAAAAGTTTTTCTAACCAAGACTACTTTGCAGACTCTACTTTTCTATTACAGCTATACTACATAGATGTCCGATTTCGGCCAAATTTGGTGCAATAATGGAAAAGCATAGAAAACTAAGAAATATGAAGTTTGGTGACGATTGCATTGAAAACAAACAAGTGGAGATAGCATAGAAACAGACGGAAAGACGGAAAGGGCTAAATCAACTCAGCTCGTCATGCTGATCAAGAATATATATACTTTGTGTGGTCGGAGATGCCTCCTTCAATGCGTTCCAAACATCCGGACAATTTTATACCCTCTGCAAGGGTATAAAAAGGGAAAGTCGAAGCCTTAATTTCTGACACTAGTCGTATTGATAAATCGATATATCAAGGATTTTGTTAGTCGATATTAACTACAGCACTAGTGGATTCGTTCGACTTGTTTAAAAATGTTCAGTTCTGACAGCTCTCAAAGTAACTAGATCAAACAAGCAATTTTAAATCAAAATTAATAAAACATAAAAAAGCAGAACTCTTCAAAAGCAGTAAAGCTTAGCCTAAAGGCCTGTTCTCGGAAAAAATAAATTTTATTTTTCTCACAGTGCTTCGTGTGAATAAGACAGTTGTTCTAAAGTTTTTAGTTTTTAGTACTGTTTCAAAAATAATTTTTAGTTGATCTGAGAAAAGGCCTTAAACATGAAAATTAAAAGAAGTTTCTTTTTATGTTGAAAAAAAAAGATTTTTTTTGTGACTCGCAAATTTTTTTATCTAAAGCGCGGTGACCACTCGGCGCGAAATGGCCGCGAAATGAAAAACTGCATATAAAACCATCTGCTGCTTAAATTTTCCGTGTCGATTTCCAGCGAGCCAGCGAACTCGTTACTAATTAAACATTAGAAAGGTAGCCAAATAAATTGGAAAAAACTTAATTGAGAGAAGGCACGTTGTCTTGTTTTGTAAACGAAACTAACAAAAGTTTCATGTAACAACACTTGCTACTTGAATGTTTGACATTCAGTTGGATAGTTGGTGGCTTCGACTTCGTTTGTTATAGTCAATATAATTGAATGAATGCTGAGTACCAACGATTTTATTCTGAATTTTGAATGACAATCTGTTAAAATTGCTTGCTCACTCAACCATTCGATATTTTTATGGTTATCAATGATATTCAGGAATACTTTGTTGTTGAGTTCGACTTTCGATGAGACAAAATTGAAAAAATTCGAATGAAATGAAATCAATCCGCTTGTGTCTCAGAAGCACGGGCTCAGAAAATTGTTGCCGTCGATTGCTCGCCTGTTCTGATGTTTCGGCAGCTCTCCTAGCAAGTTTCGTTTTCCAGGCATATTTTAGAAAATCAAAAGAAACATCTTTGATTTCGGTACGGAAGATTTTAGAAGGAAACAAAATTTATTTCAGCGTCACGCTGACTTGGCATATTTTAAGGTAAAGAGTTTGACGGAGATGTAGTTTCGGGTATCAAGTACCGAGTACTGAGTATCGAGTTTCGAGTACTGTGTATCGAATACTGAGTGTTGATATTTTAGTATTGAGTTCTAAGTCTTGAGAACTGAGTGTTAAGTACCGAAAAACGAGTTCTTAGTATCTAGTACTTCGTATTATGTTCTTAGTATTGAGATTTTAATTTCGAGTATCGACTGCTGAGTATCCAGTACTGAGAATTGAATAGTCTAAAATGCTAAGTATCCAAAATAATTGGACAAGTGATACCACGGTTTTGAAACCTCTGGATCGGTAAAGGTTTTCGGTGTGGACGTGGCTGTACTAAATTTTGTTGGTAAAATCTAAAGGCCTAATAAATGGAGAAAATCTTCTCGAAAATCCACCACCATGCTCCAAAAAGTCTTATTTTTAATGAGATGGAGAAGTCTGGATCAGATGGATCGTTCAGCAATGCAATTTTCTTCACATATTGCCTCAGATTGGATAACTTGAGGCAAGCGCTTAAATCATCGGCAACAGTTGATTTTGAAATGACAAGCAGTGTTTGGCAGAAATTGCAAGACAGTAAAATCAGTGCGCTTCCAAAACATTTCGAGTTCTTGCTCAGATCTTTTAATGTTCGGTCAAGCGCTTCTAGTGCGCACTTGTGCACCATTGTGCATTCGTCCCAAATGATGATTTTAGACTTTAATGAAACTTTGTCCAGGAGTGGGGCAGGAATGTTACAAGCCGTTTGTTCAATAGTTTGAATGAGTTGTACGGCATCCTCCTAGTAATGAGGCCGCTATTTCAAAGAAGTAGCTGCTACCGCAATGTCGGATCTCGCACGAACAATGATATGAGAAGTCTTTTCAGTTCCTCGGAGGGAATCTGTTTGCCTTTCTGCTTGCAAACGTATTGAAAACGAACCATAAGCGAAATGAAGATTCGCTAGGTATTCGCCAACGAAAAGAATAAAAGATAAGACATAATATTGAATCCGGGAAAAGCTTACTTCCAGTTTACGAATCGAACTTAGAATGAGATTAAAAAATATGGAATTTTTTAAGGTTTTAAGATCGTAAATAGTGGTTTTCCCTTGGTTTGAGTAGAGAATTTAGAAGGGAATTTTGCATGAGATGATTTGACTTCGATCTGTTTTCGATCGTTTCTGCCCTGGAAATGGGGGCAATGAACTTCAAACAATGATGAATTACTGTTTGCACTGGCCTAAATAACATTTGGGCATCCCTGGTCCATCAACTTAAGCAATTTCAGGGCGAAAATGAATCTGGGAACAGTTTTTGTTGTTGTTTTGATTTTGGATAACTTTCTCTCTGTGTCATCATCTACTCGCTAGTGGTGGTAATGGGTTCCACCTTGATGCCAGTGCTGCTGCTGCTGGAACTGATGTCGGTGGCAGTGCCAGTGGCTGCAGCAGCTGCTGTGGTTACCGTGGTGGTGGCCGAGGAGGAGGAAGACACACTGGCTCCCACAAGCTCAGCCAGATCCTCGGCAAAGAGACGCGAGGGTGAGTAATCTCTTTTATAGCTGCTCATCTCTAGACCCAGATCCGCTAAAGGAGAATGCAAATGTGGCGTTTCGCTTCTTAAAGGACTACACTTGGGCTTGGACTTATCCTGGTGCTGCTGCTGCTGGGAGGAGGAGGAGGCGGCACTGGCAGCCGTAGGCATGGAACTGGCACCGAAACCGGACTTGTGCGGCGGCAAGACATGATGAGCCGCCGCCTGCTGTTGCTGCTGCATGACATGATGCTGCTGCTGCTGTTGTTGCTGCTGCAGCTGCAACTGTTGCAGATGATGCTGCTGCTGTTGGCTGAGCAGTGCCGCTGCCGCTGGATCACCACGATGCAGTGCAACGGCCATGCTGGGCGGCAGATTCGGCATGAGGCCGGCGGGACCGCATGGCGAGGGAGCATGCCTAGGACCAGAGCCACTGCTCAACGCTGGCGATATACTCCCCCTGCCCCCCGGACCGGCTGCCAAGTGTGGCGGTAAATTGAACAGTCCTGGAGGCGGCCCCGCCTCCCCGTGCTGATGCTGCACGGCGGCAGCCATTTGCATCTGCTGGCGTATGTTGTGCGCCACAGCGGCCACCGCGGCCGCCGTCTCCTGTGACATGGGCTGCTGCTCCACACCACCTCCAGCTGGGCCCCCAACTGGACCGCCATTGGGACAGGCCAAGGAGCTGCCCGGCATGCCGCCGCCACTAGCGCCTGGATAGCCTAGCGTCATGTCCTGCAAGGGAAACACGGGCTAACCCGTTCACAAGTTTAGTTCGGGTCAGCAGAAGAGCAGCAACGGAGATTAGGGGATTAGAGGCGAACGCTACCTACCGAATGACGCCCATAGGGCGGCATATGTGACCCCAGACTGTCGTCCTTCATCGTCATGTCCTTGGCATCGCGAAACACCACCGTCTTGATCACACCCTTGATATGCTCATCCGGCCAGATGCCCAGCAAGATGCGCTGCGGTCGTCCGCGTCCCTTGGGCCGCAGATCGGGTCCACCATCGATCGATGGTCCCAGCATATTGTGCACACGATTCGCATAGAGCACAAAGGTGGGATACGGTATGTCATACTTCCGGGCGGCCTGCGACAGCGAGAGTCCCTCTTTGAGCACACTGAAAATGGCCTCGGCCATGGTCTCGGGTCGCCAGGATTTCAATGGTCCACGCTCCCGGAAGCGCATGTGATGCATGAGATTTTGATTCGTGTTCCAGCACTTTTGCCACATGGACTGCAATTGATACTGATAGCTGTCTGCTGGAAGAGATGAAACGGCAAGCTGAAGCTCTGACCCTCAGGCGGATAAGCGAAATAAAGCCCATACAAACCTGCTAGTGTGGAGCCGGTGGCGCCCATCCAAGCGTGCGAGTTCTCCATCATTTTGGCCTGCCAAGAGAGGAGAGAGAGAGATTGAGTTGAGTTTGAGTGGTTCTTGAGTTAATTGCATAACTCGCTTTGGTTAGCGTTCAATAAGGCAACTGTCGCTTCCATTGATTTGCAAAATCGACACAATTTCATTGAAATTCAGCTAACAAATTTTCTGGATTTTTTTTTGCTCTGTATTGTGAAGGGTGTTCTGTGGGTATGTTCTAGTGGTGGGTTGCTGAGCTGCTCTTTAAAGTGAATAAGCGATCTTCAGTTGTTAACTTTTATAAATATATGATTATATTGATTGTCTGTGGGAACCCTAAACTGTTTAAGGTACATGTCTAGTTTCAGATTTTGAATTTAAAATATTGGGTTTTTTTTGGCTTAAATCATGCGTTATAATGTTAAAAAGATCCCCTGAAATTTTTAAGCAAAAAAAAAAATACAAATTCGAGATATTTTGATTTGTGTACAGGTAGGTCGGGCGCAAAATCACAAAATTGGCGCGAAAAAACGTAAAAAAAAAAAAAAAAAAAAAAAAAAAAAACAAAAAAAACAAAAAAAATAAGTCTCATTACTTTTCGATCAACTATGTTTCAAAAAAAAAAACATCAAAGCGAACTAAAATACGTAAATAAAAGAAAAAAAAAAAAATCTCATTATTTTTTGATCAACCCTTTTTCCAATTTCCCTCCCCCCAGCCAACTATGTTTCCAAAAAGCTTCAAATCGCTAAAAAAAAGTCATTGAAAACTAGCTCATACCCGAAAAATATAAAAATAGTGCTAAATCAATACTCTTCACTTTTTTGGTTGTTGTGATTTTACCCTGTCCTGGCGCACTCTTTTCCAAATTTCTCGAAAAGTTCTTGACCGATTTTGATAAAACTTTTTTTCCGTGAAAGCTAATAGCCAGATGCAACTAATCGATGCCTAAAACCTACAAAATTTTTTTCTATTTTAGAGAAAAATGTTGTCGAAACTTTAAATGCGATTATCTCGGAACCACTTTTTTCACCCTGGTGCGTCAGATTGCGAGGCCATTTGTTGACCGATTTTCTTATAGTTTTTTTTAAATTGCTCGTAATACCCGTCGCTATGGTCGGAACTAGGATATTTTTGATCGGTCCATAAATAGCGGAGTTAGGGCCATTTTAAGGGGTAAAAATAGGTCAATTTTCGAAATTTTGACTTTGAGAACCCCTTACTCCCCTATATATAGACCGATCCCAGATATCCTAGTTCCGACCATAACCACATCAATTCCCAACAAAACCTCATTTAAATTTTTTTATCCGATGACGCGTTCTCTGGAAATCTGACGCACCAGGCACCTATGTTTTTAAAAATGGGTCGACTTTGAAGCGGGCTACAACAACAACCGCTGCAACAACAACTACAAAAAAAATTTTAAAAGTTAGCTTGATCAATTATCTATCGAACAAAAAAACCGCTAGTCGATATGTGGTAAACTTTTCGAGTAATAAATTTTTTCGTAAACCCTTACTTTTGGGCTGCTGAAACTAGACATGTACCTTAAAAAACCATGTAAGAAACCGAACCGTTGGCTTAAAAAGTGTGTGAACCACTGAACCGAACCAGTCCTTATTTCCGATCGGTTTGCATACCTGGTTAATATGGTTACATTTATGTTAATGCTCTGTTAATCAACATAAGGGATGGTTATTGAACAGCTCTTTCCCTGAGTAACGGGTATATTGAAGTCGGGCAGGACCGACTTTAACTGAGGCTCTTGTTTTTTTATGTTATTGATCAACGATATATCTGAAGATCTGACTGGTGGTGACTTCTCTCAAAGCGCAACGGAGCTCTTATCCATTCCTCTTTTGGTTGACTACATTTTTCTTTAGCTTCTTTAGTTTGTTCCTCCTTTCCTTCTGATTTTTAACTCTGATTTTTGTTCTTAAAGAAAGAAAGGGTTTCCTATCCATCTTGCTATCTCGTAGTTTCCCAAAGAAAATGACAATAAGAAAGCCAGGGGACTTCTATTTTAAAATAATTTCAGTTCGATGCAAATTGTGCTCCCAAAAACTCGATTCAAATATTCAGTTAACATTCTTCTTCAACTAAGCTCCCAAGGTAGCAATACATGTTTAACTGCCTAGCTAAACGTTCGAGTGGCTTCGTTCGTTCACTCGCTCCTCCTGCCGTTCAGTTCTCAGTTGCTCCCGTTGCCGTGTTGTCTGTTTGCCGAGTGCTTTTGCCTCGTATTGAATTCACTAATTGCATAACAAAGTAACATTTGCATATTGTTCTACATATGCGCTATACAAACACATGTGTATACAAATGTATGTATGAATGCATGTTTGTGGGCACCCTCTAGGCAGCAGAAGCAGCAGCAGCAGCAGCAGCAGGTACACACATGTATCACCAGCAGATCGTCGATAACTTCATTACAAAAATTTCGCATCATAAAACATATCAAGTGGAGGCCACTTGTGCCCATTTAGCCTTAAGTATTACTTGTAAGTTTTTGCCATGTGACTGAGTAGCAAGTGCATATCCATTCCACCACTCTGTGCCACACACTCTGAGCAGTATGAGTCAATCCCACCGTTCAGACAATGCTTATGAGGCGGCTACAATGTTGTTCTCCGAAATTGTTGCATACTTTTATGGTTGCCAGACATGCAAGTGCTAGGAGACTTGGCTCATTATGGTGAAAATTATATATTATTTTAAAACTCTTCCATTTTGTGGTTGCTGTTGTTGGAAAATTACTTTATTTATATTGGAGGGGCAGAAATTTTACTTAAGTTGGTTAGTTTTAGTTGGGGGTTTTGTAAAAGATGAGCTTGTAGTTGGTAATGTAAAGGCAGAGCAGTGAATTTCTTTATTTTCTGCTGGCTAACGTGAGCGGCGTAACCTAAATAGGTGAATGGGTAGGAAAAGTTATCAAAATGGGATTCTTTCCTAAAATTCGAGAAATTCATTTGCATAAATCGCAGGCATCAACTCGGTCAACTGGTTGATTAAATTTGTTGTGTTGTTAAACCAAACACACCCGCACACACACTTACACACACACACTCGCTTATAGCCAACATTCCAGGAATCCGTCAAGACTAAGCCGCATAATTTGTATATAGAATACATAAATGCACTTGCTCTCAAAGAGAGAGAACGAGTAGCTCCATCAATGCGAAAGCTATGCCAAAACTGAACTCACCTAATGGTCCATTCGTGGCACTTGGTTATTGACGTTGGACCTCGGATTGTATTAACAATGCAGGGGGACAGGTTGGGCCCAGGGTAATGTTTCGCTTTGATGCAAAATCGAAACGTGGTCAACTTCATTTCGCTTAATTTCGCGTCACGCATACACAGAGTTGGAGAGCGAGCGAGAGAGAGAGAGACAGGAGAAAGAGAGTTGCGCGATGCGTGTCCGCTAATCTGTTGGCTGTGGATAGTAGAAGCTGGGGTTGGGGCGGCCCCACCTACGATTCCTGCCACTCAGCTATGACATTTTGGCAGCGTCGAGTGCACCAAGACTGTCAAATGAGTTGTAATGAAATCTCACTCTGGGCAGGAGCAGCAGCCGGCCGTTGCATGTGTGTGTGTGTGGGTGTGTGCGTCAGCTTTTGGTCAACTGCACATATAATAAATAAATTATTTGGCATTTGGCGTAGCGTATTATTGAAGGCAAATGCAGGTGGATCACCCGTGCAAATGGAGCGCCATCTGCCGACTGTCTTTGAGACTAAATTGCGCATTAGCGTGATTAGTCTCAATGGTCTCCTCGCCTGGTTTATGTTACGGAACTTTAAGCACCCTTCATAACAAGGTTAAATTTTGGTTCATCTTCCGCCATTTTCTGTCTGGCCACGCCTCCTGTGTCAAAGAGCCAGGAAACAGGCGTTGCGTTCAACGCAATTGAAACCGTTTTTTTTTACTTGAGCTAACTTTGAGACAGGTTCTTACGACAAACATCGCCCATCTAGTCAAGCGTTAAGCCCACATCAATTGGGCGTAAAAAAGAAACCCCTTCACTGCTTAACCACAGTCCCAAACGAGCAGCACTTCTGTGGTGTTGCTGCTGGCAATGTCAAAATGAACCGCGGGGGGTGGAGCGACAAATTTCTGATTCGTTCAAGCAACAAGCCGCCGTCGCCGCCGCCGCCGAATGCAATTTAACCAAATTCACAGCAGGAAATGCCAACGGGAAGGCAAGGGCAACAAAATTTTCTAATGTCAAAGAAGAAAAAAAAAATATTAATAATAATAAGATTTGAACAGGGAAGGTATACGAAGTGTGCATACTCTAGCAAATGAGTTGACCTTAAGAAGAATTTAGTGATAATTGAATAAGAGTATTGAAAATTTAGCACAGATTCAACAAAGACCCTCTTAACATCAACATCCAATGATGATGCGTAACAAAATATCCCTGCAAAAGTGCAAACTGCTTTACAATACATTCATATCGTCTTCTCTTGCCCTAATGGAATATCAATTCTTTCTCCATCAAGATTTTATAATTATGTCCCAAGCGGATTATTGACTATAGTCCAGGGGCCGGCAGCTTGCTATCTGGCGTGCATACGAAAAATCTCAAAGCAGCGCTGCTTCCACACACACGGTAAAAACTGTTAAAGCTCCGCTGCGTTACGTGTTCGCGACGCAGTCGTTGCTACTGGAAAAGAGAGAAATTTTTGCGCTGCTCTCACACACACCAATGCAAAAATGTGAATGTATTTCTTGCCTGCCTCTGCTATAGTCTCTATGATAGAGTAACTATGATAGAGTAACAGTAATTCGCTTCGCTCTCAAAGCATTTCGGACCTGACAAACCGTTTTACCGAGAGAAACCAGATAAGATTTAAGCATGTAACAGATACCCCCAAGATTCCCCACTGAAAATCCCCCTTTATGAAATAAAAATTGGGGAAAGTTGACTTCGGCTCGTCCGAAGTTTTGAATACCCTTGCAGCCTTTATTGAAAACAAAAAAGTTTTTCTAACTAAGACTACTTTTCGGACCTTATCTTTCTAATGGAGCTATACTATACCATTTAGATATCCGATTTTAACCAAACTCTGTGGAAACATTGAAAAGCATAACAAACTAACAATTAACAATAAAAGTTTTTCTCACTATAACTTTTTTCGACCGATAATTTGTACTGCAGCTATATGCTAAAGTCATCTGATTTTCACAAAACTTTGTAGAAATGTGTAAAAGTATATGAAATGCCGATGATAAGGAAGTTTCCATTGAAAACAAAAAAGTTTTCTTCACAAGAACTAGTTTTTAGACCGATCGTTCCTATGGCAGCTATATGTTATAGTGATCCGATTTTGACAAAACTTTGTTAAATTGTGTGAAAGCATACCAAATTGTTATGTATCAATTTTAAGGACATTTCTATTGAAAACAGAAAACTTTTTTTTAACTAAGACTACTTTCCAGACTCTACTTTTCTATGACAGCTGTACTAAAGGGTGATTTTTTAAGAGCTATAGGAAAGTTTTAAAAAAAAAAAAACACATAAAACTTAGAAAAATGCATGAAATCTTTATTTGAATCGATAGTACGCACGGTCCACCGCTTAGTCCAATTTTGCCATACTCTTTCCAACATTTCGGTATCTCACGAATAAAAGCTTCAATGTTGTCTTCCAATGCGTCAATTGAAGCGGGCATGTCTGTATAGACATAAGCTTTAACATAGCCCCACAAAAAATAGTCTAAAGGCGTTAAATCGCACGATCTAGGCGGCCAATTGACCGGTCCCGAACGTGAAATAAAATGTTCACCGAACTCGCCTCTCAATAAGTCCATTGTTGCGCGTGCTGTGTGGCATGTGGCACCGTCTTGTTGAAACCACATGTCATGCAAGTCAAGCCCTTGCATTTTGGGCAAAAAAAAGTTGGATATCATCTCACGGTAGCGCTCACCATTCACAGTTACGTTACAATTCGCATCATCTTTGAAGAAGTACGGTCCAATGATGCCACCAGCCCATAAACCGCACCAAACTGCGACTTTTTCTGGATGGATTGGTAGCTCTTGCAATGCTTCTGGCTGATATTCACTCCAAAATCGATAATTCTGCCTATTTACGTTCCCAATGAGCCGAAAATGAGCTTCATCGCTGAACACAATTTTTCGGTAAAAAAAGTGGATCTTCGGCCAACTTTCCAAGAGCCCATTCACCAAAAACTTTACGTTGCGGTAGGTCGTTCGGCTTCAATTCTTGCACCAGCTGTATTTTGAAAGCCTTCACACCTAAATCCTTCCGCAAAATTTTCCACGTTGTTGAGTAACAGAGGCCCAATTGCTGCGAACGGCAACGAATCGATAATTGATGGTCAGCATTAACACTGGCCGATACAGCTGCGATATTTTCGTCAGTTCGCACTCTACGTAAGCGTGTTGGTGGTTTTATGTCCAACAATGTAAATTTGGTGCGAAATTTAGTCACAATAGCCCGAATAGCCGCTTCAGTGGGTCGACTAAACTGACCATAAAATGGAAGAAGCGCGCGCGACGAACTTTCTTAACAGAGCACGCATTTTGATAATAAAATTCAATAATTTGCAAGCGTTGTTCGTTTGTAAGACGATTCATGGTTAAATTATAGACCAAACTGAAAATGTTTGACAGTGAAACAAAACACGAAACGTGCGTGAGCTGTTTAAGCCAGTGTTGCCAAAAAGATAATAGATAAAACATCACCCTTTATATAGATGTCCGATTTCAACCAAATTTGATGGAATCATGGAAAAGCATGGAGAACTAAGAAATACGAAGATTGAAAGCGTTTTCATTGAAAACAAAAAAGGTTTTTTCACTAAAACTAGTTTTTCGACCGATCGTTCCTATGACAGCTATATGCTATAGTCATCGGATCCGGCCGATTCCGACTAATGTGCAGCGTATTTGTACCAAAAGACTTTGTGCAAAGTTTGGTGAGGATAGCTTTAAAACTGACGGAGGAGATAGCATAGAAACAGACGGACAGACAGACGGACAGACGGACAATGCTAAATGAACTCAGCTCGTCTTGCTGATCAAGAATATATATACTTTATGTGGTCGGAGATGCTTCTTTCTATGCGTTACAAACATCCGGACAATATTATAATACCCTCTGCAAGGGTATAAAAACTTCAAATTTCGCAGTCCCCTGACTGAGTTCGATTCTATGCTATGGATCGCAAGTATGGGGTAACACATCTTATGAACATGTCGAATGCCTCCCAACCTTATTTCAAAAAGTATTAAGACTGCCTTTTACTTTCCCAAATTTCGCCATATTCATTGAAACTGTCTTGCCTTTGCTTTTCACTTACCCGTTGCGAGCCCATTTGAACTTCTTAACAGAATAATGAATGTGGAGAGATTAAGACTGGCCAAGATCATAGCTAGGCAACTTCAGGGCGAAAAGTCTTAGTTGTGAAAGATGGTCTGGCATTTCTAACAAATCATTGCCAAAATCTGAGAAGTTGAACGGGACGGATTTATTGCCCTAGGATAAAGCGGCACAGAGAGATGATATTCAAACTCGGAGAGAAAAACTTATTCGATGAAAGTCAAGGAGCTGAGAGGATCAACGCTATCTTCTGCTCAACAGTTAAAATTGGTTAACCAATGCAGTTTTCATCGAAGATTCTTTGCAATACCGCAACAGAAAAAACAATTTGAACAATTTAAAGCAGTTTGTGTCCACTGTGCCCGGCAAATTTTGTTACGCCTAGGGGGGTCCCCTCAGCAAGATGTTGTGGCTGCTGCTGCCATGTGTTACACTTTCATGTGTGTATGTGTGGTTTAGTTTCTATTTACCTATAACAGGCAATCATTCAGCAGCTACATTATGCTCATTTCAACGGACGGTTCTTAAAAAATCATGTTGAAACTCAAGCTATAGCTTAAGATGCTAACCTGATTACAATTGAAAAGTTTCAACATGATTTTTTAAGAACCGTCAATGCCTGCTATTTACTTTTTAAAGATTATTTCATGTAAATGCTGCCAGTAAGCTCCAACTTTTTCCAGCATTTTGGCCGTTATCATACCAATGACACTGAAATATTGTCTTCCAGGCCTGCAATTGTGGGTCGTTTGTCCCTGTACAATAGCGACTTCACTTAGCCACACAACAAATTGTCTAGTGGAGTCAAATCACAGATCTTGGCGGTCAACGAACTGGTCCAAAACGTGAGATTAATTTCGTTTGGCACAGTCTTGTTGAAACCACTTTGACATGTGGTACAATTCTTTCATTTTGAGCAACAAAAAGTTGGTAATCATCGCAGAAAGTATCAATGGAGACTGACTGTAACGTTGCGATTTTCATTATTGTTGATGAAGTACGGTCCAATGATGCCGCCGGTCCACAAACCGTCCCAAACAGTGCACTTTTCAGCGTGCATTGGCAACTTCACACCATGTTCTGCAATTGTGTCTGTTGACGAACTCATTGAGTCAAAAATGAGCTTCATTCAACTTTTCAAAGGTCCATTCAGAACACAAACGACGTTTTCGAAGGTCAGTTCTGGCAGCAGCTTTTTAAATTTTTGTTCATACCAAGGTGCTTGCGTAAAATCTTCCAGGTGGTCGAAAAACACGAAACCAATTGGTACCAAATTTGGTCACAAAAGCTTGAATAGCTTGTTCGGTGGGTCGATTATGACGACCATAAATTGGACGTAGTTTGCGAAACATATTTCTCACTTCTGATAATAAAATTCAATGATTTGCAAGGGCTGTTCGTTTGTTAGTCAATTCATGGTGAAAGGGCAAACCTTACTGAGCATTTTTGGCGCTGCCTCATGTTAGGAAACACGCGTGAGGTGTCAAAAAATTTACACTAAAAATCTCCTTTTTTAACCAGTTAAATCAGGATCAAGTAAGTGAGAGGTTCAGTTAAGCCCGACTGTAAAATACTCTATACCTGTGGAAGCACATGCTCATAAATATCAGAAAGCAGCGCTGCGGCAAAGTACTTTCTTTTGCTCATAACTTTGTTATTGTTCAACCTATCTTTAACAATCTAATCCAAAAATTTGTTCACTTTCAGTGACCAGTTGAATAACTTTTACAAACAACCCCACCACAATCTAAGGGTGTCACAGTAAGATCTAAAAAGGCTTTTTGCCGCTCAGGAAATTGTCAAGTGTCGTGGGTATGTGTGAGTGTGTGTGTGTGTTCTCACTTGGTATTTGTGTTAAACCAAAAATTAATTAGCGTGAAAAGCATTATTGAAAAGTAAAGCAAAAGCATTTACCAAAAGGTCCTCTCTCTCACATAGAGAACGAGTGTTGTGGTGCAGTTGGAAGGGAAGGGGACAAAAACTTGCATTAGTTTTATACGTATATGCAAATCCCAAGCTGAGCTCATTTCCTCAGCAGCTTCCCATACATGCCAGTCGCTGTTTTAATTTGATTTAGAAGCAAAACTTGCTTTTTGCCAATACTTCATTAAAATTCTGCAACAACAAAATAAACTTGGGCCAAGTTGAAGTTTTTGGCGCGCGCTACTTGAAACCTCAATTACAACAACAGGGGAAGAGGAGGAATGGGGGAGCCAGCCAACGTTCCCATTTATACGAATATATTTCCTATATCCTCAATCTGCAGCCCTTAGGCAGGCAACGAGTGCTAGGATTTCACTTGAAAACTGCAATCAAGTGAATTTTGATATGTATGTAAGTGTGCCTGTGTGTGTGTGTGTGTGTGTGTATGAAAACTTCATGGGTTTAATAATCAAACCATTCGATGGTTAAAATGTTGCTCAAGCCCCATCGAGAGCAAGCACACCGGGGAAAGGGTTGCTGGAGTTTCCTCTACTTGTTCGTCATTTCCTGTACAATTTTATTATATTTCATACATAACTTCTGTCGATGTGTGTGTGATATGAAAGGATAACAACAAATAGCAGCAAAAAAACACACATACAAATCGTTGGCTACATTATGAGAAATATGGCTCATTGAGGGGCGAACACATTTGCTCATATGTTTGTTGCATTTTCAACGAATGCTGCCAACAGTTCAATAAAATTTCTACCATTAAGCTTGAATAATTGCCTCACAGGGAAATGGCACAAAATTAGCGTAGCAATATTAGAAAATATTTGTAAGAGACTTTTCAAACTGCATTGAGCGTTTTAATGAGATTTTTATTTAATCGAAACTCTCATTTCTAATTCTCAGACCCAACAATTACATTTCTGTGTTTTGTTTTAGCCTTCGTTTGCACTTTCCAGACTAATTGCCCCCCGCAATCGCGTTTGGCCCATCAAAACTTTAATTTTTTTTTATCATTGTTTGCAGTTAAAACTGCAGCAGTAATTTAAAACAAAACAACAAAAATAAACTTTTTATTGCAAAAAGGTAAAAATGCTGTTCAACGCAATCAATCGACAAAATAATGCGTTAACTTTTACAAAAAAAAAAAAAAACAAACAAACAAACAACAACCAACCACACGCAACTTTCAACATAACAAAACAACATGACCAACTTTTTGCAGCTCAAAATAGACCGAAGGGGAGGAGGAAACAGCGATTAGAAAAAAATTATTGCATACGCCGAGGCGCTGCCTAAGGCTGGCCATAACAAAACACACACAAAAGTTGAAAATGTACACCACGTAGTATGCACACGCAGAGATATATACGCATTATATGGACTATCGACTTCAACAGAAGTTGGCCAGACTGCAACAAAATGTAGCCAATTTATTTAGCGCCCGGAAATCATGAATTTAAATTTGATTACCAAACGTTTTTGGGGAAAATATTCAATTGCCACAGCGGCACAAGTGCTTTTTAGGGCCTGGTAAGTGAGTGGAGTGGCTATGATGAAAACATCTGATATCATACTGAATCAACAAAATCTAGAACTGGTTCGGAATTTGAAAAGATACACAGTGGGCATAGACCGAGCACAATTTGTTCAACAGTCTAGATTAAAAAGCTAGAATTTGGTGGAATTGTTCTTAAAAGATGCAACGTATTGTCCATAAAAGGTGGAATAGGCAAACATTTCTCATTTCGCTAATTCTCGCCAAAATACGATCAAGTAAAGGCAGTAAGCAAGACTTTGTTGGTTGAAAACAGAACAGAAATAACATAAACAAAACAATCGCCCATTACCACAGTGCTAAAACAAAGCAAAATGACCAGCTGGGAGAAATGCAGTATTGCAAACAAAAATTCTTTTGAGGCGTTGAACCTAACATTCAAATATATATTAGATGTTGTAGGGACCTGCAAGCACCGAGGTGGCAGCCCTGTTAAGGCGATAGACGTTATTATCGATGGGTCGGCAGTCATCGTCATCAGTCGTTCAGCAGCCGCCGCCGTGATCAGCAGACTTCAGCCGTCAGTCGTAAAACAGCCGAAATTAAGCCGTCAACTACACTTCAAACTCACTCTCATTTAATCTTATTATTATATTACCTAACACATATTTATCTTACATATACGAGGTGTGTTCAAAAAGTATCGCGAATTTTGTGTTTTTTCAAAAATTATTTATTTATTCATGAATATCTATTTTGTCCCCTTCAAAGTAATCCCCATGAGATATTATACACTTGTGGCAACGGTTTTTCCAATCTTCGAAGCACTTCAAAAAATCATTTTTTTTTATCTTGTTCAGCTCCTCCTTCGATGTCGTCTTTATCTCGTCAAGCGTAGCGTAACGTCGTCCTTTCATGGGCCTCTTCAGTTTAGGGAACAAGAAAAAGTCACAGGGGGCCAGATCTGGGGAATACGGTGGCTGCGGCATCATTAGTGTGTTGTTTTTGGCCAAAAAGTCGCGCACAAGCAACGATCTGTGAGCAGGGGCGTTATCGTGGTGCAAAAGCCAATTTTTGTTCTTCCACAAATCCGGGCGTTTCTGGCGGATTGCTTCGCGCAAATTGCGCATAACTTGCAGGTAATATTCCTTATTGACCGTTCTTCCCTGTGGCAAGAACTCATGATGCACCACGCCCCTGCAATCGAAGAAAACTGTCAGCAAAACTTTCACATTCGACCGAACTTGGCGCGCTTTTTTCGGTCTTGGTTCGTGCGGCAGCTTCTATTGAGATGATTGAGCTTTGGTTTCCACGTCATAATTATAAACCCACGATTCGTCACCAGTTGGTTTCAGACGTACACTTCACATGGGCAAAGCTCAGCCCTTCTGTCCCTCATAGCCCGGCCCGTTATTCTGCTTAAAAGCAACAAAATAAGGCCACAATAGTTCGCTGCGCAATTAGTCCTGCCCTTGTCTTTGATTTTGCTGCCCACCAATGCTTTAAGTCATTGTCACTGTGGCGTAATGTTGCAAGATCCATCCTCCTCTCTATTCTCCAACCAATTGTTACATATCGGCGAAGCAAAAGTTCCTGTCCATTTAAGTTGTTTTTAAAATTAACTCTATAGCCCCAAAGAGCCAAGCCGAGGTCCTTTAAATCTCTTGGCTTATGTGCTTTTAATTTTCGCACAAGGGAAAGGAACTTAAAGCTTAACGCCTAGTCCGAACGGAAGAATTTTTGAAGCTTTTTCATGGCTAGTTACTTCAAAAAAAAAAAAAAAAAAGAAATGAAAATATGACTTGGATTTGGGCGCACACGGGCAATTATACCTGGCATGTTCTCTTATAAATGGCCCTTTAAGAAATAGTATGCAAACTAGCTGCATCAATAAGAAAAATTAAATCAATGTTTGGAGTGGGTGATAGCGGCTCTTTAGCGGGTATTGAGTTCTGCCCAGCAAGCACTTCAAGACTTCGCTGAAGCCTACAGCGAAATCGGAAAGATCTTTTTTTCTTATCAGAGCGATGGACGACTCCGCTCAAGTATGGAGTGCATAATGTTTAAAAGCTGTCATAGTTTTTTCAGTGCTGAGCGGCGCTTTGCTGGAATTTACCCTGTTTCCTACTGCCCCTGACTACTTTGCGATCAGCACCCTATTACAGCAGCTTCACAGTCAAAGACAACAACAAAGCAATTTGGCTAAGTAACCTTAGCAATAAGCTAGGCAAACTTGACACCACAGCTTAACCCGAACCGAACAATTCCAGTCGCTGGCTTTGGACGAACAATCGATTGGACATGTCGAGCAATTCAGCTATCTAGGCACCATATTCGTAGTGGAGGTACTGAATTCGATGTGGATACGCGCCTACAAAAAGGTTAAAGATGTTGTCTGCCGTTTGGCGATGCTCAAAATCAGGCTCTCCAAAGGTATTGCTAGTGGTTCTATACGGTTCCTCCAAATGGAATATAACAAAATCCAATCCTTGAAGCACTTTTGAAATGCGCTTTTTGGTATGGCCGTCAGCTCGTTCTTCGATTTTGACTTGATCTCATCAATTGTGTCCTTTCATTGGTCTCTTCAGTTTAGGGAATAGGAAAAAGTTGCAGGGAGCCAAATATGTTGAATACGGTGTTTGAGGCATGATTACGGTGTTGTTTTTGGCCAAAAAATCAGGAACAAGCATTGATGTGTGAGCTGGTGCATTATCGTATTGTATTAATCCTTATTAACTGTACGACCTCTTAACAGAAACTGATGATGCAAAACACCATTGTAATCAAAGAAAACAGTGAGCAAAAACCTTCACATTTGTTCGAACTTGGCGTGCTTTTTCATCTGGCCGCTTCCATGGGATGATTGCGCCTTGATTTCGAAATGACCCGTTTGAGCAAACCCGGATCGTCGTTGACGCCATTCAACAACTCCTGAGCGATACTAATGCGACGCTGCTTTTGCTTAAAATTTAGTCAAAAATCGAAGTGCACATAAAAACGTGACTTACCTTTTCTAACTACTAATCGAAATTGGCTGCTAGTGCAAACATATGATAAACATATGTGTCCGAATATACCAAAAACAAAATATCGATATTCGAATGTACACAGCCTGCGAAAATTTAAAATTCACCTTTTCCTATGAACACTTCTCGTACACTGCGAAATAGCAAGAGCCACAACGTAAGGAAGTCTATAGAATTGATCCCCCTGGACGGACTCGGTCGGACAACAGGAACTGTAGGCAGAGAAGCGGAAAGCATTGGCAAAAGCTGAGGAGATCTCAAAGCGACAACTTACAATAGAGTTCGTTAAAAGAGAGAAGTTGTTGATGACCTAGGTTTTTGGGATCGGGACTAGAAGGTTTTCTAAATATATTTAGTTAGCAGCATTATTTATCGATCCACCCGAGGATTGGATCCCTTGAATGATGGTCAAGTAATGAGCAAAAGAAATGATGCCACTGAGCAAGTCATTTCGCAAATATAGAGTACTCTTAGACAAAAATTCATTGTAAATCTACAGAAATCAACGAATTCTGAGTAGGAAGTACTAAGTATCGAGTGCATAGAGTCGTTTAGCTAGTATCGAGAACTTAGAATCAAGTACTTAGAATAGAATAACAAAAATCAGTACTGAGTATCGAATACTGAGTATCGAGTACTTAGTATCGAGTACTGAGTGACGAGTGCTTAGTATCGTGTACTTGGTATTGAGTACTAACAATCAAAAATTAAGTATCGAGTACTTATCAACGAGTACGTAGCTATGAGTAGTTATCAACGAGTACGTAGCTATGAGTACTTATCAACGAGTACGTAGCCATGAGAACTTAGCACCGAGTAATAAGTGTATAGTATTTAGTATCGAATAGTTAGCATCGAGTACTTAGTATTCAGCACTGAGTATCGAGGCTTAAGAATAGAGTACTTAGTATCGAGAACTGAGTATCGAGTATATACTAACACACACTGTGACTCGGACGGACATTCTTCTTATTGTGTATTAAAGTAGAGTTTCACCAACTTTCTTACCTTTTTTGCTTTGATTGTTATGCATAAAAGCTCACTAGGGTCGCAGATCTCCACATGAGATCAAATGTCACTTCAATAAGCACCACTGATAACTTCTCAAATAAACTAACCACACAAAGCATTTCCAAATTAATTATAAATCGCAACCTATCCACTTCAATCTGATCTCTCACTTTTAACACGAACTCAGCTAATTTTAATTAAATGCATAATCTGACCAGCAAAAAAAAAAAAAAGTTATATTCAATTATGACCAATTAAAATGTAAACAAAAAACTCTGGCAACCAAATGGCCAGTTTCAGTTTTGGGGGGCGTCATAAATTGCGGCACCTAATAAATTGACACTCTGTCATTGTGCGGCATTTACAGTTTATGTGCAGCCAGAGCATTGGGCTGGACTCCAACATTGCATCCCTCTCCACACGGGGTATTTTTTGTGTGCGAGAGGCTGCATGCAACAATTGTGTGTGGAAAATACAAAATAGTAAAAAAAAAAATGCAAAATTCAGGGGATGGTTGAGTTGCGGTGCAACGCAGCGTTTAAAACGGTTTTCCAGTCATTTTTTCACATCATTGATTGCTTATTAGATTATAAACCGCGCGATTGACTGGGCAGGTTCAACACTGTTTTTTTTTGCCTATGTTATTCCTGGCACGTGCTTGTTGCTTGCTGCACTTTTAACGTAACGTAACGTAACGTGTAATGTGTTGCCAACAAACAAAAACAAAAGTAAAATAATAAAAAACACACACACACATCTGTTGCAATTTGTGTGCGCCCAAAAATAGGCAAAATATTTGTAAAAAGAATAGAAATACCAAATGATTTATAACTGGGCAAATATTGAATAAAACTGTGAAAGAGTAACTAAAATTTTATAGTTGTTGTTTGGCGGGGCTAGTCAATAATTTTTTAGCTAGGTAAGTCAGGTCTTTATTAAAAGAATTTTAAATTTATGCAGAAAATGTGCACAGATCTTAGAGATGGTAGGAGTTAGAGGAGTGGATGGTATGGAACGAATACTTCTTATACTTGCAGGCAGATTACGTATATTTTCAAATTTTTCGTTGTCAAAAAGTAGCCGCTTGCTTAGATCTTCAGAAGGCTTTTGACTGCGTCAAGGTGGACATCCTTGAAAGCAAGCGTTTTGGTCTCGGGCAGGTAGAATGGTTCATATCTTTTCTACGCTCGCGCGTTCGGCAAAAGGGCAAGTCTAAAGTGACTGGGAATAGAGAAGTAAGTCAAGGCAGTGGCTTAAGTCCGACGCTATTCAATCTCTGTACTGCAGACCTACACAATTTGAAGAGCGCTACCTGAGAACAATTGCTGTATGCAGATGTTTCCAACCGAGCCTTACCGCTGCCTGAGATATGCTTCAGGGAAAAATAGCTGTTTTTGAAAATGAATATAGCAGAATCAACCTCTTATTCAATCCGTCCAAATCTAGAATCATTCATTTTAACTTACATAGAGAGGCGCTAAATATAATTCACAAAGAAGAACAAATTAAGGAGAAAGACCAAATAAGGCAGGATTATAGCAGCAAATAACTCGGGTTGCTCTTACATATCAGACGCCAATAAAAACTGCGCATTTATCAATCTTATTAGCGGGTGTCAATTCGGGGTCATCCCAAAAAAGGGATTACGGTTTTACAAGGCTTTCGTAAGAAGTAGATTAGAATATGCAAGCTCCTCTTTCTGTAATGTTTCTAAAACAGCCATGAACGAAGTGAAAGAACACAGTTTTCAAATGGTCATCCGCTGCGGATGATGACGTCACTGTTACTTCATTTGACATTCGCCCGAACACCTCTTGGGGGCGCACAAATTTTGTCCAAGGAACTACAGGACAACTACATAGTCTATAGCATATGAGCCAAAATCAATACTCACTCCAGGATGCGAGCTATTGAAATCCACTACATCCCTCAGAACACACAGGTAGACATTGCTGCTAAAAATGCCCCCACAAAAGGTACTTTCACTGTGATAAAATGGAGCCTTAAATGTGCTATTTCCGACAATAAAAAAGGACTGGGAGAAGGAATACGCTACATTTACTACAACAAAATCCAGATGATACTGTGATCTCTTCCCAAACACTGTAAACAAACCATGGTTTCTTGATAAAAACATCAAATTCATACCCAAAGTTATTAAGCTTTTGAATAGGCTTCTGAGCGGGAATGCCTTGGATATTTGATACTCTGTACTTGATTTTAAATACTCGATTTTATGTACTCGATATTAAGTGGATACTAAGTACTCGTTACGAATTAGTCGATACAAAGTACTCGGTACTCAGTTCTCGATTCTAAGTACACAATACTAAGAACTCGATATTAAGTACTCGATACTCTGTATTTGATATTCAGTACTCGATTCTAAGTACTCGATACAAAGAACTTGATATTAAGTACTCGATACTCAGTATTCGATACTCAGTACTCGACTCCAGGTACTGGATTCTAAGTTCTCGATACTCGGTATTTGATACTTAGTACTTGATTTTAAGTTCTCAATACTCAGCATTCTATACTTAGTACTCGATTTTATGTACTCGATACTAAGTACTGAATATTCAGTATTCGATACTCAGTACTTGTTTCTAAGTACTTGATACCTAGAAGTCGATATTTTATACTCGATACTCAGTACTCGATTCTAGGTAGTAGGTACTATATACCCGATTCTAAGCACTCAATACTAAGTACTCACAACCTAGTACTAGTTACTAACTTCTCCATACTTAGTACTCGATACCTAGTATTCGATACTCAGTACACGATTCTAAGTACTCGACACTAAGAGCTCGATACTCAGTACTCGATTCCAAGTACTCAATTATAAGTACTTCATACTAATTAATTCTCAGTATTTGATACTTAATACTCGATATTAAGTACTCGGTACTCAGTACTCGATACTTAGTACTTGATTCTAAGTACTCAATACCCAATATTCGATACTCAGAACTCAATTCTTTGTACACGATACTAAGTACTCGATACTAGGTATTCAATGCCCAGTAGTAGTGACTAACTTCTCGATACTTAGTAGTCTATACTTAATACTCGATACTCAGTATTCGTTACTCGGTACTCGATTCCCAGTACTCGATACTCAGTATTCGATACTTAGTACTCGATCCTAAGTTCTCAATACTCAGTACTCGGTGCGGTTGTGTGCCAAACGCTTAACAACAAGACCCCAAAATATGCCATGTCAGCGTGACTCGTAATGCTTGACGCTGTAATCAACTTTTACTCCTAATAAAATCTTCCATACCGAAATTAAAGATGTTTCACATAAAAAAACAAGTAAGAAAGTTGATCAAACCCGACTATAACATATTCTGTACCTATGCCCATCACCGTTGCGACCGATAATTGTTTGTTTTCCTTATAACTCGACAACCGTTCATCCGATCCTTACCATTCCTTTGGCGGATCAATAAATAATCCTGAATACTAAATCTGTCCAGAAGGAATAAACTTTCTATCTATAAAACTGTGGGAGATATGACGTTTTATCCAATTTGCGGGGGCGGAAGGGGGCGTGGCAAAAATTGGAAATAAACTTGATCTGGCTACAAGTATAAAAAGCATATGTCCCATACATGTCCAACCTCTATCTCTTACCATCTCTGAGATCTGTTTGTTCATATGGACAGACAGACAAACAGACGGACAGACAGACATGGCTAGATCGACTCGGCTGTTAATGCTGATCAAGAATATATATACTTTAAAGGGTAGGAGATGCTTCCTTTAGCCTGTTACTATTGCACAAACTTAATATACTCTGTGTACCTCTGCTCTGATACAGAGTATAGGAAGTTGTGAAGGAACTTTCGTTGAAGGAAATTGGCAAACGGCTGGTGAAATCGATATATAGTAAAACCCTTGGAAGTATCTTTCGAAATTTGTCCATTTCAAACTCGCAGCTGTTTTTTGGATACATTTTTTGCAGTACTACCCAGTCCGACTTTGCGGAATGTGGTTCCCAAGAGAATTCCATTTTTTATCCATCTTTTTACGGGGAAAAGTCACTACATTATGATTAAAGTTAAAAAATCTGTATGAAATGGTCACTGTATTCTTTTTACATGCGCTTAGAAGGCAAAAAGTCACGTTTACATGAAACCGTGCCTTCTATTGGTTGTGCTTTTGGCATGCGTACACAATAAGAATTCTTGTTCTTTCTTCAACAAAACCACTTGCTAAAATACGTTCTCAAAGGTGAATTCTTTTTGTTTTTCACGCCTTAATAAAAGCGAATGGAACTTTTCAGTTTTGGGAGCTGCTTCTTCGGTGAAATAGATTATGAAAGATGTGCCTTTTTCATGGTGTCAAGTCCGACGGTGTTCTGTCGCCAACATAGTACGTCTATGTTCAAGAGTCGGTAAGTCTAAAAGCTTTAGTGTGGATATTTAAGGGGGAAGCCTCAATTGTGGGTCCCAACTCAAGCTGCGAAGGGCAAACAGATGGAACTGCTTCTGGACGGATTCAATGCGCTTACAGAGGGTTAATGATTGGGTGTTCCAAATACACGACCCAAATTCCAAGATAGGCCTCACTCGGGATATATATAACAGCTTAGTCGTTTAGGGATCATTAACCAGCGTTTAATAAAACCTAGCAAACCCATGGCTTTATTCACGGAGAGTTCAATGTGAGTGTCAAAAGTTATTTTGTGTTCAAGGGTAATACCTAGATCATGAAAAGATTCGACCTGTTCAAGCTGATAAGAATTCAAAAAGTATTAAGTCATCATAAATACGATGACTTGAAACGTGCGTTTAATATACGGAAAGAGTTTGTCAAAAGTGTCAACACTCCAGCAAAGCAACGAATACTCTTGTTCAAATCTTTCATTGTTTGTTCTACTGCTTCTAATGATTGTTTGTGCACCATAGTGCACTCATCCCATATGATCAAATTATTGTTTTTCAACACCTTAGCATAGGCTGATTGCTTTGAAATGCTGCAAACTGGATTTTCTGTGTTTCAGTAATTCTGGTAAATGCAAGTGCCAACTTAAGGTCGTTCAACAAGCAAACAGCTCAGCTGTTATATACTTTTGAATTTTTTCTTTTGGTTGTCAATCTAATCAGCACTATTCATCGAGTTGTTTATGTATTGGATCCATGATCTTCAAGTTATAAGCAAAATAAAGTTTGCAGCGATTGCGTTGATTTCTGCTGCTACTGAGCATACTTTCGCAGGTAAAAAGTCGGACTTGATTGCCTCCAGCTTTTCTTTCAGCACAATTTTGTCCTACTTCTCTTTCTTACTACGTCATTCCTCTCTCTCTAATTTATATTTTTTCTTATTTAATTGATTTGTTATCCCCACGATTCTCACTTTATATTGACATGCTGCCTACTTCCGGTTCCATTTAACTCCTCTAAACTTCCTCCTTTCCACCACTTTCCCTTAATATAAACAAATTAAAATATCTAACTGCACATAAATTTAAAAAATAAAACCAGGCAAATTAATGGATGCCACCTCCAACCCCAACCAAAGAAACTCCAGCTACAAATTTGCAATTCTTAGCTCTTTCCTGATTAACTCCTTGCCTGCCGCCGCTACCTTTTGTGTGGTCTCTCTCGTCTTTGCTCGTTTCTTATCTCCAGCACTTTCCACTGTCGTCTGCCCTGCTTAAAAATGGCGAAAATGTCTACCCCGACATTTGCCTTGAAGCGTAGCTAAATTTAATTTTAAATTTTATGTACGCATATCAAAAGTTTTTTATTTTGAGGTAAGAACGAAGGTGTGGTTTGGGGGGGTTGTCTTTGGGGGTTGACTTCTTGAGAAATATGAAAAACAATTAAGTCGCTGTCTGGCTTAAAGTTTTGCTGGTTGGCCTTAGAAAATGGCTGCCATTCCCAGTGCAACATTCAAATGTTGCAACAAAATGAGTATTATGTATTTCAATTCAGAATGCATTATTCAGCATGCGGCTTGCATTTTTCATAAGACAGCAGCGCGGCAGAAACTTCAACGTGGCTGTAGTAGTATACCTGCTAAGGGGGGTGGTGTGGGTTGGGGTTAAGACACTTTGCCGCCTGCTGCAATTTGGCCATATAACGGCAATTTAGCCTTGTAGGGTGGAGGGGGGGCGGAAGACAACAAACTGACAACCAGCTTGGCAGTCTCAATTTGGTGTGTTTTAGCAATTCTACTGGCTCGTCGACGACGCCATCGCCATCGTCGTCGTCGTCGTTTGTTTTGCAATAAAATTTAATAAATTATTAAAAATGGCAAAATGCATATTTGTACCTACAATAACAACAAATGACGGCATCAGAAGCCAGCAAGCAGCAGAAATGGCAACTATTTGAATAGTTTTTAAGTGTGTTTCGAGGGAAATTGGAGCATGCTTATTGTTAACATTTTCAATATGGTGAGTTCGATTCTATATTTGATACAATTACTAAAGTTATTGAACTATGACCCAATACCGATTTGTGTTCGAATTCCTTTGGCAGTTGTTAAGAAGGTGTTGGAAGCTTTATATCTCCTCTTCATACAAATAGTTACCTAGCACCCATAATCCTCCAAGAGATGGGGGTGCGAACTCAGGGAAAGTGTAGTTCCTTGAGAAAAGCACCGATTGGGTCTTCAGTGGGTTAATCCCAAGATCGTTCTGTTGCGCCCAACGTTGGGTGCTGCCAAGAGCAGACTTTAGGTAAAAATTTGCCCGTTCCCATTGAACCTGGTCATCTACATCCCTTATACTTCTTGGTAAAAAGGACTACATTGAGAACCAGGTTCAACCAAAGTGGAGATATGACTGTCCCTTGTTCCTCTTCTTCTAGTATTTCCTGCACAGAGTTTAGAGTTGCTCATCAGTGAGTGATCATCTCAAACTCATTTTGATTTATCTAATCTAACCTAAACTGAGAAAATAATCAATCATAAACCTAGATAAGAGTCACGAAACCGAGACTAAGAGGTCAAAAGTCATTAACAAGAAAGTCTAGATTAAAACTGAGCTAGGCTGTCAAATGTAACGACCGCCTACAGCGCCACGACTTAAACTATAATAGAATTGAACATTGCTTTGGCTCTCGCATCGACCGGAACTACTGCAACACTGTTGGACGGTGGAAAGCTACATATGAAGCACCGAAGCTACCGTTAAACGTGCAAGTCATCGAAAATTCTGTTTGCAACATTCAAATCAAAAAGCCCTGGCACTAATTCCCGCGGCCGAGACCTTTAATCGATTGTGATAATAATAGATATAAGATAAGTGTTGAAAAGTTGTAAATTGATCATATGGGATGAGTGCACGATGGCGCACAAACGTTCATCAGAAGCACTTGGTCAAACATTAAAAGAAACCCGTCATTCCGAAATTAACAGCGGCGGACTAATTAAGCCCAATAACCATTCCATTGAGTATGAATAAGGACGTGTTTCTGCAACAGAATAGAACCACAGAAGATTTCTCCATCGAACTGCTTTGAATCGAAAATGGTCAAATTCCAGTAGATACTTCAGTGGTTTAATATCGATTCTACTAGTTCTTTGATAATTTACTTTAACGAAAGATGAACTCATCACAGATGTATATCGGACAATTGATCAAAATGACAATGATAACTATGCTTGGGTGAGCGCACGCGCAATTTTAGCAGCGATAAATATTGAAGTTAATGACTTGAATTGGTGTCAATGACGAAATTCAAAATCAAATTCCGTGAAAATTGCGTTTAAACAAATCGATCGATCGCGTTGAAAATGACTAATTCTACAAATTCCCTGACTTTTGCAAGTTCAGATAAAAAGTATCAAAAAAACAAATTTCGAGTAGAATCGAGAATGGTAGAAGTTGATTCAATCAACAAAGTTTGCAGGGAAAACTAGACGGTTTATCATGAAGATTTGATAGATGGTAATTTGAAGACAGTTGAATAGGAGATCTAAATGACGTCACAATGCATGGCGGGTTTCAGCTAGTCTTGGATAAAGCTTTAAGTTGAAACATAAAATTATTTACTTTCAGCAATTTCATAGTTAAGTAGGAGCAGAACACGAATGAATTGGGACGGCATGGCCATTGAACTCCCGGCAACATCGACCACACCGGTTCGACGAATCACAGTAAAGAATGCAGTCACATGTTAAAATCTCAGAATGCAAAAAGTAAGGTGGTGTATATGGTAAGACTTTAGCTTTAGAACGGCGAGTCAACTGCCGAGTCGTTATAGCCGTGCCTGTCTATCTGCCCATATGAACAAACAGATCTTAGAGATGGTAAGGGTGGATCCCTTATCTATGGATCGTTTTAATAACAACATAATCAGGCCTGTTCCCGTTTTCGATATCGATCTTCACAGGGCCTTGATGTGAAACATGTTGAATGCGATATGATCCGCCTTTCACATTCTTGCGATTGTGCGTTACTTTATACTCCATATTCAAAACTCGATACTCAGTAATCGATTCTAAGTATTTGATACTAAGTTCTCGTTATTAAGCACTCGACTCTCGATACAGGATACTCAGTGTTAAGTACTCGACTCTCGGTACAGTATACGAAGTTTTACTTAGTTTTGGTTACTCAGTACTCGATTCTAAGTACTCGATACTTATTACTCAATACCAAGCACTCGATAATCAGTAGCCGATTTTAAGTTTTCAATACTTAGTACTCAATACTAAGTACTCGATACTAAGTACTCGATACTTATTATTCGATTCCAAGTACTCGATACCAAGCACTTGATACTCCGTACTCTATTCTATGTATTCGATACTAAGTTTTAAATACTAAGCACTCGGTACTTAGTACTCGATTCTAAATATTCAGGTCTAAGTACTCGATGATAGATTTAGATACTCAGTATTCTGTGTGTTTGTTTATGTCTTTGATTTTGCTTTGTATTTTCGTTTTTCTTGTAAGTTTGTCTTTGTTATTGTGTTTTTTTTTGTCTTTGTTTTTGTCTTTGTATTGTGTTTGCTTTGGTGTTTGCTTTTGTCTTTGTCTTTGTTTTTGTCTGTTTTTGTTTCTTGTCTTTGTTTTTGTGTTTGTTTTTGTGTTTGCTTTTGTGTGTGTTTGTGTGCGGATTGGTGTGTGTGTGTCTGGCCAGCCAACTGATATTGCACTCCCCTCGCGGCTCAGCGTGACGCGTGACGCTGAAATCAAATTTGATCCCTATTAAAATCCTCCGAACCGAAATTAAAGATGTTTCACATCAAAAAACAATAAATTTGAATAGTTCTATAGTTTATGTTAGGGGTCAAATACCCAAATACTCATGGTTTGAAAAGGATACGAAAATATATTGAATTTTAAAATTGACGTAGAGACGAATAAGATTTTGAAATATTTCGTCAAGCTAAAATGATTTGAGTTCGAAAATTAAGGCAGCGGGTTCCTCAAATCCAGATCATATCTGGAGGTTAGTATATCGTGTAAAGCTAAAATCGACTTTAGGCCTGAAAAACCACAAAAAGTGTAGACTTTACGGATAATGATCAGCCTTAGGATTATAAAAAACTTAAACCGGCCTTGCCTTATATATTTACACGGCCCTCTTGATGCATCCTACTTGGCCATCACTTTCAATGCACAGAACACACAGAAAACACTTTTCGTTAATCTATGCAAAAGTATTTTGCATTTTACTAGTAAAAGTGGAATAGTGGAGGTTGTTGTTGTTGATGTTGTTGGTCGGTCGGTTGGTCGGTCGGTTGGGTAGGCCATTGTTGTAGCAGTTGGCTGTTAGCTAAACTTTATAGCTCTTTTGCTTGTTTTTGTTTGCGTTTTGTCCGTCCGTCCATCCGTCCGTTGGTTTGTTACTTTGGCTGGTTGGTCGCTGCTTTCGGTTGCCACTTTTCCAGGTCATAAGACGTTACCGTTCACCGTTCAACATTTCGTTCTATTTTAAAGACATTTCATGTTTTGTTGTTGCCGTCAGCCTTTGAGATTGGCACTTGATTGGCGTATATTTCCTGTTGCATATTTAAGTTTCAAAACAAAACAAAAAAAAAAGAAACCCAACTTTTCGCCAAGTGCATTTCTATTTGTATAACCAAGGGGATGGGAAGCCTTCGTGGCTGGGTTGGGGTGCGGATTTAAGGCCTTAAATTATTTTTTAATTAAATAAATGAAATAAGTAAGAACAAGCCGAATGCATTGACATTTCATCTGTCGCGTAATTTATAATTTGTGTTGCCATTATGGTGGCCGAATCGTTCATTACAACGCGGCAGCTGCTTGGCATTGTTGTTGTTGCTGTTGCTGTTGTTGTTGGCCAGCAAATATTTCGCATTAATATGGCGGAAAATCCATAATCGAATTATAGCTCTGCGGCTCTTTTGTTTGCCATCTCATGTGTTTGTATGTGCGTTTGTATCGCTTTAATTGAATCCTTAACACTTTTGAGCTACTTACGTCCAACACGTAGCATATGCGTAACTTGTTATTATTGTGCGCCTAGGGCTGGAACACACAGAAGTATTTATACAAATATACATTTAATTTATATTTGCCTTGAACTGATCAGAGGGAAAAAGGGGATATTCTCTCGATCTCTTTGGCTTTTTAGTTTGTGAGCGTTTCGATCCAAACTCTTTGAAAAAACCAAATTGTTTTTGTCTTTTTATCTCTTTTTGAACATTTCGTAAATAATATATTGTCAATGTTTGCTATGCCTTCCACAAAGTTCCCAAAAAAAAAACTTAGGTAACTTCTTACATTGCTTCCTGTGGTCGGCAGCGGGAGCAGAAAAGCTGCCAATGGAAACTTAGAAAGCTGAGAGATCCAGTTAATAGTATTTTATTGTATATGTAGTTCTATTTCTCAAGCCCAATTTACACGACCTGATCTCTCAAATGAGTTTTGTATCTGTGTATCTGTCAGCCCATGTAAACAGGTGTCTGAGCCTACTCAGCTGAGCGCTCAGGTGTAATACTTAGAACCGGTTCAAATTAAGCTGACCACACAGCAGAACGCTCAATGAACCATTGGTTTTGCAACTGAGTCAACAAAGCTTCTTAGACATGTGTAAATGCTGAACTAAGTTGCTCAGCTGAGTTTTTTGACACTCAAGTCAGGTATATACGAGGTGTGTTCAAAAAGTATCGCGAATTTTGAATTTTCGTTGGTACTCATGTCTCTACTTATGCCGACAAGCTCGGCCATTTTGAATGTTCACTTAATTGTTGACAGCTGCTTTGCTTGCACGTGTTTTGGATCGTCTTCGATTTTTACCTATTCAAAAAATGGATCAAAGAACCCGTATCAAATTTTGTGTGAAAAACGAAATTAAGTGCGGGTTTATCGGTGGTACAAAATGTTTTCAAAAGGCCGAGAAGATGTGAACGACGAAGAGCGTGCCGGACGCCTGAGCACTTCAACAACAGACGAACAAATTAATGAAGTGGAGAAAATGGTATTGGCCGTATCGTCGAATCACCGTTAGAGAAGTTGCTGAGGACCTAAACATATCGATTGGCTCGTGCCATTTGATTTTTATCAATGATTTGGGCATGAGACGGGTCGCCGCGAAATTCTTACCAAAATTGCTCAATTGCGACCAAAAACAGCATCGCATGAACATTGCTAATGAGATGTTAAACTCTGTCCGCGACGACCCAAATTTGCTCCAGAGGGTCATAAATGGTGACGAATCGTGGGTTTATGGTTATGACGTGGAAACCAAAGCTCAATCATGTCAATGGAAGCTGCCGCACGAGCCAAGACCGAAAAAAGCGCGCCAAGTTCGGTCGAATGTGAAAGTTTTGCTGACAGTTTTCTTCGATTGCAGGGGCGTGGTGCATCATGAGTTCTTGCCACAGGGAAGCGGTCAATAAGGAATATTACTGCGTTATGCGCAATTTGCGCGAAGCAATCCACCAGAAACGCCCGGATTTGTGGAAGAACTAAATTGACCACCGCCCCCCCGCTACGGCTCGAAGGGGAGCTCGAAAAAGATTTTTGAAGTGCTTTTGTTTTTTGAAGGGGACAAATAGATATTCTGAATAAATAATAATTTTTGAAAAAACACAAAATTCGCGATACTTTTTGAACACACCTCGTAAAAAAAAGGGGAAAAGTTTTTGGACTGCAATTAAAAATGTAAAGTAAAAAAAATAGTAAGCTCACTTTCAATCGATTTGTATAAGATGCAGAGCACGAGCACAGGAAGGCGCAAGCGAAGGACCATTTGATGCATGTTGTCGCAAGCCGATGCACACTGGGCCAGCAGGCCGAAATTTTGGCCAAAAGTCCCACTTTTTCGATTGGGAAACTCGATAAAACGATTGTCGGAAATGATTAAGAATACTTATAGCTATTTTATGCTTAAATTTGGAACAGTTTTACAAAAAAAGTTTTTGAATGGCAGCAATTCAAAGTGGATTTTTCTTGAAATTGCTCCAAAAAATGGAAAATTAATAGTCGAAACTAGGAAAGACACAGCTTTTAGAGTTTAATTGTATATTTTCGACCACGGAAGAGATTTCAATAAAAAGTTTTTAAAATTTTTCCAATTCTATTCGTTTTCATCATAAAAAAGGAAAAAATCTTAAATTTTGTGGGTTTTTTACATTGGCAACTTTGACTTATGAGTGCCCACGGGTGCCACTGGGTATTCACTCGCAACATGACTTATTATTTTCTTTGAATATTGTACTATAGCTGGAGGTATGCGCTTTTGCGCGGTTTTGCTTTTGGATTTCATTAAATCGCTTTTAAAAATGTATTCCCATTTGGCATCGAGACAGTTTCAAGTTAGCCGAAAAGTATGCTTTTCTTTGTTAAAACATCGCAGGTTCGGTTTAATACATCGCCAACTGAACCGTGTTTTGGTTCCACTCAGTGGATCACTCTCAATTTAATAAATTTTTATTAGAGGAGAGTCCCATTTTCACGGTCTTCGCCTAAATCTTTTCGAACTTTTGAGGGTAGGGCAGTTTTAGTAAACCACCCGATTTTTTTATAAATATGCGCAGATAGTTATTTTCGGACTTTAAAGTTTATGGCAAGTCTAAGAAAATGTCAGAAACTCATTTCTGTTCTAGGATCACAAGTCCTCAAACCCTTAAAGCCTGTAAAGGATATCGTCCCGAATGTTGTTTAAATCCGTTTGAAAAATACTTTTCTACGGACTTTCGAAGGTGAGGCAATCCGAAAAGTTTTAAAACCGTATTTCTGTTCAAGGATCGTCCTTAATTTCGCCGTGTCTCAAGCCTTAAATCCTCTTTTTGGATCGCCCTTAATTTCATTCTATCGTTACTCTTAAAACCCTTTCTTGAGTGCATCGTCGCGACTTAACCTTAAATCTGCTCGGAAAGTCCAATTTTTGGTCATTTGAAGTTGCGGCAAATCCGAAATGAAGTCATAAACTTTGTGGCGGCTCTGCCCACATAAGCCACCAGCGACTATCGATTACTAGTCACGAGCGACTATCGATTACCACACTATCATGAAGCCAATTAATCTCTCATCTCCTGGAGTTTCAGAGTGTGTGTCGAACTTCGCGCTGGCTGCCTCGGGCCAGCTCGCAACCTACAATTTGTATTAAACCAATTATACTCTTGCAGAGGATATTTTAAAATTGTCCGGATGTTTGTAACGTATTGAAAAGAAGCTTTGAAGGAAACTTTTCAAATTGTCAAAGCTTCCCCAAGCGTATTTTCTCGAACTTTTACTCCAATATTTAAAAAATTATGATTTCTAAAGGGTATAAGTGACTTTTCAGAATCATTTGAATAGTCCATAATGATTTTAATTTGAACGCTTTAACAGAATAATCCGAATATTGTTCCGTAATGGAAATGGGATACGCACACAAATCGAAAGGCAAACTTTTAAATTAAGAATGTTAACTGATGACAGGCATATTTAGAGGTCGGTGGACAATTTCAGGAGATGTAAGGGATCACATGTATAAAATGGTTGGCAGCTTAAATCCGGCATCGATTAGGACTTTTTGTTAGGGACATGATTAACCCTCCCAAAATTTGTAAATTTGTCTTCGAATTTGTCAGTGAACTGAACCGAACCGTTTGTTTAGTGGTTTTCTTTTCGTTTTGCGGGTTCGTTAATCAACTGAAATTAGCAGTTTGTTACAAGTTGGTTCGGTTCGGTTCAAAGCCGGTTAGCATTCCTGTTTTCCGTTCTAATCTAGAATCAACAATATTGGATAAGGATGATCAAAACGTAACTTTCAGTTAAAACAATAACGAAAAAAGAAAAATAAATGATATTTTTTAACTCAGGGAAGGAGTCCCGGTGGTGTGGAGGGTTTGACCGTTGCCTTATAACAGAAAGGTGGTGGGTTTCAGTCTATTTTCATGCATAGATTTTAAAAAAATGTTTAGCTGGAGTTTTACAGAGAACTTAAGGAAGGTTCATAGGTTGAGAGATGATAAATCTAGTTATTGAGAATATGTTTTTTTCAGATAGAAAGGAAAAGTTGGTAAAACTGAAAAACAGGTGAACCAATTACCACTGTAAAGTTCTCACAAATGTTTAATTCAATTTTGTTGTCCAAAAATATATGTGAAATTTTGTAGTTTTGCCATCCCTGGCTTTCTGTTTGGTATTCCAATTGATTTGTCTGCATTCAATAAACTGAAACAAACAAACCAAGCCAACAATTTCCTCTTCTACCACTCTTTCCCCGGCCAGTTTCAGGTTTCTGGCGTATATTTTTATATATATAAAAATATATATATATTGCCACACGCGGCTTATTGGCATATTGACAATTACACGGGCGATACATATAAATTAAGCAAACGGCAGTTTCAGATGGACGAACTGACCAACAACAGCAGCAGAGGCAGGGCAGAGACAGCAGCAGAGGTGGCGGCGGCGGCCGCGTCGAGTCGGTTACTTGATGCGGCTGGCCAAATTTAATTGACAACTTACTGTTGCATTGGTCAGGAGGAATCGGTAAAGAGGTAACAGACATCGAAGTCAGGCAATCTGTCACAGCTCAAAGACTGACCTGGCCGGGGCTTACAAATTAAAATTCAATATTAACGGCGTGCAAAAAAAAATATTAAAAAATAAAAATAATTTAATAGCTGAGGTAGGGGAGGGACTTGATGGAGTGTGCAGTGCGACGGGCAGTGTATTTCCATAATCGCAGTGACTTCATAAAAATTAAACTTCGATTTAAAAATAATGACCAACATGACGTGTTGTTTTTGTGAAGAAGTGGAATGAGGTGGAAAAGCATAATGAACTGATTATGAGAGAGAGGAATATGTCAGTGAATCAGAGTTATCAAGTAATTGTTTGGAAAATGCGAAATACACAAACAATTTAGGCTATTTTGATTCTTCAACTTCAACCAAAGTTTATTCATATATTTAGGCATTTTTTAAGATTTTTTTTATCTTCCCTCAAATCTGCGCGGAAAGGAATTTCCAACGCTATTTACGTTCCCGGATGCCAAAAATCTATCAAAACTCAACACTTAAAGCCTATCCTTAAGTATTAGGACTTTTGAAATAACGATTAGTTTAAGAAATGTCAAAAATGCGTAAAAAAAAGGAGCTTTATGACAAGTAAAAAGTCTGTGCTATTAAAGCACTTGGAATTCTCAAGTCTTTATAAGCCGCCTGGGTTATTTAAAAAGGATTTGCAAATGGCTTGTCGGTGTGACAGCAACTGAAAGTGTACTGACGAATGCCATCGAATGGTGGAGCCACAGCTACTGTTGATGTTCATATGTATTCTCTGTTAAATTTTCTGTTGATTATTGAATTATAATCAATCCTCGACCTTAAGCCTGCCTACATTCACTTTGACTATATCAAAAAACTTATTTCTGTTCAAGGATCGCACTTAATACCGCCGAATCTATAAGCCAGTACTAAAGGACGTCCCGAATTTGGCTTAAAACTTTCCGGAAAGTTTTTTTTCCTGACTTTCTAAGGTAAGGCAGTCCGAAAAGATGCCAAAATCGCATTTCTATTCAAAGATCGTCTTTAATTTCGCCGATTCTCAAGCCTTAAAACCTTTCTTAAGTATAAGGCCCCAGTTTGCCCTCAAGTCTGCGCGGAAAGGTATTTCCTCCGAAGTTTCCAAGGTGAGGCAGTGCGAAAAAGTTTCAAAAACTCCATCTATTTTTTGGATCGCCTCTTGAAGCCTTTCCTTGAGTATATCGTCGCAACTTACCCTGAAATCAGCTCGGAAAGTCATTTTTCCTGCTTTTGAAGTTGCGGCTAATCCAACATGACGTCAAAAACATCTTGCTCTAGGATCGTCTCTAATTCCACCACATCATCACCCTTTAAGCCAATTCTGAAGTCTAACATTCAGAAATGTCCTTAATTCTGCATAAAAAGTAATTTTTTTTGGACTTTTGAAGCTGCAGAAGTTTAAAAAACTATAAATCCAGGTGGGACATACTGATGTAAAATAAAGTTGATCGCATTAGTTCTGGTTTCAAGAGGTATTACACGCCGGGTTTTGGGGTTGAACCAACTCTATTTGGTCTAGCTAATCCTTAAAATATTGAAAGATTTCTCAGAGAAAGCTATTTCATACCAAAAATCTATTTGCTATGCTAAAGCTGACCCAAAGTGTCTTTTTTCCGAACTTTTGCTTCAATATTTGAAATATAATAATTTCTAAAGTGATTATGTGACTTTTCGAAATTGAATTCCTAGAATAGTCGGATGTGCTGGTTTCGTTCATAATGATATCACTTTAAAAGCTGTACTCCTGTCTAAAGCTGGATTAATGTGAAGAAGCTTACTGAGTAATGAGAATATACTCCCGTAAAGGACATGAGATACGCAAGCAAATCGATTAGCCACTTTTAAAGAAGAAACGTTGACTTATGACAGCCATATTAAGAGGTCGGTGGACAATTGCAGGAGGTGAATAGCAAACGGAACGGCTCGGTTCCGTTATTCCGAAGGACCCCAGTCCGATTTGCGGTTCGGTTTATCAACTGGAATTAGTGGTTCGGCTCTGGTTTGGTTCGGTTGAAAACCGGTTTACACCCCTGCAAAATAGTCGATGTTTTCATCACTGCTTTCGTCACCGCATTAGTACTGTTTTGGTCACCGCTTTTGTCACTGTTTTCCTCACTGTCTGGTCACTGTTTTAGTCCCAGCTTTGGTCAATCTTTGGCCACCGTTTTAGTCACTGTTTGGGACACTGTTTTAGTAATTGTTTTCGTCACTATCTGGTCACTGTTTTAGTCCCTGCTTTGGTCACCCTTTGGACAGTGTTTTAGTCACTGTTTGGGCCACTGTTTAAGTCACTATTTTGGCCACTGTTTAAGTCACTGTTTTGGTCACCGCTTTTGTCACTGTTTTCGTCACTGTCTGGTCACTGTTTTAGTTCCCGCTTCGGTCATTCTTTGGCCACCGTCTTAGTCATTGTTTGGGTCACTGTTAAAATCACTGTTTTGGTCTGTGTTGTGGTCACTATTTTGATCACCGTTTTAGTCACTGTTTTCGTCACTGTCTGGTCACAGTTTTAGTCCCTGCTTTGGTCACCCTTTGGACTCTGTTTAAATCACTGTTTGGGACACTGTTTATGTCACTTTTTTGGTCGCTGTTGTGATCACTGCTTTGGTCACCGCTTTTGTCACTGTTTTCGTTACTATCTGGTCACAGTTTACGTCTCCGCTTCGGTCAATCTTTGGCCACCGTTTTATTCATTGTTTGGGCCACTGTTTGAGTCACTGTTTTGGGCACTGTTTTAGTCACTGTTGTGATCACAGTTTTGTTTACCGATTTTGTCACTGTTTTCGTCACTGTCAGGTCACTGTTCTTGTCCCCGCTTTGGACAATCCTTGGCCACCGTGTTAGTCACTGTTTGGGCTACTGTTTACGTCACTGTTTTAGTCACCGTTTTGGTCTCTGTTTGGTCACTGTTTTAGTCACTGTTTTGGTCACAGCTTAAGTCACGGTTTTTGCTACTGTTTTGGTCGCTGTTTGGGTCACTGTCTTTGCCGCTGTCTGGTCACTGTTTTGGCCACTGTTTAAGTCATTGTTTTTGTCACTGTTTTGGCCGTAGATTTGGTCACTATTTTGAATACTGTTTTGGTCAGCCCCCCTCCATCAAAATTTTTCTCGCTTAGGTCTCGTTTAGGTCCCCCAGTGAAACGTCCGTAAAAGAGCTTCGCTCAAAAAAGTGGTTAATGCTTTTAATTTCATTTAAAATTAAACACGATTTTGGTAATAATTTGTATTCACTTTCCTAGTTGGACAACATATTTCTATCCACAGATTAAATTAGTCATCAACATATTATGAACAAAATAATACTCAAATCTCGACTCATCAATTTATGATGAATTTGTTTTGATTTATGCTTTTTTTGGACCATGTTGCATGCAAATTTGTGTACGAGGTGTTGTCCACTTTTCAATATTTTATTAATCGCATGTTATCAATCAAACAACAAACTACAAACTGCCAATGACAAAATGTCAAACCCCCTCCCCCTTCACAGAATGTCCAACTGACTGTCCAAGCATGCCACACACGCGGCGTATGCGTAATGCGCAAATCAAAATCAGAAATTTGAAATCCCAGCCCAGTCCAGCCAACGGCTCTTCTACTTAGCAGCAAATTCGATTGTGTGGGGGGGTTTTGTCTACGGCTTGCCACGCGCACACTTAAGACGACATCGGAGAGTGACACAAAGCGCCTTTGAGGCAGGATGCAGTTTGCCTCCCGAGGACCGAGGCAGGATGCAACTGCCTGCCTGCCTGCCTGTCCAGGCTGCCTAGTGTCAGTTATTAACGCAATTAATTCAATCATTATTGAATCATGCAATGCGCAAATGCGAAACGGGGTTTGCAGTCAAAACACGATATAATCATGCCCAGAGATAATGCTGATAATCATCATCGAGAGATGATAATGATGATGATGTGGATGCCCTCCTTGTTGTTGTTGTTGTTGTTATTATTTGCCCTGCCCTACGCACATATTTGTCATGTCAAATCGCATCCAAAGTGTTACGTCAAAATCATGCACCCCCTGCCCCCTCCCTTACTATGTGAAACCCATTTGCCAACATTTTCATTAAATATGCCCAAAGTGAAGTTGCCATTCCCTGGCAGTTTATCAAATGCATATCCCTCCCACTCCAGTCGACCAAAAGGGCCAGGCCACATGGCACAAATTAGCTGACAAATTGTTTAGCTTATAGGAAAGAGGGAGTCAAGCAGGAACCACCACCACTAACAAAAACGGTTTAAGACCAAGAAACAATTCAGTCAGGGTATCAGTAACTATTTGAAATTGATTGTGAAACTTAAAGGAATCAAATTTTAAAGTGCTTATTTTATGGCATGGTTTGTGAGGAACCTGGATTTTATTTTCGACCAATCATGAAATCTTTGTAGCTTCAAAATATATAAGTGAAAAATATACTTGAATCAAGAATGCTTGATGTCACAAGTTCGAATGAAGAATGAAAATTCTTGATCAAAGAGCGGAATTCTTGATCCAAGCATGAATTTGTGATCCTATTTTTCTTGATCCAAGAGCTTCATTACTTGAACAAAGTACGAAGCATTTTCAAATCAAGTAGATAGATACAACAATATAGTGACTACAACAGTGACCAAAACACTGACCCAAACTGTGACCAAAAAAACAGTGACTAAAGAGTGACCAACCAGTGACTTATCAGTGACCAAAACAGTGACTGCAACTAAAACAGTGACCAAAACCGTGACCAAATAGTGACCAAATAGTGACAAAAACAGCGACTATAACAATGACTAAAACAGTATCCATAATCTTGACCAAAACAGTGACCAAACAGTGTCCAAAACAGTGACCAATACATTGACCAAACAGTGACCAAAACATTGACCCAAGCTGTGACCAAAACAGTCACTAAACAGTGACCAACCAGTGACTAAAACAGTGACCAAAACAGTGACTGAACATGAACCAATACAGAGACCAAAACAGTGACTAAGACAGTGACTTAGCAGTGACCAAAACAGCGACTTTATTTTGCCCGACTTTTTGAAGCTATAAATTCCAGTCAAATAGTATCGGTCAGAAAAGTGGTAGGATCGGGAGTAGTACCGAACTATTTCCAACACACTTAAGTGCTTGTAAAGAATGCGAAGAAATAGTTTGATACTAGAATTTTATAGTAGTTCAAAAATCAACGTTGAATTTCTAAAAAAAAAACATGTCAGTAAATTGTGAAATTGAGAAATTCAGCAACAATTTCTTTGGTTAAAGTGACAACTTTTAAAAACGAGAGCGTAAGTTAAAGTCAATCCTGCTCGACTTCGATATACCCGTTACTCAGGGAAATTATTGTTTAATAGCCTTTCTTTATGTTAATTAACAGAACATTAAGATTAATAAGAACATTTCAAAGAGCATATGGCGCCAAAAAGTATGCAACTTTACCAACTCTGCCATTTATTATCCGATCTTTATGAAAATTTCAGAGATTGTAGTGGGAGCGTGGCTAAGCTTTGAAATAAACTTGATCTGCGTAGGGACAATAGGAGTCTACAATTTGGTTGCTCTTGCTCTTCTAGTCTCCGAAATCTAGGTGTTCATACAGACAGACGGACATGGCTATATCGACTTGGTTGTTGATGCTGATTAAAAATATATATACTTGATGTGGTTGGAGATGCTTTCTTCTGCCTGTTACATACATTTTCACGATTTTAGTAAACCATTTTTAATCTCCGAGTAACAGGTATAAAAATATAACACTATCTTTAAAATCGATCTTCGATGGGGCAAAACAAAACAAAATTACTTTGTATTCTTTTGCAAGTATTGTAATTTCAAGTCATCCCTCGAAAAGAGCTTCGCTCCTACCGGGTGTTCTACGACGCCCACTCTGTTTTTTAGGATACTGACTAAAATAAAAGACCGCGTGAAATCCGGCCGTCCGCGCACTAAGCGAATGTGCAAGATCGAATTCGTCGAAATCCACTGCGCAAGCAGAAAATCATGTCGTGAGAGCTCATTGCACACAAGTGACACAACAGCCACTTGCTCATAACAGCATTGAAACAAAAACGCAAGACAAAATCCTCGTACAATGCATACAGGCGAATTCTGTTTACTGACGAGAAAATGTTCCCCCTAGAGGAAACTTTCAAGAAACAAAACAATCGATTGTATGCTGTGTCCTCAAAACAAGCGTCCGAACCAGAGCTAGCAAATAACAGTTGACCGTTTTTCGTTGTCCAAAAATAACAGTTATTTACGGACCCTTTGAGCAAAAAGTCAGAGATGAACCGTTCACATCGGCTCATGAACGACTGAGCAGATCGTCGCGAGCGAAGAAGATAAAAGTCATTTGCGTTTGAGTGTGTGTATGTGTGAGTGAGGTGTCTGCTTGGGCTTGCAACTCACCCAAGCCACACACACACACACACAAAAACAAATAAATGAAAAAAAGACCCTTTGAGGTGAGTCGTTCGGCTTTTTGCTCATCTATTGACTCTTAATGTGCGAGCGCTCAGTCGGATCGCTGTCTATAAATTGTTATTGAAAAAGCAAAACAAGCAACGCTCAACTGAGAACAGTCAACTGAAAACAAAAACAAAGAGAAACGAAGTGTTCTGCTCAGAGCGAGAGCAAGCGTGCATGGATTTTTTCGGTTTTGTTATTGAGCAGACCGCAAAGGAAAAAATATTCAATTGTTATTTACGAGCTCTGGTCCGAACACATACCGAGAGTTCAGAGAGGTCACCATCATCCGGCTTATGTAATGGTTTGGTGGGGAGTCGCCTATGATGGGGTCACCAAGCTGCATTTTTGTGAAAAAGGAGTCAAAACTTCTGCGAAAGTGTTGAATCAGACGTTTTGGAAAAGGTTGTCAAATCTCTCAATACGACTGGATAAAAAACCAAGTACCGAACTTCATTTCTACGGATAATTGGGCTGCTGGTAGCCCAGACCTGAATCAGAACTGCAAACTGTGGTCCGTTTTCGAGGCTATGGCTTGTCTACTCGATACCCATATATTGAGTCTTTGAGCACAGTGGAGATTGTCCCAATGCATGAGGTGCGCATTGCGGTCGATGAGTGGCCATAAAGACTTTGTTATTGCAGAAAGTACAAGGTAAAACGGTTCAAATCGTAGAACAACTATTTTACATTTAAAATTGTTTTACGTAGAGTTTAGGAAAAGAAAACATGTTGGTTGATCATCAAAGTCGAAACTCTAAAAGCTATGGAGGAGAACATTTTTCTTATAAGATAGCAGATCTGAAAATCTTTAATGACTGGAATGGATTTCAAAGTTAGATAGTGTCAAAAGTATATCAGGGTTCGTTTTTGACCTTTGAACTACAACATAAGCCAAAGTTGAAAGTCAAATGATGATGAATTTTTATCAGAATATGTACATATTCTGCCCCCCTTAATTCACTTGCAATGACATTGTAATTTGATATTTGATTTTTTCGCATTTTCAAGCATATCAATATGCTTTGTTTTTTGCCCCTTCCCTCCCGCACGGCTAACATATCCTTGCAACATTTTTTTGCATTTTAATCAGGCAAATGTCTGTATATTTGTATATTAACATATGCACCTGCTAACGCATCAGAGTCTATATATATTTGTCTGTGTGTTTTTTTTCTCTCTTTACTTTTCCCATGCATTATGCTTTTGTATCAATGATAATTATTTTTCTTGTCACCTTCCTCGTAGTTGTTGGCGTCGTCGCCTGTTGGCTGCACACACAAAAGGAATCAAACAAAACTTTGTGCCTTTGTCCTAAGCCATTGATGGGGCGTGCAGGAGGGGGCGTGTCACATGTGTGTGTGTGTGTGTGTGCCAAATTAAAAGTGAGAAACAAATGCAAACAAGACAAAGGTGCCAAAGGTTTGTCTCCCACACCCTCAGCTGTGACACTTTTTAATATACTTGTGCTGCTTGCTTACGAGCGAGCGAGTTTTCCTTTTTCTTTTTGGAAAAACTTCTATCTTATGCAAAGCATAATAATCATAAAGCACAATGAGGCGGGAAGATGACGGAAAAATAATATGAAATGAGAAAATATGTGAAGAAGATGCATGTGGCAAGTTTTTGGAAAGGAAATCAAATGTGGAAATAGTGTGGATATTCCCGCTTTTGGAACTTTTATAACAACGCAGCCGTGTTCTTTTACTATAAAGTAACTAGCCCTGAAGTTAACTTCTAAAACTTCTGATTTTCATTCAATTAACAAATTTCCAATAGGATTTGTCATGTAAATCAAATCAATGGAATCCGATTCGCAGTATTTTCAGCTGAAGCTTAACTTATGTGGCTTGTTTTGGTATTTAATAGCCATAACCATTCAGTGCCATCAACTTTAACTCCCTTGACAGCCTCCCATGGCCCATATTGAATACAAAACAACAAAAAAAATCAACTGAAACAACAGCTCAGACACCTCCGACGCCTTTAGCCTGACTCTGGGCATCCCGTCCATGTGTTTGTGGGTAAATATTTTTAATACGCGTCGCATTCAACCGCAATACAAGGCAATTAAATATTTCGAACCGCACACGGCGGCCGCTCCAACGCCTTTCATATCCGACATACAAAAACCGAACACGAACTCAAAGTGCCTGACTGCAGTTCATCCTGCTGCTGCTGCTGCTGGCGGCTGGCGGTCAGGACATGTGCAGCTGCCACTGATTGTCGCTTGATCTTTTTGTTGTTCTTGTTGCTGTCGTTTCGAAGTTGCTGCCGCATTGTCTTTTGTTTTTAATTGGCGGCCATAATAATCAAATAATTTGTTTATTGAAAACATTTTTTACAATTAAGTAAACAACAAATTGATTACCAAAATGAAAAATGGCCTGGCTGGGGGGCAGTCCAATGCAATGCAATTATTGAAATAACGTAAGCGACCCTCCTCCTCTCAATAATCCACCAGAGAGAAAGAGTCTGAGGAAGCACTGAGAGTGCTTGTCTGGCGTCAAATGTCGCACTTTTGGACTGGCGTTGCTTTTGTTGTGTTGACGCTTCAAGTGTCAAAATATGCAGCCAATGTGGCTTATACAAAAATTCGTAGGTGGCAAAGGGGAGAGGAAGGAATTGCTATAAAATATTTAACAATTAATTATTGTGCATACGAAAGTTCTGTCTTTTATTTGCGAAGGCTTTGCCATTTTGTATTGCCTACTTTTAGGCATAACAATAAAATATTGTCGTAGGGGGAAGGACATATGCTTAATTTTAAGTCGAAATTTTGAGACAGGATATTTTGAGCTAAGCAGGGACGAATGGAATTCTTTTTTGCATATTTCAATAAAAGAAAAATTAACACTTCTCTCCTAACTAGAAATCTGATAGGTATACAAAATAGCAATTAAAAACATGTTATCAGAAAACTAACAAAAGCAACAGGATATGATCCTAAATTATGGGAGTTTTTTTTTTTTTTTTTTTTTTTTTCCCCCAAAGTTTTAAATGCGTCCCAGTTTTAAGACATTATCTTACTTTCTGCGCAGATGAAGTCTTTTGGTGAGCTGGATTTGGTCAAAAGCTCGACCATCATAATCGGTCAGGGACCGAATTCCGAGTTCATTTTGTGTATAAGGTTTTCTATAAAAGAAAAAATCGGTAAAGTGCTGAAACAGAATAATATTGTTGCCAGACGTAAGCAAACCGAGCACCAAAGTTACACACCTGACCAAATACAAGCTGTCAAATCTCAAAGTCGGTCTGGCTGTTTTAGATGCTAAATTTTCTTTAGTCTGAGTCGAGCTATGCTCACCGGAAACTATGAAGTGTTTTTTACACCTCCGACATGTATCGGATCGCTGATCGTGATATATAAGCGATCTCTGACATAGGGCATATCGTAAAGCCGTGGTTCAAGACAAGTGGCAATTTGTTGTCAATAAGGAAATGCCTACATAATACGTATTTAGTTTACAGAATGTTATGATTTCATTAATTTATCGAGAAAATCGGATCGACAATAATATGTTTAACCTGATAAAGCTTCTTCTCATTACGCTGCAATGACGACGGGTTTCCTGAGCAGCAAAACATCCCTTTTTGTACAAAGGAACAGAACCCAACATACATGCCGCAGTGTCGTCCAATTGAAGATTTTTTTGGAAGTCTCAGTGCTACAGCTTACAACAAACAACTGGAAGGCCAAAAAATATCAAAGATCTGACCAATAGGAATCGCTTATGTATCCGGAAAATACAGGCCGCCTGCGGAGACATTTTCGGAAGCTACGTCGCGTGGCTGATAGCGGTCCTTTCGACCAAATCCATTGATGCAATTCTTTTGTATTTGTAGTCATAAAAAAAAACTGTCAAATTTTCATAAAGATCCGTTGATATGGCGGAATTTTAAAGTTTGTGCGGATTTTTGGTTGTCACCCGTTACTATTTAGCTGTTTGTTCCTGACTTTTATGAGTTTTTCCCACCTCAAGCTACTTCAATTAATTCTAGATATTTTAGCTGATTTTCGAAGGGAATTGTGTTGGGTGGGGTGGGCACATCATATACCTTAGTTGTAACGATCCTTTGCAGCTGGGCGTAGCTCAGGTGTGCTCGGGGATCACTGCAACAAATTTGTATTGGAGAATTGCCAGAAATAAGAAGACATCGGGTTAAATATACTTCAGTCTATATTTGGGTAGGGTTAGGGTCACTTAATAATAAGCCTTAAGCTAGGTTCAAAATTCAACGTTTTACTGCAGCTCTTATAGTTAACGCTCGCCCATTCGCGCACTGGCTACCGTTGACCTCCTTTAAACTTATCGTCGAGCAATATGACTTCGAGTTCCCGCAAATGTTCCTTCACTATGCCTTCTCGGTTCACTGTTCTCTTTAGCTCGCACTTAGGTTCACAACTATAACTTCCGCTCCGCTCACTTGTAAATCACCAACTGTCACGTCCTCTGGGCTGTCGCTCTTTACATAGTCGGCGCGCAGGCCCCGTTCTGCTGCTCCAAGCATGGCCTGTGTGATTGCAGGCCTTTTTTCAAGCCTTCCTTGCTTCCAATGCCTCTGCTGCTTTTGCTGGACCGGGGCCTTTCGCCGCTTTTCTCCAGCTTACTGTTTAGTTGAAGCTCTCTAACTCTCCAACTATCGCTCTTTCACTCTTTCCTTTTTTCTTTTTTACTCCGAGAGATCTTTCTCCAATTCGCCGTAGTAGTAAATAGAAAAAATGTGAAATTTTGTAGATCTTTCAGCGTTGACTATAATATTCCATATCATAAAACATCGACTTAGATGCAGCCTCAGGATCGCTATCAGACGCTAACAAAGCATTATTGTCTGCGGGAGATCTAAAGATCCTCCATTTTAAATAAATATCTTCCATTCATGGAAACCTTTGGCTTAAAAAAAAATAAAAAAAAAAAAATTTAAAATTAAAACAAAATCTTTAAAGAAAAATTGGTGATCAGGGATCAAGCGTGCATTGTCAAAAAACGATATAAATCTATCTAAATATAAAGGTTCGAAAATTTTAGAGGTTCATTTGATTCATCTGGCAAGCAGATTCAACGAGCTTCTTGTTTCATTTGCAAAGTATCAAGTATCAAGTTTTTGCATGTACATTGTGCACTTTATATATTTTTCTTGAGTGAAAATTCTGGCACAGGAACTCTTGAGCCATGAAACCGCAATCTTATACGCACACTTAAGTTCTCACACAGGGAATGCTGTTTCTCGCTCCTCTGACCAGTTTTTGCTGGCCGCCCAGGCCAGAGTGCAGCAAGCTGTGCGCCCACAAAAGTATGCAACGGAAAATGTGAGTCTGCTTAAGGCTTTTGTCTGTTCCCCGTTCCCTCGTGCTGGTCCTAGTCGGTGTCCTCGTCGTCGTCGCCGTCGTCGTCAGACGTAGTCGTTGTCTGCTCAGACACACACCACAACAACAAAAGTTTGCCAGGACACAGAGAGTTGTGCTGAATGCAGCTGCTACTTTTGCACTTAACTTGTGCTTAAAGCTGAAACTCAACAAGTGTCTATGGCGTGAGAAAGACAAACAATAAAAGCGCAAAAATATCAGGAAAAATCATGTCGACACTCGAAAGTCAACCCACAAAGCAGCTACCAACACATTAGAAGACCCTCAACACAGAGCCAAAGCGCCAAAAGTAGCAGCCAGACCTTAACCAAAAAATGTGGGCAAAAATTGGGGTAGCAGATGGAGGAGGAGTAGGAGGAGGAGGAGAGGATTGTTAGCCATGTCTGCGACGTCTTTGTCTGTTTGGGGGTTCTTTTTTTCCCCTGTACTTGACCTTGAAGCCACTCACACACACACACACACAACTACAGCTGCATAGCATACTTTTTCGGTTGATTTTGCGTGTGTTTGTGCGACTGTAAATTGTGCCAGGATAGCATACAACGAGAGAGAGAGCCAAGCACAGCACAGGACACCCGATGCTGCTGCTGCTGCTGCAGCACTTTGTCGTCTGTGTCGACGTCATCGTCTTGAACTTTCTGTTTGCTTCCTTTGGCTGCTGCCAACTTGGTAGAAACTGTTTGCGTTGATTTCGGCATATTTTTGGCCAAAAAGTGTGCGTGTGTGTGCGTCGTCCTGGGCCTACCTACACAATTACGCATTGCCACAACGACAACAAACCAAAATATTTGTGGTTTCCGGATTTTTGTTGCCCAGCAACTTGTTGCTTCTTTGTATGTAATCGAGTGTGCATGTGCTTGTGTGTGTGTGTGTGTGTATTTTTTGCAAAATTTTAATATGTTGATTTACTGCTTTTCACACAGCGACATGTGTTATTCATACATTTTTAATTTAGTTTTGTTGTTTTTTTTTTTGTGTGTTTGTTTCATGGCCATTTGTCAGTGTTAAATAATTTGCTGCCTTTTTTTTGCTGTGCGGTAAAAGTTTATTAATTTTGTAATCCGTTCAAAATTTTTTCTCTCTAATTGCCGGCAATTGCATTTGGCTTAATGTGACAGTGGATTTTGTGATTTTATGTCAAATGAAATACACGACTATTAATGCCATTTGTTGATCATATTTGCAAAAAAAAAGTTAAGTTAATTAAATTTGTTGTGATTTATGAGAAAAGTCAAAATATAACTAGATTTGTTAGAAATGTCAAAGGGCAGCGAACCCTTGGAATTACTGCAGAAGGTGCGCTTTAGATGCAGTTTTAAGTGCACCGAAGCCCCGGTAACAGAGCGATGCACCCGGAAATCTGCTGGCTAACGTGAGCAGCGATCCCACCCAGGACAAATAGAGGGCGGTACTTCGTGCCTGACACCCGATTATCGTCTAATACATTCGCCAATGAAAACTTCGACAACAATGCCTCGGATCCAATTTCATATTTCACACTCTATGATTACGGCTGCCAAGGAGGTTCTTGAAATATCGGAGCACTCCCGAAAACAGTCATGGAACTTTGTTAAGTGCCGCCGCTCTACTGCAGAGAAAGACGTTGCGTACATGAGAACTGTGCAGTCGGGAGCAACGCGGGCTGTTAAGGAGCGATACCGGGAGAAAAGGAGAGAGGAGAAGCGCCTTTTCAAAGGGAAGAAAAATGAGCAGGAACGGCACATGCGGGAGGAAGTCGAAGTGCTATTTGGAAAGAGTGAGACTCGAGAATTCTACCAAAAGATTAGGCAACTAACCGAAGGTATTAAGCCCAAAGTCACTCTATGCAAGGACGAGCACGGAAAGCTGGTCACAGATCCGCAATTGGCACTAGACAAATGGAGGAACTATTTCTCTAACCTGCTGGTAGGTGATGACGAACACAATGCCGTCTCTGAGGAATTAGCGGCACCACCAATCGATAACATAGAGATAGATCCGCCGGACCATATTGAAGTCTGGATAGCCATAAAAAGGCTAAAAAATAACAAATCTGATGGCGCTGATGAGCTACCAGCTGAAATGTTCAAGGCTGGCGGTGGGGAGCTGGTAAGGTGCATGCACCAACTCCTATGCAGATTATGGTCCGAAAAAGCATGCCCGAAGATTGGAAGGAAACCCTGCAGTTTGCGCCAAATACCGCGTGATCAGTCTCCTTGCCATTGCATATAAGGTTCTAGCATGCATCCTATGTGAACGTCTAAAGCCGAGAATGAGCGAACTGATTGAACTTTATCAGTGTGTCTTTAGAGCCTGCCCAGGGCAAATCCAGCTTCTTCAATCAGATGGGTCTTTAGACTGGCAAAACCATAAAGTCAGCTATTCACACTGCGACAAATCCTGAAGAAGACCCAAGAGAGACAGATCGACATCCACCACCTTTTTGTTGGCGCCATTGATACGCCTATAGGGTCAAAGTTCTTTGAAGCCCTGTCCACTTTTGGTATACCAGCAAAGTAAATTCGACTTTGCATGATGACGTTGAGAAGCACACAAAGCCCCGTCAAAATAGGATAGAACCTGTCCGAGCCTTTCGATACCAAAAGAGGTTTTAGGCAGGGTGACCACTTATCGTGTGACTCTTTTATCTGCTAAAAGAGTACATACTGCGCTAGTGACCAAATGCTAACAGAACGGACACCATCTTTTCCAGAGATAATATTCAACTTGCATATGCCGATGATATTGATATCATCGGCAATAGCGAATCTGTGGTGAGACAGGCGTTCTCTAAGATGGAGAAGCAGTCAAAACTTATGGGCTAAGCGGTAAATGAGGATAAGACGAAGTACCTATTATCAACGCGCAGTGAGTCTACGCTTCTGTTGCAATTCGAGAATACAACTTCAAGGTTGTTAAGTACTTTGTCTACCTCGGAACAACGATAACCAGCAACAACAACACCAGTCTGGAAATCCGAAGAAGAATTACTCTTACAAACCGATGTTACTACGGGCTCAGTAAGGAGTTCAAGAGCAAAGCCCTCTCTCGAAGAACGAAAATTGCGCTATACAAGTCGCTTATCATCCCAGTCCTGATGTACGGCGCAGAAGTATGGACAATGTCATCCAAGGATATGGCGGCAATTGGCCAGTTCGAGAAAAAAGTTCTTCGGAGGATTTATGGACCTCTAAACGTTAGCGACGATAAATCACGAACTGTACGAGCTCTATGGGGACACTAAGCTTGTCCAGCGCAAAAAACAACAGCTGCTGCGTTGGATAGGACATGTTGCCCGTATGGATGATAACGCTCCAGCAAAACGGGTGTACAGTCGGAATGCGAACGAGTTAGGAGGCACGGCCGGGCCGGGTCGACCGAAGCAGAGATTGCGCGACCAGGTGTAGAGAAATATTTCGAAGATGGGTGTGCCCTTCTGGTGGAATGTCGCTCGGGACAGAGGCGAGTGGCGAACATTAGTCGCAGCGGCCGAGACCGTAAAACGGTTGTGATGGCCAAAGAAGAAGAAGAATGTCATCCGCGTAAGCCACCACCACATTTCCCTTCCTGACTATAACTACCCAAAGAAGTGGGGAGAGAACACTACCTTGTAAAGTGCCTTGATGGACGAATCTGCGTGCGTACGCGCACCGCCTAGGCTATAATTCACTGCTCTACTTGAGAGTATCAGGTTAATGAATTCCACCAGCGGCTCGTCTACTCCCACAGACGCCAAGACAGAGGTGATGGCCCCGGGTAGGAATGTTTTAAAAGCACCATATATAAATATATTAAAAGCAGAAACGCTGTCAGAGAGTATTCTTTTATATCGAGTGATTTTTGAATCCTCCAAACTTGGGAATATAAGGGTTGATAGTCTCCCTTAAGTGTTTTGAGAAGAAATGAGGATTGGCTTATTGGCCTATATTCGCTGGTTTTTGCATATGAGGCTTTACCAAAGAAATATTAACGTTTCTTACATTTCTGGAACGTTAAAGAAAAATGTAAGTATACTTTTGCTTAAAAATTCTGTAGCAGTTATATATTTAGCGGTGAGGAGCGCAGTACTATTGCTATGGCCTTTCCTAAATCCATGCTGATGTTCTGCTAGCGGGAGGTGGTCTTGCAGGATGGGAAGGATCAAAGCTTCCAGGATTTTTACAGCTGGAGCAAGCAGCTTAATGGGCCTGTATGAGGTGCCCAACTCCAATGGTTTACTCGGCTTGGGGACAGGCAGAACCATGCCCTTTTTCCAGGTGTCGGGGATGACCAAGCTGGACATGCTGAGGTTAAACAAGCAGGTGGGGTAATCCACACCTCTCGGGCCGAGCTTCTTTAGCATAACTGTGGAGATACCGTCGGGTCCCACAGCTTTGGAGGTTTTGGCGAGTTTGATGGCGTCCTTTGGATGCTCGACAAACTGCCTACTAAAACCCGTGGCACAACTCTCAGCAGTGAGCTTGGACACACCGAGGAAACCTATGGCAGCAAGGTCTTGTGGCTTAGGGGCTGATGTGAGGCTTCTGATAGTTTTCCTTATTTTCGCTGTGTCCATTTCGCACTCATCTTGGTGTGCCAGCCATTTTTCATTTCTGTGCTCATTGACTAGTCGCGCGATGTCCTCGATTGCCTGTTCTATGCGGGGGTCTGCTGGATTTACGGCTCTAATTGCATTCGAGGCTTTTCCTCGGCTTCAGATGGGAATCCGGTGCGAATTTTGGCAATTCTTCCATCCGGGATGTAGCGCTAGCAGTAGGCATTGACCAAGTCTATGGACGAGCCACCGGTTTGGATTGCAATTCCCTGCACTTCCATGTGTCCATCCAGGGCTGGGTCAAGCTGAAATCTGTAGTTTACAGACTGGTGGACGATGAACGCCAGTCCACCGCCTTCATTTCGCTGCCTGTCCTGTCTAATGATATTGCTGAATCGGTTAGTAGCCTTGCTACCTACTGAAATTGTAACTAATCTCCCAACGTCTCTCGGGGTCTTTGTATTATGAGAATATGATTCAAGTTTCAACTGGGTGCACATCGATATTAACATTAGAACTCGTATAAGCTTGTTCAAACTGATTTTGAAATATAGTTATATAGTCAGTTTATAGCTTACATAAATTATGAAACTTAGAAAATGTGAAACAGACTACTTTTCTAATCAAAACGTGTGGACCTGAACCACTTTTGAAATGGTTCAGCAAGATGCTTCGAAGCCGGGAAAATGTATAACTTCAAAGTACCAGCAACACACAGCAAATTTCAATATTTTAGCTTAAATAACTTCTGAACCAGCAAAATATCCAACTCCATATTACCAACCTAATTACAAAATTTCAAGTGCACAGCTTGAATACATTCTGAGATATGGCTCTGAGCCACTGTTGTTCGAAATCGGGTTTGAACCAGTAAAATATCCAATTCCAATTTACAAACCTATATACTATATATTAAATTTCAACTAAATAACTTCATTGATGTGGCTCTCAGCCACTTTTGAACCGTTTTTAACCGAATTTGAACCGGCTCACAGACATGACACACAGCCTATGACCCTTTCCTGCTCGACATGAATATACTGTGAAATTTTCGTAATGATCGTTTCAGCGGTTAAGTCGCCTATAAGGTACAAACATACATTCACTTTAATATATATGTATAGACTCGTTCTGAGTTGCGATCCCTTTAGCAGTTAAAACTCAGAGCGAAGATGCGAAGCTTCTTTTACAATTGCCTTCAATCAAATCTTCATAATAATCTAAACTGATTACCACCCGTGCCACCCTAGTGTCTTCATAATAGTCTAAACCAGCGATGTTGAAGAAGAGCGAGGCCGAAAAGTGAAAGTGTATTGGTGTGCGATATTAAAGCGACACAGCACAGCTCTGAACTGCCTTGCTCGACGTCTGGGCATCGACTGCAAGCAAAGAGAGCTCTGCTTACGCTCATATGCCCGACTTCGGCCGATTGCGTTCGTTCCCTGGGGGCTATGGAGGAACATCCCTGGTCTAAGCTCATTGAAAAATAGAGCAAAATTTTGAGATTTTTTGGAACAATCAATCACGTTTGTTTTCCAAACCGTTTGGTCAACATCATCCATCTTTTAACCTTTCTTTGTGACAATCAAAACACAAAATAAATATTTTTTTAAATATATCGCGATTTTTTCCGACAGTTTGATCCTCCTTTTTGTCGACGCTTGGCTGCACTTTTAACAATAGTCTGTCTGTAAGCTTCTGCATCCAATGCTGTTTCAGCAGCTTTTTAGGGATGCGAAGTGCAAATGAAATTGCTGGTGTCGATTGCTCGCCTGCTCCGGCGTTTCTGAAGATCTGCACCTGACTTGCCAGTCAACTTTTTCATCGTGCCGTGTTTGCGATTGTTTCGGAGTGTCAGAAGCACACTTGATTCTATGTGATCAGCAGTTTATTTCTTCCTATAACTAGCGATTCTATTTGATTTACCCCCTAAGCTCTTGTGAAAAATGAAAAATTTTGTAATAAGGCGGATTTTTACCATTTAAAGAAAGTTAAAAAAGCCTACTTACTATTCCAGACTATCAAAAATCTGTGTGCAAAATTTTCATCCAAGTCCGTTCAAAGGTTCTGCTCAGTTTGATTAAAGTGGAATAAATACATATAGAATAAAGCCCTAGTCGATTGTACGTCAAATTTCTGTCTTGATAATTTTCCATTGATTTATTAATTTGCATTTAGTTTTTGCTTTCAACATTTTCGGTTTAATTAATGGCAAAACGAAATTCTCATTCATAAATTTTGCTGCCTTCCGTAAACTTGGCTACTTTATTAACATTTGCAATTGTAAATTCTGTTTAAATGTTTCAAGTCAAAGTGTGAGCCCAATAAATAATGCAAAGTTACCCCCGGAACGGCCGAGAGACCCTCTCAATAAACCACACAATTGCAACCCTTCCAGCTTTACGTGCGCAATTGTGCGCTAAAACCAAACATGAATATTTTCACTTATTATTTTCATACATAGAAAATACAGAAAAAAAAATTACACAGAAAGAGAACAGAACAGGAAATCGACAACGCAGGGCTCTATTGAGCCGTGAATATGTTGGAATATATAATCAAGTGTACCGCCCATACCCCGGTTGGGTCTAAGGTCTAAGGGGTGGATTGACACCCTCCTCAAGTCTCAAGTCGAGTCAATCACCGCCAGACGAGCACAAGGCCCATCACTTGCTTCGTTTGGCGCACAAGTGTATCATAATAATATTAAATTTGATTTCCAGGCTCACAGAGGCTCAGGCAAAGCGACGTCAGAAATTGCGCTGATTGCGCAAAAGTATCGATGACTTCTTGACTGCGGCTGGCTGCCACTGCGACGACATGGGCGTTGACTGGAGGGCGGAGCCGCCCCAGCTCTGTTTTAATCAAATTGGTGCAAACAAGAAGAACTTTGCCAGGCAGTTAAAACATATATTTTTATGCCAACATAAATAAATGCTACGAAAAATAATAAAAAAAAAAGTTCTTTGGCTTTTGCATTTTTATGGCAAAAGCGTTGCATTTTATATAACAAAAAAGTTTACTTTTACGGCTGCGCTTGCACTTTGGCCCAGCTGTAAATTCTGAATGTAAAAGCAAGCAACCTTCGGCAACATTTTCTGGTGAGAAGTTGCTGCTGCAGCAACAATGTTGCAATGGGGTGTAAATTTATGAGCATTTTTGGGAACTGTTTTCAAATATGGCCAAATCTTTCGGATGTCCAAGTGGAATTCTCAGTCAAGTAGGCCTGACCCTCGCACCACCTGACCTAAGTTATACACAAATTATACAAAAAAAAATAATAAGCAACCAACTGCAACAGGGAAAAGTGTTTTGTATTTTGTTGTTATTGTTGCTGCCGCCGTTGTTGCTGCTGCCGCTTGTGTTGTATTATAATAATAAAGTGGCAAAGTAGCAAGTGGCATAAATTGCAACCTCATTCAAGCGATTCGAGAGACTCCAAGACTCATGACTCGAAACTGAGGCGGAAGTTGTCGTCAGGCAGTTAGGTTGTAGGCCAAAGTGAATTGCGTATGTGTGTGTATTTCCCTGTATGTGTATTTATAATAATTGTTTTTGTTGTTGCCGTTTGCTGAAAATTCAACGTCTCTCTCTGATATTTATCTCTTTGTAAGTAAGACGAGTTTTATATGCCGTATGTAGATTTGCAATCAACAGCCACAAAAAAAATGAAGAAAAAGAAAAGGAAAAACAAAAACTAAAGCAACAACAACAACAACAAGTGTAATGTGCTGTGTTGCGGCAATAATCACTGCCTGTTGTTGTTGTGCCACATATATGAATGAATGCTGTTGTTGTTGCCACCAGCCACCAGCCACAGTGTGTGTCGGCATTTAACTTCTCAACTTTTCTTCTATTATTTTTTTTTACACCGCGTTGTGTGGGTGGGCGTTGGAGGGAGAGGTGTGGGCTGGGTCCGGCGCCCGCTTAGAAAAAAAGCAAGTGCAGGAAACTACTTTGCATTTAATTGTCTGTAATGACGTGCAATATAAAATGTTAAAATCTAAAAATGTTCAAATCCAAAAGCTAGAAATGATGTCGGCACAGTTACCCAAGCTTACAAGGGCGGTAGGGTATGGTATAGGAGAATATGATTGGCTTCTGAACGTAGACTCCATTAGTACATTAAGCTGGATATGCCTTTAGTAGCGACACTTCAACTGAGACTATACCAAACCGAAGTACAGTACATAAAATAAACTTTATAGGTCTCTAGTCATACCGAACAAGACAATTTATCAAAAGATTTCGTCCATGAATTTTCGTTCACAAATCAAGACCTTTGTTTTTGAGCAAATGTCAATGCATATTATAAAGAAACTGCTAACTGTCCCGGCAATCGTTGTACTGTCATTTAAATTGTTTCTAGTAAATATTTTGGTGAATTTTTCGGTTGTTGTACTTGATCAGCTCAAGCATTGGTAAGGCGCGAACGAATTCTTCTTGGTTTTAGTATTTTTCTTCTTTGTTTTTTTAAGAAGAAATCTTCTCGGATCCAAGAAAACAATCGTTCTCGACTTCGAGCTTGACGGCGAGGGAAGTGTGGGGAGCCAAAAAACAGAGAGCGCGAGCTACAAATGAGAACAATTCTCTCTCTCGCTTTCCGCATTGGCTGGCACTGGCACTGACTTTTATATAATACGACTTAAGCACCGCGATAAACACCAGAGGTGTGGTGTCGTTGGCTGAGCGGTGGTGTCTGAGTGCAGGCTTCCGAGGTCCCGAGTTCAAGTCCCAGTAAGGGAAAGAAAATAATAAAATAAAAATTTTTTTAAACAAATCACGACAAAAGGAGTGGGGAGGAGTGGTTGGTATTGTGCTATACCCACCACAAGCCACCCCACAAACCACCTAGAAACCAAGAAGATCTATTCTTGGAATCGTGACCTTTTTTTTTGCTTGGAATCAAGAAGATTTTTTCTTGATGTCAAGAAGACAAATTCTTAGACCAAGAATACTCTTCTCGAATTTCTATTCTTGATTTCAGTATTTTTCTTCTCGGATCCAAGAATATTCGTTCTTGCCGTACTTTCAACATTGAATATTCTTGATATCTAGAACGATCTTCTTGGTTTTTTCTTTGAGTGTATGTCCCTTCCTGCCAGTCACTCCTATGTTCCAAAAAACAGAAGACGCCTTGGGTCTACTCTTGATGGTTTTCTTTCAAACTGTGCAAACCTGCACTCAGAACAAGTAAGGGAGCTGTAGTCGAGTGCCCCGACTACAAAATACCCTGTTCCCTCGACTTCTTGTGTTTTCATACACATATACACACACTCACACATACACACAATGCAAGGCGTTCATACGGACAGACGGACATGGCTTAATCGACTCGGCTATTGATGCTGATCAAGAATATATATATACTTTATAGGGTCGCAAATGCTTCCTTCTACCTTCTACCATTTTCAATGGGAACAGGGTATAAAAATAAGTCGTTCTGAAAGGCATCCCCATTTTCTTACATTTTATAAACCAATTGCGTTCTAGATTTTTCCGTTCTTAAAACAAGGCCGCGTTCTTAAAAGTATACCAATCGTTCTAAATCGAATAAAGAAAACTCGTTCTTAGTGTGGGTCTTGAAAAATGACCGACGAGTCTGTACATGATGATGATCAAAGAGCTAACAACAAAATATATTTAAAGCTTTGGGATCAACTATGTTTTATGGATATTACCAAAAAATCCATGGCTAAGGATATAGCTGAGTATCTAAATGAGTATCTAAATATGCTGGGTTTATACTGCGTCACAGAGTGTCACATTTTAGTGTCACAGTGACAAATTCGTATGGAGCTGTGACAATGTGACACTGAAATTTGACACTCTGTGAAGCAGTATAAACCCAGCATTAGTACTCGATACTTATTATTCGATACCAGTAAGTACTCCATACCGTCTCGATTTTAAGTATTCGATACTAAGTATTAGAGACCAAGTACTCGATACGCCGTACTCGATTCTAAATATTGGGGTTTAAGTTCTCGATGATAAATTTTAGTTACTCAGTATTCCTTGTGTTTGTTTTTGTCTTTGTTTTTATACTCTGATATATATATTCTTGATCATCATCAACAGCCGAGTCGATATAGCCATGTCCGTCTGTCTGTCCGTATGAAAGCACAGATCTCAGAGATGGTAAGAGATAGAGGTTTGACATGTATTGAACATATTCTTCTTATACTTGCAGGCAGATCAAGATTATTTTCAATTTTGGCCACGCCCCCTCCCGCCCCCGCAATCTCGAAAAAACGTAATATCTCCCACAGTTTTATAGATAGAAGGTTCGAACCCTTTAGACATATTTTCTAATACAAATTTTTGTGCGATTTGCCAAAGGAATGGTAAAAATCGGTGACGGTAGTAAAGATATGAGCTAACGAAAATTAATAACTGGGCTGCTCCAGCAGCAGCAAAACACATACTATACATAGGTATGTAGATGTATGTATATATGAGCAACGTCTACATAGCAAAGTGATAGCCAACAATATTTTAGGACAAATTTTTATTTAACGATTCATATTGGATCGTTGTGGGTGTGATGACCCCGCCCCGCCAAAAATGCCACCTTTTAAATTCATTAAACCTGCAAATATATTGTCTGAGTAATTCCAACAACGAAATCCTATACGAAACCTAACAGCTCTGGCTAGCTCATTAGATCCAATTGGATTCTTGCAGCTAACTGGGACGCTCTCATTTTCCCCCTTCCCTTTCCCACATACACAATATTGAGAGAGAGAAATTAGAGATGGTCGCGGGACAAATATATCGCCCGATACCCATCTGACTACTAAGACGAGGATTGTTTAAATTGCAAATAATATAAAAATAGTCTAGTTCTTTAATTCTAACATAATATCAAGCAATCCGGAGTCCCGCGTAGTTTTCGTTGTACGCCCATATCTAGCTCTGGCAAATGCAAAGGTTTTTTTTTTGTCTGCGGCGCGTCCTCTCACTCTCCCTCTCTTAAAACTCTGTAAAAGGTACATAGAATATAATAAGTTTGTGCAAAAGTATGTAACAGCACCTTAAATGATAAGTATTTAAGCAACTCAAGTCGACTCGTAGGTCTTTTATTCATATATCGACCCCATTGCTATTGCAATGGCCTCCTCGTGGTGTTCCCTGGATACCGACTGTACGGGTGACATTCTTCCTTGTTAACTTTAAATTTAAGATCGAAGAAAGAACAATTATTCAAAAAGTGGACAAGACAAACCTTTGTTCTTTCAAATATATTTTTCCAGTGAATTTCATTTCTCATTTTCTCAATATTATTTTAATAGAACTAATTAAAATATTTCACTTACTTCTACTCAAAAATTTGCAAAACACTTCCCACGCAATATGGCAACAAAATTTATTGCTTTGTCATTTGCGTAGTCTGTCTCTCACTTTAGTTTATTTTTTGCATACTTAATTATCCGCCCCACGTGCCCACTGATCCCGCCAAGTCCCCACGTCCGTTACGGTTGTCGCTGCCAGCTGCAGCAGCCGCGAATGCGTCGTTTGAAAATTTTATTATTTAGCGGATGTTTAATTGTATCTATTTAATTTTCGTATGCAGTTTCGTCTGGCAGTCGTATGTTTTCATTTTCATTTGCAATTGCAATTGTCATGTTTTTGCTTTATTATTTCTTGCCGCAGCCGCGCAGCAGCAGCCCCAACAACAATCGGCCTCGGCACCGGAGAATAACAATTAAACTAAATTTAAATTATATGTGTAATGCTTGCAGCAGGCTGGCCCATTTTTATTTATTTTTTTTCTGTTTTTCTGTTGCTTTTGAAATAATTATACTAAAAATACAGAGTAGAGAGTCGCAGTTGTCATTGTGAGCCGCCGGCGCGGCGGCTGCTGCAGCTTGGAACAGGGTACGACCGCTTCGACTCTGTTCAGCTTAGCTGAGGATGTGATGCAACCGAGAGTTGCAATGACTTGGTCGTTGCTTTAATTTCATTACAAATTTTTCTCAAATAAATCGCTTACATTTCGCTATGCAATTATTAGTTGGTTGTTGTTGCTGTTGTTGTTTTCCACAGACAAAAGTGGCCCGTAAGTCAATGCGAAGAAAATTTCGCTGTTGTGAAAAGTCATTTGCATAATACAGCGCCGGAAATTGTTATTAGTAGGTAGATTTGTTTTTTTTTCTCTCTTCATGAATTGCACTTTTAAATGCTGCCTTTGACTTGCCATTTTATTATTGTATTGTACATGAAATTTATTTATATGCAAATGTGCTAAAAACTAAACAATAAAATGTTTCAACATTTTCACATGCGATTTCCATCTCTCGGCATTTTAATATAATTTTTTTTTTTTAGCTAAAATCGCTCTCTGGCAGCTTAATGACACTTAATTGTCCGTTTCCTGGTCTCTTCTTTTTGTTTCATTAACAATATCAAACTTTATCGCCTTTAATGCCACTTTGTCACCTGACACGGCCAAATGGGCGTCAACAAAAGTTCAACATAAACTAGCCAGCACAGAAAAAGGAGAGAAAAAAAAACCACTAACAAAGCGACAAGGCTAAGACTTAACCGCCAGCACTAGGACCCGGCACCAGGAGGCCAGACCAAGGAAAAACGTACAGAGGAAAACTGTGAACAAAGCTTTAACTTTACAGCTTTCAACTAAATTAATTTACTTTTACCGCCAACTTGGTATGGTGAAGTGAGGACAACGCGGCATTTGAGCATTGAGGTGGTGGTGGTGGTGGTGGTGTGGGCTATGAACAGGCTAACAAGCTAAGCATTGTTGTTATTATACTCGTAGTAGTGTCACACTCTAGGGCAAACCGTATGCTGTGGGCTATAAAAAAAGACTGCACAAAAAGTGTCCGTGGATGTTACGGAAGTGATCGGGTTCTGGCTTCCCGATCAATTAGTAGTTTGCTGCTATTACTTGAGGAAAAGCTTATTGGGAACTAATTTTAAGAAGTTTCTTTGATACAAATATCGACACAAAAAAAATTTGGAAAAAAATAGAAGGGGAAAAAAAAAAATTAAAAAAAATATCGAAAAATAAAAAAAATTGAAAATAATAAATTTAATTAAATATATTTAAGTATTTTTGTTTTTTCAAAAAAATTTTAACCATAAGTTTTTTTCATGTTTTTTTTGGATAAAAGATTGTGCATTTTTTGGGGGTTGATAAAATTTTTTGGTTTTGTTAGAAAGGAAAAAAAAAAAAAAAAATTTTTAACGTTTTATTTTCATTCCTTTTAAAAAATTTTAAATGGGCCGTAAAAATTCCCTCTTTTCCCCCCCTAACAAAAAAAAAACAAAAAAAAAACAAAAAAAAAAAAAAAAACACCAAAAAAAAAAAAATCATTTAAATTTAAATTTTTTTTTAATATTTCTCAACCAAAAAAACACCCCTCTCAAAAAAAGAAGACGGTGGGGTGGAAAGGGAGGGACAACCCAAAAAGGGGGGCGGAAACAAAAAAAGAGAACACCCCCCCCCCCTCCCCGGGGGGGGGGCAGGGGCGCGGACAATAAATAATAATATTTTGCCGCGGAAGAAAAGAAAAGAGGAGGGGTAGGGGGGGGGGGGTGGATGGGCCTGGGGTGGGTTAGGATAACCCCCCAAAAAAAAACGGGAGAAGAGGGGGCAGTGTTGTTAACTTTTTTTTTTTTTTTTTTAAAAAAAAAAAACCCAAACAAACCAAAAAGAAAAAGGTTTTTCTCCGTGGTGGTTTATTTTTTTTTTTTATTTTATTTAGATTTTTTTTTTATTTTTTTTTTTGGTAAAAAAGTACTAATAGGGGTAAAAAAAAAAAAATAAAAAAATAAAAAAAAAAAAATTTTAAATTTTTGTTTTTGGAGGAGAGTGGGTAATCCAAAACAATTTTTTTTTCTGTTTTATTTTTTTTTGGTTTTCCCCTTTCCAATTTTTTTAAAAAACAAAAAAACAACTTGGGGTTTTTGGGTTGGGTTTTGTTTTTTTTGTAGTTGGGAAAGAAAAAAAAACCCAAAACCCAATAAAGTTTAGGGGAAAGGCGGAGAATAAGATAAAAAGAATGGGTCATCATGTGGATGCAAAATGGGTGGTGTAAAAATAATAAAAAAAGAGACCAACCCCAACCCCCGGAGCCTTATTTTGTTTTTTATTATTATTGCCAAACAACTCTCGAATTTGAAATTCACGCATCAAGGACTTCCATCGACGAGAAAGGGAGCGCATTGTACTCGAGGCTTACTGAAGTGTTCAGCGAGATTGGAAGCTTCCGCTAGTATGGAATTTTTCCAAGAAATCCCATTTAGCTTTCTTGCTAGTGCCCAAAACTCTTTGCTGTTGTTGATTCTGATAGTATTGCTGTTGCTTAATTTTACAGAGGTTCTCAAATGCGCTATTTATTTCCTGATAGTTCTAGTGTCTGGTGTATTATCCATCCTAGCAAGCTGAAGTAGACTAAACGATCTTCAATTGTAGATATATTATTAGGTGCTTGTATATGGCTTATTTAGTTCTAGTAGCTTTGATAATCTTTAATTATCCAAATACTATTTGGTAAAAAGAATCTCGATACAGTGTCAACCAATATTTACGCGTTTATAAAATGTTAATTGCTGAAAGCAAGTGGAAAGTACCTAAGGCCGCGCGCAAACATGCAGCTCAAAGATGAACTGACTGCTGAGCCAAAAACTTTGCGCACACATGTTGCTAAGCTGACTTTTAAGGCCTGTATCCCTCCTTTCCAAAAACGAAAACTGTTTCACGCAAAATGATGAAAACAAAGATCCTTTGGAAAAGTGGAAATCGAGCCACAAAAGTGGAGGTAGTCCTATTTCACTTAAACATTGTTTCGCAGTCCATAATTGCAATGCACTAAATACATCAGCAAGCTGAAATAAACAAAAATGCTTGTTCGTTCAAACATTTGTCGGAACCGGCCGGATCGGATTACTACAGCTTATAGCTGCCATAGGAACGATCGGTCGAAAAACTAGTTCTAGTGAGAAAAACTTTTTTGTTTTTAATGAAAATTTCCTTATCATTGGCATTCACTTATTTTATATACTTTTACACAATTCTACATAGTTTGGTCGAAATCGGATGACTATAGCATATAGCTCCCATAGGCAAGATCGGTCGAAAAACTAGTTCGAGTGAGGAAAACTTTTTTGTTATTAATGAAAACGTCCTTTTTATCGGCATATTCTTATTTTATATACATTACCACATTTCTACAATGTTTTATCAAAATCGGATGACTATAGCATATAGCAGCAATATGAATGATCGGTCGAAAAAGAAGTTCTAGTGAGAAAAACTTTTTTGTTTTCCATGGAAACTGCAAGGGTATGCAAAACTTTTAAGTTAACTTTCCTCTTTTTTTGACTTTGAAGCCCCAAAGGGTCAAGACTAGCTTCACTCAATCTCTTGGCTTGTGTGATCCTAATTTTCAACCTACAGTTTACCGCCGAATCCGAACGGCAGTGTTTGAGAGACTTTTTCATGGCTAGTTACTTCAAAGCTGTCGCCAATAGCTAGTGAAAGTTGACGGCTGAGTAAGTTTCCTTAAAAAAAAAACTTTTTTCACAGCATGCACCCTACTCGCTGCACCGCTGCGTGAATACACGATAAAATTTGATATGAACATAGGAGGATAAAGGCTGTAAGCAGGTCCCATAGAGAAAGAAAGAACGAGGGATCAATAAAGATATATAAAAAACTAGCAAGGAAAACGGTAAAGAAAAACGTAGCTTTTGGTGTGGTGGGAATCTTTCGAAGATCCCATCACGTATCAGCTATTCGCTTTCCGGATAAATAGCTAAACATTAATTTAATTTTTATACTTTCGGGTAGATAACATTTATGTCTAATAATCTTTGAGTACAACGATGCGGATATGGTAATCATCTTATCTTTTGTTTGCTTACGGTTATTACTGAATAATCCAAAAAAAAATATAGACAGAGATTTGGGGGTGTATATGAGGTGAGGTAAAGTTGGCGACCGGTTCAGCGAGCCCAAGTCAACTCACAACTCCTCGCTTGTGACCACCTCTAACAGAGCAATACATCCGCATAGCTGCTGGCTAACGTAACGTAACGAGGAGTGCTCCCATTTATATGTGATGGAACATTATATAATTTTGTTGGCTAGAGTAGTTCATCAGAATTTAGAACTCACAAGTCAATGCCAAAGGAAACTTTTGATGAGAACTTACAATCTTTGCACACCCGCAGCACTCACATACTCTAACTTTTGGACCCAATCCGTTCTTAAAATATGAGCGTTCTCAACTTTCGTACTTTCGAACTCAATGATCGATCTTAAAAAACTCGTTCTTAAATTGATCGACGAGTTCTTTACTAGATTTAAATAACTATTTTGGGACCAAATTGGCTTTAATCAAATCTAGACATTATTAAAACCACACACAAATAAATCAAAATTAGCTAAACGCAGCGTGCAGAAACGGCAATCCTGTAACAAGAATCTCCTGCTAAATTTCACACGCTAGAAAACAGAAAAACTACATCCTGCATGTAGAAATAAAAAAAGCGAGACATGTTATAGGTTAAATGCTGCGTGGACAAAGACAAAGGGTACACGACGTGAGAAAAGCAGCTTTTTTTCCATAAACCTTCTAAATTTTTATACAGCAATATAAATACTTCATGAAAGCTTTAGGTTTTCTACATTTACGTTTGGATATTGGGCTACATGCGCAGGTGGGATTTCTAAACGAAAAATTGTACCTTAGAATCAAAGCAATGCATCCACATCTTATAGTACTTTAATTTATCGTATTTTCTAAGGGATTTCATCTGCTGAATGCTTCATTTTGAAAATCTAAACGAAACGTGTTGTTGATCTCATTCGAATCCCCATCGTTTGTCCCTTCCCATTATTACTTTGATTTGCGGCAATGCCGCGCAAGTGCGTGATAATCGAAGGGGCTATGATGCCGGCATTTGTGTTTAAGTTCCCGAGAAGAGGTAAATTAGCTGTAAGTTCGAGTCCCAGACATGGTAAAAGAAAATGTCGAAAAGCTACATGCCGCATGAAGAAATATTAAGAGGCATGTAGAATAGCTACATAAACGTAATAAGTGTCTTGGTTTACATATTTTGTTTTCTTTGTGTATTTGTTTTAAGAAAAAATTACATAAGACAATCCATGCATTTGTGCGGACTTGAATCCACGAATTCGACGTTGAAATTTAATGGGTGAGTGTGGTAATGCTAAGTGCTTTTATGGCTACATTCTTTACTATGATTTGGTCGCTTTCTCTTGCGAGCGCGTGATGGTCTTGGGCGCTACGATGCAGACGACCACGTGTTCAGTTATCTGGAGGTCCCGCGATCGAGTCCCAGATAAAGTAAAAGAAACATAAAGTTAAATAGGAACCAAATCAAGCCACAGCTTAGAACACCGTTTGATCGAAGGTTAAACGAACTTGGGCTGTTGATACTGATCAAAAATGGTGTAGGGATGCTTTACGTTTGCATACACACATTACACCATGTTATATCTTGGCTACAGAGTATAAAAATACCCTGAATTATCATCGTGCTAAAGAATCAGTATTAATATTAATATATACTTTTTGACCTTACTCCTCCTTGGTTAGAGTATTTCCCCAGGCAACATCTTTTGAAATAAGTTTCAACCAATTCCCTTTTGTACATTTGTACGTAAGGGTTAGCAGCCTGTGGTTTTTTCATTACACAAATTGTTATAAATGAAATACAATTAAATATGGAACTCCACCCCCATCTACACCCAAACACACACACACACACACATACAAAGACCAGCAAGTAGGCGTTAGGGCGTATTGAAAATGCAGATTACGTATACGCCGCATTGAGCCTGCGACAAAATCAAAGTTGTTGCTTCTGGCACAGCAAAAAGCCGGGACCCGGGCAATAAGTCAACCAGAAGTAAACAAAAGGCAACCGCAGTCGCTCTGGCAAGCCCACAAAGTGTCCACAGTGGCTGCCCAACCACAACAACAACGGCTACAACAACGGCAACAACAACAGAACGGGGGGAACGAGCGCTAAGTGCGAAGTGCCAGCTCTGACTGCCATTTTTATTATTTACTAAATTGGCGCCAAATGCAAAGTAAAACGAGAAAGAAAATCTCCATTAAACTGTAGTTCCCTAGCTTAGTTAAGGTTTTTCCGCTGCGGTTTCTGTGTGTGTGCGGGGACAATAAAAAATGCAAAGGAAATTGCAGAGTAAAGCAAATAAAATTAATTGAATTCCAATCAACTAGAAATTGCACCAGCGAAAAAAACAAAGCCAACGGAAAACGAAATAAAAAATATTAAATTGTAAAAGGGCAAAAGGAGACTCCAAGGAGGCGACCGACTGACGCCAGCATAATAAGTATTTTTTATTATAATGTAATTTTATGATTTCGCCGCCATTTTCTTGCTAAATTAAAGCATAAATAGAAATAGAAAAAGATAAGTGAGAGAAGCACAAGAAAGCGGGCTAAAGAAGCGGGGACAACGCAGTCAATTTGCATAAAACCGATCGATATTTTTGATTACATTTACAATACATAGAAAAAGAGACAGCCCGCTCCGCACCGCACCGCACCGGTTTCGCCAGACTGGAGGTCGCGGAAGGTGCCGCCTGGTCGTCGGGTGGGGGTCACTAAATATATAATTTTGTCATTTAAATTGCCGGCCCAGTCCTTGAGACTCGAAATGCGCTTAAATGTAAAATAAATACAATTATATTCTTGAGTCATAAAAAAAATGCAAAATTAGAAGTGGGTCGACGCAAAGTAAAGGCATATTAATTATTCTACAAGGCATAATTCATGTGGGCGTGGCAGTAAAATTATAATAATAATACAAAAAAAATGCCAAGAAGGGCCCCACGGATGTTGCCTCATCTTCTGTGTACAAAAAAAAAAGGAGGAAATAAATTATAAATTGAGCTCTGTGCGCAGCGCAGCGCAAAAAGAGGCAGAAAAGGTCAATGATAAAGGTGCCAAAGGACTATCAACCCCTTGAACCAAAAGGCAATTCAGGTTACAATTAACCATTACCCCAAGAAAGAGCAAAGAGTTGCAGAATTCTATTTCACATATAAACTTTCTTTGACTAGAACTTTCCTTCCACTTTCTTAAATAGTTTAAACTGTTCTTTCTCTGCTAAAATTAAATTTCTTCAGCTAAGCTACACCAAAAACAAAATATTTATGTAAAAAAAAAAAAGAAAGCAACTTTCTCAATTGCAAAAGAAGGGGGCTGCTGCTGACGTGGTTGACTCTGAGTCTGCCGCTGCTGCTGCTGCTGCGGTTGAGTCTGAGACTGAAACTGAGGCTATGGCTGCATATAAATTATTAGCAGTCATAAATATGCCATAATGTCATTTATTATATACGTTTTTTTTTCGCGCGCTCTTGCCGCCGCCTCTCGTCGCATGGGGGAAAAAAAAGGCGAAAAACTTTTATTGCCAAGTTTAATGAAAAATTATAAAAGGCATCGCGTGGATGCGGCGACACTGTCGCAGCAGCAGCAGCAGCATAGTTCACCTGCCTGCCTGCCCAGTCCATCACATCCACCACCAAAACTTTGTAGTGGATATTATTTAAATTATAAATTATTGAATATCTGCCGCGTATTTTGGCCACCCTCTTGGCCCAGCGCCCCGTCATTATATTTTATATTACGTATATAAATATTAGATGCGGCGAGGCAACAACATTGGCAATTTTTAATGACGTTGCCTGCCGTCTTGTTTGCTCGGGTATATGAAGTATTTATTCACTTTTTGATGTTGTCACTGTGAGAGGGGTACCGAAGCTTTGTCGTGCAGGTTGTGAAAAGAGGAAAGGGTAACATTTTTCGTATTGAAGATCGCACACAGGAGCTCATTAAATGTATTAATATTCTTTTGAAAGATCTATGACAAAATCACTATTGAATCCGTTTTAAAATTGGTTTCTAGTGCCTGCTTAAAGTTCCCCAAAGGCAAGTATGAAACATAAACAGGATTTGACAATGAATCTTGGTTCGGGGTTCTTAAAGCTTAAAAACTAGTGGACCACATCGGATATTTCTTTTACGGGATTGTTCGTAACTGCAAAGCAAAGTTTTAGGAAAAACTGAAAACTCTCCACAGGTGGAGCTATAAGCCCACATTTATAGGGATTAAGGTTGACCTTAATATGCTATAATATTTTTTGTTTCACTTAGCTCAAATAGTTCTTTGTTGCGAGCTGGCCCGAGGTAACCAACTCAAAGTTGCACATACACTGACTAACACTCGGGATGCTGGAGATGATACATAGATGATAGCTGCGTCATAGTGTGACCATAGTCGCCAGAGTAATCGATAGTCGTTCGTCGCTAGTGGTGGCAGAATAGCCACACATTTTTAGTGATCCAAAATTCAGTGTTTTGTTCGACTAATATTATTTATTTAATTACATACCTAAATAGCGCTGGCTTCGCGTTCGGTTGTCTAACACCCACTGACTACCTCTGGAGATGCTAGAGATGAATAAGCTTCGTGATGGTGTGACCATAGCCAACGATAGTCGTTCGTCTCTAGTGGTGGCAGAGTCGCCACACATTGCATTTTTCAGTTCAATTTAATTACAGTTCCTCACGTCGCGCAGTAGGCGGTCATTCTATTTGATAGCTTAGAATGTCGCTAACTTACTTCAACATTGTCATAACGCAAAATGATAAATTTTGTGAAAATCGCGGTATGTTCATTCTGATTTGATTTGTTTTCCAGTTCGTTTATAAATATGCTCTTTTAAATGACATTTATTGATTAGTCATATGACTATCATTCACTGTTCAATATTGATTACGATGCCAAGAACAGGTCATGGTAACATTAGTCGGCGTTCTCAGAATGCAACGCGATACCAAAATGTCGCAGAACGTCAGATGGAATAGCAACGTGTTATCAAAAACGAATCAGCTCGAATCAGAATGATTGAACATCGTTAGCTACGCCAAGTGGCTAATCTGGCGAGAAAAATTAATAACACGTGTAAATGAAGAGATATCGCTATGAAATTTTGAACTTAGGCTAAAAACTATTGGACCATATCGGATATTTCTTTTACGGGATTTTTTACGGGAAACTGAAAACTCTCCACAGGTGGTGCTGTAGGCACACATTGCATTTTCCAGTTCAATTCAGTTACAGTTCCACACGTGGCGCAGTAGGCGGTCATTTCATTTTATAGCTTAGCATAGCGCTAGGTTACTTCAACACTATCATACCTAGCAAAAATGGTTTTTGGGACTTGAGTGAATTCAATTATTTCTCAATTATGGCCAAGCTGTACTGTTTCTGCAGTGAAAAGCACAATGCTCATATATATTCACTAAAAATGGGGGCAGGACGGTAATGCTGCTTGACCCGAAGAGGATTAATTCAAGATGAAAAGAAGTAATATTATTCAATGATATGTTGCGCTTTTTAAAAACTTGGGCGCAGACGAAGTCGCGACGGGTTCAGCTTGTATCATATAAAGTTTAGGTACCCATATGTATGCAGTGATTAATTCGCCTCGAAGATGTTTGGATAACAATATACAGCTAACTACAGTACTGCCTTACAAAATCGGAGGGGGACAAACTGCATTACTAAGAAATAAACTCATCCTTAACGAGAGCGTACGTTTATGTCGGTCCTGCCTGACTTCGATATACCCGTTACTCAGGGCAATTAGTGTTTAAAAGCCTTTTTTATATGTTAATTAACAGAGCATTAACATTAAAGTGACTCGTATTTCAACATTATGTGAGGAAAAAACGCATGTATCGCCAAAAAGTATGCAAAGTTTTTAGTGTGGTGTGTCAACTTTTTCTTAGGTGATAAGTATATGTGCAAGCTTAGTTTGCATTTGGCGGTGGGTTTCTCGATTACTTAATATATTTTGCTTCAATTAATGTATAACTTCAATAAAAAACTGAAGTTAAATAGTGAATGCATTAATAACATGAAACAAATATTCTAGAAGTGTTTTTTATCCTAGCACGCCTAATGGAATGCTTTTCTCAGCTGAAGAGCGTAGATTAATAATGGGACTTAAGGAAAGTGGCACTAAAATTGGTGATATAGCTGCCAAAGTCAACCGGCATAGAAACGCCCCATTGTTGAGGGGAAATCAAAGGCTACGTACAGGGTGGCTGATGAATATTGCTACATTAAGAAAGTCAAATAACTTTTTTTCAGTGTATGGAATTCGTTTTTCTTTTATTCATGTTAAAGCTCATTAAATTCTATTAAATATAGCTTGATTAGATCTAAAAATAATTGAATTTAAAGGACCCCCTGCTCGTTGATGCATGTGCGGCGTCTTATCAAAAATTGTTTATTACTGCTTGGAGAGTTGATACAGGAATAGCCGCAATTGTTGCTCGAATCGATTGCTTTAGTTCATTCAAATTTGTCGGTTTTCTTTTGTAGACTTCCTGTTTGCGATAACCCCACAAGGAAAAGTCAGGTGCTGTAAGGTCGGGCCTCCCTGGGGGCCAACGGAATGTGGAGTTTCTGGATATCAGCTTATTGGGAAATTTTCATCGCAGGTCTGTCATAACAGGCTGGGCTATGTGAGGAGTAGCACCATCTTGCTGAAACCACACAGACTTGAAAGGAATTCTCTTTCGGCGTAATTCTGGATGGAAAAACTCTCTCAGCATGCTCAAGTAACAGTCTCCAGTAACAGTAACGGTGTTATCGTTTCTTCGAAGATGTAGGGCCGGACAATGCAGCGTGATGAAACTTCACACCACTCTGTCACACGAAGTGGATGCAATTCCGTCTCATGGAGTATCTGTGGGTTGGAAGTATTCCATATTCGACAAATTTGCTTGTTTATGTTGCCGCTTAAGTCGAAATGGGCCTAGTCAGACAAAAAAAGACAGTTCGACATGTTTTCGTCCTCTTCCACCATTTGAAGCATCTTTTGGCAAAATTCTAAGCGAATCGGCAAGTCTGCTGCGTTCAGTTTGTTGGCCATTTGAATTTTATATGGGAATATGTTCAAATCATTGTGCATAATTGACTGCAATGAGTGTCTGCTTATTCCCATTTGAGCAGATAAGTTCCTTGTCGAAACTCTTGGATTGTTTTGTATGGCTGCAGCTACCGCAGACGGCCAGAGCGAAAAAGTCACCTCCCATGTTGGATCCGCTCGGATTTCCTTTTAAGAACTGAGAATATCCTTTATGAAGCTAAGATTGGCTAAGTTAAGCTGTTCAAGAAATTAGCTGTGTTGTTTGGTATTATGAACATAGACGTTTTCCCAGTTCAATTCCGGTATCGCACCCGATTGAACTGTTTCAACAGTGGCTAAGAGCCATATATCAAAATTTATTTAAGCTTTGAACTTGTAATTTGGAGTGTACGTTGGTAATAAGGAGTGGTATAATACAGATTTCAGTCCAGATTAAAGCCGTTTAAGTGCGGTTCAGAGGCGTATCTCAAAAAAGACTTTAGCTATGAACTAAAGTTGTGCAATAAAGTTGGATAATACTGAGATGTACAGTTTACTGGTTCCGAAATTGATTAAGCCGGTACAGTAGTGGTTCAATACCATATGTCAGAAACTATATAAGATATGGATCTAAAATGTACTGTAATGCTTGGTTAAAAGGCACCCGTTCACAAGTGTACCAAAAGCGGAAACTTGGCAATTCGGTGTGAAGAATATTTGGAAAGCGATTTCCAACCATCTCAAGCTTGATAATAAACTCTCAGATAGAATGATAATAATGACCAACTGATACTTTAGTTACTTTTTAGTAAGAAACAATAAAAGAATTAGATCACAATTATAACTCACTTTCGATGGTCCCATCGGTCGCTAACATCAAGGGTATGTCAACTTCGTTGATGGCTTCCTCTTCCTTTCACTCTCCACCTTCTTTATGTTCATTTTTATTATTTTCATTTATATTTTTTTTTATTTTTTTCATATTTAAATAATAGATTAAGCCAGGCGGCAGGACTTCGCGACTGCCTGGTGGTAGATGCCAGATTCTGGCGACCTTCTCCTCCTCTCCCCCCGCCGAACGAGTGTGTTCCTATCTGCTCTATCTGTATAATCAGGGGTTGATTTCTGTTTTTATGTATTTGCATTATTAATAAATTCCTGGCCCCCTTGCATTTGGCTATATACAATTTATATATATATAATTTTTTGTGTCGGCTGCCTTCTATATTTATTTTATAAATTGCATAAATTGATGAAACATGAGGGTGGCAAATGCTTGGCTTTGTCTGCTTCTGGACAATGTTTTGTTTGGTCACTCAAGTTTGTTTTTTTTTTTTTTGCATTTTTCACTTTTAATTAAAATGCAATGAGTGGGGGTCGGTGGGAGGGGGGGTTGAATTGACATAAATTGATTTTATCGTTGCAGATTTAATGACAGCGAGAAACTTGCCACGACGACCCCATTCCAGTCCGGACACTCAATGCAATTTTTGTAATGAAAATGTTTAAACGCATAAAAATCGCCATTGCTTCTTGGGCCATAGGGCCAAGGATTTTTATGCACTGCTGTCGCATTTTCGCGTTTACATTGTAAACTGGCTGACAGGCGATCGGCGGCGAATGGGCAGGGAGGTACCCAGGCCTGAGTCATGACTGGCCACATGGGCTTGTCTATGGGGGGCGAAGGAGAGCCAAGACTCTGCAGCGCCAGGACTTTGTACGTGTGCAGTCGGCAAAAACGCAAATATTTTATTACGTTTCAGACTTGAGTAGTTGTGTTGTAAATTTTACAGTTTTACGGTGCTTAAGTTGTGCTTACTGCCACCCCAAGGCATAGAAAACTAACAGAGTTGAACGCCCAAAAGTAGGCTTTAATATTGCCATTTAATGAAATTCCATTTCAAGATTTAATTAAATGTCAAATAATGCCCGAAAATTGACTAATCTTCTGCTCGAAGAAATGTGTGTGTCAAAATTTACACACCCAAACACCAGCACACACACACACAAGCGCACACACATGCACACATACTTCATGTAATAATCGACACGTGGCTATGCCATAAATATTGAAGACATTTTAAACTTTAATACGCCACTTAGGCACGAATTAGCATACAAAGTGAATTAATTACCTGAGTTATACAATTAAGTAAATTTTATTATATTGAATTTTTAAAGCACACACACACAGACACACAAATAGAGCAAATGTAATTAGAAACACAAATATAATTATGGTGGACACACAAACATGAAAGAGTTCAAGCCAAAGGTGAACAAGTTATACTTGTAGATATGCACACCACACACACACACACACACACAAGGAGGTAATTCAACACGCCACATTCGGTATGCATTTGGAAGTATACGGAGTTTTCAGTTAAACGCCAAAGGGCATAAACAGTTCTAAACACATTTAAGTGGAATCAATAAATGGTTATTTTAAGTTTTATTCGTCATACTTACGAAACCCACGCACAGTGGTGCAATTACTGTTTTAGTTTAATTTATGCACCCTAGATGGTGGCGGCGCCAGTGGCATTATTTCTCAAGCGTAGCAATTGTTTCTATGACTGACTTTCTCGACTTCAAAACAAAAATCATTGAACATGGCTTCTCTATCATTAAATACACGTTTCCTCTACCAGCTACATATATCATTATAGCGATCACATCCGCCTGGTTTCATACAAATATCACTAACGAACTTAGCTAGGAAAATGTTAAACTAAAGTTATGAACGCGGTTTTAGGCAGGAATACACACTGTTCGAAGTTTAGTGATTTACCAATGAAAGCGCTTGGTGTTTAGATTGGTGTAGATTGAATGGTCAAAGAATTGAGAAATTTAGAAAAATAGCTGCAAATTGCAGACGGATCAATAGAAAGTATTTCTAATTAGAACTTATTTTTCGACCGATCATTCGTACTGCAGCTATATGCTATAGTCATCTAATTTTGACAAAACTTTGTAAAATTGTGTGTTTTTTCATTGAAAACAAACAAGTTTTTCGAACTAAGACTACACAGCAAAAAAGATCCATTTGGAATGGATATGTCTTAAATATCCTTTTTAATCATCTTTAATATGTTTCGATCATCCAACGGAGCTGAAAATTGTCCAAAGGATATGAAAAATGGTCATGCTTTGTAAGATTTTTAGCTCCGTTGGATGATTAAAATGATATTAAAGACATATCCATTCCAAATGGATACGAAAATCATCTGTGTACTTTTCAGACTCCACTTCTCTATACAGCTATGCTACACTCATGGACAAAGATGGGCTTGTCTTAGAGCATTTTTCATAAAATATTTTTCATTTAAATGGCTTTGTTAATAAGCGGACCTGTAGGTTTTGGGTGCCTGAAAATCCAAGAGACATTCATTAGCGCCAATTGAACACCATTAGGTCTACAGTGTGGTGTGGCATTACCTCTGCAAATATCATTGGGGCTTACTTCTTCGAAAACGAAGATGCAAGTGTTGTAACCGTAAATGGAGAGCAGTATCGGTTAATGATACTCTACTGAAACTCCTGGAGATGAGAGATGAATGAGCTTTGTGAGCAATCGATAGTCCCTTGTGACTTGTGTGGTAATCGATAGTTGTTCGTGTCTAGTGGTGGCAGAGTCCTCTCAAGCTCTTAGCTTCTTAAGTGTTGAGCATTGCGAATGACTCTTTGGATAACTTGGCTCGAACAAAACATTATTCGTTGATTTTCGCACTTCATGAGAATGAGAATTAGACGCAGCCCTAAGAATGGCTTGTCTGTCTGCTGGGGTAGTGGCTTTACCAGTGCGCCCCCTCATGTTTGACCATACAGGGGCTACGTAACGTAAGAAATTGCCTAGTACAAAGGGATTTTCTCCTTTAAGGTGTTGACCTTTCGCGTATAATATAGTGCTTGATTTTTCAGAAAGTGTTTAAATAACCTTAAAGTCTTTTTTATACCCTTGCAAAGGGTATTATAAAATTGTCCGGATGTTTGTAACGCTCTATGCGGAAGCATCTCCGACCACATAAAGTATATATATTCTTGATCAGCACGACGAGCTGAGTTGATTAAGCCCTGTCCGTCTGTCCGTCCGTCCGTCCGTCTGTTTCTATGCTATCTCCTCCGTCAGTTTTAAAGCTATCCTCACCAAACTTTGCACGAAGTCTTTGGTACAAATACGCTGCACATTTGTCGGAACCGGCCGGATCGGATGACTATAGCATATAGCTGCCATAGGAACGATCGGTTGAAAAACTAGTCTTAAAGAGAAAAACTTTTTTGTTTTTAATGGAAATGCCTCCAAAGTACGTATTTCTTAGTTTACTATCCTTTCCCATGATTTCACTAAGTTTGGTCGAAATCGGATGACTATAGCATATAGCTGCCATATGAACGATCGGTCGAAAAACTAGTTCTAGTGAGAAAAACTTTTTTGTTTTTAAAGAAAACGTCCTTATCATTGGCATACACTTATTTTAAATACTTTTACACAATTCCATAAAGTTGGGTCGAAATAGGATGACTATAACATATAGCTCCCATAGGAACGATCGGTCGAAAAACTAGTTCTAGTGAGAAAAACTTTTTTGTTTTTAAAGAAAACGTCCTTATCATTGGCATACACTTATTTTATATACTTTTACACAATTCCAAAAGATATAAGCCAAGAAGATCGGTCGAAATAGTAGGAGTTGGGGAGACAATACTCCATGGAACGATGTCGAAAACTAGTTCTAGGAGAAAAACTTTTGTTTTTAATGAAAAGCAAAAACGTCCTTATCATTGGCATACACTTATTTTATATACTTTTACACAATTCCATAAAGTTGGGTCGAAATCGGATGACTATAACATATAGCTCCCATAGGAACGATCGGTCGAAAAACTAGTTCTAGTGAGAAAAACTTTTTTTGTTTTAAATGAAAACGTTCTTTTTATTGGCATATTCTTATTATCATATACTTTAACATATTTCTACAAGGTTTTATCAAAATCGGATAACTATAGCATATAGCTGCAGTATGAATGATCGGTCGAAAAAGAAGTTCTAGTGAGAAAAGTTGTTTAGTTTTAAATGGGATCGCCTCCAAATTAACGCCTCGTAATTAACAGTGTGTTATGCTTTTCCAAGATTTCACCAAGTTTGGTCGAAATCAGACATCTATATAGTATAGATCCCATAGAAAAGAAAGGTCGAAAAAGTAGTCTTAGTTAGAAAAACTTTTTTGTTTTCAATGGAAGCTGCAAGGGTATACAAAACTTCGGCCGAGCCGAAGTTAACTTTCCACTATTTTTATTTCTACGGATATGTCCATAAGTTGGTGTATTGTGGCCTTCCGCATTATCTGTATATTTCAGATGTTTCCCATTTCATCTAACATCATTACTCGAGTTCAGCAGGAAGATGATTGAAACTTTATATTTTGGTTCAAGGTTTTCGTAAGAGCAAAGTTTCATTACAGTTTGTATTAGTTTGGTTCAGGAACGGTTGCAATTTATATGTATTTTGGATAAAGATTTATAGATATTGTTAACTAGCTCATTGCCAAATCCGTCAAAGCTAATCGAATTTGTAAACTGTTCTATACTTTTTTCCAGGGTATTTTCATTACTTGCTTTGATGTGCTTTGTTTTTGCCTTAGCCTCCGTTTTTGCGGTTGCAGCGGCGTCGAATAAAAACTAAAAGACCAAATAAATGCAAACTTAAACTATAAAATAAACATTAAACAAGCTAGAAATGTTTTTATGGCCACCAAGACGCTACGGCCAAAGAGGATGACGATGTCCATGCCCTGCCGTCAGTTTCAGTGGCGTGCATTTACAATACCCGGCCACAATTTTGTTGCAAGTGCAACATGTGTAGCACACACACACACACACACACAGTCGCAGACACACGCACAAGTTTTTATACTTTAATGAAGTCGGCGTGCAATAAAAATTGATTAAATATAATTCAGCAACAAAGTAGATTTTATAGCTGCAACATTAGAAACTGACTTCTAGGGGCGGGGGAAAGGAGGAGGCTTTGTATTATAGAAGTTTAATTGTCTTGAGGAGAGGCAGGTGCAGATGAACAAAAGCACTTAAGCAGTTTCATTTCTGTACACACATACAGCTATGTATGTAGAAATGCACACACAGAGAGCGCCCTTAATTACTTCGTGGAATGGAAATTTATTTTAATATTGGTGCGCAGTTTATTTTAATTGAAATAATTTTATTTGTCTTTATGTTTATTCATTATGCAGACTAATGAATTTTCTACCCAATACACGAACGCTATCTATATAAATTGTATTTGTATCTCTCAGTCGGTTGGTGGGTGGGTGGCTGGGTGGGTAGCTATTAGTGGGGTCTGTTGGACTGTGGGTGCTTGGCTTTTTGAATAATTAACGAGGGTGCCACTCACTCATTACACATGAATGTGTGCGAGCGACTGTGTGTGTGTGTGTGTGTTTGTGCACGCACGTTATGCCACATAATAATATTATATGTTATTTACCAAGAAAATGCTTAGTCAGCCTTATACAAATGTCTATGAATGTTCAAAATATAATTATAATAATAATTGAATTAGATTTATTGATTATTTGTATAGCGCAACAACAATAACAATCCAAGGCCCTAAGCACGCACATGTCCCAGACTGACTTCCATAAAGAGGGTAGGAGGGGTGCTTTTGATGGGGGAGAGGAACAATCAAGTCAAACGATAACGCTAAGTCAACTAAAAGAAAATCAGAATTTCGAAACGTTTCAGGAGTTGTATTGCGAAACTTGACTGAAGTTTTGAAATATTAAATTTTTTCAACTAAAAGACAGACACTATCTATGCCCTAGCAGCACATTTGTTTTTGTAAAGCAACGAATTATATGAAGGAAATACGAATACTTAGCACCCGTCCATAGCCAGTTTTTGTCCATCTCTTTTTTGAGATTTCAACTGATTTTCTCTGTATTAATGGTGTCTTGTAGTGACATTAGCATGGTTTTTTAATATCGTATCGATAAATCGAAGCATCGTATGTTCTAATTATACGATTTGCGATAGTCCGATATATTTTATCGCTAATTCAGTTTTTTTAACGATATATCAGAAGAAATGTTATACAAAATATTGTCTTATTTCACAAATTTCAAGGCAGTCTAAATGGTTGTGACTTGTTCCATTGAATCGAATCATATATTTGCTATAGGAACGATCGGTTCCAGTTCTTCAAACTGGATGAAGGTCAAGATGCAGACAGAACCCAAAAAGATCCATTTCATAATTCATATTCTAAGTGCATCCAGGCTAATTCTGGAGTTCCCCAAGGTAGTCACTTGGGTCCATTGCTTTTAACTATCTTTATCAATGATCATCCTTCAGTCTTGGCTCACTCTCGGGTGCTTATGTACGCCGAAGATGTGAAAAATATGTTTAACATATAATGATATGGTTTCCTGCTATAATTTGCAAGCAGACTTGAATGCAAATCACTCATGGTGTCAAGATAATCTTCTAAACCAGCGACGGGCAAGCCCTTGCTCCCATTGCTCCCGAGAGTATTTTTACGCATTAAAAACTGCCTCGTCACGCACACAAGCTAGACAGCATGACAAGCACAATTGGCTTACCACAATTAGTCACTTACATAGCTGATAATGTGTTATTACAGGGCCTAAATGAAGTAAATGATCCTGCGGCAATTCTTGATCAACAACATAAATTTAACTCTCAAGTAACTGCTACTGTTAATAAGGCCAGAAGTGTTCTAGGGTTTATTAAGTAATCAACAGTACTCCATTTCCAGTTACTACACTTGACTTTCCCGGTCGTCCCGAGATATAAAGAAGACCACCCACAGGAAATAAATAATAGAATATGTCTTAATATAGAATAAAAGAAGATTTAGCCCTTTTAATGACCCGAGGTGATACAATTTGCCTAGCAACTGCAAACTTCAAATGCATTTATCTCCAAACCACGTTTTTAGAACTGGCGGCCATGATTTCTCCAGTTACACTAAACCGAAGGGCTATATCTTCGAAAAAAAAAAAAAAAATTTGCACATGAAGAACCCCTCTTAAGGAACACAACACCGGTATTCCCTGCAAACCAGAGAACTGCTTCGAGTGATTGCACAACGTTCATAAATAATCAACACCCCAATCAAGTTGCCTTTGCGTTCAACCGTTCAAATAGTTCATATACACCAGAGAGCGGGTTTCAAAAATACATTCACATTTTTGTATTGGTGTGTGTGAAAATAAGAGCAGCGCAAAAATTGCTCCCAATTTTTAGTAGCAACGACTGCGTCAAGGCGCAAGCCGAACACGCAACGCGGCGGCGCTTTACAGCTTATTCTGTGTGTGTGGAAGCTGCGCTGCTTTGAAATTTTCCCTATGCACACGAGATAGGAATGTGCCTGCCTCTGATATACACACCTCTTCGTCGCGACATTGAGTTTTAATCATACAATGGCAATCGAACCTTGTTGGCGCTCAGAGTATGTTCATGTTCGCTTTCATAGCAATCAATTCGGGTGTCTGAACGCGTATGAGTTTTTGGCATATGCTGAAACAGCGCTGCGAACACAAATGGGAGAGAGAGAGAAGGAGTTTGTTGTGTTTTGTTTTGGTGAAGAAGAAATATGATTTACGTGAGAGCATATTCAATCAGCCGACACTCGCTCAACTGCATGTCGCTTTTGCTGCTGTGTTTTTGAGTGTTTTGAACGGAGAGTTCTGTTGAATGATTGAATGTGAGCAATACATGATGTAACATCGGCTCGTAATCAACCGATTTAAGCGTTCGCTGGTTTGACGTGAATTTAATTCAACGGCATGCTTTGATGAGTGATTAAATGTGTGTGGGAGTTTTTGTGTATGATGAAATCAAGAAGAAAGGTGATTTTTGAAGTTCTCTGCTGCAAACTTTGTTCATTGACGAAAATAAAAATGCGGTTCTTTAAATGGGTATCCCTTACGTTAGTGATAATGCATTCTCAACTCCCCTTAGGAAAAAGGGACTCTGCGACACTTCCAGGATATAAGAAAATGTTTCTCCTGTGTGATGTGAAAGCGATTCTTTCTGAGGATTGGAAATTGCTCCTTCTGGGTGATACGAAATCGATTCTTCCTTGGGATTTGAGAATTTCTAAGCAGCGGAATAAGATAATTTTTATTTTAGTTTAAGGTAGAGCGGTTTTTCTTGGAGATAACACAATCAGTGTTTAAAAAGCTGGAATAAGTTTCATTTCCTCTGCTTTTGACTTGCTGCTGCTTCTGAGAAAAATCAAAAGTCACTGATTGTGTACAGATAAATAATCAAAAACAGTGACGAGCGGCGCTTTCAAAAGCAGGACACTTGCTGCTGTTCCGACTGGCCCTGTTGACCTGAAGCAGCAGCACCGACTTGCGCTGCTGAGCACAAGCAGCGAAAAGCAAAATGACAAAAAAGCGGTATGCGACGACTGTTGGTGCTGTTTGCTTGTTCTCAGAAATCAGTTTTTGTGCTTGCTTTGACAGCGACTTTCTGATTTTTGTTGTTTCTAACAATTCATATTGAACAGTTGAAGAAAATTGAAGCTGGAAAAAGTAAAGACTGAACACAATTAATGCTCTGGTGCAAAGCAAGAAGTCTATTATGTTTCTTTTCAAACCACTTCGAGAAGAATCGCATTGATGTCTTCAAGGAGAGTTTTGTAAAGTGATAAACGAATCTACAATTCAACTTTCAAGGGAATTTTACCAACTTCAGCGATAAATTTCAACCCGCAGCCCAAAACGCTTAACCTAGAAATCTAAGAATTGACCAAGACCTTCATTTATATAATGGCGCAAAAGAAAATTCGATCCCTGAAAATGAACGGAAAAGTTTTTGTTATAAGTTTGAACTGTGAAATTTGTTCAATAAGGGATTGCTGCTAGACCCAAAATTCACTAATTGGTCATGCGGACAGGACAGACTCGGACATCGAGTGCTTGGAGAAGACAGGGGTCGAGTTTAAAGACCGAAATTTGTTCTCTAACTCTAACTTAATCCCCCTCAAAGATTCGTTGATGGTAAGAGATTTCTTATTTTATTTATGTTTTATCAATTGAAAGGGTATTCCTTTAGTCAGATCTTTAAAATAGTTAATTTCTTTCAAATTACTACAATCTTTGTCTTACTCGTAATTCAATTTAATTTGATTACCTGGCTGACTTATAAAGTTGCTGCTGCACCAAGACAATTGCAACAGCCATAGCAATCAATGCGTCGCATAGGCCAAAGTGACTTTGCCTATGGCTGGCAATTAACTATTTGCTTTTGAAACAAATCAACGGAAGCGCTTTATTTGCCCAGCCTTAATTACAACAAACAATTACCACCAAAAAAACAGAAAAAAAGAAGACAAAAATTCACCCCCTAAAAATAACAATAACTAAGGGAAATGACAAAAACAAAATTGCCAGCAGTTTCTATGCATTTAGTTTAAATATGGGGGCAAGCACACACACACACACACACACACAGAAACTGAGGGAAAAGACTCATTTACTATAAACATTATACACATATTTGAGTTAATTATATTGCAACAACAAGTAAATGACAATTAGCAAAGAAGAGGAAAAAAAAAGAGGAAGACTTAATTTACAGGCGATTTTTTTTTACTACCTACGACGACAGTGTACAAAATATTTCTTCTCTTTCCACAAATTACAATAAATTATTAAACATGCCACACGGTCACATGGTTGTTGTTGTTGTTGTGCTGGTATTTATATTTGTATTGCAGTTGGTTTTTTTCCAACGGTTTTTATCAAGTCATATTTAATATTGTATTTGGCCTGTCTGGTTTTCTGGTTCTGGCCCGTTGTAAGCGGCGCTCATTTGGCTTAAATATTTCGTGTCAAACAGACATTTGACATAAATTTTATGTTTGCATTTAAATATACACAGGCAATATGTGGTAGTCAACAGGGCGCACAATGCAAATAACAAAAAAAAAAAAAAGCAAAAATATAAATAAAATTATAAAATAAAGTAAAGGGTTTTAAATATCGAAGGCAATTACAAAATTGATGAGTAAAATGGGCACAGAAAAACATATGGGGAGCCACCATTATGCTCAAAAAAATTGATTTGATTTTAACCTTGGGATTGAGAGTACTTGATACAAGTACGAAAGGCTTGAAAAGAATTCGTGTATCTATCCAAAAATACTCATTCGAAGCTTCAAGATTGAAGTAAGTACGGAACTCCATAAAAAAGCGAAAGAGATTTAGAAATCGAGAGCAAGAAAATCTCTTTCACCAATACAGTGAGGCTAAGTGAATACACACACACATAAACAAATGCTTTTGTCATATTAACGTTTGATTTTTTGTGCAGCTTAGTAATTCCATACCAGTTATAACACTCCCGACATGAAAAAGCGGCCGTCTTTAAAAATGAAAAAAGGTTTTAAAATAGTCGTTGTTTGTTTATCCAACCAACGGAGCAGCAGCACTCTAAATCTTTAAATTCAATTCTTTTGAATAATTTTGTTGCTCTGTGTAGCTAACTTGCATCTAATGTAACTTTCTCTTATTCTATGTTTGATTTGCTAATGCGCTTTCTTTTGCTCTCTTGATTTGTTAATGTCCAAAATAAAAAAAAAAAAATTTAATCCCATAATTTCAAGCCATATCGATTCTTCCTCAATTTAATTAGGGTATTCACTAGCTTTCGTAAAATGGTAAAGCACAAATATATACCCCACAAAGGACTAAAGGGGCGCTTCTTTTTATTCACTGTAGTAATTTTCAGGGCCATCTTTGTTTGTAAAAACCTGCCGTAGCTAATTTTTAACAAAACTGTCACCTTTTGTATGGTGAAGGTGAAGGGAATTATTTACGGCTGGCTTAATGAAATTTTCAGTAAAGGCACCCTTTAGGCCCTAGTGTTAAAAATAAAAATAATAAAACCAGATGTTTAGACTAAAAAGCTAGTAGGCTAAATTTATATAAACATGATACGAAAAGTAATTGGATTGATTGATGATTCAAAGTGATGGTAAATTTAATAAAAACGTAAGTGACTTTCAAATGAAAAAATAAAATGAAGAGAATTATAATTAGAGCATAAGACCCGAAAAGGTTCATGTAGGGCGTAGTTGGACCTGCAGACTGACAAGCGTGGGTGGCCGAAATGTGCGAGTAAACCTCGAGGGAACCGTTAAGGTTATTGTAGAGAGAAGCGCTTGAGAATCAACCAAACCGGGAAAGCTTGTGCACAATTAGGACACCATTGCATATTCTGCGGGATGCAAAGATTGAAGTTTGATTGCCAAAACTTGACTAGTGGAAACATATAAAACAAAATAAAAATGCAAAACAAAGGGCAACAAGCTTTGAAATATTATGCAAAATAGTCAAGACCGCCGTTCGGATTCGAGCGTAAAACTGTGGGTTCCCTTTCTATTGTGCGAAAATTAGAAGCGCACATGCCAAGAGATTGAGAGGGCTCGGCTTTGCCCCTTTGGGGCTGTGTCAAGCCATTTTACATGCAAAATAGCTGTATCATTAAGAAAAATTAAAACAATGTCTGGAGTAGGTGATGGCGGCTCTTTGGGTCTTGTTACAGACAGAGTTTTATTGATTGTATTTTTTATGTTTTTAAGTCTTGAGTGTTTACGACTCCCAGTTAAGCTACGGAATTGCTAAAGTTATTTTAAATTTTTTGTAAACATGTCATTAGAATTGATTATTTCTTCTTCTTGTTTTCGAATTGATGGCGTACGAGTTGGAGGAACCTTTTGCAGCATTGATCAGCTTATCGGCCACTCGTACATGATATTGGTGTTCCTGAAGGTATTCCCACGTGCTCCTGTGCACAGCAGCCAGATGGCCTGGTTAACGCGACGCAAGGGCTGCCGGGAGGCAGCCGAAACAGTCTATCAACGCATCTCGAGCGAGCGCTTGACAGTGCGACAGGAACTCAGCTTTTTGCCAAGGTTGCGTCTCTTCAACATCAGCGTGCAGGTCAGAAGGTCAGCCGATCCACAATGGGGCCTTGGCCTTGCGGAAACGCTTGGCGACATAACATTCTTCCAGCGCTTTGAATTGCCTTTCAGTTGTCTTTTTTTACAATTTTTGGTTTGCTGGTGTGACCGCATTTTTTAAAGACAAAAATCTCGAAAAGGCACGATACTAAGTATTTTTTTACCGATTCTTTGAAAAATTTTACAACACTTTAAAACATTACACTTTTTCACATACGAGTATACGACTGATTTTTTAAACATACCCTATAGCAGGGGTGCCCAGAACGAGCTTACCAGCGCGTAAAAACCAATACACATACACCAAATATATTTCAAGCAATAACAACAAAATGAGATAGAGAGAGAGAACCGATTTTTTGTTTTTGTGTGTGTGTGCCGCGGAAAGCGACACGCGTTCGGTCGTAGGCATAAGCATTTTGTTGTTGTGTTCGAGTTTGCGAAAGACATAGGGGAGACATAGGGGAGAGGGAATAGAGACACATATGAAGTTGTTGATGCAGGTCAGAGCGCGAACAACAACAAAACATAGAGCACGCATAAGATTTGTTTTTGGTTTTTGCTTGCTTATGGCTCGCGCAAAATGTATACGCGCAGGCTATCCCTTTGCGTAGAACAACAACACAAGCGTGTCTCGCGTAATGGGCATGGGCGCCCCTGCCCTATAGCATGTTAAACGTCGTAATTTTTTTCTCATGTGTTTTGTTGTTGCTTCGTAAACTTTTGGATTTACACTTTTACGCTTTGCCATTTTACGAGGGCTAGTGAATACCCTCAATTTTTTACTTGGAAATAACAATGGGACCCGTCTGTTTAGCGTCATCACGCTGCTTGGCAACGCACATAAAATCACGTCGCGGTCACCAAAAATGCTAAGCTTTTAAGCTTTTTTAATAGCTGTTGAATTGTTCACTAAATTTGTCCAAATAATTTAAAACAAAAAAATAGGGTAAAGTTAACTTCGGCTCGGCGGAAGTTTTGTATACCCTTGCAACTTCCATTGAAAACAAAAAAGTTTTTCTAACTAAGACTATTTTTTGGACCTTACTTTTCTATGGGATCTATACTTTAAAGATGTCTGATTTCGATTAAACTTGGTGAAATCATGGAAAAGAATAATACACTGTTAATTGCGAAATTTGGAGGCGATCCCATTTAAAACAAAAAGTTTTTCTCACTAGAACTTCTTTTTCGACCGATCATTCATACTGCAGCTATATGCTATAGTCATCATTTGATAAAACTTTGTAGAAATGTGTTAAAGTATATATAATAAGAATATGCCAATAAATAGAACGCTTTCATTAAAAACAAAAAAGTTTTCCTCACTCGAACTAGTTTTTCGACCGATTGTTCCTATAGGAGCTATATGCTATAGCCATCCGATTTCGACCAAACTTTGTAGATTTGTGTAAATGTGTATAAAAAAAGTGTATGCCAATTAAGGACGTTTTTATTAAAAACAAAAAGTTTTTCTCACTAGAACTAGTTTTTCGACCGATCGTTCCTAGCTATATGGTATAGCCTTCCCTGCGATTCCCAGAAGATTCAATCTTCTGGCAATTTCAACGGAGACTCCCAGAAGACTCTTTGCGGCGATGGGCGATTCAACAATCGCCCAAATGTTTACAGGTTAAATTCTAGTATTACCACATCAATCTGGCATCTAAGGATCAGGTCGAATCTATATTTAATCGGAATTAGGATAAACCGTAGTTCACAGAACCGATCCAAAAATTACAGGTATCATTGTCTAATGCAACGATGTTCTTCCATAGCCCCCAGGGGCCGAGCGCAATCGGCTATTTACATGCACAGCCGAGCGCATCATCAGCGCTCTCTTTGCCTTCATTCGCTGCCCAGCCGTCGTTGAGGGCAGTTCAAAGCTGGGCTGTGCCGCTTTAATATCGGACATCCATACACTCTCACTTTTTGGCCTCGCTCTTCTTGACAACGCTGGTCTAATGGTAGGCGCTTCTCGTCTTTAGAACCGAACCGTTTTTCATTGTGGTTTTCGCTTCGACTTAGCAATTTCAGCTTGCGGTTCGGTTATCAGCTGGAATTAGCGGATCGGTTTCGGTTTGGTTCTAGAAACTTCTTTGCAAGCTTCGCGAGTGGAGCTTAAAAGGTTGCAATATGTAAGCCGTTGAGCGGTCTGGAGAGCTGCCGAAACATGAGAACAGGCGAGCAATCGACGGCAGCTATTTCCTGAACACATTGCACCCCAGAGCGCTTCGGAGACTCCGAAATAATCGCATGCACGGCGCGATGAACAAGTTAAGCGGCAGACTAGGTTAAGATCTGCCAAAACGCCGAAGCAGGCGAACAATCGACGCCAGCAATTTGCTATACACATCGCATCCCAGAGAGCTGCTAGGACTGCGCAACAGTCTCAATTGCGGTGCGATGAAAAAGTGGAGGGCCAGGTCAGGTTAAGATCTACTATACAGAAACACCGAAGAAGCCGAGCAATCGACGCTAGCAGCTTGCTCTACACAACGAATTCTTATATAGCTGTAGACAGAAGCTCGGAGACAGGCTGTTGCTGAAATTGCGGCACAGCGGCCCAAATAAATGAACCTAACTGTCAAAAAAATGTGAAATTTGCAAAAAAATATATTTGAGTTTTGATTATCACGAAGACGGGTAAGTAGACGGAATCGAAATCCGCCACCAATGTCAAAGGAAAAAGTGCACCTTGGCACATTTAACAGTCGCTTAGGCGGAGCTCCTAATTGCCCCAGAGTAACAGGAACCTTTATTCTTATACAAATTACATCACCATATTTATTTAATGGATATATCTAAGAAAATGGTATACAAAACAGAAAGTATATATAGTTATATGTATGTAACCCGACCACAAGTAATAAACCTCTCAACTTATGTTGAACAAAAATTCACTTCCCTTTAGTAGTTTAGCTGTTTGCAACAACAAAGCGTAGCAAGTGCGTCTAAAATGGGGAAAAAAAAGGAGGAGAACTCAAACTTAACTTGCAATGTTGGCGCCACACAAACACAGATACAAAACTACTCACACACACACACATTGAAAACTGACGCGAATATTGCGCGCGCTTTTTCTTGGGGCGAACATCTTCGGCGCGACTTTGACTTCGACTTGAAGTGCAACAACGAAGACGTTGCTGACATTTGCTGAGCGCCTGGCAGGGGCGCAGTCTGTGCATTCGACTGCATTTTTGTGTGCGGTGCAAGCACCCCCGAAAAGTGCAGCACACGCAGTCAGTTGGGGGTTTTTTCTTCTTTTTTTTTTTGGCCAGCGTCTTTGGGTTGCGTATTGATTTTATCAGCTGAACCCGCAGGTGCTTGCATTTTTAGTGCTGCTCCGAACTTTTTTTTTTGTGCGCCAAATTTATGAGAACACATTTGAAAATTTATGCGTTGGTGAGAAAAGTTTTAGATGCAAGGCAAAATATTTTCTTTCTTTTGTAGTTGAATTATTTTATTTGTAAAAGTTTTGCTTATGAATTATGGCAGTATGTTTGTGCGGAAAGGCATTGACCCTCCTCGAAGTTTTGGCCACATGTGTTCTGCCTTTGATGAAATATGACATAAAATATTTAAATATTATAATAAGTGCCTGGCGCGCCGCCCCCTCTCAACCATCTGCATTACTCTGCCTGATTATTAGATTGTGAAATATTTTTGATATTTACTTTCCAGATATGAATCCTGTTTCTTTTGCTGTATGTAAAGTGTAACCTCGAGGGCTTTTCAGCACAGTTGGGTGGCGGTTTTTATAAAATATATTTTAGGGGTTGTCCTCGTCCACTTTTGCAACTGAGCCAAATGCGTTTGTTGTTGGCTTATTATTTATGATTTACATTTTTCATCCCCCTCCACAAACATTTACCATCCACACGTAATTAGTTGTTGCCGTAAGTCCCCTTTTCCGACTGCGAGTGTGGAATGAGAAACACAAAAAAAAATGCAACAAATTACATATAGATTTCTTAGAGTTTTGGTTGCATAATCATGCACCGGATATGAATTACACATTACTTTTTCTGTGCTCTTTCTATAAGTCCACATACTGAGGCATTCACTGCACCTGGAGGTATTTAAGTGATTGGTGTAACTACACTTGGAATTAGCAGGGGAAGATTTTAGAAGAGTGGACCCGACTTTAGAACAATGGTCGGCCATCGGAGCAGAGAAGTTGACATTGGCAACTGAGAATGAACACATACAATAAACGGGCAAGCTCAATAAAGTGACAACTTTATACTGCAGATTCAAAAATGCTATTGTACTGGATGAAATTTAGCTTATGGTTCTCGATGCCGACCTTCTGATTTAGAACTTGAAAGTTGAGCATCAATTGTATTAAATCAAAATTGTCTAATGGGGGTGTCTCAGAAATCTCTAGAGATTTTCGTACATTGCACTAGGCTCGGACCATATCCCTATTACTATCAAGGTTACAAAAGATGCGGACTTCATAACATCTGAGGCCCGCACTTTTGTGATGTTCAAGTCTAGAACTGAAGCAGCCTGTGCTGCTCTCCCACCACCAGCCTATGTCACTGATGCTGCCAGGAGATGTATCCCCGCTGGACGCATCCCACAGCTGCGCCCCCTCTTTCCGGCGAAGGCAGTGCCTCTCGCCAATAGAAGTGATGCCCTCAGAAGAGAAGATGCCTCCAATCCTGAAATTTTATCACTAAACGAGGATATCACAAAGTTCGTCAACCTAAACAGGAAAAACAAATGGTTGGAAAAAGGCTCCAGTTTGTTGCCCACCCTGAGCACACGGACAACAACAAGCGCAAGATCGTACGCAGGATACGAAACCTCCCCATTGATGCAGATGACGTCGAGCTGGCCATTAAGGACTCCAAGCCCTCCAAGGCAATCGGGCCTGATGGTCTTACCTCCATCATGCTCAGACACCTTGGACCTGTCGGAATCAGATTCCTGACACACACCTTCAACCTGTGTGTCAGGTCTCTGTTTATTCCCAGCATTTGGAAAACTGGGAAAATCATTCCCGTTTTAAAGGTTGGGAAACCTCCGGACTAGGGCTCATCCTATTACGCTCCTCTCCCCGGTCATTAAAATACTTAAGTTCCTGCTGCTCCCTAACCTCAACGAACATCTCCAGAACATTAGCCGCGACATACTCCTTCAGGATTTGGCCCAAAGCAGCCTACCAAATCGGTTGACCAGATGGATGTCCAACTACTTAGCTGGCAGGCAAGCCCATGTGGACTTCCGAGGGAAGCTATCTAAAACTCGTGTCATTAAGCAGGGTGTGCCCCAAGGCGGAGTACTCTCCCCCCTGCTCTTTAACACCTATGTTGCCAATATCCCGCAGCCCCCACCCAAAGTCCAACTAATCACGTACCCGGATGACTGCTCCATCATCACCACTGGCAGGGATGTTGGTATTCTTGAGCAGCTTATCAACTCGTACCTCCCTAACCTAGCTGACTTTTTCACCAGCAGGAACCTGAGTCTCTCTGCTCCTAAATCGTCCGCTACCCTCCTCACCACCTGGACGAGAGAGGCAACCCCTCAACATCCACGTCTGTGGACAAGGGATCCCCACGGTGAATAGCCCCGAAATCCTAGGGGTCACCTTCGACTCCCTTTGCGACTCCCTTTACCTTTGCCAAGCATTCGGAGAGTGTCATCAAAAAGTCAGAAGCCGGACTGAAGTTTTAAAGGCAATTGCAGTCAGCACGTGGGGAAAGGAAAAGGATACCATCACAACCACCTACAAGACGATCGGTAGATCCATGATCAACTACGCAGCCCCAAATCTGGACCCCGTCTATTAGGGACACCCAATGGCGAAATCTCCAGTCAATTTGTAGATGTAGCTCCCATACAAAGTGAATGCAAAGTCCAACACACATACAAAGGGGAATGTCTGTGTCAGGCTGTTATTTTGGTGTTTTGCGCGCATGCTGCTTTTGGAATTCCCGAACAGTTTTGCCGTCTCTGGCATGGAGAAACTGCTCTTTATATAGACATTTCAGGCTCAAGATCGCAGATGAGTGAGGATTTGGTCCCTCATGAAACGCGTCCGATCAACCTGAAGCCTCCTTTTTTGTGTTGTGTGCCTCTGTTTAAAGTTATGCCAATAGCATAACAAGACCTCGAGCCAGTAAAAACTGAAAGTTAAAGTGGATAACTATAAAGCTTAAGGCACTCAATGCTCCTGGATTACAACCTCGATTTTTCGAAATTCTGCCGGTCAGTTTCCCATTCTGTCGCAGTGTGGAGGGGTTATTGTATTGACAAAGCAACTTAGAAAAAGAGCTTTGTTGACATCACAAAATTGATTCAAATTAAACTTCTTCCGCATAAAATAAGCACCTAAGTCCCACGAAAGGGAGCAACAATAACGATACAATAGTTGCTTTTCATTAAATAGATTTTGACAGGAATTGGGTAGGCTGGGAGTTCTTCTTTAAATATTGTTGTTGTGATGGCAGGAAGAAGAAGTGGGTCAGGCAACGAATGCAAAACGATGGCCATTGGGTGCCCATTGCTGGCTTTACTTTCTGACCCATCTTCAAGCTGCTATTCAATTGATTCAAGGGTATCAAAACTTCGTTTAGTTCCTCTGGTATTTCCTTTCTACTTTTCATTCTTCCGTTTCTCCGCTTTTTTTGTAATTTGTTATTAGTTGTTGTAGCTTGAAGCTTAGGTGGCTCCCCCTACCATTCCATTCCTCCAATCTACGTTTAGTTCTTGGATTTCCATTGAAATCATTTACATATTGCAAAAGTGAATATGCATGTGTAAATGTGAGTGCCATATATAGAAATGAGAGGGTGTGAGGGAGGGGTCCGACTTGTGCCTTTTGCTATCGACCTGACCCAACGATTTGTTATTATTATTCTTCTTTGCCGCCGCCGCCGCGCTGTTCATTAATTTACACTGAGCCTTTTGCATAATTGCCCGCACATTTCGTCAGCAGGCTTTGGACTTGGCACTTGCAATAGCAATTTGCACGTCAGAAATAGTTGTAAAGTGTGTGGACCGACCGACAATTAAAGGTACTTACGGTTAGGCACTGGTGAACCGCCTGTGGGCGGTCGAAACTTACCTGCAATGAAACAAAAAGCAAAAGAATTTAATAATAGAAAAAACTATGGCTGTCTGCAAACTGTTGTTGCTGCTAGTGTTGCAGTGTGGTGTCTGGGTCCAGACGATGATGATGACGACGACGAGGAGGAGTACCGTTTAGGGGCGTTTTGCGGCTTGAGCCTGAATACCCGCCAGCCAAATCCCCGAAATTTTTCGTTGCGCGTCTGCCAAAAACGAGTCAACACCTCCCCCCAAACTCAAACCCAAAACCCGAGCCAATTCTAGGGGCTCGCAAGCTCGTTTCCTCGTTCAGATAAACGCATTTTCGTAACGTACATTATAAAATATATGTACAGTGGTCAGTGCTTAGAATGAAATGAAGCTGAAGTCAAATCAAATTTATAAATTAGAGATGAAAGGCGAAAGAATTCTTAGGTGAACTTGTGCGTACACTTTACTCAGGGGTTACTCAGGGGAAACCGTTTTTAAACGACTTCCCTTATGTAAATTAACAGACCAATAACATTCATGTTAACAAATTTCAAAAGTTATGTTCCTTAAGGAAAAGCCGAAAAGTATGCAACGTGTTTTTTATTAACCCCAAACATATGACTGACTGCAACAAAGCTTACTGATATCTTGTCAGAATTTCGAAATTTCCCATGATCATTTGACAATTTCAATATTGACAATCCATCATAGTTATGGGTCACTGTATATGGAGAAAATGCAGGCACCAACGCGTTGCTAACGGCGACCGCAGCAGACACACGGCTCGATATGGTTTAGGCCGTGCCCAACCAGCAACTTCTACTTCTTCCCCTAACCTAACTTCCCTTGGCCTGTGTTGCTATATATGCCATATGAGTGTTAGTGTGTGTGTGTGTGTGTTTGCATTAGGTGCAAGCCCGTTGCATATGCAACTCGAGGCTTTTGGCAAAAGGAGTAGCAGAGAGTTAGAGCAGAAGCAATGCAGCAATGACTGTCCAGGCAGCAATGGCTGTTGGACATGTTCAAATAGTCGACATACCGAAAGGGGTAAGAGGGAAAGAGGGACCTACGCACACACTCACTCACACACACATGGGCACACACTTGCAGATATAGAAGTTGCCAATAACAGGCGCAATGTTTCGTTCGTTCAGCTTTTTTCCTTTGACCATCGGCGCTGGTTCGCCCCCATCCTTCCCCGTCAAACTAACATGGAAAAGGAGACCCTCCCCCCGCACTCTCCTTCAGCTGGCCAGACGCATTCATTTGTAAAGTTAAAGCACATGGCCTAAGGGAGCGGACCAAAGAGAGTGGGGGCATAGGGATAGGCGGGCTGCTGTTGAAGGCTTTTACGCACCTTTTGCCAACGTGTTAATGAAATGCATTTCGAGTAGCCAAAAAATGAGAAATCGTCGCGACGTTGGTTACTTTAAGCAAGCAGTAGAAATTGCACGAAAGTCGCTAAAGTTAGTATCAATTTGATCAATGACACTGTGATAGTTTTTTTCCAAAAACAAAAAAACATGACCAAACTCGACGGATCCACCCTATTTCGAGTCCTAGGAATCGAACTGCATCATTACTTTTTTGAGTTACCACGAGCCCATCATACGATTTTTTTTTAAGTTTTTTTATCAAGTTTGCCATTTTTAAGGGAACCGCTCTAACTCTTTGTAGTGAGCACTCGCCACCAGATCAACCACCAGCCAAGTATTTGCCTATCGAATTTTGTATAAGAATGTCCGGAAAACGTACCGATCGGTACGACCCTGTTCACGTACTAGTTCACGTACTAGACTAGCGCAGTGATGCCTTACCAGTCGTTAACTACGCGACTGTCGCTCAGAATTGCATCAGGTCGTTAGGCCTGGTAGTGCCTTGACACCAGCTGAACTACAGGGTGTTAAATTTTTTACAAAAACCATTAAGAACTTTAACAGCGTAAGAAACTTTCAAAGAGTTAGGATATGGCAAGCAAAATTCATCTGAAATTTCGTTAAATAATGGAATTAAATATGGACAAATCAAGTGCTATCGGTATTGTGACGTCCAATGATCGTCAAGAAAATAGTTACATGGAAATAATCTGTAAATACCATGAAGTTCAGCTGGTGTCAAGGCACTACCAGGCCTAATGACCCAGGGATCAGGGAAAATACTTGACCAATCATATTTCGAGCTTTGTTAACAAACCAATTATCATATAAACTTTTCCATGCCTTTTCATGCACTTTAGGATCGAATTTTCCAAATGATTTTTTATAGGGCTACACTACATTACTCAACGAATGTCTGTGACTGAGATCTGCAAGAGTGCCTGTTTTCTTGACTACGAGCTACTGCTTTTACTGCAGACTGGGCAGTAAGCCAGCAAAGCTGTGTAACAAGCATAAGTGGCTATATGTGTGTTGGAACCTGCATGTACGCAGTGTACAGAACTGGGTCAAGTAGACTTTCTAGGGGTACAACAGCACCAATGCGGCGGATACTCGAAAGGTCGTAACTAAGTTGAACCATGACGCATCGTCTTTGGCGAAAGGGGTGCAGCAAATCAAGCTGCTCAGTTCGGAGAAGAGACTTCAGCTTAAAAAGCATGCCGTCATGCCGTACACGATCGATGTGCTAAACGAACGTCCCGAAAGACTGCACAGCAGTAAGTGTCCTGCTCCTTAGTCTCCAGGATGTGAAGTGATGGTTCTCATTGGATATTTCCACCCTATCGGGGCGTCTACAAAAACTCGCTTTTTAAAAACATCTTTTGAGGAGGCAAGGTAAAAGTGTATTCAAACTTTGCACAAAGTCTTTTAGTACTAATACGTTGCACATTAGTCGGAACCGGCCGGATCGAATGGCTATATCAGCTGTTTATAACTAGTTTTAGTTAGAAAACATTTTTTGTTTGAAACTCCTCCAAACTTCGTATTTCTTAGTTGACTAAGCTTTTCCATGATTCCACTAAGTTCGGTAGAAATCGGACATCAAATAGTGTAGCTGTCAGAGAAAAGTAGTCTTAGTTAAAAAACCTTTTTTGTTTTCAATGAAAATGTCCCTAAAACTGGCGCTTATTTATTTAGTATGCTTTCACATATTTCTACAAGGTTTTGTTAAAATCGGATGACTATAGCATCCCTATAGTTCAGCTGCACCGGTGTGGCATTAACGAATTCTCTAACTCTTCGTAGTGAGCACTTGCCTCCAGATTAACCACCAGCCAAGTATTTGCCTAACGAATTTTGTAAGGGAATGTCCGGAAAACGTACCGATCGGTTCGTTGTTACCAGTCGCTAATGTGGTGATGGGTGCACACTATAGTTCACGTACTTAACTAACGCTGTCATTCATTACCTGTCGTTAACGACGCGACTGACGCTCAGAGATGCATGAGATCGTTAGGCCTGGTAGTGGCTTGACACCTGCTGAACTACAGGGATATAGCCGCAGTACAAATGATTAGTCGTACGAGCTCTATGGGGACACTAAGCTTGTCCAGCGCATAAAACAACAGCGGCTGCGCTGGATAGGACATGTTACCCGTATGGATGATAACGATCCAGCAAAACGGGTGTACAGTCGTCATTTGAACGAGCTAGGAGGCAATCCCGGGCCGGGTCGACCGAACTGGAGATGGCGCGACCAGGTGCAGGGAGATATTGCGGAGCTGTGTCCTCCTGGTGGAATATCGCTCGGGACAGAGGCGAGTGGCGGGCATTAGTGGCAGAGACCGTAAAACGGTTGTGATGATTTTATTACCATCAAATGGCTAAAGAAGAAGAAGAAATGATCAGCCGAAAAACTTTTTTGTTTTAAATAGCAACACCTCCATATTTTGTAATTGTTAGTTTGTTATGCTTTTCCATGATTCCACTAAGTTTGTTTGAAATCTGACATCTATGTAGTATAGTTCCCAAAAGTGATCTTGGAAATTTTTTTTTTGTTTTCAATGGAGGCTGTAAGGGAATACAAAACTAACTTTCCTATTAGTTTGGTGTTGTGTGCGTTTTTTCTTTAATTTTAAAACTGTGGGGGGCACGACGTGCTCGAGAAAATTTTTAAAGGAAAGCCTGTTTTTAATAAGAGATAGGAATGGGGTTAGGGAACGTTATCAAATAAATAAAGGGATACGGGTTTATAAGAAGTATAATTTATATATAAATTAAAGTTATAAAAGAAGGGGTGTATGAAAATTTTAAATGGGACCTCCATTCCAATTAAGTGTATTATTTCCAGTCCAAGTTTGAAATCAGACATTAAGTAGAAGGTCAAGAAGGCTAGAAAATTTCAAGAGCGAACAAACTGAACTTTACCCTATTTTTTTTATCGAAATGCATCGCAAATGCTTATTTCACTGGAAACTGAATACGTTTAAGCTTGCACTGCAAATCGGTTCAGATCAAGGAGATTCGTCACAATCAGTCATGTTGCGTTGCATGAACATGTTCTTAGTATATGCTCTTATAATCCAAAGAGTTTAAAAGTTCCACTGAATAATTAACGACTTAATCTTGGTTTTTACGCGATCGATCGATTTGGAAGGATCTACCGGAATTTTTCCATTGATGATTCACTGCAGTTTTAAGGAGTAATCTTTTGCGTATCGACACTGATACGAAGACTTGAGACAAGCGTTTAACTCATCCGCCGCTTGATTTCGGAATCACGGGAAGTGACAGCGACGATTATTGTTCCGCAAATCTTTCAATGTTCGATGGAGTGCTTTTAATGATCTTTTGTGCGCCACCGTGCACTCATCCCAAATGATAGGTTTACAATTTTTCAACACTTTAGCCATAACTAATTGTTTTGAGATATTGCAACGAAAGCTTAAGTGCTGAATGTGCCATTCTTTCAACTTTCAGCAGTGTTGCATCAATTCCGGAAGAGGCGGAACCTAACGCAATGTTCAATTCTATTACAGTTCAGCACGTGGATCAATGTTGTATGAAGTGATGATGCAGTTCGATTCCAAGGACCCGAAATGGGGGAAACCCATACAGTTTTGTCATTTTTTTTTTTTATTTTTTTGAAAAAAAACCATTACATTGTAATCAATCAAGGTAATCGGATTCAAGATCAAACGTTTTAATCGGATCAACTCAATCAATTTTATATAACACACAAATTTTATTGAAAGTGAAAACTGTCGGTCGGAGATGTATGTACAAACATCTAGATATGTTTCTTACACAATCTGCAAGGGTACGAAAATATAGTAATAGCATTAAATTTGGATGGGGGTTCCTCAGTGAAACAAGTATTTTGCGCTAGAATTTGTCTTCTTAAAATTCCCTTAAACTAATTCAAAACAAATTCTTTAATTACCTAAGCAGCTTCCATTTTCTTCCTCATTAATTTATAGATTTCTTAGTCTCCATTATTTCTGATTTCGCTCCACGACAAGGGGCAACTTCAAACGCAATGCCACAGTTCGTGGCACATCTAATTGATGATGCATTACTCCTCCCCCTCCCCGCAATTATGCCACACATATGTATCTCTGTGTAGCTACAAAAAAAAAGGGAGAAGAAGAAAATGCCTAGCAGAAAATAAATTGACTGCCAGATGAGTTGCGCATATGCCAAAAAGGGTTTCTCATGCTTCGGACAAGAAAAAGTCGAAGAATTGGTATTAAAAGTAAAGTAAATAAATAAGGCCAGGCCGACTGTGCCGTCTGACTAGGAAATGGAAATGAAAGAGTACAAAATCGAAAGATATTTATCTAAAAATAATAAAGTTGCGTCTGGGCCCAGTGCCACTCCCCGAGAAGGCCAGCTGCCTTAATTTGTAGATCATTTACTTCAATGCGCTGGCAGAAAAGAAATATTTTTTAATATCAAAATCAACTTAAAAATACTTTTTTTCGGTCTTCCGCATTTCGTTGCATTTTATAAATTACAAAACACATGGAGAGTTGCAACTTGAACATCAAAATCCATGCCGCCAGGCAGCACTTATGAATTTTTATTAAATTTTATGTTTTCTAATGACTCGACACACACACACACCAGCAAATGAAGCGGATAAGGCCGAGTTGATGATGAAGATGAGGAAAAAAACAAACTCAATTTAATATTACAACAATTTCTCTCTATCTCTGTGTAATTTTTATGGACCCGCTTGCTCGTCTGCATTTTCCAACATTAATTACCAGATAGGCCAGGCAAATGTATCTCTGGCTTGGCGCAACATGCTGCATAATATTAATTTTCGTTGTACATTATTTCTAAGAAGGCAGCAACAACAACAACAGCAAATAATAACCATAATGAAGCCAGAACAGGCTTTTCCCCTCCCTCCCTCCCTCCGCTGTGTGGTGCAGCAGCTCCTACAACAAAAACAATTAGCCTACTTTAGTTTAGTTTGTTGTCTTAGCGGGGGAAATAAAATTAAATACAAAAACAAAACACCAGTGATAGATGTATCTGTATCTGTATCTGTATCTCGCGCATATTTGTTTAAATACAACTACATGAATTTAATTACAGTCGTGTTTTTTCTTTGTATCTGATGCATCCACGTCTCGAGAGTGGAGCTTGCTTTTTTGTTAGTTATTATTGTTATTATTTTTCCATTTCAATGTATGTACGTGTAGTGCCATGACTGTCAAGATATTGAAATTTATCGCCGCTATTTCGTTGAAAATGCTCGTAATAATGCGTTGCCCCGCCACCTCCCCCCGTCTCTGTAGTTCGATAAATGTTCACAGTACACACACACACACACACAGACCGAGAGAGATACAGATTCACGTATCGTATTTTGTATTACTTTTCTATATCTTTGGCAAGGCATCTTATTATAATTTTAATTACATGCTGTTATGAGGAAATGTTAATTGTTTCCGTTTACGAAATGTATCTGCAAAATGCGCAATGCCTTTTAGTTAAAAGATACACATACAATTGAGCTATCTATTGCGTGTACATGACACAATCTAGGAAGGTTTGTTTAAATTTGATTCGAAATTTGTCATCATTGATGATGATGCAACTTTAAAGGGGAAGTTCGGTAGAGACTAATCAGCACTTTCTCGAACAAGGCAAAGTATTTGAACCAGAATCTGTTATTCAATTATCGACTGGTTCTTAAGCTTTACTTATGAAGTGGGGACCATCGGATGTATGCAGCATTATTTAATTCCATACAGGGACTTAGTTTGAAGAAACTTTTGGGAATAGCTTCTAACTTTCATTGGGTAAGACCAAGAACATATTGTACTCATTTATTGTACACCTTTTTTGATACAAGAATTTAATGGAATTTACTTAAGAAATCCCACATTTACTTAACATATCCCGGTAAACGGCTTAGAGTCAAGTAATTCGAGATTGATAAAAACCTTAAAATCGTTCGGGATAGAATCTATACCGTTTTGTACTTCAAATTGTAGGTATAAAATGTTCTTTGATGTACTTACATAAAGTAACAACATTTTAAATAGAAAAATAGGGGTAAGTTAACTTCGGCTCGGCCGAAGTTTTGTATACCCTTGCAGCTTCCATTGAAAATAAAAAAGTTTTTCTAACTAAGACTACTTTTTGGACCTTACTTTTCTATGGGATCTATACTAAATAGATGTCTGATTTCGATCAAACTTGGGGAAATCATGGAAAAGCATAATACACTGTTAATTACGAAATTTGGAGGCGATCCCATTTAAAACAAAAAGTTTTTCTCACTAGAACTTCTTTTTCGACCGATCTTTCATACTGCAGCTATATGCTATAGTTATCCGATTTTGATAAGACCTTGTAGAAATATGTTAAAGTATATAAAATAAGAAAATGCAATTAAAAAGGACGTTTTCACTATAAACAAAAAAGTTTTTCTCACAAAAACTAGTTTTTCGACCGATCGTTCCTATGGGAGCTATATGTTATAGCCATCCGATTTCGACCAAACTTTGCAGAATTGTGTAAAAATATATAAAATAAGTGTATGCCAATGATAAGGACGTTTTCATTAAAAACAAAAAAGTTTTTCTCACTAGAACTAGTTTTTCGACCGATCGTTCCTATGGCAGCTATATGCTATAGTCATCCGATTTCGACCAAACTTAGTGAAATCATGGGAAAGGATAGTAGACTAAGAAATACGTACTTTGGAGGCGTTTCCATTAAAAACAAAAAGCTTTTCTCACTAAGACTGGTTTTTCGACCGATCATTCTCATGGCAGCTATATGCTATAGTCATGCGATCCGCCCGGTTCCGACAAATGTGCAGCGTATTTGTACCAGAAGACTTCGTGCAAAGTTTGGAGAGGATAGCTTTAAAACTGACGGAGGAGATAGCATAGAAAAAGACAGACGGACCAGACGGACAGGGCTAAATCAACTCAGCTCGTCATGCTGATCAAGAATATATATACTTTATGTGGTCGGAGATGCTTCCTTTAATGCGTTACAAATATCCGCACAATTTTATAATACCCTTTGCAAGGGTATAAAAATAGGGAAAGTTAACTTTGGCTCGGCCGAAGTTTTGTATACCCTTTGCAGCTTCCATTGAAACAAAAGTTTTTTACTAAGACTATTTTAGGACTTTCATTCAGGGATCTATATATATAGATTTCGATTTGGATCAAACTGGGAAATCATGGAAAAGCAAATAATGTTAATTCGAAATTAGGATCATTAAAACAAAAGTTTCTTTTTCACCGCATTTCTATGCTATAGCATTTGATGAAACTTGCAGAAATATGTCCAAAGTATATACAAAAGAGTATATAAAAGGACGCTTTCATTAAAAACAAAAATTTAAGATAGTTTTTCGACCGATCGTTCCATGGGAGCTAGTATAGTCATCCGATCGACCCAACTTGTAGAATTGTGTAAAGTATATAAAAAAGGTATGCAATAAGGACGTTTTCTTAACTAATTGGTTTTTCACAAGAACTGGTTTTTCACCGAGTTATATGCTATGTCATCCGATCCGGCCGGTTCCGACAAATGTGCAGCGTATTACCAAAAAACTTCGTGCAAAGTTTTATGATAGCTTTAAATACGGAGGAGTAGCTAGAAACGCGGACGTGGCTATACTAGCTGTCGTGCTGTCATAGGAACGATCGGTCTAAAAACAAGTTTTAAAGAGAAAAACTTTTTGTTTTCAATTGAAACGCCTCCAAGCTCGTATTTCTTAGTTTACTATTCTTTTCCATGATTCCACCAAATTTGGTCGAAATCGGACATCTATATTGTATTGCTGTCTTCGAAAAGAATAGTCTTAAAAGTAGTCTTAGTTAGAAAAACTTTTTTGTTTTCAATTGAAATGTCATCAAAACTAGCATGTATTTGTTTTATATGCTCCCACAGAATTCTTCAAAGTTTGGTCAAAATCGGATGACTATAGCAATAGCTGCCATAGGAACGATTGTTTTTAATGGAAACGTTCTTACGTTGGCATATATTTATTTTATATGTTCTTACAAAATTCTACAAAGTTTTGTCAAAATCGGATGACTATAGCATATAGCTGAAGTATGAATGATCGGTCGAAAGGAAGTTCTAGTGGGAAAAACTTGTTTGTTGTAATTGGGATCGCCTCCAAATATTGTAATTAACTGTTTGTTATGCTTTTCCATGATTGCACTGTTTGGTCGAAATTGGACTCCTTTATAGTATAGCTGCCATAGAAAAGTAAGGTCCGAAAAGTAGTCTTATTTAGAAAAACAATCTGCAAGGGTATACAAAACTTCGGCCGAGCCGAAGTTAACTTTTCCCTATTTTTGGAACTATTTTCAAAAAAAAGCTTAATTGAAAACGCAGTTGAAAATCAATATTAAGTTCAGACCAAAATGGTGGCAATTCTGCGTCGATTGCAGTTAGTTTCATCAAAATCGGTTTAGTGTAACTGGAGATATCATGGCCGCCAGTTCGAAAAACGTGGTTTCGAGATAAATGCGTTTAAAGTTTGCAGTTGCTAGGCAAATTGGGTCCCCTTGGGTCATTAAAAGGACTTTATCTTCTGAATTATTTCGAAAATCCTCTTATAGCGATATTCGAAAAAAATTTTCACATGGAAAATCCCCCCCTTAAATAAAAGTTTTATACTTCATTTTTTCTGAGGCTTAGAGCAATAAAAGTATTCTTGGATCAATCCGAACCGACAATTTTTCAAGTACGAAACAGTATTTGTAGATCGAATAATCCGCCATCAAACCTTAAAAACACAATCAAACTACTTTTGAAACAGTTTCAAATTAATTTAAGTTCTACTAAACAGAAATGCTCCCATTTTCTCTTATTACTAATTTTACATTTGGAGAACAAATCTGTTCGAAAACCTGACTTAAATCAAAACATCTGGTGAATCAAAATATCAGTTCTTTGCTTAAAGTCTTGCTTAAAGTATAACAGAATAGAACTCAATATTTCGTGCCGGGTTAGCTAAGCACGAGCAGGCACGACGACCATATCAGGAGTTATAAGAATGGAAACCCTTTTTCGGATTTCATGAAAAAAATTCAGCTATGTTATGCCGATATTTTATTTTCCCATCTTTTTTTACATTTTACCTCTTTCAATCTTCATTTCCCCCCTCTCAATCTGGCAAATATTTGCCCAAATCAAATATGCAGCTGGCAAAAATGCAACTAAACTAAAGTAAATTAGGCACTGGGCACATATTTGATTTACTTACTTGCATTTAATATGAGCCGCTGCCACCGCCGTTGCCGCCGCCGCCGCCGCCAGCCTGGCCAATGCCCATAACTGTCAGTCGACGTCACAAAATTGGCTAAAAACCCAACAACAATTCAGGAAAGAGCGGTGAGGGAGGAGGTGGAGCGGCGCAATAGTGAACGTCGACAAGTTGAAACGTCGAAAGCAATTAAAAATGTAGAAAATTCAATCGGAAAAATCTAATTCGATTTCTATGCCGCGTTTTGCCAATGTTCATCGTCCGGCTACGGGCTGGGACATTGCTGGAATGTTCAAAACACACACACACACAGACGGAGACACACCAACACAGTTGAATGCAATAACTGCCAGGCTCTTTCTGTATAGGCTAAGAAAAAATATGAATTCCGCTTGGTTTTTTTTTGTTAAAGAAAAAAAGTGGCTAACTGACGACGCCTTGCTATATTTTTAGAAATAAACTAATGAAATTAGAGGCCAACGGAAGGCATATATCCTGGCCAAACACAGGATTATTGAAGACAAAGTAAAAGTGCCAATAATAACATTTCCAAGCAGGGAAATGGAAAATGTTTCGAAAAGAAACTGTAATTGGAGGATTCAGAAGTTTTGTTTATAATTATACGAAAAGATATAGTTAACAGAATGGGTAAGCTTTTGCTAGTGGTCGTCAAGGTACAACAACAAAGCGTACAGCTTTTGTACCTACGATAAAATATTGTCTGTTCTATGATTGTTTCTCACAAGAGGTTCTCGGAATTGAAACTGCAAAGAATCCGAAAACTATGGAATATATCATTTGCAGTTAATGACAGCAAAGGCTTCATCAAGTATTCTTCCCACAAACAGTCCAAAGAACCTCATCGAGAAAAGTGTCTACCAACTGGTTTTCGCAGCATGTGATCAATGCTAATCCTCTGCTACTCGATCTCAGTTTAATATGTTTAATTCTTAAGCCTGCAATTAGACAAATGCTAAGCGCTTACTTTGTAGGCCAAGTTCCTGCTGGTTTTCTTACCAAAACATAAAAATCAGCAGCAACAAAGTTGCGTGCCATAAAAAATTGTGCACACACAAAAAAAAAAAAAAACCAAGAGCAGAAAAGAAAACAAAATGGCATGAAATAAAATTTATATGAATAACAAAAAGCAGCAACAACAAACAGTTTACAGCTCTGGGCGAGCTCCACAAGAGAATGCAGCTTGTTGCAAGCTGCCGAGAAGAAGTTGCTGCCGCTGCTGCTGCTGCATGCGTCCGGCATAAAAATTGTGTTTATGCGTGTTTGGTAATTTTATAAAAGTTAAATTAGTTTTAAGACCATAAATTGTGCTCGCTCTCGCTCTGCCATTTTAACTTTTATTACTTTTAATATAAAAAAGCTGGCGACCGAGAGGAGCGGCAGCAGCGGACCAGCTGTAAAAATGCACGCGGCCATAAAAAGTTGCAGGAGGCGGCTGGCGGCAGGCGGCAGGCGGCGCATGTTGCTGGCAACATCGTAAAATAATTTCTTGCAATCGCATTTTCTCAACTGCTGCAACATTGTGGCAACATTTATACGAATTATTATTACATTTTAATGATTAATTCTAATGATATGCGACATGAAAACGAAATGGCGAGCCATAAAACGAAAGAGACGGAGGGATTCCACAAAGAAACCATTTTCCTTGCTTCTTTTTTTCCAGCTCACATAAAAATTGGCGCAAGTTAATTGTGGTAGTTATTTGCTATTTTGCTATTTGGCCATTTTACAATTTTACCACAACTTTTCACATTTCTCAGCGGCGGCGGCGGCGGCAGTCAACAATGTTGCAGCTAGAGTTGCATTTTACACTTTTACGAGGCATTTTTTATATCGCTTACTTAGTTGATTAAGGGCGTGGCCAATGGGGCTGGATGTTTAGATTTTGCCAAACTATGAGAAAATGTGGCGTGAATCGTAATAAACTGTGTACTTAAAGTCAACAAGAAAAATGTTTTTAATTAATCTGATTACCTTTTGAGACAAAAGATAGTTTTTCAGTAAGTTTCTGCTGCGAGTTTTGGGCAATAGAATCTCAAAAAGGATGCGTATCAATAAGATTTCATAATATAATTACAAGAGGTCCTTCGAGCCGGATATTTTGGAACAATGATTTGTGGGGAGCGCGAAGAATCCCGAAAGAAATATGTCGTCTATGCAATATTCTATAAGATTTCACCAGAGAATCACAAATGGTCCTTCGAGCCGGATGCTTTGGAAGCAATGATTTGAAGAAAGGGCGAAGAGTCCCATAAGAATAGAAAAATGTCGAATATGCAATAGAACCTTAATAAAAGTTCACTAAAGAATCACAAGAAGTCCTTCGAGCCGGGTGTGTGAGAGTGGTTTGAAAGACCTGTCAATCGACAAATGTAGATGTTCGGAGCATCACTGCTAGGCAGTACTATCTATAATATTCCCATATAAATAAGTTCATAAAAGTATTACAAATCCGAGTTATTACAATGGTGACAAGGATTGTGAAGAACTTGCACGCGGAAGCTAAGCATTAAAGAGGGTAAGAAATCTGGTAAGTCGAAATAAAAAGTGTACAGAAAACCAGGGATGCAAACCGGTACTGAACCGAATCGCTTTCAGAAATGCTGAGCCGAACCGAAAGCCACTAAGAAAAAGTATTAGGTTCTGTTCTCTGACGAGTTTTAAAACGTGAATCGCTTTCCTCTAGCCAATGGTTCTTATTAATTTGGGAATTTCAATCGTTTCCCTAAGATAATTTTTATACAACATTTCTTTCGACCCTCTACATACTTAGAGTTGCCGGATCGATATAACCTTTATGGAAGCTTGATACTCATCTTGCAACAAGTAATCCTGTAAGTCTTCTGCAATAGCCCGCCGATACCTTAATATACCAGTCATCAATCTGCGTTCTTTTCTTGAAAGTTGATAATTGATTTGTCGTCCTCTAAGGAACAATATTTTCGATTTTCTATATTCCCTTTTTTACCTTAATTCGATCTTCGCCAGGAGAGTTTTTTCTCATATAATATGATGTGTAAGAAGGGCATTCCTCTATGAACTAATAATAGAATCCTGCAAATCCGACATCATACATTTTGGACTTTCTAAGGATTTCAAACATATACAAATGGTTTATTGCAGTGGTGTCTTGGCGCTTGTGTGCGTAGCAGAGAAACACGAAGTAAATTTCACATTTACAAGCAAACAAGCACGCAAACAAATGCCTCGTGAGAAAACAAAGAGCCGAAAACACGCAAATTGAGAGAGCAAGCCGTCGAGCGGACTATTTATAGCAGTGTTTCCCAGCCATGCACACTCGCCAATTCACACCGAATGCTTGCCGAAGTAATGCATCTGTGTTTTAGAGAGAGTCAGAGAAGAGAGCTTCTTGGGGAACCCTGATTTATACAACACACGTATTCTCTCTCCTATGCGTGTGTCAGCAGAAGTATGAGTTCCTACCCCATGGGATATGCTTTTGGCATTTTGGGCACCACTGGTTTATAGGAATTTAATTTCCAAAGTGTGCGAAAAGTAACGACAGAAATTATAATATTTAGTAATGTGCCCTTATGAACCACTGAGCCGAACCGAAACCGCGGTTCAGTTAGCTCCAAAAACCATGTAATGAACCGAACCGGGGGTTCAAAAACTGTGTGAACTGAACCGAACCAGTACTTATTTTCGAGTGGTTTGCATCCCTGCAGAAATGGAAGGTGAGATGTGAGTTTCAAGAAACTACCTATGCTAGAAGGGCAAACAGCAATCTGTGAATGAAAAAGCTAGGCCTTGCATAGGAAAGTTAACCTGCACCAAGAACTGTGCCTTGCGGAGGTCGGTTACAATTCTTGTGTGAGTGTGGATAACTCTCACGGGGCCTTGATGTGAAAAAAGTTGTATACGATATGATCCGCCATTTACAATCTTGCGGTTGTGCGTTACTTTATACTCCGTATTCAATACTCGATACTCAATAATCGAAAATAGTACTCGTATCTAAGTATTTGATACTAAGTTCTCGATATTAAGTACTCCATACTCAGTATTTGATGCTCAGTATTAAGTACTCGATACCAAGTTCTCGATACTCAGTACTCGATTCTAAGTATTCGATAATAAGTACTGGATATTAAGTACTAGATACTTAGGATTTGATGATCAGTACTCGATTCCAAGTACTCGATTCCAAGTACTCGATACTGTTTACTCAATACCAATCACTCCATACGCAGTACCCGACTCTAAGTATTCGATACTTAGTACTCGATACTAAGTACTCGATACTTATTATTCGATTCCAAGTACTCGAAACCAAGTACTCGATACTCCGTACTCGATTCTAGGTATTCGATACTAAGTATGAGAGACTAAGTATTCGGTACTTAGTACTCGGTTCTAAATACTCGTATTTCTCCCTCGCCTGTTCTATATTTAAACATTGCAGCTGCGGAGTCGCTCTTTAAAGCTCACTCGCAGCAGCGCAGTCGCCAGCGACGCTTTGGTCGCATTAGAACATTTGTAAAGTGCAGGCGACGGACACTTGCATACGAGAGCACAATTAAACAAGTTTGTTAAATTATTTGCTTGCCGTGTTAATTTCATTTGGTTCGGTCTTAACTTGGCCAATTGGGGAGGCAAAACAGTCTCTTCACAATGACCATAAAATAGACATAACTGGCGAAACACTGATCGCTTGTTAGTCTTTTTATGGTGAAATGGCAAACCTTACTGAGCATTTGTGGCGTTGCCACATGTTACGAATAAAAAATGTACACTGAAAAACCAAATAGAATAAAAATCACCCTTTTAGAAAGGCCGAAGTATCACTAAAGAAAAAGTGCCCATCAATTAGGTTTCACAAGGGAATCCCAATTGGTCCTTCGAGCCGGATATTTTGGAAACAATGTTTTAAAGGGGAGAGGAAAGAATCTAAACAAAAAATGTCTTGTTAAACGCTAGCACAGATCAAAAGTTCTGAAGGCTCAAAACACTTTTGTTCACCTTGACCTCTTAATTGAATTTAATTCTGAAAGTTAGTCTGAGGTGGTTTAGTTTAGTCAAATCCGACGATAAAATTAACCCTTTCGAACCCTTTTTAAAGAGATTTTCGATGCTGTACAAAATGTGGTTTGGAAACGTGGCTTGGTTCGATCATAAATTAACTTTTCCGCCTGTCAAACAGACTTTGACTTATCAAACTGTTCTCGTACTTTGCAAGCACAAAAATATGCTGAATTTGTTGATGTCATTAATAAAAAAACTTCCGCTGCAAGTTTCACTAGAGGTAAGAGGTATTATATTAGTAAACTTTTTTTTGTTTAGTTGGATTTTCATCGATTTTTCTACATCGATTTTTTGGTTGTTGTTTATTCTTTTATAACGGCCACGTGACGACCTCGAAAATGGCTCATAAAATGTTTGTAATATATTGTGCAATATTCTGTTTTTTTTTTTAGCTCTGCTATAGTTATATATTTATACATATTTCTATGTTATGGCTTATCGCCTTTAGAGGTGTGTTTGTGTATTTGTGTCTGTGCGTCTGTATTGTAATTTCGTTTTATGCGCCGTTTTGTCAACGACTTTTGGGAGGAAGGCAATAAAACTTTATGCATTTTGTTGTAAATATAAATAATAATTATCTCTAGAGTTTCGTATTGGATTTCTAAGCGCGCAAACAAAGTCAAATATATTTGTATATATTTTTATGGGGGCTCGTAATAATGTTAATAAATGTTATTGTTATAATAATAATTTGAAATTCGTAACTTTTGGCATTTTATTAATGGGTCGAACGTGAGCGTTGGCTTTGGGCAATAGAAAATACATTCACATTCACATTTCAATATTTACACGCGTCTTTATTTTAGGTTTCAACAAAGCAAATATTGAAGCCATTCGCTTAGACAAAAGGCAAATAAACGAGAGAGAAGAGAGATCTCTGTGCCATTTACACTATTTACTCGAGTGTTTTCAACTTAATATTTATTTATTTGTTAGTGGAACATTTAATGATCGAAAACTGAATCATCGCTGCCAAATAATACCTACAGTTTCCACAATACTTATTTCCATTTGTTTATTTGTTCAATCTACATATAGATTGCTTTCTTATGGCCCAATAAATTGAGCTCATAATTTTTCATTGCGAATTTCGATTGCAAAAGCATAATAAATAAAATATAAGTATAACTAAGTCGTAAAAAAATGGCATATAAAATTTAATGCGCTTGAAAATTATGCGCAAACTATTTAAGGAATTTTCGCAAGGCAAAAGTCTCAAAAAATTGTTCACGTTCGCTGCGAATGCATAATTTATTACAAGCCAAAAAACGAGGGTAGTTAGCAGATGTTTGAAATAAAGTGACTATGGCGAAGAGTTTTAGTTACAGGTGGAGCCTCGATTGGAATTTGATTTATTTTAAAATGCGCAGAATTGAATGATTTCTGGAGCCATTTTGTTCTTTGCAACCGAACTTTTTTGGAAAATCCTCCAAGTGAAACCGTCTCGTTCTCTATTCCATTTTTAGAAAACAGTGGAATTTTTTCTTTTTGGTGTAGAATGGAAAGAACTGAGTTTTTATGCATCTTGAGAAATTACACAGGGACATTAAAATACAATTGGACAGATTTAAAAACCGAAACCTAAACTCCCTTCTCTCAGAATCTTTCCAAAAAAACCTGTTACATATACTACTTATTAAATTTCATTCAGCAACAAGTCTTTTTAGTTTTAAAATTTAAAACAGAGAGAAGTTTTGGTAGAGCTGACGGATTCCACGGAAAAATATACTTTTTGTGTTGAAAACTGCCAAGAATCTACAACAGACTTCCAAATTATATTATTTCAAGAGTTCAATTGATTACCTTAATCCAAATTTTCACCAAGTACAACTATCTAGAAAAAAAAAAATATTCGTTCTTAAGCTTTCAAGAAATTCATTATAGAAATCGAGTTTAATTCGTTCACAATTTTGCTTTGATAGGAGAGAAGAAGAAACTGAGACTTACTCAAAAACTGAGCTAAGAGTACAATGAAACTTTGAGAAAATAGCGCTGATTCAAGAATGTTCGAGCTTGGATTTGAGTCTGAAAAAGCTCTTGAGGCGGGGTGTGGTGCAGCTTGTAGTGCGTGTGCCTTCAGTACAAGAGGCCGTGGGTCCCATCCCACCTCGGGACTTCTAATGAAAAAGTTTTTTCCTTAAAAACGTACACAACCGGTCACCTTCAACCGCTATTGGCGTCAGCTGTGAAGTAATTAGTTACCCATTGCGGTTCAGATTCGGCGTTCAACTGTGGGCCCCTTTCTAAGAGATTGAGAGAAGCTCGGCCGACCTTGGCCCTTTGGGCTGCTGCTTAAAGCCAAATATTAAGCATTTAAAATTCAAGAATTCATATACATTTGTTTTGAGATTTTTATACCAAAGGTGCCAAAGGTACTCAACATATATTAAGTTTGCGGAAACGTACGTAATAGCCAATAGGAATCATCTCCAACCAAGTCTGACAATCTTTCTTATATGATTTAACTTGGATCACGTAATGAAACTCTTAGATCAAGAAATACAGTATAAGAATTCTTTGTTCAAGAAAATCGCTCTTGGATCAAAAATGATCTTTCTTTCATCAAACATTCTTCAAAGAATGTTCTTCTGTTTATTCTCTGGGTATATGGGTAATAATACTAACTAAATAAAAAACATAGGGAAAGTTAACTCCGGCTCGGCCGAAGTTTTGTATACCCTTGCAGTTTGTTTTTCTAAATAAGACTACTTTTCCGACCTTACTTTTCTATGGGAGTTATACAATATCGATGTCCGATTTCGACTATATTTAGTGGAGTCTTGGAAAAGCATAACAAACTAACATGTAAATTTTTGAAGGCGATTCCATTTAAAACAAAAAAATTTTTAACACTAGAAGTTTTTCTAACTAAGACTACTTTTCAGTCAATACTTTTCTATGACAGCTATTCTATATATATAGCCGATTTCGACCAAATTTGATGAAAACATTTGAAAGGACAGTAAACTAAGAAATAGGAAGTTTGCACCCGTTTCCATTAAAAACAAAAAGTTTTTCTCACTAAAACTAGTTTTTCGACCGATCGTTCCTATGACAGCTATATGCTATAGTCATCCGATCCGGCCGGTTCCGATAAATGTGCAGCGTATTTGTACCAAAAGACTTCGTGCAAAGTTTGGTGAGGATAGCTCTAAAACTGACGGAGGAGATAGCAAAGAAACAGACGGACAGACGGACGGACAGGCGGAAAGGGCTAAATCAACTCAGCTCGTCATGCTGATCAAGAATACATATACTTTATGTGGTCGGAAATGCTTAATTCAATGCGTTACAAACATCCGGATTTGGTTTTGTCTTCGCTTCGAGTTCGTCTGCCGTGTGTGGGATGACGAGGTAATTTTTAACGCGCCTGCCTGGCGCCGCCTGCTTTACAATAACTCCTTGGAGCAATCGGAGCAAAAAAAGCAAGGCCTTGCCCACCGATCTTCTAAAATATGCTAGGAAAACTCAAGTCTTATAAGTCTTATGAGTGCAATAAGAAGACAAGAATATTCTTCGTAAGCAGAGTTCAAAATAAGGCAACAGGTAAGCAGTCAATCGGATTGAAGAGCTGGCGAAACGTCAAAACAGGCGAGCAATCGACGGCAGCAGTTTATGGCCGCTATTACTAGTGTGTATTATGGGAGTATTAACTGTACGGCAGCAGGCAATAAGGCCCCATAGAAATAAGGCTCCAAAAGACAAAATGAAATAAGGCCCCAAATTTGGGGAGTTATTTCATAATGAAATAACTCCCCAATTTGAAATATGAAATAAGGCCCCACTGAGATGAAATAAGGCCCTAAAAAACTTAAATAAAATTTGAAAATTCTAATTAATGCCACAAAAAAAAAAGAAAAAACACCCAAAATTTGATGAAAAATCGTTGTTTTTGTTTTCTATGTAAATATTTGGGGCCTTGTTTTATTTTTTTCTTGAGGCCTTTTTTCATTGGGGCCTTATTTCGCAGTGCCTAACTGTACTTGGCTGGGTCCATTTGGGCTTATCAATAATGTGAAAGTGTTTTAATTTAGGTATTGATGGTTTATGGGACCGGGTGTGGCTCAGCGGCTAATGTGTGCGACCGCTGAGCAAGAGGTCGTGGGTTCGATCCCGTTTCTCTGAAAAAACTTACAAGCCCGGTCACCCCCACTGCTGTTGGCGCCAGTTTTGGAGTAATTAGCCATGAAGAAGCTTCTCAAACTGCCTTTATCTTGTGCGAAAATTAGAAGCACACAAGTCAAGAAATTAAGAGGAGCTCGGCTTTGGCCCTTTCGGGGCTGTGTCGTCATTTTTCATTACATTGATGGTTTTTGGTGTGAATGATGTTATATTAGAGTCACTGTGCGAAGAGGTCCTTGGGTAAGACTCTGTTTAACCTTCTTTTTTGAACAAGCTAAACGGCAAGCCAGGTTAAGATCTACAGAAATGCCGAATGCAATATACATCGCATCCCAGAGCGATGCTGGTACTGCAGTTGAAGCAGGAGCTTGGAGACAAACTTTTGCTGAAAGGGCGGTCCAACGATGACAAATTAAAGGACCAAAATTTGCTCTATTTTCCATTGATTTCAGATTATTATGAAAACAACCGAGTGGTGCGGTTGGGTTTGACCTTGTGTCCTGTACACTCTGGGAAAAACTAAAATAATCATATTTGATTTTGCTATGGCACTTTTATATTCAAATTAATTAAAAAGGACTTTGATTCGGATTAATATCGAAACGAATTTTGGTTTCGGTTAAGTCATTTATATTGGCCGAAACCTTTTTTTAATTGTTTATGATACGAATTAACATAATAGTCCGTATCTGAAATATAGCTATCGGCCGATAAATACAATCCGACCAATGCCAAAAATCGTTTCCGTACTAATCCCTGCTAAAAACATAACTAAACGACGAATTTCAGTTAACCAGCGAGTGCGATGGCGCCACTGGTTGAGACGGCATGCCAATCGTGTTCAGTTCAAAGGTCCCGATTTTGAGTCCCTCCAAAGTAAGTAAGCAATATCTAATTCATAATTTTACAGAACCAAATCTAATAGATCTGTGGTCGCAAGTCTGAGTTACTATTCCATACCCAGACGTTTTCTTATTCAAAAAATTTTCCTTTGATCCTTTGGATCTTCGAACTTAGTCAAGCTTTTTGTCTTCGGTACGTTACTTTCAGGGCTGCCCTCGTGCATGCAATAAAAATACTTACATACATATGCACATATTTAAAATAACAAACCAATTGCTCTAAGGTAATAACTTATAATATATATAAGAGAACAAAAAAATAATACCGAAACGCAGCAGCAGCAGCAGCCCCCGAATATTTATTGGGCCACGTAGTAGTTTTGTTTGTATTGGGGCAACAACAACAACAACAACAGCAGCAACAGCAACAAAGAAAGGTAAGCAGCCAGGCAAGCTGGTCTAGAAAACTTTTGCTGCCAGTGAGATACATTTGGAAACTTTTATCCACAAAACAAATCGCACAAAATCGAAACGTGCGGACCAACAACGTCGTCTTGTCCTGACTGCGCCGACTGCTGGATAATAATTTCTGAATTCCTGCTCATTTTGATTGCCCCTAATAACTGAGTAGTGTTGCCGCCTCTGCCGATTCCGCCAATTTGTATGTGTGTGTGTGAGTGTGCGAGTGAGTGCCCCGGCCTCAACTCTAACTCTAAGAAAAGTCGTCTTGCAACGAGTTTTGTTTTTGCTCCAATGACGCCGTCTGCGTTATTATTGTTACAAATATTTTATTCCAATGCCATATATTTTATTTGCTGCCCTCTTCGCCGGCTGCCTTTTGGCTCGCATCGGTTCTTTTATTTTATTTTATTGCATTGTTTATGCAGGGCCCAAAGTAAATTATGTTTTGGTCTTCGCCTTGGTCGGCGGCAACGGAATTGAAGTTGAATTGGTATTGGTTGTGGCCAATTGTGTCGCTGGGCTTCTTAGAGTAGCAAGGGTAGGAATTAGCTTTGAGATATGGCTTGTCATTCACACACAGGGGAAATACGCACGACTGCGGAAATTTGTTTATTGAGTTATAATAGTCCAATTTTTAAAAGCTAAAATGCAGTTCGAATGGCACTGGTACCAATAGCTGGCGAAGATGTTCGATTGTGTAAAGAATTTTGCAAAATAAACTTATTTTTTACTTGTTCCGCAAAGTAGGCGCAGCCACTTTCTGATACAAAGGACTAATTCATAATCCTGAAAATTGTACCACACACTCCGGAGCACCGGTATAGGCTCTAACCGGACCCAGAACCGAACCTTCTAAATTATTAACCTCTCAAACCTAAGCACGAACCGGACGCCCTTAGCTTGGAAAAAGCTTCGGTTCGCAGATAACCTCAGAAATTTTTTATTTAAAAATCCTATACAAACTTGGAAAATTACGACTTCGAGAAGAAAATAAAACATGTCAAGTTTTTAAATGGCAAAAGAAATCCGTAGATAGATATGTGAGTGTAGCTTTCCATTTTAAAGTCCAGGCAATTTTGTCAGCCAAATATTGGGTGGTATTTGGATGATCATTTTAACAAAAATTCCTTTAAAGATCTTTTTTAAGGCCTTTTATGATAAGAAAGGGATTACTTTTAAGAAAGAGATTACTATCATGTGCGATTAAAAGAAGTTTCGCAAATGACTTATCATATGATCAAAATGTGATTTATTGATATACGACTCGAAAAGGACTCGTAAATGACTCGAAAAGTAGTCAAGACAGTTCAGAAGAACGGGTTAAAAACGACTCAAGTGGCGATAGGGTACCATTTTCTTCTGACATAAGTATCATTTATGATTACAAAGCGAGCTTATTTATAACTACTATAATCGAACCGAGTACGCAAAGAAAACTAGAAAGGGATCAAAAGTTATATTAAATGTTTGCTAGGACATAACGTATGAAATATAACTATAACTAAAGAGGACTATACGGGTTTTGATAAATGTTTTCAATAGCTTTGTAAGCTAAAAGCTTTCTTCTCAACCTTTTTTTACACCCTGTTCCCATTAAAAATGGGAAAAGGGATCATGAAATTGTGCAGAAGTATGTAACAGAGGGAAACTTTAAAGCTTTTATAAATTCTTGATCAGCATCAACAGCCTTGTCGATTTAGCCATGTCCGTCTGTCAGTCTGTCTGTCCGTATGAACGCGTCGATCTCAGAGACAATAAGAGATAAGGCCACAAATTATTGCACATATAAAAAAAATGGTTCGCAGCTTTCCGGAAGTCACCATTATCGGAAAGCAAAACGGAAAGAAATTAAAAGTTGTTTGAAATGAATGCCTTTATGGCCCGAAGCAGAATCATGAAAAAAATTGAATTTTAAAAAGTTGTGGCCATTTAAAAATGAGAAATCGCTTTTTGACAACTTTTTTGCAGCACAGTGAACAAAAAAAATAGTAATAAATTTTGTTGTTCAATGATTGAGGTTCGAGCGATAGTCGCGTCAATTCTACCTCTTTGAACCCTACATTATCAAAATCGGTCCATTAGAACTTGAGAAATGCTGCGAACTAGTTAGAAAAACGTGGTTTCGAGAAAATCGCGTTTAAAGTTTCCCTGTGTCACTAAAATGGCTATATCTCCGAAAGTATTCCGAAATTTGAAAAAATCATTTTGGAATATTATTTTTGAATATCTAAACTAAAAAAAATAGGGGAAAGTTAACTTCGGCTCGACCGAAGTTTTGTATACCCTTGCAGCTTCGTTGAAAACAAAAAAGTTTTTCTAACTAAGACTACTTTTTGGACCTTACTTTTCTATGGGATCTATACTATATAGATGTCTGATTTCGACCAAACTTGGTAAAATCTTGGAAAAGCACCCCATTTAAAACTAAAAAGTTTTCCTCACTAGAACTTCTTTTTAGACCGATCATTCATACTGCAGCTATATGCTATAGTTATCCGATTTTGATAAAACTTTGTAGAAATATGTTAATGTATATAAAATAAGAATATGCCAATAAAAAGAACGTTTTCATTACAAACAAAAAAGTTTTTCTCACTAGAACTAGTTTTTCGACCGATCGTTCCTATGGGAGCTATATGTTATAGTCATCTGATTTCGACCAAACTTTGCAGAATTGTGTAAAAGTATATAAAATAAGTGTATGCCAATGATCAGGACGTTTTCATTAAAAACAAAAAAGTTTTTTTCACTAGAACTAGTTTTTCGACCGATCGTTCATATGGCAGCTATATGCTTTAGTCATCCGATTTCGACCAAACTTAGTGAAATCATGGGAAAGGATAGTAAACTAAGAAATACGTACTTTGGAGGCGTTTCCATAAAAAACAAAAAAGTTTTCCTTTCTAAAACTAGTTTTTTGACCGATCGTTCCTATGGCAGCTATATGCTATAGTCATCCGATCCGGCCGGTTCCGACAAATGTGCAACGTATATGTACCAAAAGACTTCGTGCAAAGTTTGGTGAGGATAGCTTTAAAACTGACGGAGGAGATAGCATACAAACAGACAGACGGATGGTTGAAATCAGACTAGGTGTCAGTGTAGTATAGCTCCCATAGAAAAGTCCGAACCGTGGTTTTTATAGATGTATACCCTTAGTATGCCCTTAGTATATAAACTTCAAACGAGCCAAATTTAACTTTTCCATATTTATGGAATTTTCTTAGACTTTAACACATAAACATTTCAGGGCAATTTTTTTTATACTGTCAAATGGAACATGAAGTCTTTTTTTATCACTCTTTAATCATTTTGTAGCTCCTTAGCTAAAGATTCCATTTAATCTTCTTCGGAAGATTCAGAAGTAAAAAATCATTGATGCTTTTATTCACGATTATACAATTTAGGAATATTTTATTATGCATATTGTTTAGGTTCTATAGCAGGGGCAGGCAATTTCCTATCTCGTTGCGTGCTTTCCTAAGCCGCGATGCAGTCGTTGTTACTGAAATTGAGCGCCGTTTTTGCAATGCTCTCACTCACACCAATGCAAAAATGTTCTTTAGTCCAAAACATTTGGTTTTTTGCATCCATTAACGGTTTACAAATCTTCGGCATATATTTATTATATTAAAGTTAAATTTTGAATTAAGTCTCACAAAAGAAGTGTGACCAGATTTTAGTTAAAAGAATTGCAATATGTAGAAATTTTTTGGGATCATTTTTTAACATTTTGTTCAGTTTAAAAGAGCTGTCAAGCAGTCTGTAGGTCATAAAAGATGGTTTGTCTCAACTCTAAGTAACAAGGCAAAAACAAAAACCAAAAAAATATCATCATTCAACTGCAGTTTTCTTATGCTTAATTCGCGAGATCTTTTACTATTATCATTCTCGCAATTTTGCGATTGGGAGTTCAGATTTGGTCCAAAACCGGTTTAAAATCGCAAAAGTTTAGCGGAAGTGAAAATGGGAGCATAGCTTTTAAAATGAAAACAGGGTGGTGGAACCAATTTCTAAATTTAGATGAAAACTGAAAATGCTTTTATGATTGATATAATTTTTATGAAATTTTGGCAACAATTTGCTATAACTGCGTGCAAGTTTACCGTCTCTAACTCATTATCAGGCTGAGTAAACGACGTCGGAGGCGGCGGAGGCGGCGGCGGCGTCATCGCACGATTAATCAAATCAAACGAAATCAAATCAAAGACGATTTGCCTGCACATGCAGAATGTGAAGTATGGTGTGTGTGTGTGTGTGTGTGTGTGTTTGGGTTGCAGTACCAGTGCAGATATCTGCCCTGGGCCTGGAGCTGTGCTATGACAAAGCATTTTTAAGCCATTTGATTGACTGACGTTAAAATATTCACGTGCTGTGTGCATAGCAGTGATTTTAATCGCAAGCTCGCCCCAATGCATTTTTCTGCTCTTCAGAGCTCTCTATGCAAAAAAAAAGAGGAAAAAAAATAATAATTATTAAAAAACCATATGAACACGAGTGTGAGTGAGTGTGTGTGTGTGCGAGTGTGTTTGTGGAGCTTAACATCAAAAAAACGAGTGCAGGGACAGATGCCGATGTCGAGGCCCTGCCTTTGGGCTGCCTTTCTTGTAGCTCATAAATGTATCTACGCTCTTAGCTCTGGGGCCTCCTTTCCTAGTGCACGACAAGAGATGTGTGTGTGTGTGTGTGTGTGTGTATTGGGGGATTAATGAATTTGATATAATGACATTTTAGATTGCATCTGCATAACATTTAATTGTGTTTGCTTGTCAGACACAAGTCGCCGAGCGCTAACACGCATTTTGTGCCTTGTCATTTAGAAAAATGAACCAGAATGTGGGTGCAAGTCTATCGATTTTAGGTGTCCCCTCCTCCCTCCCTCCTGCATTAAAGTTTAATCAAAGCTAAAAGTAAAAAATGACTGACCACTTTTCTTTTTTGCACAGGGCTGAGGCTCAGCTCAGTCAATTAATCATCAAGAGAAAAAAAGTAGAGTAAAATGCAGTTTTGTGGCTGGCAGTTGCCTAATTTGCCAATTAACTTAATAGGCATTTATTATTTAGCAATAAAATATGCAAAGCAATTGTTGAAATGTGGCACACGGGGGGGAGAGACAAAGATACATAAGCTTGACGACTAACTGTACTACCTGCCTGCTTGTGGCCAGCTACAACCAACTACAACAACAGCTGGCATAATAACTTTGCCAAATGACAGCAAACAAACTGCGGCAAAAAAACAATACAAAATGGAAGCACAACGAACTTTGTAATACACTCGGAAAAATTTGCTTTTAATTGAAGCTGAAATATTACAAATTAGTGGAGAAAGCTATAGGAGATAACTAGCAGTCAAAATGGAGTTATAGTATACCAAAATTTAAGCATTTCCCACATCCACTCCAATGTCCCCCCCAACTCACACAGAGTTCATTGCGCCAGCCAAGAGAACAACTTAAGTTTGTAACGTTAAAAATTATTGTTTATATTAATATAAATGGTTGCGTATTAACGCTCACACACACACACACAGCACACAACATTGTGGTGTACGGGCACAGATATATATAAAAAAAAATAATAAAAAAAATTATTCCATTCAACGTCATAAACTTCAATTTTCGAAAATCATTTCCTTAGCAGCTGCGCATTAAACAACAAAACAACTGAAAGAAATACAACAATAAAAAAGAATAAAATGAATTAAGGTTAACTGTGGGCATGATTTGCAAAACTTTCGGCTGATATACTTGTAAATCAGACATAAGCATTTAGTTAAGAAAACTGTTGAAAGTGATTACAAAAAAAGTGATTAATTGAGATAACAGGAAAGACATAAACCAGGTTTTTAAATAATTGCATTAACAAGCAATTGATTGCAGTGCTAGGTTTGTAATTCTTAATAACAAAGGTAAACTTTTTTTTAAGCAAGATCAATTTCAAAGAAATTTTCCTGGTCATAGGATTTATACGCCAAGGGTGCCCAATCGTGGCTAAAGGCAGTGCAAACACCAATACAAAGTAAGAAAAATTTTGTCCTAGTTCTTAATCTAACAAGTAAGAAAGACGGTCAAGCCTTACTATACTATACTCTGTACCTATGAAGTGCTGCCCATCGCTGTTGCGACCGGTACTGCCCATAATGGTTTGTTTTCCTTATAACTCGACTATCGAAGGGTCAAATCCAGCATCTCTCAATCTCTAATTTTCGCACAAGAGAAAGGGACCTACAGTTCAACGCCGAATCCGAACAGCAGTTTGAGAAGCTTTTGCATGGATAATTACTACAAAGCAGAGAGAGGTGACCGAGTGTAAATTTTATTCAAAGAAAAAACTTTTCATTAGATGTTTCGAGCCCACGACCTCTTGCACACCGGTCGCGCACAAAAGCCGCTGAACCACCCGGCCACTAATGGTTAAGGTTCGGAAATTTGAGGTTCGAGGTTTTTGGGTGAAGGTTTTGGTTCAAGCCTTGCTTCAGTCCTAAAAACCTAAAACTACTCAAATCAATTTGTGGAGCTAATGGAAATGTTCAATATATACAGCCCAGTTCCGAGTCCCGAGTCGGTTTTCGTGTTAACGTTGCTTTTTATACCCTTGCAGAGGGTATTATAAAATAGTCCGGATGTTTGTAACGCATTGAAGGAAGCATCTCCGACCACATAAAGTATAAATATTCTTGACCAGCATGACGAGCTGAGTTTATTTAGTCCTGTCCGTCCGTCTGTTTTTACGGTATCTCCTTCGTCAGTTTTAAGCAGGGATGCAAACCATTCGAAAATAAGAAAATAAGTACAGGTTAATGGTTTTCGGAGCTAACTGAACCGCGGTTTCGGTTTGGTTCAGTGGTTCATAAAGGCATATTATGAAATACAGTCGAACTTCTGTATAGCGAATCTTAAGAGGTCAAAAATAAGCTTCGTTATATAGAAAATTCGTAATATGGAATAGTTTAAATATTGAACGAAATCGAAGTGTTCTGCAGTGAATTCGCTATAAAGAAAACTTCATTGTACAGAAGTTCGTAATAGAAAAGTTCGACTGTATTATGATTTCTGTTGTAATGTGACTTTTCGTTCACTTTGGAAATTTAATTCCTATAAACCATCTGAGTATTTTTTAATATTCTTATAAGAATGTCCAAAAATTTTGAAGTCGGATTTGTAGGACTCGTCTATAAGTTCTAGGAATGCACTTCGAAAACGGAGAATGTCGGCAAGAAGAGAATACGTACTATGCATCTAACACACCTAGTTAATGGATTAATCTCTCCTAAGGATCAATTTGGTATCAGTGGTCTCTTTGGTAAAGGGTCGAACTAAAACTATCTTAGAAAGCGATTCACGTTTTAAAACTCATCAGAGGACTTCGTATTTCTTAAATTGCTATGCTTTCCCATCATTCCATTAAGTTTGGTCGAAATCGGACATCTATATAGTATAACTGTGATAGAAAAGTATAGTCTGAAAAGTAGTCGTAGTTAGAAAAACTATTTTTTTCCATGGAAATGACCTTCAAATCGGCATTAATTTATTTGTTATGCTTTCACACAATTCAACAAAGTTTTGTCCAAATCGGATGACTATAGAAACATGAGAAAATCTTTTGCTTTAAGGAAACGTCCTTATCATGGATATATTATTATATACTTTTACACAATTCAAAAAGTTTTGTCAAAATCGATGGCTAACTATTGCCGATTGTAAGACTCGTTCGTCTAAAACCGACTAAAGAGCATGAGAAGTCGCTAGGCAGTAAGTCAAATTCTATGATCTATCATTTTTGTTGAACCGAACCGAAATCTTAGAATCGAAACAGGTTCAGGTTCAGCTTTTCTTACAAAGAAGGTTCGGTTCACAGTAAAATAAAATTCCGAATTCCGGGTTTGAACAGGTTCGGGTGCAGCCCTGATTTAAACAAAAAAATTTTAGCAATCTTTTAAACCTATTTTAAATTAAACTTTGCCTTTTATAGCCGTTATATCGATATAGCCACTTTGGGGCTTCAACAGTTGACAACCCTGTGCAGGAACGAGTGTACGCACGAGAGTGAGCACGAGGTTAAGTACAAGAGTGAGGATGAGAGCAAGCACGAGACACAACACGGCACGAGAATGGGCAAGAGAGAGAACGACTGTAAACATGAGAGTAAGAACGAGAGTTTACACGGAGAGTTAGCACTAAAGTGGGCATGAGACTAGAGATGAGAACAAAAGTGAGTACGGAAGTAGGCACGAAAGTGAGCATCAGAGTATGCTGGAGAACTATAACGATAGTGTAAACGAAAGTAATTACAAGTGCAATGACGGGAAAAGGCACGCGTATCCACAAATTCCGATGTTGCAGTCAGAATACATTGATTTTTTTTTTAATGACTTAACGCAGCCCCCAAAGTGCCAAAGCTGAGCTTCTCTCAATATCTTGGCGTGTGTACTTCTATTTTTCGCACAAGAGAAAGGGACCTACATTTTAATTCCGAGTCCGAACGGCAGTTTGAGCAGCTTCTTCATGGCTTACTACTCCAAAGCTGGCGCTAACAGCAGTGAGGGTAACCGGATGTGTAAGTTTATTCAAAGAAAAAACTTTTTATTAGATGTTCCGAGGCGGGATCGAGCCCACGTTTTCTTGCACAGCGATTGCACACAATAGCCACTGAGGCACACCTGGCCCGAAGACATTGTCCGACATGCGCCAAACTCCAGTTCCAAGCCCAAATTGTGGAATTCGAAAGAGTGAGCACGAGAATGAACACGAGAGAGTGTGAGAGCAAGAGTAGGCACGAGAGTCAACACGAGACTGAGAACCAGAGTTAAGACGAAAGTCAGCACGAAAGTAGGAACGAGACTGCGAACGAGAGTGAGCACCAGAGTAGGCACGAAAGTGAGCACGAAAATAAAGCCGAGTTCAATTTTTTTCATCAGCTAAGCTGTACACGAAAGAAATGTCAACTAATAATACAGAGCTTTGTGCGAGCGCCCCAACTCTTTATTTCATTATGGTCCAGAGTGCAGTGTATGTGTATATTCCTCTGAGTAAGCCTAAAGTCTTTACAAAAACAAGAAAGAAAGTCGGTCAAGCCCGACTATAGCATACTCTGTACCTGTGAAGTGCTGCCCATCACCGCTGCGACCTGTGCTGCCCATAATGGTTTGTTTTCCTTATGACTCGACAACCGTTCATCCGATCTTTACCATTCCTTTGATCGATAAATAATCCTGATAACTAAATATGTCCAGAAGGAACGAACCTTCTATCTATAAAACTGTGGGAGATATGACGTTTTTACCAATTTCCGGGGGCGGGAGGAGGCGTGGCAAAAATTGAAAATAAACTTGATCTGCCTGCAAGTATAAGAAGCATATGTCTCATATATGTCAAACCTCTATCTCTTACCATCTCTGAGATCTGTGCGTTCATACGGACAGACAGACGGACTGACGGACTTGGCTATATCGACTCGACTTTGATGCTGATCAAGAATATATATACTTTATGGGGTCGGAGATGCTTCCTTCTGGCTGTTACATACTTTTGCACAAACTTATTATACTCTATGTACCTTTGGTACAGAGTATAATTACAGTGCAGTCTGGGTTTAGGGTTCCGAAGTAGCAGTCACTGTAGATCCAAGCAAGTAAGCATTTTAACGCTGTACATTGGTAAACCAGAAACTGTTCCCAATTCAAATTGTAGGTTCTGTTTAACAAAATTATTTTTCTTTTCATGAATCCAAAGTTTAATGCATTCTTGCTTCGCTAAAAGGAGGAAGTAAAAACTTCAAAGTCTCATCAGTATCGAGTTCACTTAAAGAAGATGATTAAAGTTATCTTTCAGATCTTGACGCTTACCAATGTGCATCAAATACCAAAACGATTAGAGCCTTCGATAACTGGCTTATCAGTACCATTTATTTCCACCTAAAAACTACTTTTGCCTGATTAAAAGTAAGCAAGCAAGGCTCGATCCAAAACCTTCTCTCAAAAACCTTCAATCTGAAATTTCGGAACAATAACCGTTGGTAAATTCTGATTCGAGCAAATTAAAAGAGGCATTGAAAAAATGTTTTGAGTTGCCACCCCTGGTTCCAAGTCCAAGCCCCGATAAATTTAGTTTTTGCTACAATTGGCAAGTGATCCACTCCACTGTGCCCTTAGCAGCATGTTCAGTTTTTGCCCTTTGCACATCGTTAAGGAATATTATAAATTACTACAACAACAACAACCGCCGTCTCAGAAGCAGCAGCAACAACAGCAACGACAACAATAACAACCAAAGCAACAAAGTTGAGTTTCTTGAAATATTTATTTTATATTACGTTCTTCGTTTTATTTTTATTTCGTCTTCCTTTTTTCGTACTAAGAGGGGTGCGGTCTAAATTAAAGAATATTTCGTTCAGCCAGCGGTCTCTGGCCTTGCTTTTTTCTGTTTCTGTATTATTTTATTCATTTATTTATTATGATTTTGTTGTTGTGTAGCCCCGTCTTCATTTAAAGTGCGGTTTCTTGTCTTTCTCCATATATATTCATTATTATGGCCGCGGCGACTGCGAAGCTGCCACACATAACTTCAACTTTGTATCTGTATCTTTCTTTACCCCCACTGTGTGTGTGTGTGTGTGTGCGGGTGTGTGTGTGTCTTGTATTTAAGGAAAAAGAATGATGCAAAGACGATAAAATATAATTTCGGCTTTATATTTTATTTTAATGATGAAAAATGTTGAAACTTTATTACGAACTCGTAAAAAATTTAAACGTAGGTACACAAACCCAAAAGAGAGCTCCTCTGCTCCTCTGCTCGCGCTCTCATAAATAACACTCACACTCACACACAAACACACAATGAACAATGTTAAATGTTATAAAAATCCAAAACGTATTTATTTTTATTGCACAATGCAACCAAGTTTGTGGCCAGAGCATAAGGTACACGAGTATCTCACAGATACCCGGCAGGCAGGCAGGCAGCAGCAGCTGAGGTAAACGCAAAAGGTGTGAAAATACATGTCATAAGATACAAATGTATCTAATTGAATGAAAGCAACACAGCAAGCGATTTGCTCTAAACACGCAGCCGACCCCTCCAGTCCCCCTTGTGCGCTCTTACTGTTAGTGGAGCGTGCGAATGACTGTCCATTTGGCGGCGGCGGCGGCGGCGCGCACACGAAAGCGTGCGGCAAACGCATCAAAGTCAAAGTCGAAGCCGTGGCGAATTTTTGTTTGCCCATTTTCCTCCGAGAGTTGCTGGTGGTATCTGGGCTATGTCAGGCAGTTGGTTATTTGGTGACAAAACGTGACCCAGGACATTTTAAGTCTGCCACATATAACACTTTCTGATATGTTCTACTAAGTAGCAAACGGATATACCAACAGGTTATTAAAGAACAGAAAATAGAGGAAAGCTAACTTCAGCCCCCTTCGAAGTTTGAATACCCTTGCAGCACGAAACCCACATATTCCCATGTGTTCTACAAATTAAAAACAAACGAAATCGTATGGGAATTGGGTCGTTTTTAGGTCCGTCCTACGGAAATTGGTTGCTTCCTGTCATGTGGATCTTGAACATATGTATTCTTTTTCCGCAAGTGAATTTCGGGTGAAGCGGCAATTTCTAGTTAATATATGAGGATGATGCATCGCCAAATAATTGCATCCTGAGTCCTCGAATTTTAAAACAGAGAAAATTGTTTACTAAAGCATCAACATCCACTAAAAAAGAAGGGGGTCAAACAAAATTTTTGTGAATTACAAATGTCTCGATGACTGTTTTTTTTTTTGGCCTTCGTTGGGTCTATTGAATGTTAGGCACATTGTGTTTGCCAACGTTGTTGTTCAACGAAAACATATCAGAATGAACCTCATCTGTGCTGTAAGATAGAATGACCGCCTACTGCGCCACGTGTTGAACTGTAATTGAACTGAAATAATAAACAAAATATGCAACATCTTTTGAAAATTTTCAGACTGTTCGTCTTTCCTAAGCCTTTGCGAAGCAACTGCGAACAAATCCGCAGAAAGAAGTATCCAATTTCGTCCAGTTCTAAGCATTCGAACAAACCACGATCCATTTCTATATCTCCATAAATATAAAAAAGTTTGTCCAGATTCACTGACTGACTGATTGGCAATCATAGCACAGCCTAAACGGTAGGGCTAGAGGGCTGAAACTTGGACAGGAGATAAAAATACGTATTAACGGATGACAACTAAAAATCTTCACAAGCTTTGAGAAAGCGCTCCCTTAGCTGAGCTTTACATAAAAGCTTTTGGGATGACATTTCTTTCTCTTTTTTCTCCTGTCACTTTTTCATGCCCTCCTGACAAAAGCTTTGACAAGTAGTCGCCATTATGCCGTCCGAGCAAGAACGTCTTCGTGATCACATAGTAAAATTCTACGAAATACACGCTGACAAAGGTAAAGTGTTTACAGTAAACCATTTTACCCAAGAGGGCAAGTCCAAACGCACAATTTATAGTATTTTGCGACGAGAAATATTAAAAATACTATCCGAAAGTGAAATAATTTGTAATGTGATGTTCTGATGTTAGAAAATTTGACCTTAAGATAGGAAAATTCATTGAAAACTCTGCTAGCAAAAAACCAATTTTCATTGGTTTGTAAGGATAAGAAAGGAAATAACGATGATAACGATAACAGTATCGATAATGAAATCAATATCCATAACGATAGTTATAACGGTATCGATAACGATAACCAAAAAGGTATCGATAACAATATCGATAATGATAATGGAATTGATAACGATAGCAATAACGGTACACAGAGGAAAAAACCAAGAACATTGGACTCAAAATGAGCACATTCGGTCACAAAAACTAATCATGACCGGATTTTCTCAGTTTAAGAACAATTTGTCACTTCAAGAACTTTTTTTGAGAACGCAAAGTCTTGATGCGAGTTGATAGATTCCGTTTCTGAGAACATTATAAAATCAAAGAAAAAAATTTGAGCTCCAGGTCCATCGTCCAGATCCACGTCCAGATTTAGGTCCACCGTCCAGGTCCACAGTCCAGATCCCCCGTCCTGGTCCATTTTTTAGATCCAGGTCCACCGTCCAGGTCCATAGTCCAGATCCACCCCCCAGGTCCACTTTTTAGATCCACCACCATCCAGGTTTACAGTCCAGGTCCACTGTCCAGATCCACGTCCAGATCCACTGTCCAGATCCGCAGTCCATCCAGATGCGACGTGGCTATTAAAGCCATAAAAATTTTGTCTGAGGACGCACGTTTGATTGCCTATATATACTTTGGGTGTGCATAGCTTGCAGTGCTCAATTCAAGAACACTCGGAACAATTGTCGGTGGGGTATTGGTGACCGAATTGTGCTTTCAAACACTCGGAATGAAGAATCTTATATTTGAAGAACACTTTTCCTATTTTAACGATAACAATAATGAGGAAAAGGAAAAGATCAAAATCTGTGCCTTAGATCAAAATCTGTGCCTTAGATTGATATCGATAAGTAATGAATAACCATCGAAGGCTACCTTGCTAAATTCCCTGAAGGGCTTGACTTGGAAGCAAGTAAACGATACCGACGAATCGGTGAAACCTGCGCGAATGAAAACACTTAGACTGGTTTTACACGGTGAAGCAAACAGCATGAAGTTCTAGTAAAAGCTCTTGCTTGTAGGAAAGAGGTGTAGAGGGGCAAGCGAGCTTTTTCTAGAACTTCATGCTGTTTTCTTCACAGTGTAAAACCCGTGCTAGACTGGATTTACACGGTGAAGCAAACTTCATGGGGTTGCTAAAAAAGCTTTCGTTCGTAAGAAAGGCGCGTAGTCGTGTCGCTTTCCCCTCTACACCTCTTTTCTACAAACGAAAGCTTTTTCAAAAACTTCATGAAGTTTGCTCCACCGTGTAAATCCAGTATTAGTCCGTGTTTTTACGGTACAGTTTGCTTCATGAAGCTCTCTTCGATTTCGTTTTGAACCATCTTCAAAACTGCGCCCGCTCATAAAGTTTGCTCCACCATACAAGTCCAGTCGTAAACTAAAACTGGACTTACACGGTGAAGGAAACTTCATTAAGTTTAGCAAAAAGCTCTTGCTTGTAGTAAGAAGGTGTAGCGGGGCAAGCAAAGGCTTTTTCAAAAACTTCGTGATGTTCACTTCACCGTGAAAACCCCGTCTTGGTTATCAGAGCTCGCAACGTAAAGGTAAACCCGCAAAAATACTCAGCACTCTTAGCTATGGACATTGATGTTTGTATCATGGATATTTGGAATCCTTCCCAGAGTTGTTATACTCTAGCTAGCCGTCGGGCATCCTTTTTGGTCTTATGTGGTTCGAGGGTTAATCCTTCTTATATCTAGAATTCACGGCAGGAATGCGACAAAGACAACTTCTTTCTATCGATTTTAGGTTTTATAGCAGTTTGGCATAAAATTTGTTTGCGACTCTTTCAAACATACTTAAAAATATCAAGGGTACGCAAAATTTAACATTTTTCTTTTTTTAGCAATTTCCAAATACTTTCTAGTTTGAAAGAAAGAGTATTTGATTTTCGTTGCTGTCCAAAATAGATGCTCATTCCTTAGCGGTGTCTGTTTGTGAGCTTTTCATGTTGCGGCAGGTTAGGGCTTCGCCTTGCCTTGCCCGCACACACACCGAAAATACACATACAGACATACAATAGCCAAAAGCGCGTCGCGATGTCGACAACAGCTGTTGAGGCCCATGACGACGACTGAATGAGAATGATGACGACAACCGCAAGTGAGAAGTATCTGCCACTAAGTTTTTAAGTATCTTTTTAAGTATCTTTAGCTAATCGCTGCTGCAGGTGCTGTTTTCTAAACTTTGAAAATTGCTCCAGACAAGTGTAGTAGTTATTACCCAATGTTCGATCAATTTCCAATTCAAAGTATATATAAAAAAATTATTGGAATTAAATAAATGCAATTACAAAAATTGCCCGTATGCTGTTTGGTCTCTGGCTCGACTGCATTTTTAATTAATTTATTTTTCTCCGATATGCACAAAGACAGGCGGGCAGGCAGGCAGGGAGGGAGGCAGGCAGGCCGGCAGTCGGGCAGGCGCAGCAAAGACAAAAGCCAAGACAAAAACTTGTATCTTCAAGATACACATAATTTCTGCTTCGTTTTTTTTTTATACTTGTGGCTGTGGCACTGCCTGCCATTCATTTATTTATTTATTTAATACTTTTTCCTTTGCCTCTCGCTTTGCCTGTGCGTGTGATTAATCGGCCGCTCATTGTAAATATTTGTCTTTAGTTTGTTGCACTCTCCATCCGACGAGTCTGCGGAGCTCTGGGTAACTCCTTCATCGGATTTGTTCTTTGGATTCATAAAAGGCAGCCGTGGTGATTGTGTGTCAAGCTGACTTTGGTTTTTTTTAGAAGCCTTAAAGGGGTAAGAGTGGTTTTTGTTTAACGTTTGACATTAACCGAAATATGCATTTTCTTTTTGAGAAATTGTACCAGAAATGAGTGGGTTTTTGGGTGGGGCTTCCTTCATCTCTTTGTTGTGGTTGTTGTTGTTTGACAAATAATTTTTATTTATAAGTGTTCGTTTCTTCATTGTGGAGTGATTTAAAGCTGTGGAAAACAGAGAGTCAAACGATTTACATTGGTCCTTCGAGCCGGATGCTTCAGATTTGAATCACCAGTTTTAGGCTATAAATATGTCTGTCTCCTAGGCCTGTATCGATCGCTCGTAGATAGTTGGCGAATTTTCAGGTAGTTTTACTTCGCCTTCTCCAAAGCAGAGAACGGCTTTACTTAAGGCGCTGAACACCTTCCCTTTTGCGCTCATAATCAGGCAATCGTTCCTTAAAAATCTACCACATACGAAGTTTATTCTTTATTTAGCTTCTTTTATACTCAGTGTGTTTTAACACGTTTCCAAGGTAAACGAAATCCAAAACAACTTGCACAGCCTTTGTCCAGAAGAACCATTCTGCTGATGATGCCAGTCTTGCTCTTTCTTGAAACACCATAATTTGTGACTTTGACCTGTTCATCTCCATTTTCCAAATAGTGCAGTAGCTTTCGAGCCTTCTAATCATGTCCTGTATGGTCTCGGTCTTCTTCGCAAGAGTGACGATGTCGTCCGCGTACATGAGACTACGCGTATGTTAGTGCCGTCAACCATTACTCCGCCTTTTAGACACTCGTGAATGTTATCCAAAAATATATTGCAAATAGCAGGGTTAACATAAGGCATTTCTGTTTTTATGTTCAACTTCCAACAGACCTACCCGCACTGCTCAACAAGCCTTTGAGTATACGTTTTCTATATATTTTATAATTTCCTAGTCTTTGGAGTCCTCTAGGCACTCAATCGAAAGCAGTATTTAAGTCCACGAAATATGCATACACTCCGTTTTTCCTAAAATTTTTTTTGGACTAGCGATGACAGAATAAATATCCCTTCTATTGTAGAGTATTCATGTCTAAATCCCGCTTGGTATTCACTTAGCTAAAGTCGTGTGGTCAGGTGGCTCAGCGGCTAGTGTGCGCGACCGCTGTGCAAGAGGTCGGGGGTTCGATCCCGCCTCGGAACATCTAATGAAAAAGTTTTTTCTTTGAATAAACTTTACACCCGATCGCCCCTCTCTGCTGTTGGTGCCAGCTTTGTTGTAATTAGCCATGAAAAGTTTCTCAAACTGCCGTACGGATTCGCGAGAATTAGAAGCGCACAAGCCAAGAGATTGAGAAAGGCTCGGCTTTGGCCCTTTGGGACTGTGTCAAGCCATTTTACAAAGTCGTGTGGTCACAAGAAGCTTGGCTGAAGAGTTGAATGAAATTTAACGATAGTTTGGTCAATTTGTATTGCTTTTTCTGAAATAGGAAAGATAATAAGCTTTGAGAATGATTCCTCAACTTGTGCGCTGTAATAAGCTTTGTTGAATACGTAGACCAACAGTTCGAGTAGTTTAGTGGCCGCATTTTGCAAAAACTCATTGTTAATTCTATCTTCTAGCGGTGGTTTATTGATCTTGGCTTTGACAAGCCCACTTTGTAGCTCTTTCATTGAAATAGCATCATCTAGTTCCTTCTCCACGCTTTAGTTTGGGGCGTACAACATGCTTGATGACTGTTTCAGGAAGTGAAGTGACCTCTAACTTAAGTTGCACTATTTTAAGCAACAGCAACAAAACACCTTTTCGTTTACTTTGGTCCTTCGAACCGGATCCTACACACTTGAATCAAAAATTTCCATTTAAAAAAGTGTTAATATAAACCAATTTCCAAACTTAAGTATTATTTTGAACAGAGGCAAAAATCAAGAATTTTTACATTGGTCCTTTCAGCGGGATACATTAGGTAATATAAAGTAATATAAGGGAAAACTGCAGTTTATTTTACAATATTTTCTCAATATATTTCAAACCCCACATGGGTGTCCGTCTTCAGGAGGCTAACATACAACATTAAACAGGGATATTTTACAAATTTTTATCAGCATTAGAAAGCTGTACAAGTAGAAGTCCTCGCCAAGGAGTTTGGTATAAAACTAATTTCTTCTAGTGTTTGTGTTGGTCAAGTAATTGCCTTTATATGTCTGCGCAGTTCTCTGTTTCGTTTTATAGTTTAGCTTAATGTTTGTTGGTATGTTGATTATGTGTAGCACCTCCACAGTGAAGCGCTTGTTGTAGTATGCTCCAGGCATCAAAATCAGGAGTGACTGCTCTCAGCACAGTTGGCAGCAAGTGCTGTTTTTTTTTGTACTATTTTAGTTATCATTTTTGATGTCTAATTTGGGTCTTGATAGTTGTGTCTTGAGTTTGGATTTTGTCATCCCAACAAATATTTGTATGTTTTAGTACCGTTCAGCATGTGTTTTTGTGGTTCTTTTTCCAATGTGGCTGATGATCATCTTAATGAGATTATAAGAAAAATCATTCATCGCGAGTAGTTTTTTGATAGTCCCTAGTAGGACTCCCTGTTTATTAGCCAAAAAATCACTTTTTCAATCATTTTCTTCAAAAATATCATCTACATACCTCTTCTCTATAACGATGTCTGTTATTATTGGTGAGGCCGAAAACCCCATGGGGAGACCTTTTAACTGGACATAAAGTTCCTTCTCAAACTTAAAATACCTCTTCTCTGTTGTGTCAAAATGTAATGCTTCTAGAATAAGTTTCTTTGGCATATTGGAATGGTTCTTAGTTATGTCCCATCTTGCTCGAATCACATCAATTGCTAGGTCGGTAGGGATGCTTGGAAAAAGCGATATCACGCAGCAATAAACAAGCACTTTTACATTGGTCCTTCGAGCCGGATCTCAAGTTGTCATATTTGTATTAACAAGTGCTACATCATACATTTTCCAGTCAAAAAGCTTCTTGGCGTACGCTAATTTGTTAGACACATTCAGCTACTTCTCCGAGCCTGCTGCTGGTCTGAGGTATACAATAACAGCTTCATTCGGTTTTGCCTCTGCCCCCCGCCCCCACTTAGCTACAGCCACACACACTCAATCAAGTATCTCTCTTTGGTTTTTGTGGCCGCTCCTTAAGTCTCTATCTGAGTCTGCAGTCTTAAGTTTTCTTTGATACTTTGTTATATTTTATACGGTAATTTATAATAAGTTAGTTTTTTTTTTTTTTGGCCCACGCACATGAATGAAGGTAAGACCCAGGCCCAGACACTCAGCAGGCCACAAAATTCTTCAAGTGGAGAGAGGCAGGCAGGCAGGGAGGCAGTCAGGCAGGCTGACTTACAACTAATGCAATATAATAAATTTATACAAAGTTACAAATAAATGCGAGTGTGTGTCGGTGTGTGTGTGTCGTGTGTGGGTAGAGCTCTTGGAAAATAAATAAATAAATATTTTTAGAAGGATTTTTACTAAATTCGTGTATGTGAAAAGAAAAAACCCTTCTGCGCAGAGCCCCAGACTCTCGGACTGTTTCTTACTTTGTCAGTTTGTTGTTTTGCTTGATGATGGCTTTGCCAGGGACCCCGGGACTCTGACTCGGACTCGGACGCCCCTTGGTTTTGGGTTATTTATCTGCATAAATTATTTATGCCGCATTACAAGCATAAAAATAAATAAAATAAATGAAGCCTGGCAACTAAATCCGATTAGAAAACGCCGAAGAGGCCGCAGATACAAAGATACCAAAGATACTCGTAGACGGCGGCGGCACACGCAGTGCATAGATACAAATTTATTTTTATAGATTAATCAACGTTTTTACTTTGTGCAGCTGCTTGCCCCAATCCCATTTTCCATTTCCACATCGTATACAATTTATTTTGCGCTTAGCCATAAAAATGAAATTTTCCGCCAAAGTATTTGAAAATATAAACATTAAAAATTTTTATTACACTTTTTTTTTTTGTTGTTATTTTTCTTAATTAAAAGAATTAAAACGGGAGCACAACTGCCACGAATCTGTTTTCCATCTTCGAAATGTAACATTTAATTTGAAAAACTATTTGGGGGCAGCGGAGAGAAGTGCACTTCAAATGATGCTGCCATCTGTTGGCGCTCAGCGACATATGCGAGGGTGGGTGTTAAAGTAGAAGAAAGATTTTTTTCTTTATAAATGAAAGGACAACAAAGCTGTGTACCAGTTGGGTGCCGCATTTACTCACAAGGGAACGATTACAGCGCTATAATTATGCGATATGCGATTTGGGGGGGCAATTAGGGACTTTGAAGGACCCGTATATAGGTACATATGCGCTTAAGCGTTCAATTTTCGATCCACTATAAGCTTGTATACCCTATCATACATTTTATATATTCTTTGTAGACCAATATGATGATCAGATTTCGAGTTTTTGTGTTGATAACGATGTAGAAGAGTGGCTAAGTAAGGTTATAGACTTGACATAAATTACCAGTATGAAAAAAAGTAAACGAAACAAAATCAGAAAAAATATATAGAACAAATATGATATAATTTTCCAACTCCAGGGGTCGAGCACAATATCGTAACCAAAGTCAGGAAAACTCCAAAAAGTGGGGTTATAGACATGACGTATATTACAAGACCGACAATAAGGAAACTAAACGGCCCAAAACTTTACACAAAATCAGTAAGAACATATACAGAAAAAAGGAAGAAGAAATAAATAATATATAATTTTTCAGCTCCAGGGGTCGAACACAAAATCATAACCAAAGTAATATAAATTAATTTGTCAGCTCCAGGGGACGAACTCAAAAACATAACAACACAAAAACAAAAGCTTATCCTAGACGCTAGCTATAATTAACATTTACAGCCATGCTCCCATTTCCACCTTACTTTTGCAATTTCAGCACGTGAACACTTGAATGTACAACAAATACTCGCTGTATTAGTGACCGGGTGGCTCAGCGGCTAGTGTGAGCGAACGCTGTGCATAAGGTCGTGGGTTCGATCCCGCCTCGGAACATCTAATGAAAAGTTTTTTTTTTGAATAAACTTTACACCCGGCCAAACCTCTTTGCTGTTGGCGCCAGCTTTGCAGTAATTAGCCATGAAAAGGTTCTTAAACTGCCGTTCGGATTCGGCGTTAAACTGTAGGTAGGTTAGGTTAGGTTTAATAGGCTGCTCGGCAAAGGCCGAGTTCACCCAGAGGCCTTTTGGCCCATTGTGATGCCTAGTAAGGGGGTAGTGGGAATTGACGGTCAGACTCTGCGCAAACTCTCTATTTGAACCATTTTGGGGGTCACAAAAGGGAGGGCACATTTGCCAGACTTGCCCAGGTCTTCAAAGAATGGTTTGCCCAGATGCTGGGTGCGTCAAGAGTGCGGGCAGTGAGGTGATGATGCTTTCCACAGCACGGAGAAGTCATGTGGGGCACGCGCTCTGGTGGCATTTGACCGGTGCAGTGCCCGTTATGAGGTACATAGTCTATGTTAAAGAGGAGTGGGAGTCTTTTGGTGTATCGAATGATCGTTGACAACCGGTCGGATCCTGTCGTCCTATTCGCTCATCAAGTCATGTTGGGGGTCAATTCCGCTTGCGTCGACCGTTCCTAGCGCACTCGTCTGCTCCCTCGTTGCCCGGTATGCCTGCGTGACCAGGTACCCAGACGAGGGTGATAGAGTGCTGTTGGATTTGGTTCAGTACTGCCGCCGTGCTGCGGACTAGGACACTCTTTGTTGCGTTTGATGACAGAGCCTTAATAGCCGCCTGGCTGTCGACCAATATTGAAATGTTCCTTGGAGTTTCATCCAAGGTGTATATCAATTTAGCCGCCTGCCAGATAGCATAGATCTCTGCCTGGAAAACGCTACACCAGTTTGGTAGACGGAATGAGAGCTGTGTCGCAAGTTCTTCGGAGAAGATGCCTGCTCCTGTGCCTTCTTCCGTTTTTGAACCGTCTGTAAAGATGGATAGCTCGTTCTCCCTGATGGTAGTATCTTGCTTCCATTCTTCTCTCTCTGGGAACCGTGTTCCAAAGTTGTTGTTCCATTTCTGAACTGGTATGCAGTAGTCACTTCCCTTTGCCTCTGCACTTATTCCTACTTCCTGTAGGATACTGCTGTGGCCTGAAGTAGATGCTTTGAGAAGTTTCAGTTCCCGGAGTCTTACTGCGCTTCTCGAAGCTTCACACTTCAGGAAAGTGTCTACTGGTTCCAAAACTGTAGGTCCCTTTCTCTTGTGCGAAAATTAGAAGCGCACAAGCCAAGAGATTGAGAAAGGCTCGGCTTTGGCCCTTTGGGGCTGTGTCATCTTGACAAGCTAATTTTACTTTCCTCGCTGCATTATATGAAAAACGAGAGCGTAAGTTAAAGTCGGTTCTGCCCGACTTCGATATACCCGTTACTCAGGGCAATTAGTGTTTAATAGCCTTTCCCTATGTTAATTAACAGAGCATTAAAATTAATGTGACCATTTCAACATTATATGAGCAAAATGTGCTCGTATGCAACGTTTTTATAACCCTTATAACTCAGCCTTTTATTATCCGATCTTTATGAAACTTTCACTGCACTACACTATGAGCTTAATATCTTTAAAATTGTTGGAGTTACTCAACATTTTTTATTGTGGGGGCGGGAGGGGGCGTGGCCAAAATTTGAAATAAACTTGATCTGCGTAGAGACAATAGGAGTCTAGTCTTCAGTTAGTTTGCAAATCGCTCAGAAATCCATCGTTGTCCCAGAACTGCAAAAGATTTCCTTTTTTTAGGCCCGATTTCTCAATGTGCGGTTAGTCAACTTGACAGGCAGTTTAACCGAATTTGCGTATCTCTGTTGTGTGTGGCGCAACCGGAGGAACAGACTTAACCGCTGCTCGAGCACTGGTTAAAGCTAACCGCGAGTTCAGTGCCGATAGAATTATCGAAATATTTTATCGTAACAACAGATGGCTCCAAAATTTCATTTGTTTTTATTTTATTATTTTCTGCCACAATATGTTTTTTGAATAAACGAATTTTTCAACTTCACGCAATGAAAATGGAATTTGAAGAGGCAGAGCAACGTATAAAAAATGCAAGAGATTACAGGAAGAGGCCTAATTACTTAACTGATCTGTATGATGACACATTTGTTCAATGATTCAGGCTGTCAAAATCTACATGTAAAATAATTTATGCTTGAATAAGAAATTAAGTTAAAGCCTTGACTTCATTTGCGATTCAATTTGTTGTGACTTGGATTGTTAGCAGGACTTGGCGGCGCTGCGTTCTTATGCATGAGGTAACTTCCCACAGCGGCTGACTTCAGTGTAGTCAGCGTTCCTTTGATAAGCCGTTCAGGTAATCAAGTGATGAAAAATTACTTAAAGCAAATTTCAATGTTAAATCAAATTAATCAAATTACTTATTTGATATAGCCTATCCAGTAAATTAATGTGGTTTACATTTCCAAAACAAATTTTCCTTATCCAAATAGTTTTAGGGGTGAATTTAG